>CAVLJG010000005.1:30915491-32115491 GCA_963669975.1 Acanthoscelides obtectus
GCTTCCCTATCATAGCCATTGATACCTACAGAATTATCAGTGACGTCAGTGTTGAGCCACGTCTCTGTCACTGCAAATATATCCAAGTCATCAGTATTTACCAAGTTGACAGCTGCATCAAAGTCCGACATAAGAGATCGTACATTGAAGTGGCCAAATTTCAAAACACATTCTCTAGCTGCCATAGTTTACTCTACTTTTGAGATTTTGAAAATATGTTGCATACATTGGACATTCTTTGTTATTTGCTTTGTGAGTAGTACCATGCTTGGTATGAAATTTTTCATTATGTTTATGGCAATTTATGCATTTTTCCATATCAACTTTACAATCCTTCACTACATGACTTCCTGAACATTTGAGAATAGGGAACACAATTTTGATACATACATTGTTTTTCTTTTTAAAACCCCCACTTCACTTTTTTGTATTTCAAGAAGGTGTTCAAAATGTTGTCCTCCACTTTCCACACAAGCTTCATTGCGACGAACCCAGTTTCTTCTTACTCTAAGTCCTCGAAGTTGTCCATTTATTATTTCAGCCGCATTATAATGTTTTTCGCAAAGTTGTTTTTCAGTTGTTATTGGACCAGCTCTATAAACCATCCCTTTAAGTTCTCCCCAATACCAGAAATCCATCGGATTGAGGTCACGAGATCTTGCTGGCCATTTTCGAGGATCAGGAGCATTTCGATCCAGCGATTTGGATAATGTTCATTCAAATACTGAAAGAATGTGTGGTGGTGCCCCGTCATGAAGAACCCACAAATTCTGTCTCCGTTGTAATGGCATATTGTAGGGTGTGTTCCAAAAGTTCTGGTAGGTTATTGGCTAGAAAGCTAAGGTATCCTTCTCCTGACAACTTTGGGGGTAACTCGAACGGGCCAATTACCTGATCGTCAAGAATACCCGCCCAAATATTTATTTTAAAACGTTGTTGGAAATGAGGATTTTCTTGGGCCCACGTGTGAGTATTTTGGAAATTTAATATCCTGTCTCGCGTCAAAGTACATTCGTCCGTCGCTAAAATTTTATTAAAAAATCCGGATTTTCAATGTTTTTGTGCAAAAACCACTGACGACAAAATGTTAGTCTGCAAGGGTAGTCTTCTGACAACAAGGCCTGCACTCGTTGTACATGGTAAGGGTAAAGCAAATTTTCCCGTAGGATTCTACGAACTATGGTATGCGTTAGTCCTACGCGGCGGCCTAATTCCCGAGTGCTGATATCTGCATTGATTTCCACGATATTTAAAATTTGTTCTTCCTGCTCTACAGTGACCTGTCTTTCACGAGAGCGAATATTAGTGGGCTGAACACTTCCTGTATCTCGAAGTACACTTGCACAAATGTCCTTCTGTCTGGGTGTACCCGTTGGCGAAATCTGTCGCGATAAATTTAAGCTGCAAGACTTGAATTCTGACGAGCTTCACCGTAAACTAACAACATGTACGCGAACAATAACTAACCACTGTTACCGTTTGCGATCGATTGCCGGTTCGATAAGAGTGATGAATCACCGACGCGCTGTTGTCATGTGTGTTTTAAATATTTAATTTAACGAAACTTATTTACTGACTACAAATTTTGGCTTAAGTTAGAAAAACTTAATGCCATTTATTTGTTAATTACCCAATTTAAAAACGTTTTAGATTGAATTATAAAAATTAGCAAGATTGTGGTGATTGTGGTCGATATAAAGCACTTAAAGTTGTAAACTATAAAGCCATTTAAACAAAAATCTGACTTTTGGACCTTTTTGACTTGTTTTGTCAGGGTTCGCTATACGATGTAGGCGATCCATTTTTAGGTAAAACATGGCCTCAAGCAGCTTGGCCCTGCAGTTCCCACTCAATGCTGTTATCATTTCATAAAGGTTTATCATTATACGAAAGAGTGAACTACGAACATCTATAGCACCAAAAAAGAATTAAATGGATCAAGTGAGCTAAACAAGGCCCATTCAATTAGTCCACAGTTCCTATCCGTATGATGGCGCTGCGCACTAGGATTTTTTCCCTGTCGTTACTGAACGTAACGACCACCTGACAACATCCGCCATGATATGCTGACCAGATCGACCAGTATGGAAGTGAGACATGATTTTTTACGCACTGGTGTAAGTTCATATCGTACGGTAAATGCGACCTAGACGCGACACATCCGTTTAAGGGCAAATGTACGGAGAAATCTATGATGTATGAAATATGTACTTAAAGATGCGTAGAATTAGCGGAGTTCGAAACTTATGAATATAGTATTTTAACCCCTACAATTTTTTCTCGAAAATAACCACGAACCTCAGAAACGTCAAAAGACGAAGTTATTTTTTTCGTTTTTTGTCTCTTCCTTATCCGCAGCTGGACCGATATTCAAAACAAACGACTCTTTTTCGTCCTTGACACAGTTCTAACCTTGTGTTAAAGTTCCACTAAAATCCGAGCGCTACTTTCGGAGCTATAGAGGGGTCAAGGTGCGGCGGACATACCGACAGATAGAGACTGATGGAAATTTTATAATATTTATGTCATGTAACATCCAAAAAACATACTTCCGCAATTTGGAAACTTTTTGCGATTACGATACTTCCTCGCCATTCGGCGGGGGAAGTAAACTCGATCTGACTTATAATAGCACTTTTCTTGTTCCATATTTCCTGCAGCGATCTCCTCAAAAATTCAATGTCTATGTCTAACCCATCTATAGCTTTGAACATAACCTGTCTTCAGAAAGGCAGCATATTCAGTAATGATTCTCTCACACAGCAAATATCACTGACTTAATAAACATGCAGACTAATACACATAATCATCCAGATGCGATCTTGCTATTCAACCAACTTTCTCCTCATAGATGAAAACTACAGACTACTCGGCTTCACAAAACGTATGCAACCAAAAATGCGTGTGGTTGAGTCGGTTCTCCATAGATGGACGCTCATAACCTAGTGAGCAAACGTGGACTGACTGGTTGCACCCTAAAAACTATCTACTCTCCAAGGTGATATTTTATAGGTCTTTTTTGACTTTTAATAGGTTTTTTACATATTACCCGTGCCGCACACATCCATCCCCTTAATTTTTAGTAACTAATTAGAATTACCCTGATAGTGCTGTAATTGTGGGTAACTTTTTCAGATATCATCAAATACTTATATTAAAATATAAACCTTGAATAGAAAACTCAGAAAAATACATTTTGTATAAACACTTCGAAAAACAAAGACGTCATTTGAATTCGCTGTGTACTCGCAATATGAAACCATATAGTTTTGAACAGGCACTTTAATAAACCTCGAATCATTATTTATACGTGGGCTTAATCTCGACCCTTAATGTTGATGATTACCGTTACTGTTGCGTCTTTGAGAAAAAATGGTATTTCGGCCCCGAAAGCACCTTATATGGTCAAATTATGACCTTTTCATCAACTCTTTAGTGGTTAACGTCCTAATTACGACTGTTAAAAAACAAAGGATTTATTCTAATTGCTTATAAGGTAAAAATAGATGTACTCTTGGCGTCGCTTTTTTACATGATTTGTAATGAGATGTGAGGCCATTTGGTTAATCCAAAGTCGCCTAAGAGGGCCATTTTTTTGAAAAAGTGTGTAACAATTAGAAAATTGCTTAAACAGTTAAGAATTTTGGATTGAATTTTCATCTGAATGTTGAGCACCACAAAGGCTTCAATTTTTTCAATGATTATCACTTCAGATTTACCTCTATTCATTTTCTAGTGAAAAATAAATGGAAAAACTGGCTATTTCCGGCTTTTTTGTAATAACCAATTAACCGTTTCGGCATATTGGTCATGTGAGGTGTTACTTTGAAGGTATTTTCATCCCCAACAACTTTTTTGGAACATTAACACCGATATCTCAACTTCAACTATTTGAAGGTACGCGAAGAAGTGGATTTCCCAACTCTGTCCTTTAATGAAGAAATGTTTTGTATCTCTCAGCGAAGGGTCTTTATGTATATGCTCAAGAATGAAATTTCGTTGTAAAACAGCTTATAACATTTTTTCTCTCAAATTCTAGGTATTCTGGTCAACAAAAGCTTTACGAGTATGCTTAGAATGTGGAAATAACCCGTTGAAAACGAATACCTAGATAAATCTGAATGCACATTGTAAGACTCAAGTTCTCCTTTCGAACTAAGCCCCTCACCAAATATACGTGAACGTTTTGGTCTATTTTCAGCGCGCTTCCACATGCAAATGAGAGCATGCCATGCTGGCGATTTGCATGTTTTACACACACTCAATAGTGTCGCATATAGAATGGGAGTTAAGTGGATCTTTGTCTGGTGATGCAGGTGCGATTTACGGCGAGCTAACTCCAACTGAATCTGCTCCGAGTGAATATATGGAATTTAAATTGTTGGAATTGAAGCTCGATATTAAGGCTGCGATTTCATTAGATTGAGATTTGTTTTTATCTTCCTTTTCCTTCTGGACTCATAAACTCAATGGATCTTGATGATTATCCGGCCCACAAGAAGAATCATGTCCTGAAATCGTCTAATACCACAATTATCTGTAAACACTCGCACTTTTAAAAAGCAACGCTAAAAATACGACTTTAGTGACAGACCTGTCGAACAATTGACTACAGACAGATTTTAGAGACAAGCAAATCCTAGGACATCTTTCTTCTTTTAATTCTCTCGAGAATCTCCTTATCTTCAGACACCCATTGCACGCTATTCCTAACATGCGTCGGTGGCACCCCAGTTCAAAATATTGAAGCCGCTTTGTGGTGTTGTCTGTTAATGTCCATGCTTCAGCACCATGATAAGTATAGTCAGAGTTGTAAACTAAAAGATTAACGAGTTTTTTTCCATTCTGTAGAACGAACTCTGTGCTTTCTCAATTCGTATTTTAACGTTCCATTTCTCGTTCAGGTGACGTAATTCTAGCTTTATTAGTTTTTTATAGCAATTCTTTTATATAGTAAAAAAACTATTTTTTATCATACCTACGGTCTGTGGCAATTTCAAAGTTGGCCCTGTTTTGTTGAAAGGACGTATGGAAAGCAGTGGTGTACGAGGGTGGTCCCACAAGTACCGGGCCTGACCTAGAGATGGCGATAGTTGTTTGAAAAATATCATTTCATTAGAAAGTATGCAACCTATAAAGCATATGTGTCAAGTTTGAATACGCCACGTTGTTTAGTATTTGTTTGGCAGCCATCAATACTGAACGTTTTCAGTGAATTTGTGATAATGGAGAAAATTGGTCATCGTTATGTGGTACAATACTTTTATTTCAAAGCCTCAGCCCAACCAGTATAAAAGCTGAACTGGATTCTACTCTGGGTGAGCCTGCTTCTTCGTTTACAACAGTATAATATTGGGTAGCAGAGTTTAAACGAGGCCGTATGAGCTGCCAAGACGAGCATCGCAGTGGTCGACCAAATGAGGTGACGACTCCAGAAATGGTGAAGAAACTTCACAAAGGGGTACCGAATGATCGTGCGAGAGCTAGCAGACATAGTAGGCATTTCAAAAAATGCGGTTCATTACATATTATGAGAAAGCTGTGTGCAAGATGGGTGCCGCGATTGCTCACAATCGAGCAAAAACAGTCTCGTGAAGATTGTTGAGTGTTTAGCGAATTTTTGCGTCGTTTCATAACCATGGATGAAACATGGGTCCATCACTTCACACCCGAGACAAAAGAACAATCAAAATAATGGACTCAAAAGGGACAAGCGGCTCCAAAGAAGGCGAAGACCGTTTCATCTGCAGGCAAGGTTATGGCGTCGGTTTTTTGAGATGCGCGTGGGATAATTTTCATTGACTGTCTTGAAAAAGGTAAAACTATCAACGGCGAGTATTTTGCGAACTTATTGCAACATTTGAGCGATAAAATCAAGCAAAAACGGCCGCATTTGGTTAAGAAGAAAGTGTTGTTTCATCAAGACAATGCACCATCTCACAAACCCGTTATTGCAATGGCCAAAATTAACGAATTAAAGTTTGAATTGCTACCTCATGCACCCTATTCACCAGATTTAGCCCCCTTGGATTATTCTCTGTTTCCAAACTTGTAAAAATGGCTCAGTGGTCAAAGATTTTCCAACGATGAAGAAGTGATCTCGGCAGTTAATGGCTACTTTGAGGAGCAAGACAGTTCTTATTATAAAAAAGGTATCGAACTTATTGAACATCGCTGGGAAAAGTGTATAGAGCTCAAAGGAGATTATGTTGAAAAATAAATACATTTTTTTTTAATTTGATTTTTCTTCGTTGGGTCGGGTATTTTTGGGACCACCCTCGTACAGCCCACTCATTCAAACTTCCATCTTATGTCCTGCCAGAGAAGCTTTGCAGATGGGTAGCTGACTTCTTTTCCGGCTGCGAGAAATCAGTAATAATTGACAACGACATCGCGGGTGTTCCCTAGGGATCGGTCTTGGTTGCAACACTGTTTCTGTTACATATTGTAACGAACTAACGAAAACACTATTTTTACTATTTAAAGTATAATTTATTACTCTTACACATGTTATAAACAAGAGGAAACGGTGGTGTGATTCCTCTTTACTGTTTTTAATTTAATTAATCAATAAAGCACTATAAATGAAATCTAAGGGTCAGTCAATGCAAAACATTTGTCTACTGGCGTGCAAATTTAGGCCTTAGCTCAATAAAGCGGAGAGTAAGGCGGGGTTAAGAGCGCCAATGACTCAAGAGGGATTAAGCCACAAATCCCCGAGCTGTCAGTCGGAACTTGTACCAATGGTTATGTCACTTGTTAATAGAGCTTATTAGTAATCAACGCAAAAAATCTTAAATTCATTTTTTTGTGAAAAATCTCTTCCATTCCTCAACTTTGCAAGGCGGTAGAAAGATTGAGGTTGTATTTTATTATTCATTCTATTATAAGAACTATTTCAATCCATGTACTCGTAGAATAATCCCTCAAAATTTCAGTTTGCTACGATGAGTTTATCATGTCGCATTCGTGGTTGTGATGCGATAAACGTAAGAAATGCAATAGAATCCTTACCACCTACAAGTACAGAACCTATTATGTTTAGCCGCTCTTTATGGCGATTTACCGACAAATTTTGAAGATAATTCAATTTAACTAACTTTTAAGGAACATGTTCGAAATGACCTCCATTATTCGCTCTCGTATGTGTCCACCTCTACCTATCCAACGCCCAAGAAAGGCACTGTCTAAGTAATGCCGTGCAAAGTGACATGGGGCACCATCGCATTGAAAATACATGCGGCTTCAAACGTCCAAAGGTACATCCTCTAGCAGCTCATGCAAACTGCTTTGTAGAAAAAGATATGACTGACCATTCAACTTGGCGGGCAATTCATATGATCCAATTAATTTTTTGTTGAGTACTCCAGCCCATAAGTTAACGTTGAAAGCTATGTCGGCTCCTAACAACATTAATCTTACAGTCTCGCTGCAAATCTTCGTCGTCACTTTAACCTCTAAGGATACCATATTTCTTAACGTCCCGTCCTAAATTAGGTATCGTATGCTTTTTAACACCCTGTATTTACGACAAAGCAACGCCAACATCATCCTGGATGCAGATCCCGTCCGTGGGTCCAACCTTTTGCATGTTTCACGTACACCGAAAGGTGTATCCGATGTCAGATAGAGGAGGATTAAAGGGTGCATATCTCTTTGTTTCAGGTGCGAATAATGGAACAAAAATTGGCATGGTCGGTGGCGAGTGACGCGAACAGCGCCCAAATTCACCGGCTGGAGGGGGAAGTAGAGGAACAGAGACAGTTAAGGTTACACGATGCTAAACAGGTAAGTACGGTCATTTAGAAAATGGCCATGCTTCATTTTTTATGATAATTTCTACTTCCAAATTTCACGTTTTTCGGACTAATTCTAAGACGACCATCAACGAATTTATTATTGCTTCGTACAATTAAAAAAAGTTTCCTAGTTTTCGTTTTCGAACCGATTTTTGTCTAAACATTTAGTTGTTTGTATTGAGTAGTTTTTGATATAATAAGAATTTTTCGCAGAGCTGGCATATTGGAAAAATTGCATCCAAAGCAGGTTTTCGCAATAGTCATGTTCCGACGCCTTGAACTGAAAAAATACTTACTTGGCTAAAGGAATCTTCTACATTTTATGTTTAGTTTTGACGCGCATGCGTGATCAAGCTTACTCTAACACGAATATGTGAAAAATCGTCCATGGTTCAATAAATTGTTACTTGCACCTAGAATGCTTTGAGAAATAACTACCATTGAACGTGCTTCGCAGAGTTTTTGCTTTGCTACCTTGTATATTTTACGCAAGGTTGCCATTGGAAAAAAACCTTAAAAAGACACAATTATCCAAAACCGTACTTACACTATCTCCATTCCGGCTCATAAATACGGTGAAAATAGATGTATAATTAACTAAACCCAAGAATATTTCCTACAGTCTACATATCTAACATTTTTTATATGGTTATGTTATTCAACTTGCAGGTAGAGGCAAAAGCAGCAAGAATCAAAGAGTGGGTGACGAATAAGCTGAAGGAGTTGGAGATTCAGAATCAAACGCTGCGAGAGCAGAATATCAAATGCAATCAGCAGTTGGAGCTGTTAAGGAACCACCTCGCTTTGGCAGATAGAAGGAGATCTGAAAGCAGTTCCCCAGAAGGAAGACAGGTCCGGACAGTATATTGAAAAATTTTTACATTGGAGGTTTTATCATAACATCTGTCCGAATCAAACCACATAAATGTTTTAATTTATATGTTTATTGTACGACGGTGCCGTTTTCAAGTACAGTGATTAAAATATGCTGCCAATAAGTATTATTGTACTTAAAAAAGGCTACGCGGGTGACTAAAATGTCGTACAATAAACAGAAATTAAAATATATTTGTGGTTGGATTCGGCCAAGTAATGGAGTCCTAGCAACATGAATACTACGGATAAGTTTCAGGAGTTAAATTAAAAAATAATATGATTATGTTTTGTGTTCTTTTCTTTTAGAATTACGAGAAGTATGCTTTGATTTGACTTTAACATAATCAAAAAAAAATTAGATTCAGGCTTCATACATTAGACCTATCATGTAAGAAGTTTAGTTTGACTACAGAAAGTCTATAATTGGAAAATAATCCAATAAATTTTGAATTACACGCCCGATGGATTGGGCCTAGTTAATTAATTTAAGTGGCATCGTTAAATATAACAGTTACATCCTATTAATTATAGTTACATGGTTTGACCACAGTTTTAAGCTATAAATTTACATTAGCGGTGATCGGGATCAATAAAAATAAATGCTGCTCGTTCCTGAAAGTTGCAATAAGGTTTATTTCCCGAAACACATGGTACGCCATTACATAAGGCGTGCAGAAGAAAAAGAAAATTCAAAAGATGGATGAATCTTTTGGATGACTTGCAGTATTATTGCCTTGTTACCCATTCTTTTTGTTACTCAAAATCTCAAAGACAGAATTTGTCTTCCTTATATCTGTTAATATTTTTTTTTCAGCATACAAAGACATCAACTGCCCGTAGCCAGAAACACCGCCGTCATCAGTCCGTCTGCCTATCTACAAACACCAATTTTGAACCAGTTATACCTAGCACCTTAGTTACTAGTGTCAATTTTGGCACCAGCACCTCAAGTATGGATCCGCTAACGGACGAACTTAGAGCAGCCGTAGACAATTTAAGCTTGGGTAAGTGTTGACCTCTTAATCCTTAATCGTTTGGCCACAGAAAGGTTCTTTCTTCTAAATTCCTCAACAAGGCCCAAACAAATGCACTGATAAAAATATCAATGTTCAATTCTGATAAAGATTTTAAATACATGGTTGTAAAGGATATAGAGAATGATCTTTTAATAAGCTTCTGGTAGTTTTGGTACACAAATACATCATCCACTAAAAATGACTATAGCCTTTGAAAGCTTAATCAGTCTAGCAATGATCTTCAGGCAGTAGTAACAACTTCATGTCACCAAAATGAAACAAATAATAAAGTTGATATTTTTCAGCGAGGATACCTAGTAGTAGTGCGAGTGATCCAGATCTAGCGCATGACTATGCTGAAATATACACACCCAGCAGGGAAAAAGTTCCATGGCCCCGAGCACCAACACCTCCTATGCATAGGTTTCCAAGTTGGGAAGATAGAATATACCAGGTAAGCACTACTCCTAATGTTTAGGGTGGCGAGCTCGATCCAAGAGAATTCAAAACTAAATTAGTATGTTGTTAAAAATACGAGTATATTCATCCACATGAGAATTCCTAAATTTTACACATTTTCGGCAATGTACAAATTTAGTTTTGATTTCTCTTCGTGGGTGCTGACTACCCTTAGTGTTTCTCAGCTATAAAAGTTTAAAATAATTTTTAACGCGATCTTTACTTACGCCACCTAGTCATCTCCCTGTACACTTCTTAAGGTAAGTACTCACTTGGAGACCACGTTGCGCGATTTTCTTTAGGTGGTCTAGAGACCGTCTAGACTTGAGACATAGACATGGTGTAGAGACACCGATCTTTGCCTCGTCTAACGTCCACACTGTGATGTGAATTTTTCTAGTCTCATCTTCGCCAACCACCATGGCGGACCACACTGTATAGGTAGCATTGATGGTAAGCACGTTCAGATGGTGGCCCCACAACACAGCGGAAGCTTGTTTTACAACTACAAGGGTACATTCAGCATTGTGTTCCTTGGCGTTGCAGACGCCAACTACAACTTATTGTACGCCGATGTTGGATGCCAAGGACGTATTTCTGTTGGGGGTGTTTTTAAGTGTACTTCACTATACAAGGATCTAGAAAACAATACCGCACACGTACCTAGAAGTGACGCATTACCAGGAAAAGCGGAACCTGTACCATACGTTCTTGTGGGAGATGATGCTTTTGCAATGTCTAGTTATTTGATGAAACCGTACCCTGGTCGTACACTGGAAATTCCAAAAAGAATATACAACTATAGGCTAAGCAGAGCTCGAAGAATAATAGAAAATGTTTTCGGTATCATGTCTTCCAAATTTCGGGTGTTGCTTAAGCCGATAGCTCTACAGCCAAATAAAGTGGAGTCCGTCGTGTCGGCTTGCGCCTACCTGCACAATTTTTTACGTAGGAATTCAGAGTCCAGATATGCCTACACCCCACCAGGAAGCTTGGACTCGTACGATGGTGATGGAAATGTAATTGAAGGATTTTGGAGAAGGGAAATTAATCATCAAGAGAATCGTTTGATGGATCTCCGCAACGCTCCTCGAAGATGTTCAGCAAACTTGCATAAAATTCATGATGAATTTTGTGAATACTTTGTTCCTCAAGAGGGAGAGGTAGCTTGGCAATACGATTCAATATCGTAAAGCTATTCAGTTTTTGGTTTGCTTTACATATAGAAATATTAACTGTGGTCAAAAATTAGTTATGATTATTTTAAAAAATAGAATCGAGAATAATATGTTGATTTAATTCAAAGTAATAACGAAAAACAATGGAAAAAATCGTAGGTAAAGAATAAATGGAATTTAATAAAGCATTTAATAAAGTAATTTTTACTTACATCTTCCTTGTTTTGACTCTGTGTATCATCCAAGTCCGTGTTGCGGCTGCCCTTTGACTCATTCGCTGGCAGTAGGAATAGCAAATAATCGTGGGCAAACCATGAGGACCTTTTGGGAGAGGACCCACTCGTCGGAAGAATCTTCTTTCGCTCCCGGTTGAACGATGTTTTTAAATTATGTATTTTTTTTCTATTTCTTCGATTGAAACCATGTACTTTGCAGCCAGTGATTCCAGGGCCGCTCTTCTTTTCACCCGGTTCTTGTAAGCGGGACTCGTTACATCCCACAAACAAAACGAGGTATGATAGTCTTCAATAAATTTTAAAACCTTGTCGTTTGACCACATGGTAAACAAAAACAGCAGAGACCGCATGCACTTGTTTACAAAGCGAGAGAGGGACTGGGAAATGTCTCGTCTACGTATATAGAGGCGAGGTACTCACTACCACCTTGTTGCGCAACGTATCCCAACGTTGCATCAAGTCTCCCATTTCAATCGGGAGACTTGAGACCTGCGATTTTTAGTTTCGCAACCGCCCCGTAGACCGGATTTGGTCTATAGACATGTCTACCGAGACATACTGAGACAACTTTAGACATGTCTCTGAGACCAAAATCGCGAGACATGTCTACTAGTGAGTACTAGGCTTTACTGAGACAATACATTTATTTCTCTAAGGCCAGACTGATGGCCATCAAGAATGAAACGCCGCCGTATACAGTTGGACACAAGGAGAGAAGATCAACACATTTAAACCATACATACAGGGTGTTCGAAAAACAGAAATTTTAGAGGGTGATTCCTTGTTAAAAGATATAAAAAAAGTTTCTATAAACATGGGTCCGAAAATGCAGAGTTTTCAAGGTACAGGGTGAAATTTAAAAAATATGTTTTTTATTAATATCTTAGAGAATATTTACTCGATTCTGTTGTAAATTTTAAGTGACGCTCAAAAGTCAAGCCTCCGTGCAGGAATGTTTTTTTTTTGTTTTCCAAGGCACTTATGATTTTTTTTAACAAAAATTAATAAACCAATTTTGTCAGGAACATACAATAAAACGGTTTATATTTTTTTCTCTCGAAATCGCAGTAGGATACGAAAAAAATACAAGAGGCAAAAAAGTTGTATTTTTAGATGCTTAATCAAACAACAAATATTAAAGTTACAAAAACTGGACCTAATAATTTTAATCTATTTAGAGCTAAATTAGTATCTTAATACAGCAAAGAATACTGCCAAATTTCAACAGAATCGAGTAAATATTTGTTAAGATATCAATAAACAAATAATTCCTTTTTTTAAATTTGTCACCCTGTATCCTGAAAACTCAGCATTCCCGGACCCATTTTTACAAAAACTTTTTTTCATATTTTTTAACAAGAAATCACTACAATATCTCCGTCTATTTTTCCAAAACCCTGTATATCCAGTTTGGTATTTTACTGTTTGATTTGTTTGTTGTTTGTCTTTTAGGTAGCTGCTGATGGTTTAACGTTAACAGGAACCACGCCTAGTGATCTTGGTCCAGAGCAAGCTGGGTACCAAGATATACCAGTGCCTGTATATGCCACCGTCAAAGGCAGAGCTAGTCAAATTAGATCAATGCCATTTACTGGCGATTCTTCAGACGATTCCAGTGATGGGGAAGGCAACAACACAACGGTATGTGAAATATTTTTGTCAATATTTACAGACACGTTTATGGGAAAACGACAGAAGCGTAACTCGATGATTTTATTTGAAGCAAAAATACGTTGCTTGTTGTAGTCGTCTGATGCAATAGCGATGCACCTTACTCATAAAGCAGACGTTTCGACATTTATTTGATGTCTTCCTCAGAGTGGGAACAAATGTCGACAAAATACAGTAACTCACTCGTAACTGGGACCTTGACTAGCGAACAGAAACAAAAGTAGGCAGCCAGAGCTACACCGTCATGTATCGTAGCTTGCTGCTGCACGTGAGCGATTGCGGCCTCATGAAGGACTTTCGAGCGACGCGACGTTTGGAAGCATGGAGATGAACCTGCTCCAACCTATACCCCATTCAAAGTCCATTTACGCCCAGACAAAACACAACATGACCAAAAGAGAGATTGTACAGGTCCGTATGTTCCTCAATGGTATTGGAATAATCTAACAAAATAAATGATTATTTTTATAGAAAGAAGTGCACATACTTTGTAGTACTTGAATCATCGTCCGAATGGTTAATATTAATTATTACAGGTTCAATTTGGATATCGATCATTTTGTCCACGTCTCAAATCTTTGTTTCGATTGTCTCTTGAACGTGACAGATGCAATCTTTCCAATGGTTTGCCGTCACTCGTTGACAGCTTCATAAAACAAATTTTTCTGAAAATTTGAATATCCTATTGTTTGAAGCCATATAATTTTTTATATTTTCCCAAATCATTTCAGTGGGATATAATGACCAATAGCTATTGCAACGCTTTGACGGCTGCCGCTTTGCCGCGCTGCATCTTTGTTGTGCCGAGGCGTAAATGGACTACGCATAGGGTATAGATCGCTTCCATAGAAGTTCGTGATTCGTCCTGGAAAACGATGGATCACTTCTCGACACGCCGATATAGAAATAAATAGCCGACCATACGGCGGAAGCAGTCAGTCATACGAACAGCGACCGATGCGCCAACATAGTCGACATGCTTATAAATATGTCAAATCAGTTTCAAGTGTTATAAATTAGTGTACCTATAGTAATAAGGTCGACTTTGGACAGTAAAAACGGTGTTTTCGTTGCAATACGAAAGGCCAAATGATGATGTTGAAAAATGTATCAAAAACAGATTTTTGTGAGTAAATTGCATCATTGAACATCTTAAGTCCGAATATTAAGACATATAACATGTTACGCCTACTGGGGTAAGAAATAACTTTTGTTGTATCATGAAGCAAAAATGACTAACAAATATTCCATACCGATATAATGGATTTTTTTCTGGTTCTAGCATGCAGCAGATGGCACGAATACACATAGTAGAAGTTCAGGGGATACGTCAGGATCGAGTCCTGGTAAAAGGACTGCCTCCAGTAGTAGTGGGTCTCCTAGTAAAAGTAAAACGAGAGGTACTTTTTCTTTGCTTTCTTTGCTATGCTTCTTTTTTAACAGTACAATTGCATCACCATGTTTTTTGTTGCATTTATCGAGCTTATATTTATTGCGATCTGTTATCACTAGAACGAAAAACAAATAATTGTTTTGCACTAAAAAGCCATTTTGCAATTTGCCTTAACACCCGTGCTTTTTTTTGTTGCTCCCCATTGATTAACACTGACTGAAAGGTGTTTCAGATACGTCGTTCGAATCGGGAATGTCTGACGACTACGCCATACCTCCAGATGCCTTAAGTTGTGATACTACCAGTTTAGAATCGTCGATGCTCCTAAGAGCCTCCTCCTACTTAGACAGTCCGAAAAGGATAGAGAGCTTAGAGAAAAGCGGAACACTGGCTAAATTGGGTAAGTAGTGGACATAACCGACCAAAAAAAAAAAAACAATTTGGTTGCAAAGTTTTCACCGACTTAACTAAACATTGATCACTCAATAGTGAAAAAATTATGAACCATTCTCTCTCTCTCTATGATATTAAGCGTGATCCAAATGTCCCGGAACCGCAAGATATTTGGGGATATTCATGCGGTATAGCAAAACTGAGTTTATTGGTTTATCGGCTTTCCCTGGTTGTTCAGTGGTGACCTTGAATTTGTCTTTGAGCATGACTGTGACGATCAAATCAAGGTCGAGATTTTTTAATAGGATTCTGAGTTCCGGTAATGGATAGGTGGACATTATTTTGACGTTAAACGTTCTGTCAAGGTGAAAAAACACTCGGTCGGAAAGATTTCGGGGATCTTTCTGAAAATAAAGGAAAAATAATGATCCAAAGGCAGTAGTGGCTTAGAATTTTTCCCTAGCCAAGGGCGTATTCAGAGGGCAGCCTTGGGAAAGAAGCTCCCCCCTTCCTCGAGTTGCACTGCCTATTACGTTTTTGAGGCAAGTCTTTGTGTTCTGGTTGTCATTATGTTGTTATCCCGAATAATCTGTGTGCTCAGTTGGTAGCTATGAGCCCCCTCAGGGTGAGGTTCTTTGTACTTTGGTTCTTGGATGCAATGGTTATTTGGGCGCCACCTAGTTTCCAAAAAAAACTAGGAAATGAAATTAAAAACAAGCATCCCTGCTGGGATTCTGGCGTTAAAAGAGATACCAACTTACATGGTACACAGACATTTATTGAACACAAATAAAAAAATAAAAATGAAAGAAATTAAGTCCTGGAGGACAGGCTAACAAGAATGAATATATATGTATGTACTACCCCCTAGCTAAATGGTTATCCAAAAAACTAAAATTAAAAAAACTTGGCTATCTCTGAACGGCTACCGTTGGTATGAAGTCCCAGATGTTACCCTTAAACCGGAGGGTAGAACCCTAAGTAGAAAAAAAACTCGAAATCACGAATTGACTACTAATCGCCCCTTTTAATGTGTTTCCAAGAATTAAAGATTTAACTTTGACATGGAACCATTTAGTCTTAGGTTACATCCATTCAAAAATTTAAAATTAAAACAAAGTTGTTGTTCAATCACGGCGTAGAAGGATACTCGTGATTGCACTAGCAATACCCAAATTTTTAAATAAACCTGAACTAAATTAAAACAATCTGATTCCATAAAAAGAAAACACAAGGATCCGGAGGTAAAATATTTCATGTCCTCTTCAGCTCATAAGTAAAGCAATTAAAATGTTACTTGAGAACCACAGGTTCTCGTTAGCATGTCTCACTCAAATTTCAGTAAATATACAACCAATATCAGAAGCTACAGTACAAAATATAAACGTTGCCAATGAGAAATTCAAAACATTAATCTCTTTTTACTACTAAGTAGGTTGATGAATTAATTTTTGACGAATTCCATATTGACCTAAACAATGGATAATTAAGGGGTTAAGGTATAACCCTAATGTTACATAAGAATGCCTAAACTGACACAAATAAAACTACGAACAGACTCATGCTTAATTTTTGAACGAAGTGGTGGTGTTTTCAGTTTGTACCTCTAACAATGAGGGTTCTCCAAAATTGGGGACACTGCTCCTCTCCTCCCAGGCGTGAGCCCACTCAAACTCGCCTTGGACTAACCCTGTAGGCGGTTCCCTCTATAGAATTAGAAATTATGTTGAGGAAATGAACATGTGGCTTGGAGAAAATGGTCACTTACCCGCTCGATGGTTGAGTGTAATTATCTGCACGGTTAAATCCCCAAAAGGGTAATAAAAAGGCTCCGACACTAAGAACCACCAACGAGGCCGATTTCTAACAAACACCACCCCACCAACTCAGCGTGTGAACTATTCACAGCATCGGACAGTGGGCCGTAGACAAATTTTTACACCAGAGCGCAGGAAATAGCCCAAAGTCAGCTTCAGCTCTCGTATTTACGGTCGACAGAAATTATAAAAATGACCTCCAACGAGATGGAGGGAGATTTTCTACCACAAAATTATTAGACTGAGAGAAATGTTTTATTACTAAAAATAAAATCCGATATTTTTAAGAACGGCTATAAAATTATTATTCTAAATAAGAAAAACATTGTTATAATTTACATTATCAAGATGTAGTTAATTTTTAGTCGACAATAAAAAGAAACTGCAACAATGTGCAAACCATCAAACTTATAGAGCTTTTCTATGATGGCATTATACTTTTTGGGGAATCTGTGCCTCCTCGGAACTTTTTTCTGAATACGCCAGTCTCTCTGGCAGTGGTGACCTGGAAACCGACCTTGACTATGACCCTAAGGTTAAGGAATTTTTTGTTTGGTACACTGTACTTTTGATCGCGGAAAAATGCACGTTCAGGCATATAACCTTACGTGAGAATTGGTTTGATATTGAACATCCTGACCAAGCTCAATGCAAAAGAAACATCGTTTGAAGAATTCCAGGAACCCTTCTGAGGATGAGGAATAAGGACTCGAAAAACAACAAGATTCAAATTTCCCTGGCCATTTACTGTTGACTGTGAAATTGACGTTTACCGTAACATTGATAGCGAAGTCAAGATCTTACGTAATACCCCATATCCGTGAATGGATATAAAGCACAAACCTTGAATTCCAGGCATGACGTTAACCAGAAACGCTCAAGGTCAAAATAATGTTCGCCCAAGGTCATATCTGAACGTAAAATGTTCCGCTCTATCCGTTTCCAGGGTCACAGGCTTCCATTAAAAAAAATCGGATTGTCCTTGTTTTGACCTTCAGATTGTTCTCGATACCCTAGCGACAAAGGAGCGGTCGTATCGGCGAGTTCTCGATGTACGAAATTCGACACGGTTATGATGGGGGGCAGAAGTCAGGCGATTCCTTCCGTCAAGCACATCGAGGACAGTTCGGAGAAGCAAAGCTCATGGCGCAGACGACCCGCCAGTGCGAAAGGGTTCCGAGACTGTCCATTAAAGAAGAGACATCGATCAGTCGAACAGCCCTCCTCTGAACTGCATCGAGCATGGATAATGTTGTCGGGCGGCAGAACCCTAAACGTGTGCATTACTCGAGGCTTACGTCTTATATGGGTCTTGAACAGAGTGACGGAGTCATGAGGATAAAAGTACTTTTAACCCTTAAAGAAATAGCCTAATTTTTTCCCAGCATCTGCCGCTATTGACGAGATGTGTTCATGTCAGATCAAGCCCTTGGTGATCTGGACTCCGACCAGCCGAAATGAACGGCAATTGTGTACAACCCAGCCATCCATCGAAACCGGGTGAGCGCTAGGACGCTTCTTATTCATCAAGTGTTTTGGAAGCATTAACCTATACCAGATTGTTGCGTCCCCAAGCAGTGATGTTCAAAGTCAAACTCAAGAACACCACTGAATAGCTAGCGAAAAATCCTAAAACTTTACAATTTCACTATTACCATACCCCTTCAACGCCCCCAAATATCTTGCCTTTTCGGAAGGTTTGCATCATCCTGTAGATAGAGAACAAATAACATATGACAAATTAATAAAAAAAATGTCTATATGAACTCTTCTGCGGGGATACACAGCCCTGATGGACTTTTGATCCTTTTTATCGGCTTGTTTGTACTTCTTCAGGTGGAAAATTGAAAACGTGGAGGAAAAAATGGTTCGTCTTGAAAAATGGCATCCTCACATACTACAAAAGCCAAAACGATATAAACCGAAAACCACAAGGCCAAATAGTATTAGATGAATTTTGTAAGATAACCAGAGCGGAAGGCTCAAACACCTTTGAGATAGACACGGGGAAGAAAACATATTATTTGACAGCTGACAATATGACCGCAATGGAAGATTGGGTGCGGATACTGCAAAATGTGCAACGAAGAAATGCAACAAAATTGTTGTTAAGTAGAGACGAGAATAAACCGGTTTTACAAGGCCTACTGAAAAAAGTCAAGAACGGAATTCCTAGGGAATGTTGGTGTGTTCTCATAGGGAAGATGTTCTTGTACTATAAGAAACAGACTGATTCTGTAAGTATTTTAGCATATAGTAACCTTGAAGTGTGATCAGTTTAGTAGATCTTTGTCTTGATTGAAACAGCGAAAAAAAAACACAGACGTAAAAGTGTCAAATTCTGTATCGTTAAGTGGTATAAATACATGTAGTGCCCAAGTGTACTGAACCGTCGAAATACTCGTTTTTAATGTTTCAAGTTTCAGTCGCTGTTGCGATACAGTTGGCCCACAGGAACATTTTTTTTTTTTTTTTGTCAAACCATCATAAGTGATTTCTGCAGTTCTTATGCTCTGCTGTATTGCTTATCTGCGAATATAGGATTTCACTCTTTTTAAAGGCTCCGATTTTTTCGCTGTTTCAATTAGGATTAGATGTACTATAATCTGTCTGATATTCAACAAATAGCATCTATGGTACAACTGAAAAGACATACTTTAGCTATATTTATTTTGTTCATTAGTAAACATATTTCGATCTATTTAACCTTTCGTTATTTTAGACACCACATGGACAGATCAATATGCGAGATGCCAAAGTTGAAGAAATTGAGCATTTATCAGATTCTGATTCTGAAGAACAAGATTCTGAACAGCCAAAGTATACGATAGGGATATTCCCTTCAAACCAAGCTCCTACGTATCTACATTTCACAGGAAAACAGGTAATATTTGCCAATATTTATTGTGTCAGTGCCTGTTTTCATTGGATTACGATCAACCATAACCTAAAACGAATATTTGTACGCAGACATTTATTCATTCTGACATTTGTACATCGCTATCATTGTGTTTTACATGACATGAATACCACTCTTTTGTCGGTCTTTACCTGTCTGTCCGCTAATCCTTGACCCCTCTATAACTTGATAAACACAAGATATCTGCTATCTCAAGGATAAAGAAGCTTTTAGTTTCTGAAAACCGAATCAGTGGCGGCGGGGCTACATGCATTTTTGTGGGGATTAAAAATTGAGGGTTGGAGAGTGGTGGGCAGTAAATGTGGCATTTATTGTACAGGGTCCGTCAGAAAGAACGCATGTTTTTCGAATGGATACTACATTGAAATAAGAAGAGAAGTAACCCAAATTCCTGCACGGATGCTGGCCGCCGCAATGGGCTCATTTCGGGAAGGCTTGATTCCTGCATTTCGGCTCAAGGGCACCATAAGGCCGACATAGTTTTCAGAGCGTAAATTTTGTTTTACTCAAAAATGGCATTATTTTGACTGAACTACTCATGCGCTCTTTCTGACGGACCCTGTGTCAGTGAAAGACATTTTATTACTAAAAAGCTTTTGCTCCTGGTAATAACTGGAAATTCAGGTACCACAACTCCGACGAATAATCTGCTCACGATTCGAAATAATAATCGACCCATCCTTCTACGCGAGATCGACGGCACAGCGGCAGGCTGTGGAAAAGAATATACCTTGTATAATCGGATGTTACTTAAGTTAGGAATTGGTATCATTTCAGCGTTCTCTAAATCAGTGGCATTGAGCGTGGAACTCTAAATTCGTCGATAGGTCTCTGTGGAACTATCTTCTTGTGGGTGATTATTTGACTCGAATGAAACATATTTTCAACACAAGTGTCGCGTATCGGTTGCACGCCAAGGCAGCGAATGTATGCATCCGTACACGAAACGCTAATCAAATTTAAGCGAATAACCAAATGAAAATGGTATTTACCATTTTGGATTGGTATTTACCGATCCGTTCAAGAGAGTGAGGTTATCATTTTGGTTATAAGATCCGTGACGTC
This sequence comes from Acanthoscelides obtectus, assembly GCA_963669975.1. Classification (NCBI taxonomy): domain Eukaryota; kingdom Metazoa; phylum Arthropoda; class Insecta; order Coleoptera; family Chrysomelidae; genus Acanthoscelides; species Acanthoscelides obtectus. The sequence goes on from CAVLJG010000005.1 coordinate 30,936,315, forward strand.
ATGAGTCAGCTGTTATATGTCATAGTTATCACCGTAAAATTGTGGTGTTTACCCAACTCCGGACTATTTTTATATTTCTGGTTATTATTTGAATTGTGTTGAAATGTGTGTAAAAGTTAGAATTTTGGCGGGTGTTGGATATTTTTACTGTACTTTAGCTTCATTTTTGAGAAACTTGATACAGGCTGACTTAAGTTGTAGCATAAAGTAGAGCACCTTATAGACACTTTAAATCTAGTTCCTATGCTTAACAAAGTATCATGTGTAGCCATATACCACAAGAATATTAAAATATGGCCTTATAAACTCACTGGATAATGTCCACCTGTATACGGTTTTGCTAATATCTTTTTTCATCTCTTTTTGTATCATTTCTGCTAAATCAATAAATGTTTTCTTTAACATGCGGAAAAGTTTAGAGAATTGAAGATTATCATAGCTACGAGTACAAAGCCATGGTACCATCATTAAAAAAAAATTTCTGAAAAAAAAACTTTCTCCCATTAATATTATGAAAAGTTTCTTTTTTAAACTGTCCATCACTGTTCTAGATGAAAAAGTACCGATTATTAAGTGATAATAAAAATAGACAGAAATTATATACGCGCATTTCTAAAATAAACAACTTGCAACAAAACCGCGGTTAAAACAAAAGCGTTCAAGCGATTCGAGTAACTGACGAAATTTTGGTTATTCGCTTGGATTTTTCCCTTTGATTGCTGTGTGGCGGTCTCGCGTCTAATCCCTTACCGCTCACCGCTGGCGCTGGCTTATGGCTGACTAGCATTATTCAGCAACGTTTCCGATGATCGATACTGTCGGTAAGGCAGAGGAGAAACTCCTAGATTGCAGCTCTATCAAATGGGTGCGACTATGGACTAATTGTATGGGCCTGCTTGTCTGACGTGATCCATTTAATTTTTTTGTCATACAATACAGAGGGGACAACTTATGACGAATATAATGCTTTAGGATCCGATAACAGTTTGGGGTAGAAAATACAGGATGAGCCTACTTGATGCCATTTTTTGTTTAGGAAAAAGACGCTTGGTTGTACCATCTGACTGTAGCCAGTGGTGGAGGACCCAGTACAGGTACGCAATATGAGCAGTTGGTCCACAAATTGATGGAGGTTGACGGAGATCCAAATTGTGTTCTGTGGAGACATCCTGTGCTTTTACATGTGCCTTGCACTAAAGATGGTGCCGTGCCATCTTACTTCCCGCTTACCAGCTTACCAAATGATAGTCTACAGGTAAGTCATAAACAGCATGTTTGATACCAAGTTTAGCTAATTACTGATTCATATTGAAGCAAAATAAAATATTTCTAACTATAACTACTAACTGGGATATTCTTAAAATGAAAATAGCTATTAATCGCATGATTTTTTTCAGTCTGAAGCAATAAAACTGTTCAAATGCCTGCAACTGTTCACTTCGGCCGCTGTTGACCAAGCTGGAATCGATTACCATGTAGTGTTGGCTCAGAACGCCCTACAGCAATGTCTTGACCTTCCTGATCTACAAGCTGAGCTGCTTTGCGCCCTCATGAAGCAGACTAGCAAAGCCCATCCACTGCCCAAGCTCGGAGTCCAGGTATCCACACAAAAATTGCTTAAGAAAAGCGTAAGTGTCGGCTTTTTATTTTTATTTTCGAATGTAAGACGTATGGTAATTTTTTGATGTCATCAAGGTTCATTCTCAATCAAAATATATTTTTGTTTTTGTCACTGCAACTTTACTTTTCTGTTAAAAACTCGTTTCAACGAAAGCAACTTAATGAATATTAAATGTTTTCACTTTATGATATTTTCTCACTATCAATTTACGATATTTTGAGTTTCTAACAGGGACATCAAAAAGTCATCATCAAGTAAAGACCTTTCCAAGACGTTTCATTTTATGTCACAAATTCAAAGTCAGGAATGTATGTTTAGTAGACAACATCTTGGGAGAAAAAAAAATGGCACTGGCAGGATTCGAACCCGCAGCTCCTCCATTCCGTGTAGGCGACCTAACCAATTAGTCTACAGCATCAACTGTCGGAATCGATACAACTATTCGTCATTTGTTTGTCTGGGGCATCCGTAGAACCTTTGCCCATTAGTCACTGTCTAAAATGTACTTTAGTCGAATCTGTCAGTAGTGGTTCCCCAGAAACCAGACAATGTCAAGGAAAGGGGAAAGGGAAACAGAAGAAAAAAGGAGAAGCGTAAAGAAAAACAGAAGTTTTTAGTTTAAGAGGGAACACCTAGGCTTTTTTACTTGGTACACGGCTTAATTAATTTGCATTCAACACTCGATTCCGAAATCCTCAGCACTTGTCGCCCAGTCGCGTACTGGTGATCTGGTTCACGATGGGTTGCAGAGTGCGGTGGACGAAGTACTAGAGTGGGCGGAACGGTTGCTGATTAAAATGAATCATTCGAAAACGCAGGCTATTTATTGTACCAAAAAACGTCGCGTTCCCCCAGCAAAGGTTTCTGCAGACGGCAATCGTGTACCATGAACAAATTCTGCCAAGTACCTCGATGTCACCCTTGATAAAGGCATGACAGAAACGTACACCAGCCTTGAAAACAAAATTCTAAATTGCGTTTCGGCAAAATAAATAATAAAAAAAAATAGCGCGAACTTTTAGTCAAGGCAAAATTACACTATAACAAAACTTGAATCAAAATTTGTTTAGTTCACCTCAAAATTAATCCATGAACCAGGTCAAAAAGCCTATGTGTTTCCTCTCAAACACTTCTGTTTTTCTTTGCTCTTCTCCTTTTTTCTTTTCATTCCCTTTCCCTTTTCCTTGATATTGTCTGGTTTCTGGGCAACCAGGACTGACAGATTCGACTAATGTACATTTTAGACAGCGACTAATGGGAAAAGGTCCTACGGACCGCCTAGACAAACAAATGACGAATAGTACTATCGATTCCGAAAGTTGATTGGCAGCTGATGCTGTAGACTAATTGGTTAGGTCGGTTCCACGGATTGGAGGAGATGCGGCTTCGAATCCTGCCGGCGCTCATTTCTTCTTTCTATCAAGTTGTTGTTGGCTAAACATATTCGCTGTTGCGGATGCACTCATCCAAAAAATCGCATACAGATCAAGAATATATGCTAATATTTCTGATGATACATATTTTTTCATCTCAATATTCACTTATATGGACGATATGCTTGTAATGGTCTTCATCATTAAGTTCTATTTAAACTATGCAAAATGCTTAATACGCACTATCATGCATCATAATAACCATTAGTGTAATCAACCTTGCTTCTAAATATTCACCTTACCCTAATTTACCATTATCTATTTAGAATTAATTTAGTGATGACATGGAATATAAGAATTCTTTTTCTATTTTTTAGCATCGATATATGTTGCATATAGCTTCATTTTACTCGCTTAATGATCTATGTATTATTTTGCAATCTATACCTATATGTGCTTATTATCTCAATACATTTATCACTGGATCTATCTTGTTTTGTTTGATTCGTCACAAGATTACTGATAAAATGTTTGAATAATATAACTTTGAGATAGATTCATGTCGAGTATATCAGAGGAATACAAAGGAAACATTAAAATAAATTGTTAGGCCTTTATACTTCTCTGAACATTTTATTATATCTATTAGATTTAGTTTTACGTTTTTTTTCACAATTTTGCTACTGAAGAATGTTGGTGTTTCATCATTATGTTACGTTCTTTCTATTTTTTATTTGGTATGGATGTACCTTCTTCTTAGTAACTAGAATTAGACAAGGCCTGTGTATTTTATTTCTCCTAAAAGAGTTCCTTCTTACCTGCGTGAGTATCATAATGTTTATTACTCCTACAAAACATATTTAGCGAGGACTAAATTATATGTTACACATTGAAATACTGCAACAATTTTCCAAAGGTTCAAACAACCTAAAAGACATGCATACTTTAGATTGGAGTAGTTTGCGAAATAGTTCTATGCTAGATAGTATTTTGCTATGAACATTATTTACTACTTTTTTATTTATTGAACTCACAGTACCACTGTCACAGACATGAATGTATGTTTCATTTGACAGAGATATATCTCTAGTACTTTTAACTTCTATTATTTACCTAAACCTTAAAATCATATGTAGTTATACAACCTGTTTGCAAGAAAAATAGTTTAGACCTACTAGTGATCCATATCACCATACACTCTTAGACAATCCATCTAAAGCAAATTTTATATCACATACCACAAATCACACAAAGTTAACCCACGAATCAATTCCAATAAGAAAACTGGGTTCCACTGGCTACACATTTTTTCTGGATATCAGTCAGATTTCGTTCAGTTATTCTATTCGAACACCAATAAATGTATGATGCTTCAGGTATTTCCAAAGTGAAATTGAAGGTACTCCACAGGATGTTGTTGCTATGACTAAATAAAGACTGCTGCGGTTGCAAAAAAATCATAAATACAATTTGGAATTTCCAAACAAAAAAAAAATATATTCTGTCGGAATATCGATATGGTTATACCAAAAGGTACATCCGGGTATGTACACCTTTTTCCATGAACGGAGAATGGAAGAACTTGCTCTTCAAAGTTCAAACGTACCTGTCAAAACTGTGACGTAATAAGTTCTGGGATGACGAAACGGGTCTTTCCATGTCATCTCATTAGAATGTGACCTAACTTCTTCGATGGAGGTTAGACTTTCGTCAGAAAGGAAAAAATAACCTTTGTACCCTTCGTTTATATAGTCTAATCATATTAACAAATTTCCCCGAAATACTTGTAAAGTCTGGTTTTATTGGTGCAAGTTGTTCAATGGGGTATTTAAAACATGGACGCATAAAATGGGTACACCAATTTTTGTGGGAAAGCTTTTTATTCGACGACAAAGAATGAGAAAACGTGTTTTTTGGGATTCAATCGAAAGTGTTGACAGGAACGAAAAAACTTTTTAAATAAGATCTTTAGGTATTTATGACACCTACAAAATGAGACCACAGGTGAAACAATCCGATTAATGGCAAAAATATTATGGCCGAAAAACGAGGCGAAATGCTGGTTTTGGCACTTGTTGGTAATGCGACGATAATTTCAGGCAACTAATTGAAATTCTTGAAATCCGTAGGATTCATAATTCTAAATAACAACAACAAAATTGGATTATATTGGTCAAGTAGCTTATGACAATTTCTAGTTGTTCATCCCAAAACACCTGTTTTCCGGCCATTACTACTAGTTTATTGAGCAATATACGGGGTTCGTTCAAAGAGCATTTAATAGTAAAATTCATAAATGCCTAAAAACCTTATATGGAGAGTTTTTTCGTTTCTGCCAACACTTTCGGTTGAATCCCAAAAAACACGTTTTCCCATTCTTTGTTGTGGAACAAAAAGTTTTCCCTCAAAAATTATATGCGTCCATGTTTTAAATACCTCCTTGAACAACTTGCAGCAATACAACCTGACTTTACAATTATTTCAAATCCTAAATATTCCATATGAATAATCTATTTCATTAATCCAAATAAAATATTGTCTAGTTAAAGAATACCTCACTTGATCACAGATGCGACCCATTCAAACCGGTGGTGCTTGATCAAAGTTAATCATCCAAAAATGCAAGCCATTTATTATACTAAAACATGTACCCGGCCCCGTTTGCCAAGTATCTTATTGTCACACTTCGCGATGGGATCACCTGGCAGAAGTACACTGAAGCGTTGAAAACCAAATTCCGAATTAGGTTTCGGCAACTCTATTATATAGGACAACGATCAAGCTTGATCAAAATTCAAATACAAGATGGCTATTAGACCAGCGGCTTGGTGCTTCCTAGACAAAACGCACTATGAACAAAATTGAATCGTGCAATTTTAGGTCCAACAAGATTTAAATGTTTCCATAACATAAAACCTTCTAGTTCAATTTTTAAATCTTCGGAGTTCTAGTTAACAATGCCAATGCACTCCTCCAACCGACACAATTCTTCATTTTTGCTCTCCCTCTTCCTTGCCTATCTTTCTTCTTTCCTTCGTCCTCTCTGACTTTGCCTGGTATCTGGGCAATCAGACCTGACAGACTGATTTATAAGATTCAAACCAAGACAAAGGCCATACAAACAGAATTTCTTATCCTCAGACATTAACGATACTTTTCAGCTACACGCTCTTAATGAACAAATAGTCTGAATCTTGTATTTTCTCATCACTTTCAGAATCATACTACCACAATTTCCATCTCTGGATTATATCAGAAATCCTAATACACATTGCCCCTGCATATAATATATAGAGCTGTGGAGCTATCAAACCTCGAGGTTGATTTTCCAGATCAAATTTTCAAATCCCCGAGTTCTATTTAACAATGCCAATGCACTCCTCCAACCGACACACGTCTTTCTCTTTGCTATTCCCATTCCTTCCTTTTTTTCTACCTTTTTCCGTGACTGGGCAACCACACCTGACAGACTTATTAAATTACAAGACTAACCAGAAGCAAAAGTCCTACGAACTGCTTTGACAGACAGAGTCGGATAGTAAAGCATTCTCAAACGTCCTCGGGCGGTAACTTAATACTTTTCGGATGTGAATAATGATCGCAATCAATCTTTTATTTTTCAATCACTACCAACACACTTACCATCACACGTATAGTGATATAGAGCCCGGTGGCGAAGTGGTATGTACTAACCTATTCGCCATGAGCTGCGTGGATTCGAATCCTGTCTCAAGAGGTGTGTTATCTTGGCTATGGAAGTTGTGATTATCCGTAAACAGTCTCCGGCCCTAAGGAGGGTCAGAATCTGTACATGTGACATGCACAAGTGTTTCTCGCTAGCCCATACTCCCCCTCCTGTCCCCCGTAACCTTCTAAAACTCCACGGTATTCACGGGTATTCAGATTCAGCCCCGTGTGTCAGCTCAAGTATAAAAGAATAACTGTGGATCTTTCAAGCCAAGCAGTAAGGTTAAGATAAAATCGACTGATCTCCATGAAAATGAAATCACTGTGAGCCACTTATTGCCACAAAAACAAACTTGTGTACCCATGGAGGCGCGGAAAAGAAACACCAATACTCTTTTCAGCAACTGCTGCTGTGCGCCACGCAAAGCCTGTTCACTTGCGAATCGGCCACGCCCACGATAAACAGCACCGCATCTGATCAACAAATCGCCTTGTCCGACACGCAGGGCGCAGGGGGAGGCGGAACCAGTGGGAGCGGTCACCACCACACGCAAGAGGAGAAGTGTTGCTACGCTAAGGACGGCAAGGGACCGCCTTTGTTTTCATTGGTGCAAGGATGGCAACTGTTGGCGCTGGCTGTCAGTTTATTCGTACCCAAGTCATCAATGTTGTTGTGGTTCCTGAGGCTGCATCTGCAGAGGAATGCGGATAATAGGACAGAATGTGGGAAGTACGCTGCTTACTGCGAGAGGGCGCTGGAGAGGACTATCGTGGCAGGTTTGTAGATAATCATATATCATATGAAAGAGGGGGAGAACTGCTCCGAATACCGATGTCTGTAGAATCAACAATCAAATTGCTGTGACATACATTAGACAAGTATCCTAATTTCAAAACTGGATAGTTAACAATAGGTAATACAAAAAGGTCGTTTTTCATTAGCTTTACAGAGGAGAGCTCGATATATCCTCAGTTATATTACGCGTGGTTATTTGAAGGTCAAACAGTGCAAAAATGGATGGTAAAAAGACTGATAGATAAACTATATTTCACGATTTCATCGCGTTTTCACATCTATTAACGTGATTAGCTAATCAGTAATTGACATCTTTGTTTATAACCTTAGATCTGACCGGCAACCTAACTAGCGCCATCTCTCTAGCTTTAAGGAAAAAGAGGGTTATGATTTGATTTTAGAACTGACTAAGATTGGTACAATCGAGGTTTCTCTTAATGTTCGCACAATTTGACATGCTAGGAAGAAAGTATTTCCGAACTATAAACAGATAACCCAGCTCTTTTTCACTGTAATTTACGCGTTAGTTCCAAGGAATGTTCTTGGTGATTATAGATTTGTTCCGGCTCTACAGAGTACTATTCTAGAACCATTCCAACTCTTCGCAGTTGGTCCTTGTGATATCAGAACTGCTTTATGATTAGCTTCTGGCAGAATCAGATCAGATCTAGGATAGTTCTAAGGTAAAACACGAATAGGGCTTATAACTTACACAAGTTTTCTCTCACAGCATTAGGATGTCATGATAAGAAAGTTGATAGGTAATTTGCCATGAAAAATTTGTACGTTAACTGGCAACCTGAAAATATAAGTGAACAGAGTTTTTCAGGATCTACATTGGCATGCCGCAAACTGACACTTGTCGTATGTGAACATTTTTTCAGGTAGCCACACTTCCCGTTCAAATTGTTCATATTTTTCATATCAAATTCTGCATCGTGTCACGCCGCCCAAGAGGCATTGAACTCACTTTCCGGGTTACAACTTCTTGGAAACTAAGGAATAGATAACCAGTGGGATGTCTTATATTACCTTTGCTGACAGATTTTGACGTCTGCTTAACGTTTATCAAATAAGTTTGTGGATGCATTAATTTCCGACAAAATAAATATTCTAAGATTTTTCATTTCATTAAATGTTCTATGACAAAGTTCGTTTTTAAAGAACACCAAGGACTGCCGCACTTTTTATCTCGTTATTTATCAAGAGAATGTCACGGGGAGCGACTCTTCCATTAATGATTAAAAGTACAGTTCCTTGAAAAATATCGCATTCACTTTCTTTTAATTATAATCTTCCAGTTAAATTACCCAACCAAATAATATTGATTCAGTAGTTTTGGTCTAAATGAATTTCTCTTTCTATTCAGGTGGTAGGGAATTGAAGCCGTCAAGAATGGAAGTACTGAGCATCCTATTGAAAAATCCTCAACATCACTCTCTACCTCATTCGATGCCAGTGCATCTTTTGAATGGCACATACCACATAACTAGTTTTGATGGTTCGACCACCATCAAAGAGTTTCAGGACTCGCTAGCTCAAGAAATAGGCTGTAGAACCAACAACGGGTGAGAATTTCTTTTATTCCGTTTAGCAAAAAATATATCACAGTAGCATAAACAGATTCATTTCAAACTAGATTGGACCCGTGGTTCCGCTCGTGTGGAAATAGTGTAAAATATAGGTCATTCGCGTTATATTAGTGTGTGTGTGTGTTTTTTATCCAACATTTTAATGCAACGTTAAATAATTTCAATGTTTCGCTTTTTTATGTCCTCGACAAAAAGTAAGGCGGTTACTTGAACATTTATAAAATATGTTCTTAAAATGACCTTGAAGGTCATGGTCAAGTTCATTGGTAAGCATGTACTTTCAGGGATTAGAAACAGAATTCTTGATAGTCATAGTCGAGGTCATGGATGTACTTGAACATAAAATTTCTTGCTCTTTTTATTTGTTATCCTGTTATTTATAACTGCTTATCTAATTCTAAGTACTAGATATACAGGGTGTTCATTTGAAAACTTCCCACCACTGATTAAAAAGAAAAACGCCGAGAAACTTTTGTCAAGGGGGACAACTTCTTAACCAAAAACTACTTCACCCCTTTCACCTTCTGCTCCCCAGGATCATCCCTGAACAGCCTGTATGTTATTACATTATTTTTCTTTCTAGGTTTGCAATGTTTAGTGATGACCCGATCGAAAAGGACTTGGAACACACCTTAGACCCTAGTGCTAAATTATGTGATCTTATTTCTAAGTGGGAAATTGCTCTAAGGGAGAAGGGCTTAGGTAAATTCGAGAACAGTAGAGTAATTCGGTTAACGTATAAGAACAGGATATGGTGGAAGAATTGTGCGAAATTAGAGACGGAAAAGGAAAGACTGCTTTTATGTTATCAGGTAATTATTTACTCATCCATAACCATAAAGTAGTTGGAACATTATTCAAATAAAAAATAGTGTTCTGCCCAGAATTGCAGCAAATATAAAATTTGTTAGTCTTGGATTATTCAAAACTATACAGAACGGATCGTTGTCAAAGACTGAAACATTTACTCAGACGAGCTTGGAACCTCATCAATCTGTATAACACTCCATCCTCTCTGTGACCTATTTAAAACATATCCAAAGCCAGAAATACTGACGCCAGAACCTACTCAATTTTTTAGACAAAACTGCTCATTGTAACATGCTTCTTTTTAGGTAAATAAACAAATAGTGGGCGGTAGATTTCCAGTTACAAGAGAAGCAGCATTAGAATTCTCATCGCTTATGGCTCAACTTGATGTGGGTGATTGTTCCTTGAATTCCAGTAAATCTAATGTTAGTCATACCTTCCCCAGCCACCAAGGTAAGTAAGAAATATAATATTTATCATTTCCACATTCAATTGACCATTTGTAATCGAGAAAAAATTCGAAAAGGGGTATTTTTTTAAATCTACTTGCCTTGTTCATTACGAAAAAACTGTCACTCATTTCCGACGATCTATGTGCTCGTTAATCCTTAATCTAACTAGGAAAATACGATTGCATTTTGATGAAATTTTGACACAGGAATACTGTCATGCCAAGGACGAATAAGCTTTATGGTTTTGAAAATCGATCAAGTGGCTTCGAGGCTGGAACTTTTCAATAACCATTTCAGACACACGTGCTCAATCCCCCATCTTTGCTATCAGTGAAAGAAGTTTTATTATTGAGAAGCTTTCTGTCTGCCAATATCTTCGCATCGGATGGAAAAAATCTTCTAATTGTTTGCATAGTCTTATTCAAAAAGTGCCTCTTTTAATGAATCTGCATGTTGTTAGGACCAAATTTGCCTTAAAAACTAAAAACAAACTTCAGATTCCAAAAATTGTTTTTGTTTTCGCTCCGCTCAAAGTGCCTTTAGGTTTTTTGGGGCATTCTGAATAAAAAACCACGCTTTAGAACTTTTCTCTATATTTGAGAGTTTTCGAGTTATAAACGATACAATATTAAAAAAATTGCGATGTCATTTTCGACCCGGAAAAAAATATGAAGAAATGAAAATTTTAATGTTGCCAATATTACTAAATGTTCTCTTCAAACATCCATTACCAAAATTCAAAAGTATTTTAATACATTTATTGTTGTGGTAAACCTTTGTTTTCCAATTGTTAATCGAGCACGCGCTGAATGATTCTCCGCCGCTGCTGGCGGCCGCCCCTGCATGTTGCATCTCTCTCGCACTGATGCAGAGCATACGCTGAGCGCTCACTCGATTAACAACTCAAAAACACAGGTTTACAATAAAAATAGGTACTGAAATGCCTTGGGATTTGGTTAATATATATTTGAGGAATATTTAGGAACATCGGCAATATTGATTTTTTTCATTTTTACATGATGTTTTGCTTTGTCAAAAAGTGCCTCTTTTGTTCAGACTGTCCCAAAAAACCTGAAAGCACTTTGAGCGGAGTGCAAACATTTTTTCTTAGAATTTGAAAAAATTATTTTAAAAATTGTTGACGTACGTTTGGCCCTGGTACATGCAGATTCGTTGAAAGGGGAATACCATGTCTGAATCTCCCAAAAAGTGTAAGTCCACGAGCATTTACTGCATAGAAGTCAGGGATTGGTGAGAAAAGCAAAAAATCAGGTTAGAATGTCAACAAGGATCGTCAATATAGATCATGCATCATGCCATTACTCAAGAGATACCCAAAACTTAAGACTGCGAATTTACGAAAAACAGATAAATTGATTTGAATTCCGTCCGGGACATCATGAAACAGATTCGAGGAAAGTTGCGTCTGGCAGGGCAGAATGGGCCACTCCACATAATTCGATAGTATAGTTTAGTTAAATATCGAGTTGTTATTTAGTGTTCAAATAAATTTCTTCATTAAAAAAAAATCCGAAAAATAGTTTATGCCAATACTTTTAGGACATACGTTACTACGCATCTGTTAGACATGATAGTCACACATATTTTCCATACATTGGAATATTACACTTTTTAATCGAGGTATTTTCTTAACATTTCAGGAACTTCAAACATCCACTCGAGCCCAAAATCCACAGCAAACGGCACCTTAAGCCCCCAGTCCACCTTGCAAAACTCGAACACCCTGAACGCGCTGAACAACGTACACGGTATCCTGACAGCGCACTCCAATCAAGCACTTACCGCCATCGACAAGTTCTATCCGTACCGTTATAGGGACCAGCTGAGTCAGGAGGGACTGCAAGAACTACAGGCCAAATTGCTGGCCAAATGGAGGGCTCTGAAGGGCAGGACGCAGGCTGACTGTGTTAGGGCTTACTTGAATTCTACGAGGAAATGGCCGTTCTTTGGGCATACGCTGTTTCAGGTGAGAGCGTACTACTAGAAGTTGTTATGTATGGTCAAAAATGTGCGCAAAACCTCGAGAGGTTCACTTGAAGCCGCCTTAAGTTGCACGCCCACTGAAGAGAAGCGACACGAAGGGAACCGCTTCGAGACTTGTCATTTTCGTTCTGATTCTGTGTAAAGGAACTTAATGGCCATATACCTTTATTCTGAGGACGTCTTAGGCCAGCCGCGCACATGCAATTTTCGGTCGCACGGCAAAGCATTTTGTAACTTTTTGCCTAATTTAACTTTAGATCGGCTATGTGGTGAAAATCGATAGTTTTTCTTGTATCCTGTGCATACTTCTATGGAAAGTGTATTACTGCTCGTATTTACAGTGAATTTACCCGCGCAATAATGACATTTGAAACTATTTTTCAGGCTCGACTCCGTCAACAAGATTCCCCAATGACCTGGCTAGCTGTAGGCGAGGACGCAATCACAATTTTAGATCTGGCAACAATGCAGCAACGTGTCCGCTACCCCTACACCAACGTGCTCACTTTCGGCGGCTGTCAAGAAGACTTTATGCTGGTGGTTACTCAGAACGATCAGCAACCATCTCAGAAGCTGATCTTCTCGCTCAGCAAACCGAAGATTTTGGAACTGACGTTGCTGATTGCCGACTACATGAATATGCTGATGAACCCAGGGACACCATTATTGGGGACGCTCAGTAGGGGAACCATGGTATGTTTTTCAGATTCGGAAAATAGTGGTCAGAATGAGATAAATGATGCCCCCAAATAGTTATTTATCAACGAATTCAGACTAGGTAGAAGGAGGCAGTCCAGTGTACTATTGGTCTTGTGTTTGTCTTGGCGGTCCGTAGTCATTAGTCACTGTCTAAAATGTACATTAGTCGAATCTGTCAGTCCTGGTTGCCCAGAAACCAGACAATATCAAGGAAAACGAGAAAGGGAAAGAGAAGAAAAAAGGAGAAGAGCAAAGAAAAACAGAGGAGTTTAGCTTAAGAGAAAACATCTAGGCTTTTTGACTTGGTACACGGATTAATTTTGAGGTAAACTAAACAAATTGTGATTCAAGTTTTGTTAGAATGTAATTTTGAGATTTTTGATCACTTGCTGCACTGTGTAGTCCACTGAGTCACGCAACAAAGTGTTGCTGTGCGATTCCGCTCGACTATAACGTCGCAGCGTCTGAAGCTTGACATAATCCCTCAAGTAAGAATGTCAACGTCTCTGTGTAGTGTGTCATTGGAGACATACCATTGAGCGTTGCAAATTGTTCGCAAAGTTCTGCTTTGCAGTACTTGAAGACTTTGCATGTGTGTTTTGGCAATAAAACACCAAGCCGCTCATCCATAAGTAATGCCTGGGCTAATAATCATTTTATATAGTCGAAGTTTGTTTATCACACTCAATTTGGGGAGGATCTACATAACAAAGGTTATAGTTATCGAAACGCAATTTGGAATTTTGTTTTCAGGCTGCTGAAAGTTTTATTTCAGGTAATGCCTTTATCAAGGGTGACATCGAGATACTTGGCAGTATTTGTCCGTGGTACACGATTTCCGTCTACATAAACCTCTGCTGGGAGGCCGCGACGTTTTTTGGTACAATAAATAGCCAGCGTTTTCGAATTATTAATTTTAATCAGCCACCGTTCCGCCCACTCTAGAACTTCGTCCACCGCACTCTGCGACCTATCGTGAACCAGATCACCAGTGCACGACTGGGCGACAAGTGCAGTGTCGTCAGGATAGAGGTAGACTAAACCGTTGCTGGGGCAAGGGACATCATGGATAAAAAGCGAATACAGGACTGGTCCTAGGACCGAGCCCTGAGGAACACCGGCCCGTACTGGCTGTATTGTTGACAAAACATTGTTAATTTTGATCCGAAGCTTCCTTCCTTCAAGAAAGGATTCCAGTAATTTTAGAAGCCAAAAAGGAAAACCCTTTTAGATTAGTTTGTAGAGGAGGCTCGCGTGCCACACCTTGTCAAAGGCTTTTGAGACATCCAAAAGCAAGATCCCATTACTTATGCTGAGGGTGAACCCTCTGGTTACGGACCGAGAACCGAATTGAACGTCAGGAATCACATGGTGATTTGAAGAAAAATTCTCAAGGTGGCGAGGTTAGGAGTTGACAGCAGAGTAATGAGACGGTAATTCTGAGGAAATATCAGACCCACCTTCTTTGGAATCATGATGACATCAGCAGTCTTCCATCCAGCACAGAAGTACTGGATTCTGAGCATCGCATTGATTATTGTCAAAAAATATATCAGAGCTTTCGGCGAGAGCAGCTTCAACGCCTTGTTGGTGATTTGATCCTCCCCAGGTGCTTTACGCACCTTGAGGTCTTTAAGGAGCTCCGCTAGTGTGCAATGTGGAACCTCGGAGGGTTAAGCTAATGTGGTATGTGGAGCATCAGACGAATCTTCTGAAGAAGAGTCATCTGAAGACGATTCAGTGCCTCCGCTAACGCTGTTGGCCCTAAAATATCTCCTCACGGATCGTATTGTGTTGTTCCTCGTCGAGGTCATTATCAAGATCATAGTTGGGAGAGAAATGTTTTACCATGGCATGAGCAAAAACCTCGACCTTGTCCTCCGTTCTGAAGACTATGCCTCCAGGTCAGTGGATGTGCGGGAGAGAGGAATACTTGAATTAAGCAATCCCGCCAGAAAGCCGCTCCATTGTTCGTTGCAGAATTCGTGCAGTGCGTTTCTGTTTCTCACTTCATTGACAAGATTTGTAGCCCTACGAATGTCATCAAGATGAACAGGCATGTGTTTTTGTTGGTCTCTTAATTCTCATACAGTGTAGTAGGATCAAAGTACTTCACATACGTTAATTTTGAGTTGTGTCACTACATTACTATATTTAGTATTATTGTGCGAGTTTGCAGATAATTGTGGTGTTCACAATACATGGTGGTTCTTACGTATTTTGCAAAGAGCAGCACAAGCATAATGAAGCTAGATGTTTCCACCGGTAAGTATTATACGTTGATACAACGCTGTCAACTTGGTAGGCACTAATAGCCAAATGGGTCAAAAGTATGCACTAAACTGCGCAATTTTAACGACAAACAATAACATATAGAAAACATATACACTTGGCTCCTTCTAATCTATTCGAATTCGTTGGTATTTACGGACTTAATCATGCGCTAATTTTGAACGAGTTGACTAGACATTTTATTTTCTGTTTTTGTTATCTAGGCCCGATTTTACTAATCCGGGGCGCAAACTTGATCAATCGGAAGGCGTTTTTGAAGTAATGGATCTCATGAATATAGCGGATTTCTTGTAAAATAGATGTAGAGCAAAATTATACGATTTGTGCAAGCTGGACCCTAATTCTCATAATAGATCGAGAAATTCTTCATATATCACCCGGTAAAAGCTAAAAAAAGCATATTCTTTCATTTGACCCCGTGCACAAAATTTGTGTCTAGGACACAATTTCCACCAATCCAAAAGATGGATTTACGACCTGGTTCCGAAATTCCGTTCTCTCTTCGATTCTCCGTCGCTTTTTAATCCCCTAGTAGAAGCAGGTAACGGGGGCATTTAGAGAATATTCAACACTGCTTTTGCGATATCTGCCTAGCGGCGGGACCTATGCCTCGACAATCGTCCCCTGCTTTGCAATGGCAGCGATATCGAATTTCTCTTTCACTAGACGGCGTTAGTGTGACTGGAGGTCAAACTATCAAAAGTAGATAGGACAAAAAGGCAAATTTAAAAGTATCTACCAGATGTGTTCAGAAAATAACGTAAATAAATTTCGCAGGTTTTGAGAGTGTGATTGTCATTTTCTTTTTATTATGTTGGTATACATGCCTCTGAAGTATGATAAAATTTTCTGCTATATTCATTACCTACTTTGTGGAAGCCGCTAAGGTTAGACGTGCTTATACGAGCTCAGTGATTTTCGTTTGTTAAAAGAAATGGATCAAAGAATTTCTATTAAATTTTGCGTGAAAAATGAAATAAAGTGTATAAAACGTTAACAGAGGCTTCGTGATGAGTAAATCAATAGTCCAAAACTGGCGTTTCCAATATGGTCATAAAGGCCTATTAGATAACGAACGTCCCGCACGCCTCAGCACATCAACTACCGATGAAAAAGTGGAAGAAATCGCGAACGAAGTTGCTCAGGAGTCACTAAATGAAGTTAACGCCGATGCAGAATTACTGAAACGTGTTATATGAGGTGACGAAACGTGGGTTTACAGATATGACGTAGAAACTAAGACGCTCAATCGTCCAAGTTGATGCATCCTGGCTCACCAAGACCGAAAAGAGTCGGCACCTGCACACACTTCAATACTAGTTCGTTGTTACGATGTTTCAGCCTCAATATTCGGCCGATATAGCTCCGGGTGACTTTTTCCTATTTCTAAAAATAAAGAGAACATTTAAGGGCCGTCGTTTTACAAGCATAGATGACATCAAAAGCGCATCGCTGAAAGATCTAAACGCTATGCCAAATATCAAGTTTGAAAAGTGTTTCGAGGATTGGAGGAAGCGCTGACACACGTGATTTTAAACATTAATGTAGACGTTAATGTTATTTTCTGAACACACCTCGTATAACCTTAGACATGGCCGCCATCCTCACTAGCTGTATTTATCTGTAGCTTTCCAGATTACCCTCTACAACAATGCAGCGTCGCCATTTATAGCTGGCCAAAGGTTGAAAATAGCTTCTCTGTTCCAGGTCTCAGTGAATCAATCAGTGGTAAATCAGTCGATAATCAGTCAGACATTAGCCAGTCAGACTCAGCCAGACATCCTAAAATCAACCCCTGATCATGCGATGGTCCAACGATCCGACTCGAAAAGAAGGACTCATATTGATTCTGGTTTGGCGTGATGAAAGATGTGAGAATGAAGTTTACGGATGTGTTAGGTGTGCCAGGTGGATTTGTTCATGATTTTTTGCCTAGGTTGGCATTAATGAAGTATGGAGATATAATTCACAAGGTGGATCAAAATTTCACCAAAGAGTAGTTATATCAAGAGAAGACACGTGGTGCAATGCCGTTATAATTCGCCGATCGGCCCAATTGACCTTGAGAGTCATCTGCATTATAGTAGAGAAGCCAATCATAATTTTTTTTTGTTACATCATTGCATTCTGATGAGATAGGATAAAAACTAGTCACATATTACGTATTTTGTTGCTGTTTGCTATTTATCATCAGAATTTAGCATTTCAATCAATCCCCGATTCAACCATAACTTTGCGGTCGGCCCTTTAACTATTACTGGTTCACAAATAAAAACGGCGATGTATGTGTGGACCAACCTTGGCTTGGCGATTCGCTTATAGGTGTTTTGCCGAGCTGGCATAACATTTTTATAAAACGCTACAATTATAAATACCAAGGAGAAGCTCTAATTTATCTCTAATCTTATCCGCCTTGTCTGTTTTCTCTTTATATAACTATTCTTTGATCTCACTATGGATCATGTTCAAGACAACTAAAGGTGCACGCTCATAGAGGGGAAGAGAATTGATTGGTGTCGCGCGACAATGTCGCTGACAATGCTTGTTATACAGCTGCTTCTATCGGACTTGATCGTTGAACATGTTTACTCGACACGAATGGATTCTGTTCTTCTCAATGTGCGTGTAAAAAAAACTAACCTGAAAAGCGCGCAAAAAAATCTTTGTTAGTCATGATCACTTGTAGTACATGGATTTTCGTTCAAGAATAGTATGATCAGATCGAGTATATAACAATTTTTTATTTGATTTAACTTGCAAACTATGCAAACATACAGTGAAGTAGTTAAAACTGTAATTTAACCATTCTACCGTTGAATTTTAATCATCCTAAAAGCAAGAAATGGTTTGAAACTCTCCAAACTTCATTAGCTTTTAGGCGCATTAAATTGAATTTGTTTTATTGCATAAAGCGACTCATTTTATCCTCATCATTCTCAATTTTAGAGAGACATCTTGTAATTACGACTGTAAACGCAATAATATATTGGTTGTAATTGGTATAGAAATATCTGCTTGATAGCCACTAATCTGTTTTACGTAGGGTGCTTCATTATGATGAGTCCAAATAAAATGCCGAAACAACGTCACCAGTCTTACCTTATAAGAGTAACCGTGGCAAGTCAGGTATTATTAGCTTATAATCCAACATCTGGAACTTGACATGTTTTCATGTTGATAAAATTGCATATTTTTCGTGTAGCTAAATGAAACTACATATGCAGGTCTCACTCTTTACGAATAACTCTTTAAAAACGTTTCAGCCACTCAGCATATATTAAAGTTTAAATAATTAACCAGAAAATTTTTATAGATTTACCTTGGGGAGCTACATCATTTTGAGGTAAAACCATAATGACCCACCCTTTAACTAATTGTGGTATTTTCGAATATTTTTCTCATATTGGAGGTGTATGAATCTGTAAATAAACAAGACGAATATTTTTGTGTAAATAAGTGTTTTTAGTTTATTATGTTATGTTGATAGATTTTTTATTTGCATTTAGCTTCAAAGGCTTCACGAAGTTCCGATGCTGTTAGTTCTGCATTACATTGAAATACATAGTATTTTTTAAAACAGTTGATATTATACAAAATTTATATTTCGTCGCTGATTTAAATCAGTGCCATATATACTGCTGTATGTAGTTTAAACTATGTTTGTGTAAATGGTATTATTAGTTTTTAGCAGTGACACAATCATATAACTAATAGAGCGATTTAGATTCACCTCAAAGAATTTCTGAGTTCAATACTTCTTGAATTCCTAAAGAAAATCGTATCTAAACAATGGATACAATTCTGGTGTCATAGGTTTAAATCTGCATTTTTAGCTGCTATACACGGTGTTTCACTTCAATCTCCCCACCTATTTCAAAAACCGCGCATTCCAGAGAAAATGTATCAAACAAAAGACCTCGACTTCGATTTTCAGTATTAGTCTAATCATATTAGCAAATTTCCCCGAAATAATTGTAAAGTCTCGTTTTATTGGCGCAAGTTGTTCTAGGGGTATTTAAAACAGGCGCATAAAATGGGTACACCATTTTTGTGGGAAAACTTTTTATTTGACAACAAAGAATTAGAAAACATGTTTTTTGGGATTCAATCGAAAGTGTAGACAGGAACCTTTCATATAAGATTTTTAGGTATCTATGAGACCCTCAAAATGAGACCACACGTAAAAAGATCCGACTAATAGCAAAAATATTATGGCCGAAAAACGAGGTCAAATGCAGGTTTTGGCACACAACTACTTGAAATTCTTCAAATCGGTGGGATTCATACTTCTAAATAACAACAAAATTGGATTATATTGTTCAAGTAGTTTTTTGAGAATTTCTAATTGTTTATCCCAAAACACCTGTTTTCACGCCATCACTACTAGTTTATTGAGCAATATACAGGGTTCGTTCAAAGAGCATTTAATAGCAAAATACACGGGTTTACCTTGTCGGTATGAATCACAAACCAATCCGAAAGATAAATGTTATTTTTATGCGAAAAACAAAGGTTACGTTTTTTCTTCTAAACAAATTCAAACATTTCGTATTTGTGAGTAATTGAACAAATGAGCTTTGATATTCGAAAAACATACGTTACTATACACATTTTAAAGCAATGCGGATGTGTCTATCATCTTTTGTTGAGAATTACTCACAAATACCAAATGTTTGAATTTGTTTAGACGAAAAAACGTAACCCATCCTTTTTTGCATAAAAATAACATTTGTTATCTTTCGGAATGGTTTGCGATTTATATCGGCAATGTAAACTAGTGTATTTTGCTATGAAATGCCCTTTGAACTAACCCTGTACATTGCTCAATAAACTAGTAGTGATGGCCGGAAAACAGGTGTTTTGGGATAAATTAGAAATTCTCAAAAACTACTTGACCAATCTACTCCAATTTTGTAGTGGTTATTCAGAAGTACGAATCCTACGAATTTGGAAAATTTCAAATATCTGCGAAAAACCATCGTCGCATTACCAGCAAGTGCTAAAATCTGCAGTTTGCTTCGGTTTTCGGTCATAACTTTTTTGCTATTAGTCGGATCTTTTTACGTATGGTATCATTTTGTAGGTCTCATAAATACCTAAAAATCTTATATAAAGAGTTTTTTCGTTCCTGCCAACACTTTCGATTGAATCCCAAAAACACGCTTTGTATTCTTTGTTGTCGAATAACAAGTTTTCTCACAAACATTGGTGTACCCATTTCATGCGTCCATGACTTTACAATTATTTCGCAAACCAGGGGTATTTTCGGCTAATATGATTAGACTTATAAAGATGAAAGGTTTTCATTGAGCATATTGACTTGACCTTTGAAGGCCATGGTTAAGATCACCTTTGGGTAATCCTCAAACCTCGCACCTGTGCTGTCATTTTGACTTTGAAGGCAATGCTCAGGGTCATGATCACGGTTATGTTAAGATGTAACATATGCTCCTCTTTTTAACCCCGATGTGAAAAGGGAGGTTCCATTTGAAAATATTCATTTAACCTTGAAATGACTGTCATACTCAAGGTCAATGTTGACATCATTTTGCCTCATCGGAACCTTAAAAATTTCGTTTGAAACTTTAGTTTCTAGAATGCGCAGTTTTAGGTGAGGAGATTCAAATTGGACACCGTTCGGATAGCCGATACAAACCGTTTTTAAGGGTGCTATAGATACTATCACCTCACATCAGGCCATATATACCTATCTATAAATTCGTTCGAAAAACCACGAGGCGCTGCAAATCGAATCATTCAGAAAACCAAAATAATTTTTTATAAAGTGTACGTGTATGATAAATGAACAAAATAACAGAACTAAGCGACGGTTTATCACATAATTTTAGTTTTTTTCTGGGATTTCGTAAAATTGCGCGTAACTCAAAAACGATTCGACTTTGTACTCAGGTGTACTTGGTTTAATGTGTTCCAAATGGAGCGTAAAATGTTGGTGTCGATCGAGGGAGAGCTCGAATAAACCATCCACACACACACGCTACTCTCTCTATCCCTCTGAAACACATTAAGTACTTACTGTTTGTTTGTTGTTTGTCTGGAAGAGTTATTAGAAAAGTAGAGGTATATGTGGTGACTATGCAAAGCTTTGTTCTCTATAAAGTGATGTTAGGTGATATGAGTCTTTGATTATCTTGACAACCGTGATCGTTACGTTATTAAATCGAATTTAGTGTGACAATGATAAAAATCAACAATCTCATTTGATTGGCCTGTAATGTTTTCAGAAACACCTGGAATATAGATTTTCGAACTGGAGATACAGCCGCTTTATGCAACTCATGTAAACAGTTCACGAGATGATCAATCTCCTCTACTGGTGATTCAAAATAAATTGTTTGTAAATTGATATGGCGAGACGTAAATCTATATCGCTACCGCTTGCAGGAATCTAGCAGAAAGATTTCACGCAATGACAGTATGTATTTATTTTCTCGTAATCACATTGTTAACAAGGCACAACTTTTTCATTTATACTTGCATATTACTGTTTATGTGCTGTTTACATAGATGTTTTGTAGTTATTTTTCCCCTTTAGCTGTCCATAATTACTTCTTGTTTGGAGGCATATTCATTTAAAAATTATTTAATTGAAGGATTTTTTTATATTATAATCTGACTGAAATTTTCAAGACTTGTTTCAAATATGACTAGATACTATTTTTATCAACATCTTCAATTATCATACTCCTAATATTCTCCAATCGAATTTTTTATTCATGTATCGAAACATGCCTTCAAATAATTTTGCTCCTTGTAGAGTTTGTAGCTTTTTCTAGTCTTTTTTGTAACAGAGTTGTATGCATGTTCGACAATAGTTACCATTACGAGATTTTCTTTTCAGAATAAGAGAATGTATTTATTTGATAAAAATTACCGGAAATATTTTTCGGTTAAAGATGGTATTTCCGTATTTTTTAACTAATCAATAAGTGATAATTTTTTGGTATATATACAATTCATATATTAATACCATTATTTATTATTTACATAAAATAAATATTTATAAGAAAAATCCGTTTTTCATTCCCTAGACTTCCAAATAAACATGAGTTTATTTCACTAGACTATCAAATATGAAGATATGAAAATTTTCAAGAAAATTTTGAAAAATTCAGATTTATAATAATGATGATAAAACGTCTTTATTGGACGAATATTTAGTACCTGTAAGCTATTCTACAACTTAACCCGTGAACTGTCAATACAAAAAATAAACAATATATACCACAAAAATGTTTCAACATACGTGTATGAGCAGAAGTGAGGAGGGATAAATTTATGTTAATGATTGCTCGAAAATGATTTTTTTTATAAATAAGACATTCCGTAAAAAATGAAGGCAGTGTTATGTTAACAAAGCGAACATCTCGTTAGTGAATAGAACCACGACATGTCAACCTATATTTTAAAAATGGTGGAACAGAGCTAAGTAAAAGCTTATGAATGTAACTCAGTAAATGAAATCTAATAGATCAGAAATATTAACAATAGAAAGACAAACTTAGTATACACCTATATTGCCCCAAAGCAGTCAAAATGATTGCATTGTGAAAAATAACTACTGCGTAAAGAAATTTGTTTAAAAATGATTTTTAATATTTTTATATTATTTACAGTCATACGGCAAGTTATTAGTAAGTATTCACAATAAAAAAAATTACTTCACTTGGAAAACAAAATTATGCTCGCGGTTCTCCGACTCTATCAAAGCGTATATTACAGTATGTGATCCTACAGTCAGTGATCAGGCCTGGCATAAAGATTCGAATAAGTACTACTTTAGTTATTGAACAACTGCAACTGGTCATATAAGAAATTTACTCAATTCAATAATAAAAGTCATTTGCTTACTAAAATTTTACAATTAGTCAAAATGACTGCTTTTGGGCAATACAGGTATAACACAAGTATATATATATATATATATCGGAAATAAAGGAGGGCGAGGCAACTACAGTGATTAATAAACGCAACTATATGTTGTACAAAAAGTCAAAAAAATTATAAGAAGCTGAGTCATTATATATAGAAAATGATGGCTTTTTCTAATTACTGAAAAAAAATTTTTGTAACATTGTTTACATAAGGAATAAAATTTAGACATTCATTTTAATGATAAAGCTGCATATTTCTTCATTTGATTTCTAATTTTTTTAGAAGAGAATATAATAACCGGATTTAATATAAGATTATTACTTTTTGCTTACTTGTCTTCATTAATTTGAGCCTCAGCAATTATTACATTGTCAGTATTAAAATTGTTATCGGAGATATATAAAATATATTGTTAAATATAAAGTATGTCGAACATCGAAGCTCGGGATTATAAGTACTTTTGTCGTCGTTTTGAGACTAAAAATTCAGAAAATAAATGTTAGTTGACAAAAAGAAACACGCTTTAATAGCAAATTATTATAATTGCACCCGACACTTTTTTAATATAATTGATTTTTTGCTAATGCCGTAATTTTTATATTAATCTTACTCCAAATAAATTAGTCATACTTGATTGTTGAACTTTCTATTGCAGTAACATAAACTCTCCTAAACTTGAAAATTGTTTTCAACTTTTTAGTTCTATTTGCTATCAAAGTTGCCATTCGACTTGTTTGTCAAATAAACTTGTGAAAATAATTTCACCACACTCTTTTCGTTAATTCCTTCGACAACACCGACTGTCAAATGCACTTGCGGAGTTAATTTCAACAGACCATTTTCGTTAGTATTTTCTACAACGACAACTCTCGATCCACGGCGCGGCGAATTGAACAACTCTGACTTATTTTTACCCTGAAATTATTTCCTCAGAACTATAAGATTTTTAAAAGCAAGATGCAAGATACCACCCTGTATTGTCGACCCACTAGCATGATTCAAATTTGACATAATGATAAATTTTATAGTCCATACCGAGAAATGATTTCGACGGTTATTTTTTCCATCAAAAAATCATGAGCGATAGTAATTGGCCTTCGATCTCCTCCCAGGAAGGCCTATGCGAAGATAAGGGTGTCGGATCCTTCAAGGGCTCATTATTAGAGGTGTTGGATAATAAAAATAAGACCATAGACGCCCTCAAAAAGCAACTTTACAACCAGAAGCTCCAGCTGATGTACTATTTCCAAAAAGGATTGGGCACTTCCAAGTTACTGAAACTATCAAAATCATGCAGCACCCACAATTTCGATCAGAGTATGCCCCTAGTTTTAGCATTGAATAAGTTCAAAAAGGAGAATGGTCTGAAGAGCAGTTTGTATCAAGTTTATGAACGGATGGGATTTCTTGATAGAAGAATCGAGGTACTGCTGAATATCCAAGAATTAGCTTTAAAAGAACTGGTGAGTAGATTACAGGAATTCATCTTACAAGCTGGAAAATATACTTTATATGACTTTTTGAGGGACCCGTCTCACATAGATTTATTAAACAATCTGCTAAAGGCAACTAGCGATCTGAAAAGGCAACTGGAGATATTAAAAATTTCTTGTAATCGTCTTTTGGCCATTGAAGATGAACGCAACATCATAGTGGAACAAGTTTATTCATTGCCTGTTGAACAAAGGGTCGACAACAACTGTTTGATGACTGTTCAAATGGAAAATATAGAGTTGGAGAGACAGGTCAAGCAAATTTTAAAAGAAAACGGTATAATGAACGATAAGCTAAAGGAGCTGAACAACTTGGAAGAAAAAGTTTTTTGTTTACAAGACCAAATCGACAACTACAACAAATCCGGCGGAAGTTGCATTGTTGCTGCTTTGGAAGAAGTTAATAAGGAAGCTAATAATCTATTACGACTTACTGACGAACAGAAAAATAAAAATAAAGCACAGAAATCATCGTCTTTGAGCAGATTTACTCGTTTGCTAAAATCTGCTATCGAATGTGACTGCCCCTCAAAAACCATAAATTTATGCAAGTTTTCTGCTTCTGATTTAAAACTTATCGAAATAATAAAGCAAGATATCCAAATGGCAAATAAAAACAAGAAAAGTGCCTTAGAGAAAGAGTGTGAGGAATTGAAGAAAAAACTCACAGAGGCATATGCAGAAAGAGATAAATGCAAATCTACAGTTATTCAGCTACAAAAAAATCATAACACCAATAGTTATAATCAACAAACGAAATTAGTACAGATGCAACAAGAGCGGGATATTTACAAACAACAAGTTGAAGACTTGCAGGTTATACGAGAGGCATATGCTCAGTTAGTCGATAGGCAACCAAACCTAGCAAGAAAATCTCAGGAGAAGCAAAGTGAATTAGATCATTTGGAGAAGGTAAATTTAAAACTGCAGAATAAAATTAGTTTATTAAAGAATATCATAAATAAGCAAGATAAAGAGATAGCACTGCAAAATCAATTCATTCAAGACTTGAGGAGTTATAGAGAGGAACACATTAGACTAGAAAGGAATTCTTGTATAAAATCGTTGATGAGTTCTGTGAGTTTTTCCGGCTCATCTAACTATGCCTCGTGTACCGATCGAGATTCCTACAAATATTCCAGAGAAATCATTGTTGAGGAAAAGTGGAAAGGGAACGGTAAAGATCAATTCGCTATGATGACCCAAATCAACTCTTATGCTCTTGTACGCAAATCAGACAACTATTTGTTAAAAGCTCCCAAATGCAAACTACACACACACAGTGTGAGAAAGTTATCAAACACTTCTCAACCCGGTATCCAGAATATTTGCGTAGAAAATGAAGAAATGAGAAATAACTATATTGCTGCCTTGAATGAGCTGGTGGATCAAAGTAAAATAGGGACCAAACGTATTGATTTAGGAATTATTGACGAGTACGAACTAATGAAAGACGCTCCGAATGATATTGAAGCCATGGTTTGTCAACCAGTCAGGAAGCGGAGGCAAGATGAACATCTTCAAATATCTGCTATATGAAAACATATGGAAATGGGAAGATAATTTAAAGTGTATTTAATGAGATAAATGACGTAATAAAAAATGTGTCTTATGAAATTTTGAAAATAACGTTTATTCAATAACGTTGATATATGGAAAAGCACTGATTAAAAGAAAAAACGCCGAGACACGTCAAAAGTTTTGTCAATAGGGACCACTTTTTAAGCAAAAGCTACTTCACCCCCTTCCACCCTCTGCCTCATAGGGTCATCCCCTTAAAAAATTTAAATGACAAGGGGTATCGAGTAATAGCTTGTTTGGAAGGTCTTTCGAAATCGTTTATTTTGACGTTTGATTTTTTAAATCGGTCGATTCGTTTTCAAGAAAATTAGAGAAACCTTTATCTTAATTTCTTCAGATAGAAAACAAAAACTCACGAAAATATCACTTTTTATTTCAATAAGTGTTCAAAATGTTGCCCGTTAGGGTTTTCAAAATCTACAACTCGTTTATAATTTAAAACGGAAACCATCAACATAAACAGCAATTCAGAAGATCGGACGTGGCAACAAGCAAATAACAACCTGTTTTTTTTCGCATTTTTTTCATCAACACAGATATCCTGGCTAAACTGTATTTATTGTTATACCTGTTTAGTTATTTGTTGCTAAGGGAAAAAAGAATTTAATTTGCTATCATTTACCTCTGTGACAATCTTGGGATAGTAACAATTAATTTCTTGATTCAGATCTTACTTCCAAAATGGTTTACACACTAGCCGAAAGAGTGGAAATGATTCTAATAATTTATGGTGCCCAAAATCAATGTTCTAGGCAAACTGCCGTCACGTTTAACGCCCGACATCCGGGGAAGATAACTTCGCATAAGTATGTTTTGGACCTCAAGTTGAAGTTTTGGGTCATTTTGGAATAAATCCGAATACTTCATTACGCAAAATTGATGCTGCGACTGGTATTTCCTTAATCTCTGTACACACAGTTACTAAACTCCATAAATTTCATTTCATTCAAAATGAAAATATTGCAAGAGTTAACCGAAGATATATATATATATATATATACTCTCCAATGAGTCGACACCGACACGTGTTAGAATTTTTCATCAGAAGGCCTACCAAATGAGGCACGAGTGACTGATGAAATTGTAGGCGTCGCGGCGGCACACATCCGATAGTTTTAGCAACCAAAAATAGTAAATACATAAACGTTGACGTCGTCATAAGTAGTTAATAGATTATAAGTTTTCGTTAAAGTTTAGTTAGTAGTAGTTAGTTAAAGTATATGGTATTTGTGAAATCGATCTATTACTTACATTAAGTCAGTTAGATATTTCGTCAAAATAGGTCGAAAATGTCAAACATCTGTGGCAATATAGCCACGCCGTACTACAAATATTACCGCATGTTGGTGATCACACTAAAGCAGCTAGATAATGTAAAAGAATTGTCCATTTAGAAGGACTATAATAAATTCGTGCAGAAGTTTCTGCTTTTTATCAAGAAAATGAAGTTGAAACGTTTTACCTTCAACTACGACCTTTCCTTGATTTCAAGCGCATCCTATTTATCTTGAGATAATATGTCTTTAGTGGATCGTTTATTCTGAAATCGGTTTTGGAGTCTCGCAATAAAGAAAATGCTTATGATTCCATTTGAATCGTTCAGACTTACCTTCAAAGGGCCGCTAACAACAAAAATGTGTTCAAGATAACTTGACAAAGAACTACTGAATTGACAATGTCATCAATTTTCAATGACATCCTTTAGGAACCTATATATTCACAGAGGACACTTTTCATAATTTACCCGATTATTTTTCATTCTAGTGAGCAAGAATGTTCTAGGACATCCTATATAACATATTTCATCTGTAAAATCATCGACTTCAAAATTAAACTTTCTTTCGATTTCAGATCAACGATATATTGAACTTATTTATGTACAAATACAATGGCACAATTAAAAAGCGCCAACTTCTTATCATCTCTCAAATAGCAGCTCTGATGATTTTCTCAACAGTCCTCGTACACAACCCCAAATCGTGCAGCCGTATGAACAACTCTAACGTTTCACTGCTATCAGTTCCTACATTATATGGCATATCGTGAAAGACGACGTAGGTCGCCATTTTTTTTAGTAATACTGTACTCGTAATGTTATCACAGAAAGACTTTCCTGTCAAGTACTTGCACAGCAACTGCTTGAGTTCGTCATCCCATGTGTTCAGAACACGCGCAATCTCCTGCTGAAGTGTCAAGATCATTTCCTTTGAGATCAGGTTTGCGAATTTATTCATTGAGATTTGACTGTCGATTATTTTGTACTGCCAGATTGCCAGGCTATCCGGGGAGGTAGGCAATTTTTCGACAAACTGAAAACAAAAAAATAGTCAAGTGGATAGGCTTAGTACTTTTCATGAATCGTACATCTGATGACCAGTTGTTGAATTAGAACCGAATCAGTATACAAGATAGTTAGATTTAGTAATAGCTTCGAAATGATGTATCAAATGACCCACATTTCATTAAAAAATTCAAACTTGCAAATGTCACTTTTATGTTAGCTAAACTATAGATTAGGTCATTTTACGGTTTTTCGCACATCCATCACTCTCACATACATATGCAATCTGCGTTTGTTTGTGTGAGCTCTTAAATATACGTTTTTCACTTTTGTTTCGAAATTCACCCGTCAACGTATGAGGTTTGCATATGTATTTTTCGCTGACATTATGACAACTTGCTTATCATAGGCGTGTGATTTGTGTTCACCTTTTGTTAATCTTCGATATAAAATACAACAATGAGTATACCACTACAGTGTATGTATGAACAAAGCCTCAACCAGAATATACTTGCGGCTAGAAAGTATTATCACAGCCGACGTCAACTACGGTTGACGTCGGCTGCGGGATGATGCTCCAGCGGCGGCCATGAATCTGACGTTCACATATATCCAGAACTTTGTCTGGAGTTTGACAACGTTGGGTCCCTTCCTTGCTATACCTAGCCTGACTTTCGACTGATTTAACGAGAAAGTTTTATTTTATTATTTAACGAAGTGGTTATTAGGAACTCGAGTGGCGTGGGACCCGATGGCTTTACGATTTTGTTCAAAATTGGCATTTTAATGTGAATTTTACATTTAAAGCACTCCCATCATTCTTTTAGGATGTCTACTGAACCTACAACATGATCTATAATATGGGTATCTTCTTTGAGGTTGGAGACAGACCACCAGTTATAGTATTCCCATTATGCTAAGTCATTGGTTGGAATGTCAACCGTCATTTTGTTCTCCCCGCCAGCCGTCTCTGCCTCCTAGCCAATCAAGCAAAGTTGGAAAATAAATGTATATTGAACGGCAGCGTATATCCTCTATATATCGTTGGTGGTATTACCGACTGCCTCAGAAGGAGGGTTATGTTCTTTGCGCGTGAGTATGTATGTGGACAAAAAAAAATATTTCACGAACTACAAGCCAAACGGCTTGATGGATTTTGACATATTGAGGTGTTAATGTAACATCTGAAACACATCCTGTGGTTTTCATGTCGATAATCCCCCGTTTGTTTGACCAATGAAACCACATGTATTTAAAAATCTTCTTTTAAATATATTGGCCAGATAAACATGGATGATATGAAATGTTGATGGATATATAAAGTTTCATAAAATAAAATGAGGGATTTTAACGAAAATTTAAAATTCCTATTTCACGGGATACAGCTCAAAAGGCTTAATTGATTTTGAAATTTGAGGCGTCCGGCGTGGAAGTGTTCAGCGTCCGACCAAAAATGAATACGGTCTGACGCGCAATTTACATCGTAGATTCACTCGACGTTCGTTTTCTTGGCGAAAGCGTCACTAAAATTTTATAAAATCAAAATGACTGGTTTTCAACATTTTCTACTTCGAAATTTCTATTTCACGGGCTGCAGATTAAACGGCCGAATTTTGACCTTTGACCTGCACGACTAAAGCTTCATTCTTTTCAGTCACTACAGTTCTTGTATATTTTGAAAATGGACCTGTTTCCAAATCAAATTTAACAAAAGTTCAATCTCACCTTAGCCAACCACATATAAACAGGGATGACAACCAACTTGTCCTTGACGACGGCATCGTATGTGATCTTGGTAAGCACCCGCTTAAGTCGTTGCTCGTTCTCGCACAGTATTTCCCCAGCGTGGTCTAACAGCAGGTGCTTGCAGAAGAGTTTAATGGACTTGTCCGAGGTGAAGTAAATGATGGAGTTGGGGCTTGGATTCCACGGCACCACCTCGGAATGAGTCAGTGTCCTGGCCAACTGGCTGTGATAACCAAACTTGTCTGAAATGTAGCTGAGACAGCCGGCGCGTTGCTTGACCTCGATGTACCCGGTAGATGACAGGATGTTTCTACGGATGGCAATAATCGTAAACTACATATTTTAGTTAAAAAGCAAGCTTTAATGGTCGGTTTATAGAGATGGTATTTTGGTTATTTCATTTGATAACTGGTTATATTCATTTTTTTGCTGACTGTACATAGTACCGAGATATGATATGCAAGATCAATAATGGCCTTCTCAAACAAGGCATGTATAGATTGTTCCATTTATAACATTATATTACTACCATCGATTTTTACTTCCTGCGCAACTATGTGAGGAAGTATTGTAATCGCGAAAAATTTCGAAAATGAGAAATTGTGTTTTCTTGAATGTTATATGATACGCACATCACGAAAAACAATACCCCTCATTTCCGTCCGTCTCTGTCTGTCGGTCTGTCTGTGTATCCGCCAATATTTGGTCGGTCTATAGCTTAAAAGTACCGCTCGGATTTTGAAGAAATTTTCATAAAAGGTTGCGACCATACCAAGGGCATAAAAGCATTATAGTTTTTCGGTCCAGTGGCCGCGGAGAAAAAAGCTTAAATCGAAAAAAATAAAAATCGTCAAGCTTTGTTTTTTGACGTTTCAGAGTGTCCTGATCATTTCCAGAAAAAAACTGTAGGGGTTGAAATTCGAGATAAGTATAATAAGTTAAATGACATGGATAAGTATGAATGGTCATTGTCAGGACTTCGCCATTTGTAACTGTACTGTTGTTATCATGAAGGCGATTGAATTAAATATTTATATTTTATAGCGTCTTGTACCTTAACCTATACGTAAATTTACGATCATGACGCATCATATTCATTTTACAAATACTTTGAAATATCTAGTGACCTGTCGTCAAACTGAATAACTTCAAGGAATGCAATAGAGAGCAGATTTGGCTTGCGTTTTAGTGGGGTGTAAGGTGTTGACGTTTATTGACTGTGTAGTTATTCTGCTAGCATTAAAAGCTATTTCCCAATACATCGCTGGTTAATAAAATATTCAAGGATAGCTACATGAGGTGCTATACCTAATATCAGTTATCTGTCTCTTCAAATATTACAATGTAATATTAAATGACTTAGGTGCTTTTTGTTAAAATTATTTACATCCGGGAAACAACGCTACTTCCCAATAAGGCATTCCGGCCCAGAATGGTGAGTATTCCGGTTGGTAGGGGGAAAAATATGCATTCCGTGAGAAGAAAATGTCAAAATTTAACTTACTGTAAAAGATCCCAGTTTTTCCCCCTCTCAAACACAACCGGCCAATACCGCTCGTCATCGACCGCAACTTTAGCTAATGTTTTGAGATCGGGAATGATATTAGGCACTTTTGTGTTCATTGCAGTCCCATCAAGCTTAACAATCCTAAGATTTGCGTAACATATCTCATCAGACTCGACTTCCTTTGGTATTATAAGCCTTGCTTCTACGGCTAAAACATATAAATGACGGAAGGCCTGAAGGTGGTACCTAAAAAAATAAAGAACAGAAAGTAAACATTAGAGACCAGCAAAAATGTAGATGTTCGGTCATTTGTGATGATATAAGTGTGGCATTATTCCGTAGGAATATGTAAGTTATGCATATTCTCACCTTACTGACTCGTCACTTGAGACAAATAGGAGACTTGTTTTTCAAACTCAGACATCTTTATTACCTTGGATACTGTTCCTTACCCTCAAAGATTTCTTATTTAACAACTTCGCGCAGGGAAATTATAATGACTATTTCCCTCGTCTTAATTTCTACCAATCACAAACGCGCAATTTTGAATTACAAATGGCTTCTAGATGGAAAAAGAAAAGAATTACGATACTTTCTCCTAGGACACCAAACAAAAATTTTGTAATATTGTTTTTAAACAGCTTATGAAGTGAAAATGAGTCTCTTTGGAAGTGATTCTTAGACTTATATTAATTTGGCGATTGAAAAAAGTGTACCGTACAATACCGTTAAGACCCATACGTCAATATGGAAACAGTTTACGGAATTCTGCAAGGCAAAGAAATACTAGCTTTTGGAAACTACAAGTTTAGAGCAACTAAACTTAATCCTGAAAGATTGGGCGTGGAATATGAAGAAAGAAAACGGTGAAAATTTCAAAGAACTACTTGTGAAAATAATGTGGAATACCGTTGCAAAAAGTGCAAGAATATATTTCAAGTCTAGTACGGAAGCTCGTAATGCGAAACGAAGGAATTTGCACATACATACTTTAAAAAAATAATTTAATAGGTAGTATGTTTTGTAAGCTTTGTGTATGTAGAATAATCTGTTACTCATGAAATAGTCTTGTCATATACCATTTGGGGATCTATTTTTTTCCTGTGAAAAAAATTGAATAAACAACGCAAAGTAATATTTTTTAACAAAAAACATTCGTGTAGGTGCAAAAATCCTCGTCTTTGAATTGAATATAAATATTACTTAGCAACGCGTTTTTCTCGTTTTTTTTTTCGGAAAAATAGATGCCCTTGATATGATATTACTTATGAGAAACACATTAAAGGACAGATTAGTGATTCATGACCTGCTTACCGAGCACAAAGTTTTGGGAGTTATATCATATCTTTGAGAATATTTCTATATCTGTTTGACCACTTTCCTGTCACTCCCAAATGTCAAGGCAAATGAGGCGTTCTCACAATAAGAAAAGGAAGCAGTGACTTCTTATAGTACTAGGTCTTTAGGAAGATACTGTTTTTCACGATTATCCATTACAGTAAAATAATAGCTGATTCTCCAGTAATGTTTCAAAATTTCCAATATCGACTAGTGACGCACAATTCAGACCAATCCGTCAAACAGGCCAGAATGACAGCCGTATTTTGTTGTCGTCTTTTGTACGCTATGGATTCATTTTGTACTTGATAACAACCCATTTATTTAGAAAAGTTTCTTCGCATAAAAAAACGAAAAAAACATATTTACGGCCGATTCATTGTAGCCAACTTTACAGAATAATACTATAATAAAGATCTTGTTGATTAGCTGTGCACCTTCAGTAGACTTCAAAACTGGATACTCGTGAAATAGGCTGTAGGAATACATGGAAAATTGACGTGTAAAAAATTTCAACTTTTGTTGTTACCTACCTGTTGTCATTACTGTGCGTGGGAAACTTTGGATAAAAAGCACATATCAAAGCGGCGATGCTTTCTGGCGAATTAGAAAGTGTGTACCTCCCACCTCCCAGAAACAGTAAGCCCAACGCCATGTGAAGGGCTAAATGAGACCCGTATGTTACAATAGGGCTATTGGAGACTCCTACTCTCCTTCTCAGATGGCGGATTAAGCGCATTATTTCTAGGTTCCCTGTACCAGCCATCACCTAAAAACACCATCCAAATATTGCAAAAAATCTTTCATCATTTCAGGAACAATCGGAACTAACTTGCTTTGATAGAATAGTTTATCAGTATAGGCATGAATTCTGGTCTTCCAAAAGTTTTTTGAGTATAAATCCTGCAGTCAATTCAAACTAACGTCTGCTATTTTAGGATTAACCAGACATTCAAGATATCGCTAATGGTCTCGTGAGATCACGTGTTTTCGATTTTTGACATCGCTTTTTCACTACTAAGAACTATAATGCAGAAAGTACATTGGTTATATTACCGCAGATGCTGATAGTATGACCACATTGAGACACGTTTCAATCGTTGATTTGCCTGCCAACTCTGCTATGGATTTAGCAGTGAGAGAGGTGAACATGTGGCAGTAGTGTAATAGAGTAGAGAAAGCATTTTCATCTGATGTTCCAGCGTATCGCAAGCCCAATGCGAAACAAGCACCAGCTACAATGTTGCAATATGCTTGGCTAGAAAAAAAGGACAATTTATGAACACTGAAGATTGTTATGAACAAATAGTTCATCCTCGATATCTGACATGAGTAGTATGTTTGACTGATAAACACCTAGAACGTAGATCTCTATTCCTTGTCAAATATTCAGGGAGAAAATGTTCATGACAAACTAGCTAACCTACATATTCAACAATTCTTAACTTACTTCATAGCTTCATAATCTACTTCATATGCGTGATTTGGTTCCACCATACTAAAACGTTTTATAGTGGGAGGTACCTGTGATTCAACCCAGGCTTTTGTGGGCTGGATATCATCCCACAATATCAAAGCTGAAATAAAACGTTTTAACATTTTCAAACAATAGTTCATAATCACGTAATGGTAATGCACTTAAGATAAAAAAATAATGGTTCAAGGGTGACATTACAACATAAATGCTTACATCTAGACAGAACCCTCAGCAACAAGAAATCAGGTCTAACAAAATCGAGTAGGTACTGAGTCACTGGTGGTGACATCCAATCTGCTACAGCTTTGTTACCTGTTCCCAGGTACATCAAACCAAGTGCTAATGTAGCACCTGGAGCTGTTACATCCAAATTCACCGAAGACCCCTCACGTATTTGGAAAGACGACGTTTTGTACTTGTCTTTCTGAGATCCTGTAAGAGAAATCAGTTTTGCTAATGGAGAGTTCTGGTTATCACAAATATCGTATACATAAACGTTAATGTTAACCTAGTTTGTCGTTTATCTCAATCTGGATTTAGGAAGAAACACTCTACAACAACAACTACTGAAACGGCAATACAACTAGTTTTAAAGGGCTGGAGTTGTATGGATAACAGAAAACATCACAGTATATGTATTCAAAATTTTACAAAACTAATTAGTTGACAGAAGTCAAAAACTAAACTTGGATCTATATTATCAAGCTCTAAAAACATTTCTGTTGTTATACCGGAACGTGGTAAAATAGGTCCACTACTATTTATCTTATACATTAATGACATTTGTCAATTTTATATTATTGTCAAATTGAGATATTTGCAGATGTTAAATTAACATACATATCAGATGAAAATATAGACACTGCCTTAAGTATACTAAATTCCGACTTGGAAAAAATAAATTGGTTAAATGTAAATAAACTAAAATTGAATGCTTCTAAAACAAAATTTATGCTAATAGGGAAAATCACAATTAGGATAAACGATGAAATAGTTTGATGATCACTATGAATACATCATTTCAAAAATTGGCAAATAAGTTTTAGTTTATATAGGGTTTCTTATACGAGTAGTCAGTACATATTCCAAAAAAATAGTTTATACTACAATTATTCTAACGTATTTACTATATTGTTCAACTATCTTGTTTACTGCCAATAAAGGTGTATTCTCTAAATTACAAAATAAGGCTATAATAATAACGTTTATTCACATCAATTACATACAGTATACACATGTTTAATAACAAGGGGTATCGATTAATTGCTTGTTTAAAAGATCTTTCGAAGTCCTTTATTTTGACGTTTGATTTTTTAAAAGCAGTCGTTCGTTTTTGAGAAAATTAGAAAAATCTTTATTTATCTTAATTTGTTCAGATAGAAAACAAAAATACTTGAAAATATCACTTTTATATAAATAAGTGTTCAAAACGGAAACTACCAACATAAACAGCAATTCGAAAGATTAGACGTAACAACCAAATAGCAACCAGAATTTTTTCCGCATTATTTCCATCAACACAGACATCCTGGGCAAACTGTATTTACTGTTGTACCTGATTCTAATTTATGGTGCCCACAATCATTGTGCTCGGCAAACTCCCATCATTTTTAACGCCTGGCATCCGGGAAAGATAAATTCGCATAGGTATATGTTTTGGACCTTGCTTACTAAATTTACTCAATCTGGATCTGTTGCAAATAAAAAACGTGATCATCGGAGAGTTTTGGATGGAGGCCGCTCAAGTTGAAATTTTGGGTCATTCTGGAATAAATCCTTATACTTAATTACGCAAAATTGTTGCTGCAACTGGTATTTCATTAGGCTCTATAAAAATCAAACGTCAAAATAAAGGACTTGGAAAGACCTTCCAAACAAGCTATTACTCGATACCCCTTGTCATTTAAAATTTTTAGGGGATGACCCTGAGAGGCAGAGGGTGAAAGGGGGTAAAGTAGTTTTTGGTTATAAAGTTGCCCTCCTTGACAAATCTTTTTACGTGTCTCGGTGGGAAGTTTTCAAATGAGCACCTTGTATATGAGGAGAATATTGAATACAAGTACCTACACCAAAATAAAATCTATGTTACAAGAGTTGTAATGGGATATAAAAAATTTCATATCTGGTTTTCTTTTTTATATTTAAAATACAAAATCATCTTTTGTCACAATATTTATACATAGAACTGAATAATCGTCACCACAATAATTATTATACAAGAGGAAATATAGATTTCCATTTACAAAATTGCACTAGTGATCTACCTATCAAATCAATATTTCAGAAGGGATAACTTGAATTTAATAAACTGAATAATGACATAAGGTCTACTTGTAATTCAAAGATACATAAAAGAAAATGTTTACTTTTCTAAATATTTGTATGTTATGTAATTCCTGTAATTTTAAAAAGAATATAATTGAAGCAATTATGCTGAATCTTGAACAAACAAATAATCGACCTAAATGCCAAAAAGGCGAACGTTAACGTTTACGTATACGGTATTTGTTATTGCTACAGTACTTTTGTAATGTAAAATTAAAATACTAGGTAACAGTTGACCAGGAAAATCCTATCAAACCAGTGGAACCGCTCACAGATCCAACAAGCGCTGGCATGCTCAAAACAAAAATCAAATACAGTTTTTCAAACTTGGCTTACCAGTTAAAGCTCTTTTGTTGCCTCCAACCATATAATAATGTAGCGTATCGGGTACGTTCAAGTCCGAAAGACCTGCGGGTTGTCCGCCATGTTTCAAAACCACTAATCCCAACGCTAAGCCTGCTGCTAGCGAATATGATTCTCTATCTAGGCTGTTTTCCATTTCTGGGCCTGGCGGTCGTCCAATTTCCGACAATAATACCTTAAATATACGAAGGCGTTAGAGTGATGCTCATAAACAATCCAAAAACTCAAATCTTAAATTCGAAATTTTACCTCGGTGATGTGTCTATGTGCCGAACCTTGGTAAACAAGGCCAATTCCTAACATGCCGGCAACTTGAATAGTTTGCGCGATATCTAGTTCCATTGATGTTGGAGGTAAGAGCGCCTCGACGTGTATTGCTAGAGTTTTGGTTAAGCTGGGATTGCATGTTCCTCGGAACGCGGCTGACAATCCTATTTCAAAATAGAAACTAAGTGTTAGAGAGAAAACAAAATACCCTTAGACCGAGAAAGAAAATAACTCGTAAATTACAGGTTCAGGAAGCATCCTGTATTCTCTGCTCAGTGAAAAAATGCAAGACGCATTTTTTTACAGAAGATATTCCTTCTATATTTTATAATTTTTTTCATCAATTCTGTGGTAAGTCGTACAGAGAATGATTTTCGTGTGCTCAGTAATATTTTCATTAAATATGTCGCAAATTAGAGTCCAATAATTATATTTCAATGACTGACAACATCGCTATTTCCCACTCGCATCCCTTTACCTTGCATTCTTTCACTGCGCTTTTTCTTTGTAGCTGGAAAAATATAACTGTCCGTCTTCTAGTTAAAGGATTAAATTAAAAAAAAGCTCAAGTTTTCTTAACAGGGACTCGTATAAATATTTAGATGCTAAAAATCCATGTAACTTACCCAGTAATATTCCGACACTGGTCATCTCATGTGCCTTCTCCAAATAACTGAACGTACTATTGTACACCAAATTCTTCAGATGCCCATTCAATCCCAGAGCTAACAAGAAACCAGCATGTTCGACCTGCGGTTCATTGCCCCACATCGACTTATTCAGAATGATCCAAGAATTATCTATATTGTGGGCATCCGGAGTGACTCTGAGCCCGTTCGCGACTCCGTTGTGAAATAAAGGCCACAGGTTCATGTTAGTGGGGGTATCTATGTGATTCAGTTCTATGGTGGTGCCCCTAGGGGGTGCTTTACCTGTAAGGCAGAGCAATGGTGCCGGTAGAGGCTCTGTAATCACTGGTGTTGCTGTACGTAGTGTGAACATTCCTCTGCAAAGGAAGAGGATAGTCTCTTATGTGAATTATTGAAAACGGAAAGTTGTTGTAAATTAATTTAGTTTTGTCGTATAGAAAGCAAATAGCAAAAACTTAGAATTACAATTCTATAAATCAATGATGTAGATCAAAAATAGGGTTGGCCCAAGTACAGAGCCCTGAGGCACTCCGTAGCTTATCAACTGTTTATTTGAAATATTCTCATTGCATGAAACACTCATATCTATCGAAGTCGTAAGCCAATCATATATTTTCATGTAATAAATAGTCAAAAACTTTGGTCAAGTCGTAGAAAATTGAGAGATCCATTATTGCAGAGGTTGTAGACTTTTTCCACCAAAATCCATGTTACTATTTATTTCAAAAAACGAGATATTTTGCCATTTATGACAGATACGAATATTTTTGCTGATATGTGTAACACTGTGATGGGTGATAATTAGACATTTCATCCCCTGACTCTTGTTTGTGGATTGGTAAGATCTTAGCTTTTTTCAAATTGTAGGAAATACTCCATGCTTTATACATTGATTGATCAGCTTAGTAAATGGTATAATAATTATGTTTTTTATTCGTTTTATGGTTTTGACGTTCATATCATATGGTTCCTTACTAGATGAATTTTTCAAGTTGTCTATGATAGTTCTTATTTTATTAAAAGTGGTTTCTTTCAATGCAAAAGTTAATGATACATTATTAGCGAGATAGCTCAGGAGATCAATGTTTGTTTTTCCAAGTTTTTTTATTATTTTGTACGGTGTGTTTATAGAGAAATTATTACGTTCGCTAGGATTAAGATTGCATGATTTTTGTTTGTTTGTTTTATATGCCTTATTTATTGTCTCCCAGCTTGATGTTTTAGACTAACAGCATACTAAAAGCACGCTTAATCAAATTTACATCTGGATAAATTAGATCCATGATAAACATGTTGTTTGTGAGTGGCTTAAAAATAATTAAGGAAATCGCTGTTTGTGGCCACGGCGGATCAAAGTGTAAAAATCTCGCGTTCAAGAAAAAAGTACACATGAAATCTCATCGCCCTCCCGCACTTGTGATATTTCGTGATTATTTCTTGCCATTTTCCGGAAACAAAATGTCATGATCACTTAATAACATACCGGCCAACTGGTAATGCCATGGTTCTGATACAAATTCCATACAGATGTTTTTCTTGTTCTTCAATGAAGTCATGATCTGAAATATCTGGACTCTGTTGCAAGACGATTGGAACAGGCTTGGAACTCTGCAACATTTTTCTAGCCTCACTGACTCTCACATCCTCGCTAAACCGAAGTTTCGTGAGAGAGTTTTCTATATCTTCCATACCTGCAAGTAAGACAATACTGTACTCAGTAGATATAACTTCCGCCAAAAGACTTCACAAATGTTAGGCACCGTTCTCATCAAAAACACCTCAAAGTCAGCACGACAACCTCGTTTTAAGGTTGTATAAAAAGTCACTTACTAGTAAGAATGCGGAATACAAATAGTCTTTTATTTCTAAAAAACCTTGACTGAAAGAAAAACGTGTAAGTAACGTATTTCACAATCTAAACCGAGCCAGATCAATCAACATAATGTGGTATCTAACATTTTTGGAGAATACGATGAAGTGCCACAATGAGCTCCACCGTGGAAGTCCGCCCCTAAAGCCCGGGTGTCGTCGACTCAAAAGATTCTCTAC
Source organism: Acanthoscelides obtectus (assembly GCA_963669975.1). Lineage (NCBI taxonomy): Eukaryota > Metazoa > Arthropoda > Insecta > Coleoptera > Chrysomelidae > Acanthoscelides > Acanthoscelides obtectus. The sequence continues at coordinate 30,976,614 of CAVLJG010000005.1, forward strand.
ACTATGCGGGAAGTAACCTTGAGGTATAAGACCGTTAATCGACACCAACAAAACTTGTGGTTTCTATTACATATCAATCATTCTTTCCCGTGCAATCCATCCGTTCCACAGCTTTGCTGATTACTATACTTACGCTGCATGCAGTATGTCAGGAGTGTCAAGCCGATTTCTGTCGGTGAGCTGGAAAGAAGAAGACTAGCAGCGACTTCCTGTTTGATGAGAGATCTGGAGGTTATCACTGCGTGGAGATGCAACAATCTGGTACAGTTTAATACTTCGAAACCACAGTACTATACCCTGAGTGCCCTAGCGCTGAATGGTCGAGTTCTACCAAAGAGTCGCTCATTTCGGCTGGTCGGAATGCCGATCACTGAGGACTTCTACCGCTATGTCAATAGGATTTTCTCCTCACAGCTCTCCCCCATGAAGCCGTTACGAGGTAACCCTGCCAGACAGACCCGCCTGATTTCGGCCTCCCATCCTAATCGACCCTTTGTCTCTAGGATGTTGAGATTGTGAAAAAATCTGACTGAGGGGGCTTTTCCCAGTTTTACTAACCTTAGGTAGTTCAAAACTCGGATTAACAAAGTGTCTGTAAGATCTTTATAGCAGCCGCGGTGCCCTGGTATTTAGGCTTCACAGCTCCAAGCCGACTGACGTCGGCAGAGCCAGAAACCAGACATCAGCTGATCTGCTTGCCATCGTCAGTTGCTCTCAGCAAGAACCGTGACTTGCAATTCTCTTCAAAATTTAGATATTATACAAGCTCTCGCAAATCAAATATTGCAAAAAATAGTTAAGAAGATTTTTTCACTCACCATCCATTTTCATAGAATCAGCTCTGATACCAGGCATGACATCCTCAAGTTGAGTATTACTATACATTCCCAACAATTCGTGTGGAGATTCATGTTTCTCTTTTTCAATTTTCATCGCTTGCGCTGCTAAATCCTCCCTGCATAGAAGATGGTAAGCTTCTGCAGGCCAGTCAGAAGGTGGGTTTTCTCGGCAAGACCATAAAGCGTTATAGATCACGAAATAGATGCCAACTGGTAGGGTTTCCAAGTAGCTAGTTAAAAAAGGCATCAGAATTTGAAGTCAATATTTTCAGCATACCTTTAACGAATGTCCAAAATAATCTAGAACCTCACTGCGTTTTACGTAATACTCTTGACGTTCCTTGTCAGTTTGATGTTTAAAAACGACTATGTAGCTAGCTCAGCGGATTCCAAAGAACTTTCGGCGTCAAATGTTTTTTGAATATTTTTGATAGGAAATGGTATTTTTTCGTAAAGTCGCATCTTACCTAGTATCGATTTTCGTATCTACCATGAACATAATTGCTAGTTCAACATTTGATGAGTCACCACGGTGACTATGACATAATGGCGTGGTAGGTACTCCTGATCCATCACCACTTCCACCAATTACGTCCTTTACAAAGCTATTAGAAAGTAATTCTGAATGACCTTTGTCCATGGTTAGAAGCCCACATAACTAAAAAAATGGACTTTGCTTAATATCCCAATCTTATATCTATTATTATACATAAATGTGAATGTCTATCTAGTCTGTCAGCATCATCTCTGAACCACAATACGGAGAGTCGTAAACATTTGTACACTTACTAATTGAAACTCGGGGAAAGTCATAGGCACAGTTTTATCCGCGAAAATATACAGGGTGTTCAAAAATTATGGATATATCAAGATATCTCGAAACATGTTCCGTGCAGAAAAATGTTGTAGAGCAAAGTTGTAAGCTTTGCAAATAATCACCAATTGGTGACCTTGACTATGAGTATGAAATTCACGGTCATTTTAAGTTCAACACAGTTTTGTTAAAAAAAAGCTATATATTATGATACCGCGGAAACAGCGGGACATTTTACGTTGACTTTGCCTATGACCCTGACTTTTCTGAATATTCCGATCTATATATATTACATATAAATGTGAATGTCTATCCAGTCTGTCAGCATCATCTCTGAACCATAGCACGGAGAGACGTAAATATTTGTAAACTTACTAATTGAAACTCGAGGAAGGTCGTAGGCACGGTTTTATCAGCGAAAATATACACTATGAATCGATCAAAATATCTTGAAGAATACGTTTCCTATTGTAGAAAAAAGTTGTAAGGTTTGAAAAGATTCATCAATTGGTCTCCTTGGACGCGACCTTGACTATGACATTCAACGTCATTTGAAGGTTAAAACCGTTATCTTAAATGAAACCCCTATTTGTGGTATGTAACGGGCGGGAAATTTTACATTGAAGTATAACTTTGCCCATGACCTTCATAGGTATTTAGGGGTGTCCCAAAGGTGGGAAAAATAAGATATATTGGAAAATACGTTTCATAAATAAAGATGAAAATAATGGTTACCGTGACTATGTCCAAACGCATTTGAAGGTCAAAACAGTTTTCTTAAATGGAAACTAATTCCGACACCGGACACAGAAAGAGCAAGAAACATGATGTTCAAGCATGTTCAAGGTCATTTGAAGATCAAATGCTTTTTTAACGGGAAAACTCTATTTTTAATTCTTGAAATGCAAATTGCGGTCAATTTCAAGTTCTGGTGCGTCCTTGCGATTGAACCAGACTACGACCTTCATGATCCTTTTGAGATCACGTAAATTTTCAAGTAAGCTCTTTACTTTTTGATATAAAAAAGCGAAACATTGGAATTAATTTATTATTGCATTGAAATTTTGGATAAAAAATGTTCACTGGAAAATAACTATTGCATTACCATGAATATTACGTTTCTTTCTCTAAAATCAAGCTCCTTCTAGTCTAATCATATTAGCAAATTTCTCAAAAATAATTGTAAAGTTTCATTGATACAAGTTGTTCAAGGGGGTATTTAAAACATGGACCATAAAATGGGTACACCAATCTTTGTGGGAAAACTTTTTATTCGAAAAGAGAAAACGTGTTTTTGGGATTCAATCAAAACTGTTGGTAGGAACGAAAAACTGTTCAAATAAGAGTTTTAGGTATTTAGGAGACCTACAAAATGAGACCACACGTAAACAGATCCGACTAATAGCGAAATAGTTATGGCCGAAAGCCGAGGTAAAATGCAGATTTCGGCACGTGTTGCTAATGCGACGATAATTTCACGCAGCTACTTGAATTTTTTTAAATCCGTAGGCTTCATACTTTTGAATAACCACAACAGAATGGGAGTCTATTGGTCACGTAATTTTTGAGAATTTCTAATTGTTTATCCCAAAACACCTGTTCTCCGGCCATCACTACTAGTTTATTGAGCAATATACATGGTTAATTCAAAGATCATTTTATAGTAAAATACACTAGTTTACCGATATAAGTCGCAAACCATTCCGGAAGATAGATGTTATTTTTATGCAAAAAAAGATGGGTTACGTTCTTTCTTCTAAACAAGTTCAAATATTTCGTATGTGCGAGTAATTCGCAACAAAAGATGATAGACACTTCCGCTTTGCTTTAAAATGTGTATAGTAACGTATGTTTTTCGAATATCGTAGCGCATCTGTTCAATAACTCTCAAATACGAAATGTTTAAATTTGTTTAGAAGAAACAAAATTAACCCTTAGTTTTTCGCATAAAAAGGTAAACTCGTGTATTTTGCTATAAAATACCCTTTGAACGAACCCTGCTCAACAAACAAGTAGTGATGGCTGGAAAACAGGAGTGTTGGGATAAACAATTAGAAATTCTCAAATACTCATTTTGTAGGTCTCGTAAATACTTAAAAATCTGATTCAAAGAGTTTTTGCGCTTCCTGCCAAAAATTCCGATTGAATCCCATAAAAACGTTTTCTCATTCTTTGTTGTCGAATGAAAAATTTTCCCACAGAACCTGATGTAAACAGTTTATGCGTCCATGTTTTAAATACCCTCTTTAACAACTTGCGTCAATAATACCAAACTTTACCATTATTTCGCAAACAAGAGGTATTTTCGTCCAATATGATTAGACTATTCACCCATACAAAACTGCGGAGCTCCGTGTTTAGTCTAGTTACGTCATAAAAATCTTATATGTCCGTCATCTTCCCCAAGAAAAATTTGGTCAATCGCAAAAATTGTGCCTGTAAAGCTCTCCTATGATCTACATAAAAATCGCATTTTGATAAACGTGCCTGAAGGCATTCACATAACATTTTGTGAGAATGTGGTAATGGCCAGACAAAGTTATTGTACCTCTACTTTGAAATTTCATAGAGAAACTGTCATCATATGATGTATATTACCTGTACAATATTTCTAGATCTAACATTCACATTTGGTAGGTAAGGATATGGAGCCAACTTCTTTCCTTTGAACAGCTCGTAAACGTATTTCATGATATTCACAGGAGTATCAGGGATACTGGGCCAAAAATGAATGTTTTTCAGCTCATTACTTGGTATCCTGGGCTCACACAAAACGCACAAAACTTCATCTATTGGAAAAAAAATATGTCACAACACTGAATTTTAGAATTGATTTTGATAGACCTACCTGGAAAGTCTGACCAATACATCAAGTTGTACTCATTCAGTCCCAAATCTACCGCAAGTCGATTCAAAAATTTGATCAGCATTGACAAGTCTTCACTGTGTAGTGTATTCAACTTCATTTCTTCATACAGTAAATGCAATGAGAAGTGTATGAGACGTATATAAGGAAACAACGCACCCCTTGGGTTCATCCCAAACTCATTGGATTCTCTTTTTGACTCGGGCTTGTTCAACTTTATTTTCAAATCTTGATCCAAAGCTCCATTGCATACGCTGGTTTCAGAGTTTAAAAGATATTCCCAATCTTTGTCGGTACCAGTTGAATATTTTTGTTTCTTTGGACAACTGGAAGGGGTCATTGGGATGTCTTTTTGAGATGATTCGGTAGATTGTTCATCATCATAACCCAAAAGCTCTAAAAATAATAAAATAGAGGGGACTGAAAAATTGTTTTATTGGAACTTCCAGTCTGATGTAACCTAACATTATATTCCCGGGTCCAAAAAATTATGAGAGATGTAATGAGATACCGTAGCGCTGTTTATGAGAATTTGTTACAGGCATCCCCTCTCCGCACTAATTTCAAATAATAATAATAAACGACTTTTACTTAGAGCGAAGTTTAGATACAAGTTATTCGAACACTTAAGTTTAAATGATGTTAGGTTCAAAACGAGTAGTTGAAGTCGATGATACTGGTGGTGACTGATTAGACTGTGTAAAAGGCCCCTGAGCAGAAGGCTAAAGTGGGCCATCGTCGCAAAGAGACGACCAATTTTGGAATACAGTACTAGGCACCCATGACTTCTATATATTGCAAATATTCACTCCAAACGAGTTAATGTACGCAGATTTAACGAAATCCGTAATCGATTTACGATACTTTGTAAGGTATACTCACCACAAGTAACACGAACACCGTCTGGATCGTTAAAACAACGTCTTCCCTTCGTAGACGTTGTTTTAATTGTGAGAAAGTTGATTAATGTACTAATTGAAACTGACTTAATATGCACTGTCACCCAAAATGCGGGTAGTTTGAAAATTTTAACAATCTAGAGCTGCTACACGAAAACTAATGTGATTTTTGTGCCTGTGTCTGTATGCGCAGTGTAACCTTACCATAAAGTAAACCACAAAACATCTCCCACTCCTGGTATTTCGTGATATTCTGCATGCCAATATTATTTCTCAAAGCATACCATCTGGCTAAAAAAGTCATGGCGGAATCTTTTTGCAAAATTTGTCTCAACGCCAGAATACAATTTTCGATTAGCGACGATGACGCTAGAATGGGAAGAGTAACCCTGTAGTAGGTTCCATCCGAGTATTTCAAAGTTATTCGATTATCTACTGCATCCATAAGCCCAGCTATATAGGTCTTTTGATTGTCGTTTTCAGCAGGCATGTGGAGTTTCACATGTTTTGTCAAAGGAGCAGACCCTGTTGGTAGGACGGGCGATAGTAGATGCTCCTCAAACTTCAGATCTGGTGTTTTTAAGTGAGGTAGTAGGCTACTTCTTCTTGGGTAAGGGGAGCTACTAAACTGCTGTACATTTCTCATTATGTAAGGTGATGGCATATGTTGAACTAAGGTTCCAGCTATGTATAACTTTCCAACAACTGTCAATCCTGAGTAAAGTGATACATTTCCGTTATGCTCCAAGATCGCAAACATATGCAAATTCTGAAATTAAAAAATTCAAATGCTGTGTAATTATGAATACTATATAAAAACAAAGATAAAACATGTTAAATTGAATGAAAAAAAATGAGTTTCGATTAACGAAATATGTTTTGGAATGTTATAGAAAACCTTGAACACAAATATACGCCTTTTCATCGCTTTTGGCGCTTTGCTGTACGAAATAAGTAATTTGACAAACTAACTGCATCATGAGCGGAGCTTAATTTTCCTATGCGGAATCTTTAACGCAGCTGATACTTGCTCTTGTACACATAAAGAGAGCAACAGAGAAATGTGGTTTTCATTCACTTGCTGGAAATACTCCAATAAATTTAGCTCTAACTGACATCATTGTCCACTAATCTAAATATCGTTATATTTCATATTGAAGACTAACAAAGGCTAAACTCGAATGGTTCCTACATGACAAGTGAGTTGTTACAATGACGCTGGCGCTGGGAACGGGAATGCCTACCGTAGCTGGTTCTGAACCTTGCTTGGTTTGCACGGTGCCATTTTAAAATTGTAATGATAGCTTTGCGTGATCTGGGCGTGGCGCAAGATAGTTCAAGCTGTTATTGGAAAACACTGTCGCAAAATAAACAAATGAACTGTCACCTAGAAGTCATATAAATATGAAATAGATTATTATCATTGTAATTTTTTATTTATACTTTGGCGAAGGCCTCCGATGTAGCCGGAATGTCAGCAGAGTCAATCCAACATAATTATGTGGTTTCATTTGGCGGCTTGAAAAACACGAAGATGAAAAATGCGTATTTGTAACCCTACACAAACAAGCATCGCTCAAAGAGGTAGTTGGATGCTCATGTATGACAGAGATGAATATATGAAAATAATACAATTAGTTTTATTATGGTCCGCCGAAATCGATTAAAAACCTAAATTACTCGATTTTTAATCGCATAAACATATAGATCTCCTGACGGTTGTGGCGGTTATGGATTGATATCATACGAAATAAATAAACCGATCCACTAACTGTATCATTTACGCAGCTCAACATTCGTAAGCGAAAACTATTTTTCAGCGGATCTGCTCTTGCACACATGAAGTGGGTAATAAGGGACCATTGGTTTTATTCACTCAGTTGATTTAAGCATATTTATAATAATCGATCCCAAATTGTGAGAGCATCAAGATATTATACTTCAAACAAATTAAATATAAAAGGAGGGGTACCTCAAGAATCAGTATAAGACCGATCATATTTTTAGTCTATATTAACGATTTATATATAGTACCTAACCTCCAATGTTAGTAAGACCAAATATGTCATTTAAATGCTCACTTGATTCTATAAATTTAAATAATGATTTGATGCACAAAACAGACACCATCAAATTTTTAAGACTGACCAATGATCATAAATTAAATTTTACTAATCATGCAGACCATTTGCTTACTCAACTAGCAAAGATTACCTTAGTTACGAGTATTTTAGAGAACAGCACAGCCTTAAGCAGTTATTTTGCATTATTTTAAAGTAGATTGAGATGTACCATTCCCTTTTTGAGTGTGTGTCTTCCTAAATTGTTAACAAACTGCTTATTCTACAAAAACGAACTATTAGATATATAACTGAAAGCAATCCTACAGCAACTTGCAAGCCTTTATTTTTAAATATTGAAATAATGACTGTAATACCATTGCTTATTTTTGAAACAGCAACTCTTATTTTAAAAAATAAATCTAAATTTGTGACATGAAAGATAAGCTTAAATTAGTAATGCCCAAATCAACACTTCTGAAATACTCAATCATTTATACTGGTTTGGAAATATGCATGTGCCTCCCTGATGATATCAAAAGAATCACCATGGAATAAAAAACTTCCTTATTTGTAAACCATATCATGCCATGTGTGAGTACTACAATTTATTTACCTGAGATCTTATGCAAGTTTGTTTAGTTTTAAGTCAGCTTTGCCACTAAGAATGATAAGAATGAGTATTCTCAGACAATAAAGCATATCTATCTATCTATGTTTGTAAGCTTGCACAAACTTCCGCGTATAGAGGCAGATTGCATATGTATGTATGTATGAGGGAGATGGAAGTGATATCGGTGGTTTTACTGTAACCTGCCAAAAATCGTGAAAAGGCCTACGACACGGTTATTATGTAAAAAACCTAAAAAAAACGTCAAAAAAAACCGACGAAATGTCATCTTGCAGACTAGGTAGTTTTTAGTACGCAAATAGTTCATTCCACGTTTGCACAGCTTGTGCTAACATCTTGTAGAAAAACCTACGAAATATCAAAAAAACCTACGAAATGTAAAAAAAACGACGAAATGTCACTTTTCAAGATACGTAATACCCGTGCCCCACATTTTTGTTATTGAGATTTGGTGTTTTGACTTACAGGAATAGGCACTGCATCCTTAGCACCGATACTAGTCAGCATCCCAAAGGATATGTTGGAACATGATACGTCGATTTTCACCATAGAGAGCTGACATCTTGAGTCCACAATGTAACATAAGTATTTCTGCCCCATGAAATCGTCCACAAGAAAGACTCTAGAAGCAGGTCCTGCCACATTCGAGTCTTGTACAGAGTAGTTGTCGATCCACAGGAAATCCAAGCAGATTGTTGGATTTGTTCTTAAGTATGAAACAGTCTTTGAATAATCAAAGAACGATTTGTCTGCTGCAGGTGTTTTGACGCTGACATTGATTTTTGGTTGTCTGTCTATCCATGGACTATCCATAGAAGTGGGAGTTAGTGACTGGCAACGACTCATGACAGCCATGGAACTTTGGGGCCTGGTTGCAGGAACATGGATGCTTAAAGTTGAAGGTTTTGCATTACAAGGACTAGGTGGAATAGCATTTTGACTGTTTACGACATTGTCCCATATTGACAGACGGCTTTTCAGTTTATGTGAGTGGCTCACTGATAAATTTTCAGTCATTCTATCTTTGAAGTCGCATTCTTCTGGTTTTAATTTTCTAATACGATACACACTATGCTGTCTTGATGTTGTATCATAAACCATGCATATACTGGGATTTTCATTTGTGTATACGAGCGTTATATCATTATTATTCAAAACGAACATGTTCCCCGATTGGTTCATAGCTACGGGACAAATGTCATCCAAGGGAAATGATAGGGAGTATAATGTGGCAGGAGCTTTGTAAAGACTTTCTTTTGGAAAACCTGTTGAAGAAGTATTAAGTTAGGATTCTCATTTTTCACTATACCGGGTGGTTCAAATTTGACTCTCACCATTGAGATCTCGGAGAAGGCAGGAGATACGAAGTCGGTTAAAAAGGGACAACGTTGTGGATTTAGGTATAACTGAATGAAAAAAAATGGAGTCAAGTCGATTGACTCTATACTTCCTACCCCTTCGTTGGAGGTTTCAAAGAAAAGAGATGAGTTAAGTCGCTTCAAAAGGCGAAGTCGAATCGTTATTAGGTTCACTTAAGTACGATGAATCTTCAACCTCTGTATAACAAACTATATAAAGCAAATCTATCATATTTCTGCTTCCATAGCAGATGTAGGGAAAATATGTGTGACTCATGTCTAATAGGTGCATATTATCACTGAGATCAGCAGCTTCTTAATAATACAAGGTCTTTCACTGACACCAAATATGCAACTATTTACAACCATTTACCGCATACAGCTTCCAGCCTAAAATTTCCATCCCCTCCAAACAATGTCTGAAAATGAACAGGAATATCTACAACGTTCTAAGGCTACGTTCCAGTGATTTTATTTCCGGTGCCAAGATGAAAGATAGAGATATCTGCATCATACAAGACCGTGTTTCTCATTTATGTTGGCTTGTCAGTTTGTGTCTGTTGTATATGAATGCGTCGTAAGTACCGAGTCAATCTACTTGACGAAGTATTCAGGAAACCATCATAGACGGAGTAACACAAATTAAAGGTTTAGTGATCATGAAATTCATACAAATATATGTGTAGATATAAGAACAGTCATCATTTAAAAAAACATCGCAAAACCCTAAAGTGGTACGTACTCCGAATATCCACATATTGCTTAAATACTCATATATGAATATTTCTCTTGTAGCGGTGTGTCAGTGACGACATCATCGCAGACCAGTTGGAGTTTGTTACCCATTGCACAGTCGGCAGTGGCCTTCACGACGATGCAGCATGGCGCCGTGAACGCAACGCCCACGATTGCTAAGTTATTTCTGTGTTACCTGCATAAAAAACCTTTGTAAAATAACGGGACCAGGATAGATCCCTGGGGAACACTCATGGTTACTTTCGTACATCATTCAACATTCGCTGCTGTTAACGATCGCTGAAGTGTATTGAAGAAAACATAATCCACCACTCCGAGCAATGCTGTCGCACAACTATGAGTCCGACGGAACCCTGATTTTTCATATATAATGAGGTTGTTCAGTCTCTGGTGTTCTCATTCAAGTACACTTCTGCATTATTCCAACGAGGATTTACATATAATGCAGCACTATTTTATAATCAGTTGGACAACAGTATTAAATTGATGTCTTTGGACTTCTTTCATGAAAATTGAAAGGATGATTGGCTCATGGCATTGCGAAACCAATGGCTACCTGATAATTTCAAGGCTTACTTACGAAAATGTTTAAATAATTACAGCCTTACAGTAATAATTTAATTCATCTTATACATTTTTGAAATCAGAATTAAAAACTCTACAGACCTGTGCAAAAATGAAGTATGGCGTCCATAAGTAAAAATAAATTTGATCATTGAGGACAAGAGGAGGAAAGTCTCATTTTAGAGGAATAAAAGAGCAATGTGCAATTCATCCTGGAATCCCACCAGCAATAAAGCCAGGAGATAAATTAAAACGACTTCAAAAAACTGCGGTTTCTTCGTCGTTCTTCAGGAAATACTCTGAATTGTGAAACTTTTCTTAGTTAAATACATGAGCAACTTTTCACCAATTCAACCGACTTGGTATCTTCTACTGTTTCCGAGACCCTCATGGTGCAAGTCGAATTTGAAACATCCGGTATCTCTTTTTGTCAGATAGTCAATGAGCAAAATACTGGTTAACCTCCACAATAAGGAAAGTTTGTCATACTTTGATTAGCCTTATCCAGATGCTTTTTGTAACGGTTGCCGCTGTACAATTATATTATTTGTTTATATGTTCAATACTAATGCATATATTCCACTTACTTTCATGCCCCTTCTCAATAAAGATCCCATACTTTGTACTCCACAGCTTTCTAATATTGAATGGAAGAGCCACAGCGAAATCCTCTCCTTTTGGATTGAACACCTTAATGTTATGAGAATCACAGATACAAATCGCCTCCATGGGTGTCCCAATAGCTGCATCTCCACTTAGATGCATCATGCTACCATCAAGGACCGGTTTTTCACAATAGAATGTGCACCAAACTGCTTGCTGGATAGGTGCTGGTAGAGTATAGCAACATATTGTCTTTCGACCATTATCAAGGTCATCATAGTTATTCACAATCCCTTGGGACCATATCACAGTGTGACCTTTTACATATAACTCTTCTTCCATGTAGTTAGGATCAGGTCTTGCTTTGAAGGCTGGTAAATGTTGAGAGAGTTTACCTAATCAGGACGATAAAAAAATAAAAATATATTGTTTCATTTAGACTCACACTGATACTCGACCCTTGATCACTAACTGTCAATTGAGGGTTGATTAAGCCTACGAATTAATAACCCATCCTTTTGAGTGTCCCTCCAGTAGAAATTTAACATTTGCATTCCATAGTAGATTGTAGCAATTGTCATCACAGGTTTCAAGAATTATAAAAATTTCCATAATATTCATAATTTTCAACATTTCGAATTTTCTAAAATTTGTGCCTTCATAACATTTAAATTCTCAAGATTTGCAGGTTTCTCAAATTTTCCAGTTTCCAATCTTGATCACTCTTTAAATCTTAGCAATATTGAAAATCTCTAAAACGACCTTAGAAGATCCTGAAAATTTTGTATCAGAAAATTTTTGAAGATTTTTATTATTTTGGAAAATCTGAATATCTGCAATGAACACTGTTACAGTCCACATGTTAAATCTCGACTTGAGGGTCACTAGTATTTTTGTTATTGTTCATTTATAATTCAACTGATCATCAACCCTCAATCAGCACTCAGTCCTCAATGCTCGACTATAAATGTGGGCCTTGAATTACACAAAGAAGTTCTTTTTCAGATTTTGATCCCAAAGTATGCCTCATTCCTAATTTTATCAAGAATACCAATATTATATGAAAAACCAAAAAGAATACTACATAGAAATCACTCGTATAAGTAAAATTTACTGAATTGTATATACAGATGAAATTTATCGCACTCACTTATATCCAAACTTATTTGTGAATGATAACATAAGTAAATTGGCTGAAATGGACATGTCTGCTTTCTATCCATAACCAACAACAGACAGTGCTGTCCTCTTAGCAACTCATCAGTGTGGTATTGGTCTCGTCTTAGATACAGAAGAACAGGAAACAAACATAGTGGATATGATCTTTTGAAAAACTCAAAACATTGTGCGCATATGGAGGGTAAGTGAAAATCTGACGATCGCCATCTACAGTCAGATTTTCAACTATTTGTGCACAATAACAAATTTTTTCCAATCAGAGTAAAATCCAAGCATAATTAAGTAATAGAAAAATGTTATTAAGTGATTCTGCTAGCTTTTTAACAACTGACACCTTGACTTAGACCGTAATGTGAGACTGCCAAACATCCTGAAGTTGGATGAAGTAATTTTATTGTAGGTGCTATGTTATATGGGAATAGTTGGCGATGAGAAAACTGATATTGAGTACTTCAAAAACTGATCTGCACCTTATGGGTTGGAACCCATACACTGAAAACCAAATTTGTCTGACGACTTGCTTTCAATGTTTACGAGATTGGTGTGTATAGGCACATATGTTAGAAAGAGATAGAAGTCAGCTGGACAGCGAAGCTCATCGTCACTTTACCCAGCAACACTGACGCAGCAATCTGCCGCTTTGCCAGTATGTTACAACAGTTCCTTGAATTAAGATGCATATTGAAAATATGCGATAGTTTATTCTTTAAGCACAAATAATGGATTTATTTTAAATGCACAAATTTTTGAATTGTGTTGAATCCGTTTAGGATTTAGCGATTTTGGTCAGTACCCATCTAGCGCTCGTAGGGGTGTGTCCACCACAGCGCTGTCGCAAAATCTAACAGTAACTCAGGATGTATTGATTTTATCAGCATCATTGGAAATCGAAGATGATTCTAAAAGAAATTAAGACACTACGTTGCATCAAAATGAAAATAATTCTAATCAAAATGAAAACAAAATGTTAAATTAAATGTTCAAACAGACAGTAACCTAATCTATTGTAAAATCCTGTGCGAACATTTTATAGCATGGTAGGAGTCATCAAAAGGCATGCTTCTATCATTTTCAGCCGCAACTCCTCCGTAGTGGTAGCCCTTACATGGGGGTAACCGTAAATGCGAGTCTTCACATAGCCCCACAAAAATAAATTATTAGGTGCCAAGTCAGGAGATCTCGCTGGCTATTGTATGTTGCCATGTGTAGAGATCAGGCATTCGGGAAAAATTGTTTCCAAAAATTCTCGAACCTCCCTCGCGTTGTGAACAGGACAGCAATCTTGTTGAAGCCAAATATCATCAAGTTTTATGCCCCAGGCTTCGTACAGTCGGGAGGTCCAAGAATGTGGTTCCATAAAATACCCGACAAATATTAAATTTTTGGGGATACTGCGGCCTTAATGATAAACTTAAACGATTCTTTTCCCTTGACTAACACCTAATATTTTGGGCATTACGATGTCCATGGAGAGAAAAGCTGGATTTGTCCGAAAACAATATGTTTCAGTCAAATCGGTAATCGATATCAACTTCAAATTTTAACCACCATTTTTGACAGCAGAATCATGTCCATGTCAGGCTCAAGATTTCGCATCAGAATTCATCTTCATACGTGAGGTCAATTGCCCTAGAAATAGTTTCGAAGGCGCGGGAACTTTAAAGTCAGTATAATTTTTTTAATTTTTGAAAAACAATTATGGTGAAACACAGTAGGGTTACGAAAAAGTGAACTCCTTGAATCCGTGCCACTGTCCATATCCACGGTAGACAGATAACTCAAGTCATATTACTTATTTCATACCAATTCCCATACAATAGAATTCCAAATAAAAAAGGATCTCGCATTAACGCATCCTCATTGAAAAATTCTCAGGCATAAACGAAAATATGAAATATAGCGTCTGTTGTATAGTCGTTAACGAGAGTGGTTGGTATACCGGTGGTCAACTGCTTCTTGAAAACAAAGAAAAGCTAATAGCACTGCACTATGATGGAGGTGGAAACCTTGCCTTGGACTGTACAAGACGCGGTGAGCGAACCAATGATGCGGTTCTTGCTTCTAAGATTGTGAATATTTTTATGATTCACCCCCGAACTAGAAGCTCATCGCCTGAAATTTTAATTTAGTATTCTATTCTATTATAAGCGAGCTTTGATTCCGTTATTGCTTGTCCGGTCATACGGTATTGACGGTGATCTACCAGTCTGTACGCTCAAAAATCAATATAGGCAAATCGGAATAAAGGATGTGTGCACCTAATTATAGGCAACCCAAATCCACGTACCTCGTGTGCCATACTGCCTAAGTGTAGGTATTAGGTATGACTAGTATGGAGCATAAAACTGCACAGACTACATATATGTACTTCATTTTTAGCGTTATTTTCGGTTGTTACCCCTTTTTCGGCGAAACATCTGGAATTATCTGAATTATTTCAGCAAATCGTGGAAATTGTGTACGTTTTCGGTATTTCGGTAAATGACGTCTCAGTCCGGTAGAAATACCCAAAAATCGGTACGATCGGCAACATTGCCAAAATCGCTCATCTACGATCTATGCAGTGTTTTCAAACGAACCAATGATGCCATGTTGCAGAATTTGTGGCTATCCCGACCTTTCATTTCGATCTAAAATAGAGCGCCGTGAGGACCGATCGGGAATCAATCCTAAACAGATTCGACACAATTCAAATATATGTACGCTCAAAATAAAACCATTTTTTGGCATAGAGAATAAACAAACGCATATTTTCAACAAGCTCTTAATTCAAGGAACTGGTGTAACATATTGACAACGCGGCAGATTGCACGACCTTTTACGCCACCATTGCAAGGCAATGTTGTGGTGAACTTCTAACACTTATCGCGCTTCTCTCTCGCAAACATTAAAGTCAAGCCGTCAGACAAATTTGGTTTTCCCTTTATATGAATCACTTGTTCCTAATAGGTGTCATGTGACGAGCAAAAGAAATAAGACAGAGTAGTGCAAATCCTTCAATCTAAGATGCTGAAGGTAAAGGGGTCGCCCACTACACCTTGACTTTTTTGGATCACCACTTAGAGAAAAGTTTTCTGCCAGAGTAATAGGGACTAACATGATGCTTTTCATATGATGACTTTTTTGTGTATACACAGAAAACCAAGTTTGTCTGATGGCTTGAGTTCCATGTGTACGAGAGAGAAGTGTGTACAGACACATATGTTAGAAAGAGATAGAAGCCAGCTGGATAGCAAAGCTCATCACTGCGTTGCCTAGCAATCTGCCAGGTTGCCAGTATGCTACACCAGTTCCTTGAATTAAGATGCATGTTGGAAATATACCTCTATGCCCAAATAATGATTTTATTTTGAGCATACACATGTTTGATTTATGAATTGTCGAATCTGTTGAGGATCGATTCCGGATCGCTCCCAACCCACTTTAGGTTGAAATGGGACGTCAGGATCGCCACAAATTTTTCAACATTGCATCATTGGTTCGCCTGGCAACACCGCATCTCGTGCATTCCAAGGCAAGGTTTCCTCCTCCATGACCATAGACGAGCGATTTGGTCAGTACCCATCTAGCGCTCATTGGGGGAGTGTCATCCTGTTTCAAAAAAAGGTTTTCACCTGCGTACACGCAGGCAGTGATTGTATTGCATAACGTTATTTTGTCCAATCTAATATTTTTTGATTGCACAACCTTCTGTGTCACCTTTGCTGGGCAATGTGGAAATGACCTTTGCTCTTCAGTCAGTTTCCGTCTTTTTCTAACATGTGTTGATACACACTTCTCCTGATTCTCTCTCATACACATTGAATTGAAGGTGTCAGACAAATTTGGTTTTCACTGTATACATTCTAAGAAAAGTGCTTCGGAATAAAGTTGTATTTTTAAATGTAACTTTGGTCAAAAACTTAAATATTGTGTGTCATTTAATTTTATGTATCTGGCTTTATTCGAGGAGGTATAGATGGCTATATGGAAATTGATACACATTAATAAAGGACAAGCAAATTTGATTTTTTTACTGAAGTAGTTATAATAGATATGATAAACCATAAAAAAGTTATTATTTCCTTTAAAAATATATAAGATGTTAAATTTAAAAATACAATTTTATCTACTTGATCATTGAAAAGGGGGAGCATAGTCCAAAATATTGGAAAAAAGCAAATGCTTACATTCATTCTTGTGCTCAGTACCAACAGACATTCGTTTATTGGCCTTAGATGTATTAGTATCAGACAACCTCTTTCCATATTTATTAAAGCTCACATCAGCAGTAGTTTTGAAACTCAGAGATTCATCTAATGCATCACTGTATCTTGGTTTATAACTACTATCACTGCTTCTATAATTATCTTCAGTCTTTTCAGATTCATATGGTATTTCTTCTGTAGCATTTGTCTTGCATTTACGTAAGGTCCACCATTCAGTTTGGCTAGTGTCAGCTATTGACACCTTCTTTAATTTATTTGACAAAAGTTCATTTTCATCAAAAGGTTTTGTAGTTTCTGGAAATACAACAGGACCAGGATGTCGTGCAGCCTGCTGCCGGCCACGTGGAACAAATTCCTGGAAATAGTAATGAAGAGAACTTAGAGGTTGCTCCTATGCTGCATTTACCAGTGGGCACATGGGGCCTGTGCCCAGGACCTTGGCTTGATGGACTTTCAAAAAATAATGACTGAGCATTCCCCTCTCACTCTTAAATTTTTCCAATGGCAAAGTAGAACCCTGATTTTGCTCTGCCAAGGGGCCCTCAAAGCCATACACAGCTCAAGATGGCCCTGAATTGATTTGATACAAATGCAAAATAAAATATGAAACTAGGATTTGAATATACCTGTGGATTGGAGGCAGCAATCATTATGTCAGTATTTACATCCAGATTTGCAAAGGTATTTTTGATTTATAATATGAATGGGGCAAAGGCCTTGAAACTTTATGGATTCTATAAGCCTGAAAGCTTTGTTTTTAATATCTAATTTAAGTGTGACAACTCCAAGCACTGTAGACAATGCATGCAATACTTTTCCAAGCAGTGCTAAACCAGAAAAATGTGTATATAATTTAACCTTAATACATATTTGTATAAAATAATAAAATACAAGACAGACAGAAAAAGGTTATGTTTTATGTCATTTTGGTTATGCGACATCTAGCGCTCATCAACGATATTAGATATTAGAGTATATTAGCTATGCGGTGCCACCTATTGTGTAAAAGTATAAGTACACTGAGCAAAAACAGGAGCACATAAATTAAGGAGGTTAGTAACAGGCGTGAACAGCTGCTTGCACGTATTTTACTGATAACATAACATAACCTCACTTTCAACTCAAAGCGGAAGCGGCATACAAATATTATTTTTTCAGCCCTACTTGTAATTAATGTTCGATAACTGTTAATAAGGTTAATCTACTTTAGTTACTGTAATCAAACATGTTTTCTGCGGTGCCGAAACCATGTATTCGGTCTATCCCCAATCGAGTGAAAGGTAGGTGTACTTATGAGGAAAAATACCAAAACTTTGTGAATTAAAGAATTTTCTCGTAGGCTTGGCATCTCTATTCAACATTCGAAGCTCCAGTAATCATACTGGTAGGGATGATAATCCGAAAAAGGATATGACAAAGTATCGGTACATCTATCCCGAGTTTCTACCAGACCCAAAAATTGACTTTAGGAACCCTGTTCGTGAAATGTTAGAAAGGAATGATATGATTGCAAGACGGCATCAAATTGACATACCTGAATTTTATGTTGGTAAGGGTTTCCTCTTTTGCTCACAGTTGTCATGTTTATTTAGGAATACTAGTGTCAACATTTTAAAAGAATACAAGAAACCTGACTGCAGTAACGGAAAATAATGAAGCTTCATATTGTGTTCCATTCTGGTCAGTCAACTATTTCATTTAAATTTCGTTATTTTGCACTGTTTCTTTTTGATTTAGTTAGCATTAATACTACATAGTATATCACATAATATCCAGGGTGATTCACAAGTCATGACCAAAAATGAAACATTATATACAGGAGGTGGGGTCTTCTATGTAACATAAGGGCTGATGCGGTGTTGAAGTTTAAAAATAAAAAACAATTTCTTTTAATATCTTCGAAACCAACAACTGGAATGAACTAAAATTTGGTATGTGGATTTATCAACGTATTGTCCACATTCAAAAGTCTACTTAAAATTAATGCGCACCAGTGGCGGATATACAGGGGATTAGTGGAATTATTTTTCCAAATAAAAATAGTACGCTACTGTTTTCTTTCAAAACGCGCAATTTTTCGAATTTTACCTTAAATTTGCTACAAATAATTACCCTTGTTTTTATAATAGAGTGTACTGTTTTCGTAAAAATAAATCTAATTAGATCCTTTATGAAAAGCCAAGATACAATTAGTTTCAAAATAAAACAGGAGGCCTTGATACCAACTCGACATTACTTGGGAGATATTTTGTCAAAGTTGTGTGCGGGTTCTGTAATGGAAATGCTTTAGCGGTTTCTCTGCAGTATCAACGTAGATTTTCTAAGACGCCAACTTACCTTTTAGGCTTTTACGCATTCATTTTAAGACTTAAGTTAGAGACCTTGGTGTCCAGCATACTGTTCAAGAGGAACTGCAAGTGATTAATTTGGCGTGGGATGATCCTAGCACAAGTACTAGCTGAATTTCAGCCCAGTTACCATGTTTCCAAAGTCAGGCATGGAGTGTTTTAGATCCTTACCATCAGCAAAATGTGCAATGTCTGCATTCCGGCGACAAAGTGCAACGGCGAAATTTTTGTGAGTGGTTTCTGCAAATGCATAATCAAAATGCAGATTATATTGATTTGGTTTTGTGGTCAGATGAATCCCTTTTTACGAGGAGTGGAACCTTTAATTCCCATAATGAACGTATGGTCGTTAGAAAATCACCGCACGGGTATTATTTAAAAAACCTATAAAATGTCATCTTGTAGACTAGGTAGTTTTTAGGGTGCAAACAATCATTCCACGTTTGCTCACTAGGATCGCTGTGAGCATCCATCTATAGAGGAATGACTCAACTAAACTACATGCATTATTGGTTGCATTTGTTGTATAAAATCAGCGATATTTGCTGTGTGAGAAAATCATTATTGAACATGCTGCCAATAAAGTATATCTCTTAGCTGCGCCTGAAGAGTGTGTGTTGTGCTTTCTGAAGAGAGGTTACATAAGTTTATAGTCAGACAAGTGTCCAAATACTGGAATGGCGTGGTTGTTATCAATCTGTATTTTTCTGTTTAAACGTAGAGACTATTAAACTTCTCTTTTGGAATTAAGCAAACCAAAGACGACTGAAACTAGTCAGTGGACAGATACTGAAAGATAACAAATTAATAATGTTGATTATGGCCAGTGATATTGTGTCAGACTACTGGAATGAGCAATTTTTCATAGCACCCCAATAACCGCCCACTTACATTTTCAAGCCATTTTTTCACAAGATTGTGGAATGAAATTTCACATTTCCGCTTCATTCAGGAATGGATACCAATAAAAAAATAAATTCGGTATATTTAGTGGAGGCAGGTTAAAGGAGACAGTCAAAGCTGTGAGAAATGTTGAGAAACTGCTTGAAATATAAATCTTAAACAAACAAACAAATATGAAAAAAATATGGTAGTTTCAAGTTGGAGGTGCAGAACCGGGTTAAAGGAAAAAATTAGTTCTAACTCATTTTCATGTAGGTCGTACGTATTTTTGAAATAAAATAAATCGGACCATAAAAACCCCATTGTTTAAACAAATTTGTGTCAGGTAACTACCCTGAAAAATTTTGATTCATGTTAAGGGGCATTTAACATGGTTATGAAGAAAAAAATATCAACGTGAATCATTTCAACAATAAGAGGTTTTCACCTCGTAATAGATTTTTACATTAAGTCTCTTAATTTGTCAATGTTGGAATTAACTTTGTATTAATTTAACATAAGGGTGGTGATCAATCTAAGGAATGTACAAGATTGATTATTGTGACTGCCTTGAAATGTCCCCATACAATGTGTGCCCCTAGAACATTTATATTCTTTTGCTGTGAGAGAACTGTATCTTAATTTTATTCCCTGAATCAATGATTAGGATTGCTAAACAATATTTTGAGTAAATGGAGTTTGGTGAATCCAGTGGTAATGATTTCACAAGAATTGTAGATAACTTCTTTTTAACCTCAAGGCGTATATATGAAAAAAGGTTCAATGTTTACTCAAAATTGTATCCCCTACCATTCTTCTCATAGGTTGAGAAAACTTGCTTTCATTAAATAAATAAAATAGTCTATTAGTAATTTCAAAGTTATCATCATATTTTATGATCCCCAGGCTCCATATTAGCAGTAGAAGCCTCAGATCCCCATACACCAGGTAAAGTGCAAAGATTTGTTGGGATTTGTATACAGAGGAAAAATTGTGGACTAAGAGCAAACTTCACTCTAAGAAATGTCATTGATCATCAGGGAGTTGAAATTCTATATGATCTGTATGACCCTTCCATTCAAAAGATAGAAGTTTTGAAACTAGAAAAGAGATTGGACGATGAATTGTTATATCTTAGAGATGCTTTACCAGAATACAGTACTTTTGATCCAAATATGGAAGCAGAAATTCTACCAGAAGGTAACTTATTTTCTCATTTAAAACAGCTTTATGATGGTCCAGGGTCATCAGCAATAGAGTTTAAATCTTGGCAACTATTTAGGTAGATCCCTGAAGTTCTTTAGCATATAAATGAAAAAAAAAGTATTCGATAAGGCAAAAATTACCGTACATATTACTCATTTCAAACTTAAACAATATACAAACCAAAATATCTTTAATTTTTGTACAACAGTGTTACTATATTTTTTGCGCAATTATAGATGGTTCAGTACCTGTTAACCCAATAAAAGTTAAGTTGAAACCAAGGCCTTGGCTGGAAAGGTGGGAGAGAAAGAATTTAAAAGGGGTTCAAGACTTAGAACTACCTGAAAGATTCTACAAGAGAGCTGCAGAGGTAGCTACACCTTGGGAAAAATATGATTTGATGAAGGATTACATGTAAGATAAAATTATTTGTAATTTGTAAATTATAGATGTTCCTTCAAAAATATTTTTTAGGAGGACAATACCTGAGGAAGAGCAAAATGAAATATTCAGAGAACTACAATCCAAGTTACAGACTGCAAATGTGCAGATAAAGAGACAGAAGAGGAAACGAGTATTTGTGAAACCAACAAAATTGGCTTAATTCTTATTTCAAAAATGTTCAATGTGTAATAAAAAAATATATTTGGAAATCGATACTTTTTACATTGTGATGAAATAAATAAGTACAAGTAGTAAAAAAACTATTTATGGACAATTTCTTTCAAATTTACAAAATAATTACAGAATTATAAAGTTTAACGGCAGTATAAGAACTATGTACAAATAAAATGAAGTTCACTCACTTTACATATAATAGAAAGCCGAGAGAATGATATAAAGATAATACCAAATAATTTTCAGTAATATGCACACGTATTTTGAAATATTTGCCCTTAATTGATTTGTGATTTCAAAACGAATTTCTCTCGTATCTATTCTTAGCTCTAATAAAACACGTACATAAAAAATATTTTAGAAAATACAAAAATTTAAATGACACAATCCCTAAGGCACTGTTCTCACCAAAAGCAACTCGATTTCACCTTTGGTAGCATTGCATTTGCTTTCTCACCAAAGCAACTGCCCATCTTGCTTTGAAGTTGTGGATAACGCCACTGACTAATACCAATAAGAAGCCGGAATGTAAAAAGACTAATTTGGTTTTTAAAAATCGTGATGAAAGAAAAACCATTTAAATGTCACAAATACAGTCTAGCCATATCAATAGATCAGCAAAAATTCACAGTACATAACAGAAATATGTTCATTGAAGGAACTGCAGAAACTAGCAATTTGTATGCAAACTTTTTTTGAGTCCCTTGTTGATTCACAATTAACTTTTGTCATATCTTGCTTCAAGTTTTTCACATGTTTTCATTTACTTTAACTGTCATCTGTGGTTGTATTGTGGATACCCTGATCCTTGTAAAGGGTGTCTCAACAAGAGCGCCGGATTTGAATTTGCAGGCATTTTTTTGTATAAATGGTATGGTGTTTACTTAATGACAGCTGTCACGTCCAGACCACGCGATTAGACGTCATGGAGCAGTTCGTAAACGAGCAACGTTTAATTATTGTGAAAACTCATTAGAAAAAGGGAGAAAATTACGCCGAAACAGTTCGCAAATTACGTAGAATTTTCGGTTGCAATAATGCGTCAAATGAGTCGACAGTTCGTCGTTTAATTACAAAATTTGAGACAAAATTCACGTTGCTGAATGTAAAGACCACTGTTCGTCGCCGTCTTGGTCGGTCGCTCGAAAATATAGTCGCAGTGTGGCCGAGAATCCACGCATCGTGGCCAAAAATTGAACCTTAAAAGACCAATTTTGACAGAAGATCTGTGCTTGCATGCGTACAAAATTCAACTGACGCAACAACTCAAGGCAACGGACCAAGCGCAGCGCCGTGAATTAGTTGATTGAACGCTGGAGCACCACCAAATTGATGCGGATTTCTCGATGAAAATCATTTTCTCTGATGAGGCACATTTTCAACTGAACGGGTACGTCAATAAGCAGAATTTGGGGTTATGCAAACCCTCGTGTAATAATCTAGCAACCAATGCATTCGCCGCGAGTAACCGTTTGGTGCGCATTATGGAATGGCGGAGTGATTGGAGTTCTTGTGGCCCCAGTTGGATCGAATTGATGTGGAGAATATGTTCTTCCAACAAGACGGTGCGACCTGCCACACAGCACGTGAAACAATGGTGTTACAGCGGACCAAGTTTCCAGACCGTGTCATATCTCGGTTTGGCGATCAAAATTGGCCACCAAGATCGTGCGATATAACGCCAATGGACTTCTTCGGGCCATTTGCAGGAGTCTTATTTCATGTTTAATCGCAACTATTCCTTTTCATGTTGAAATATAAATACTCGCTCAATTCGAAAAGAAATTGTGTTTTTCTTGAAAATCAAATCCGGCGCTCCTATTAAAACACTCTTTACTTCATTATCCAGTAAATTCTCGTTTCCATATTGGAATTTCTTTTCAATAACATCTTCATGCTCTATAGTCTAAAACCTACATTTTTTTCACAGGTATGTTATTTACTTTTTTCCGTCATTTCCAGCTCTGGACATCCTGTGACCTTTTGTCTGCTATTTTTAATCAAATATATAATTACATCTACTCTTCCAATGGTGATCTTTCCAGGTCCTAGCTCAAATGGAGCTGAGCAGAAATCATTCTATATTGTATCAAACTATACCTTTGGTAGTTTGATGTTTATTGCAATTGTTCCATTTAAACCAGGACCAGTACTGATTATTTTTGAAAGTGAAGTTGATGTAAATATCCGACTCAAAATATCAGATGTCCATTGCCGGAAATGTCAATAAAATCACCAATTGAACTGTAAAAAAATAAAATCCAATATGAAAACTATTATTTATTGGATGATTCAAAGAACACAAAGGCGCGATGGAGAACTATTTTTATCAGATATGAACATGTGAGCATCTCCAAACCAATTAGTGTCGGTAGTCAGCAACTGGTCGCTTTGGTGATAAAATGTATACAAATACACGTTGCGGTTGCAAATTTCTCTCAGTGAGAACGACCCCAACAGCTCAGTCTATAGCCTTGCTATGCATGAATATATTTAAAAAAAGGCATTCGAACGAAATAGTACAGTGTAAGAGTGACCCAAACATTAAAGCTTACTGTGTCAACAAGTCGCAGTTATTTTGGGTATACCATTTAGAAGTATCAAAAATAAGATTCGACAAAAAGTATCAGTTTCCAACAGTTAAGCACGATGGAGGCAACATCATGGTTTGGGGCTGTTTTTCTAGTTCTGGAACGGGTCCAATTGTTAAAATTGTCGGGAAAATGGGCCAAAAACTTCACAAAGATGTTCTAAATAAACACATGCTCCCTTTTACTGAAGAACAAATGCCTTTACGATGGACGTTCCAGCAAGATAATGACCCCAAGCATACCTCAAAATTCGTAAATGACTGGTAAGACTAAAACATGTTAATGTTCTTACATGGCCTTCGCAGTTCCCGGACATAAACCCTATAGAACATCTCTGCGAGCATGTTAAAAGACAACTGACAAGAAAAACTTTAAAAAATATGAACGATTTATTTGGTTATGTAAAAAATATCCTAACAGAAGTCTGTAAAAAAATGGTGTCTTCTATGAGCAGCAGATGTCAGGTAGTATTGAATGCCAAAGGCTATGCTAGCAAATATAAGCTAAACAGAATTTTTTTAATCTTGTAGAGTTATTGTATTTAATTTTGTAATAAAAATATGTTTTCATACTTTTTTCGTCTCATTTTTGGTCATAATATGAAGGTATTTTAGTCTGTAGTACCGCAGCAAACACAAATTGTCATTTGTATCCTCAAGACTTTAAGCAAACTATATGAGAGAAAAAAATAGTCCTCAATAATAAAGAATAAAAAATTAGCGCACTTTTTAAAAATTACCAATAATGTTTCCAAACATATAATAATTGACTAGATTGTAATAGTCCAAATGATGAATTGTGGGATGAAAATAAGTAAGAAAGTAAGTTCCTAGAAAGTGAGATATGCTCTGAAAATATTGGATCACTCTTACAAAAAACAAGTTATACACAATTAGCGGCTAACGACACCTGCACTGGATAAACATGTAGAATATAGATGGAATAAATCAAAGTATGAACATAATCCATTGTAAGACGTATACATTTATGGATATAATAGTAATAGTGTCGATTTAGTTTTTTATCTAGTAGTGCATTGAACGTTCGAACCGATCCCATAATAGCAGGAAGGTTGCCTCATTTTAATCTATACTTCGAAAACTACGCATCATAACAAAACAACCTGCAAACAACAGTTGTACAGTTTCGAGGGGTTAAACTGATGGTAATCTTGACCATGACCTTCACCACAACATTCAAGGCCTGAATATTTTCAAACCGGAATTGGAAAGACATTGAAAACAATGAAAGGTGACCTTGACATTCAATGTCAAGTCAATATTATCAAAGTCCCTCATTTTTATCCTGGAATTGGAAAAAGCAGGATATGCTACGTGCAAATGTGGTCACGATAATCTTAAATATTAGGCCACCTCTTGATGATAAGAAATTTTATATTTAAACGCGTGAAATTTTGACGATCATGCTGATGGTCAAGGAGGTCAAGATCACCTTTGGCTCACTCCCCACAAAGTTCACAACTGTGCTATTGAATATCTTTGCTAGAGCAATCATTTTCAGTGTCTTGATTTGACCTTGAAGGTCATAGTGGTGATAATATACCTGTTTTTCATTGACAATAAATCTTCGTATTTCACCATGAATTGAATTCATTGCCAAATTTCAAAAGTGTAAAACAGGAATTTGACCTCAAGTAAAACCATGGAGTTGTTCCTGCGATTTCTTCACGAAATTAGACTTCTGATTTCCGCCAAGCTGGATGTCAAATTTCATGCGTCCAACCTAGTTTTTTTTACATTATATTGAACAATTGTTCAATTCAAGTATAAAACTTTGATAGACCTATAGTATTCAACAATATGGTTTCTGTTTATGCGATTCGCCACAAAATCACAACCACAATACACAAAAACTCAAAATGTTTCTAGCAAGAATTTGTTGTGTGGTTAACAGCACTGTGTACCGACAGATAATCCATTACGTCCCAATGGACATCAATATGTTAACACTGTAAAACATCCATCGGAATAAATTCGTGAAGAAATTGATGTAAAACGGTTAATAGGACGTAAAATATTCCCCTTTATACAATTCCGGTGTAAAATAGGATAGTTCCATTTGAAAAAATACGCTTGAGTTTTAAATGACCTTGAAGGTCGCGGTCATAGGTATGTCAAGAGTACCCTTACTTGGCCCCCTGAAACCATACAACTTGTGTTTGAAGCTTTTTTCTAGCATGCGTAGTTTTCGAAATATTTAGGTGGGGATATTCCATCAACACTACTAATCCATTTTTGTTTTCAGATTATTTGGGATATAAAACAAAAGTTATAAAGTGTCTTTTTCAATATGCCAATACTTATATTTGGTTTATAAGGTTCTTGGTATATAAACTAGCAATAATGCTGACATTGAGCGTTACATTACCAAGTTCGGGATTTGGGTCCAGAGAATTTTCACTTGGAACGCTCGCCTCAAAAAGGCTCCACATTTTTCTCCTGTAGTCTGTGTCGAAATATCAGGTCTACAAATAGCTGGTGCTGCGTTCATTTGAATGGGTTATTGCAACCTAATAAAAAAGGAAAAACAGAGACGGTGGTGGCAGACAGATTTATTTAGAAGAGATGTAAAGATGTAAAAGGTGGTGCAACATTAATGAGCATTTTAAAAAATGAAGAGCTGTTCCCACCCGTCATGTTTCTTGATTTTGTTATAATATTCCGCCTGTTGCGGATTCAGTACGATACAAAAATTAATAACGTATGTTCAGAGCCCTATCCTAACTAATAAAATAAGAAGACTGCAGAGACTGGGCTCAAAGACAAACTAGTCGCCACCTGCACTGACTTGTAACGTAACCATCAAAGGGATTCGTCAAAAAAACCAACAGTCAAGTGGCGCACGATTTGCTCTACGTGAGCGACACTGTCCGGCGCTCGCTTTAGCTATTCCATCCTTTAACTTTCTGTCAAGAAGATGAGCTGTAACAGCCCATCAACCACCCCAGTTTCATCATTCTCTTTAGGTTACATGATGACCTTGTCAGGTGTTGAAAAAGTAGATACGACTGTTCTTCTCCCAACTCTAACCAACCAGTACAAAATTATATAGTCATTTGTTTCACTTCGATCCAATGTACCACTCGATATAGTGGCGTCACTCATCATTTGATTTCTCGACCAAGCTTCCAATCGTTTCTTGGCAGTACATGAATGTGGTCCTGGGTACCTTGGAGTCTCATTCGCCTAGAATTTGAACATAGGCTTCTTCTGTTGATCCCTTTTGTCGTTCAACTAGTTTTCACTGGGAGCAAAAGAAAATACTTTGTATTTTCTGCAACAAGGAAATACTTTTGAAGGAGAAAATGGATCAACAGTCTACGTCTGAAGTTCAGGTGAACGAGACTTCAAAAATACCTAGATCCTAATCTGGGTACTACCAAGAAACTGGCTATTGGAAGCTTGACTGGGAACTCAAATGACGAGAGTGAGATGCCAATATATAGATGGATAGAAGGATGGTGTGGAGTTGGGAGAAGAACAATCACCTGTCTTTCCATTATCTATCAAGGTCATCGTGCCAGCTAAAGAGAGTGATCAAACTGTGAAGGTTGTTATAACTTATCATCTTGACAAAAAACCGACATTTTTCAAGAGGAAATGCAATCTAGCAAGACTACACCAACACAAACAGACCTGGGTGAAAATGTCAGAGGTTAAAGGGAATCAAGAAAAATATACCTATGATATAAAGTGACTACAGGATACCAAATATCGATACGGGAACTGATATTAGCACCTTCAAAGTGAACAGCAAAAGACTAGACCGGCTTATATACCTAAAAACTGGCATGAACTATTTGCTCTTAAAACAGGTGACGAATCATCTGATGCAGATATTTAGACAGTTAAACTCTTAATTTGAAACTGAAGTCTGACAGTAGATTGTGAGCATAAAAATATAGAATAAAGCATCAGGGTCTCCTACATTCAGTAGTTGTAGTTCTCTTAAATTAGTTTTTTCTATTGAGAGCTTATATACCACAGAACCTTATAAACTAAATATAAGCATCAGCATTTTGAAAACAGACACTGTATGTCGCCTGTTTTATTCCCCCAAAATACGAAGAACTAAAAAGCATATGGCAAACACTGAGATAAGGATTTATTTTTTTGTGACACTACTAATAATACATTTTTGATATGCCAAATATCAATTTCACCATATATGCCTCAGAGCCTTCATTTTCAAATACGAAATACAAATCCTCAATATGAGGGCGACAGATACAAATACCAAGGAGCTTACAAGACTTTAGATACGACTGTGGTTTCTAGTCATGTGATTGGTAATATGCACAAGTTTAGAGGAGGCAAAAGAAAAGCACGATGGTTTAAGAAAAAGCAAAACGCAAGCTGTAATTGAAATCAGCAAAGGATATAATCCCATAATAAGATCGTATTTGTAGACTGGTGGTTCAATACTCGATAATGGCACGCGAAAAGTTCAATTCAATTAACTCGAATTTATTCGGTAAATTGATTATAATTTATTTGACTGGTGACGGTACTTCAAAACATCAACCACATTATTCTAAGTCTCATAAATTCCTCACAAATACAAACATGATAAAAAAATTCAATAAAAGAAGCGCTTAGTTCACGAACCAGCTGACGGCGATGAAAAGTTTTTGTTGTAGGAGATCACAGATGCGGCATTGGAAGTTTCTGGCTGCTGTTTCACTGTAGAACATGAGAAATTTCGTAAGGCTTTCAGGTTCTCCATGACCATCTGGATGTCATCCTCCGATTTATTCGGTTTAGTGGCGGAGGGTGTTGAAAAGTTACCTGGATTAAAGAGAGAAAAATCATTTCATTTGGCGTGTGAGTAGTACAGATCAGACTTATACAGGATGTTAATAAAGTGCCTGGCCAAAATTCAAGGGTTTTTTTTTTTATATCGAAACAGCCGCGCAGGCAGAAGCCTAAATGCCGGAACACCGCGGCTGCTATGATGATCCCAAAGAAATTTTGTTAATACGATTTTTGAACTGCCTAAGGTTAGGAGAACTGGGAAAAGCTTCCTCCCGTAGTTTGTTCCACAATCTAGACACCCTCGGGACAAAGGAGCGGTCGTATCGGCCAGTTCTGGATGTACGAAGTTTGACACGGTTAGGATGGGACGCCGAAGTCAGGCGGGTCTGTCTAGCAGGCACATCGCGCGGCGGCATCATGGAAGAGAGCTCTGAGGAGCAAAGCCCGTTGGTGTAGCGATAGAAAAGAGCTAGATCGCCGACGGCCCGCCGGTGCGAAAGAGTCCCGAGACTGTCTGTTAGAGAAGAGTCATCGATCAGTCGGACCGCCCTCCTCTGGACAGCATCGAGCATGGACAATGTAGTCGGGGCGGCAGCACCCCAAATGTGTGAGCAATACTCGAGGCTAGGCCTTATCTGGGCCTTGTATAGAGTGAGAAGGTCATGCGGAGAAAAGTACTTCTTAGCCCTAAACAAATAGCCTAGCTTTTTCCCAGCAGCTGCAGCTATTGAAGAGATGTGTTCGTGCCAGATCAGGTCCTCGGTGATCTGGACTCCGACCAGCCGAAATGAATGGCTCTTTGGTAGGACTCGACCGTCCATCGAAACTGTATGAGCGCTAGGACGCTTTTTGTTCGTCAAAGTACAGTACTGTGTTTTGGAAGCATTGAACTGTACAAGATTGTTGCGTCCCCAAGCAGTGATAGCCTCCAGGTCTCTTGTCAGAGAAGAAGTCGTCGCTAGTCTTCTTTTTTCCAGCTCAGCGGCAGAGATCGGCCTGTCACTCCGAATTCCTGCATGTAGAGTGCTGTCATCAGCGAAGCTGTGGATTGGGTTGATCGTGCAGGAAAGGAGGTCGTTGATATGTAAGAGAAACAGTGTTGGAGCCAAGACCGATCCCTGGGGAACACCCGCGTTGACGTTGTGGGATGAAGAGGAGAATCCGTCAATTACGACGGATATCCTGCGGCCAGAGATAAAGTCAGCCACCCATCTGCAAAGCTTTTCTGGGAGGCCGTAGGATGGAAGTTTGCTCAAGAGGGCAGCGTGCCATAGCTGATCGAACGCTTTCGTGATGTCAAGAGCAACGACATGAGCCTCACCATGAGACTGGATTAGTTTACTCCACAATTGCGTGACGTAAGCTAGGAGGTCCCCTGTGGATCGTTGGTGCCGGAAACCGTACTGCCTGTCGCTAATCAAGCTGTGACGTTCGAGGTAGTCCAGAAGCTCGCGATTTATGCACCTCTCCATCACTTTACTTATAACAGAAAGCAGAGCTATAGGCCTGTAGTTGTAAGGGTCGGTTTTAGATCCTTTTTTTGGGATGGGCTGTACATGAGCAAATTTCCAGTTTTCTGGGAAGGTGCCGGATTCATAAGATATCTGGAAGAGACGCGAAAGAACTGGAGCAAGCTCAGCTGCACATCTCTTCAGTACAATGGCAGGAATCAAGTCCGGACCAGAAGCTTTGTTGATGTCGAGCGACAAGAGCACTCGTCTTACGGTCTTATGCCTGAATGTTACCTCCCGCATAGTGTGGGGAACCCTTTGAATTGACGGCACTTGGGCGTTGGTGGGGACGTCCATGGTGGAGTTGGCAGCAAAGATCTTGGCTAGCACTTCCGCCTTGGCCTTTGAGTCGAATACAATACTTCCATCCTGACACGTAAGTGGTGGAAGGCTACTGTGTGAGAAGTTCTTTTCAATCTGCTTGGCCAGCGTCCAGAAAGACCGACTGCCATTGCGCTGTGACATTACCCTGTGCCTAACTTTTATATCATGCTGGGTTTTGGCATTGCGAACCGCTTCGTTATATTTGTTTCTGGACTCGACGTCGGCTTGTCTGTTCTCTACAGTGGGGTTTTGTAAGTATGCTCTGTGGGCTTTGATCTTCTGCTGGCGAGCAGTGTCACACGATTTGTTGAACCAGCCGTTGGACCCTGGTTTAGGAACTTTCACTGTGTGAGGGATGTATTCCTCCATTCCGACGTGGATAATTTCGGTTATTGAAGAACAGACAGTCGACGCATCCGCGTCAGTGAAACAGACATCTCTCCAAGGAAAGCTAGAGAAGAAGTCTCTGAGCCCCTCCCAGTCGGCATGTCCGTAATGCCAAGTTTTGCGGCCTGTGCGAGTTTCTGCGGCCACAGCGGCTTCTGACCGAAACCTAACCTCCACAACACCGTGATCTGAGTTACCCAGGGGGGACAGGACGGCAGTGCTGTAAGGGGCAGGATGCGTGGTCAGAAAGAGATCCAGCAGGCTACTGGCGTGTGACGAGACGCGGGGGAAAAAGTAGGGCTCGTCACCAGCTGGGTCAGCCCTTGAGTAAGAGCGAACGCTTCGACTGCACGACCTGCTGCATCGGTCTTATTTGAGCCCAACCAAAGCTCATTATGGGCATTGAAATCACCGAGAAGAACTACCTCTGAAGCGGGGTGATTGATGTTCAGGAAGTCGATCTGGACGGCGAGGTATTCAAGTAGGTCATCCCAGTTATGGTTCGAGGGAGAGCGATAAAGGCAGCAAATAAATTTGGGTGATGTTTTGGAGTTGAGGCGAAGCCACAGAATGTCCTTCCGGTCTGATTCCAAAGAAAGATCCCTGGAGCAGGAAAGACTGCTGCGGACAAAAGCCACAACTCCCCCGTTCTTTCTCAGATTGGAGTGCACCTCGTAGTTTGGGAAGTTGAGATGGTTAATCGGTGCAGCCTCTGAGATTTTTGTCTCCGCCAAGAAAAGCACGGCGGGACGATTGGATTGCAGGTAGTGATGAACAGCATCAATGTCGCTGTTGATCCCGCAGATGTTCGAAAAACAAATTTTATCTTCGATGTTGTTCCCTCGAGCCCACCCTCCACCCGGACATTCCGAGAGTGGAGTGAGTTTACGTCCGGAGTTTTTAGTGCTCGAGGGATCCATCATCATTAATTTCTTTGTTTTGGTAGATAACTATGGCAGTGCGTTATCCCGCGAAAACTGTCGTCAGTCGTTAGATATGAGACCTTAGGGTGAGTTTCTTTGTACCTTTATTTTTGGATGCAATTCAGTTGCGGTTTGGGAGCCACCTAGTTCCAAAAACTAGTAAATGAAACAACAAGTAACACTGTTGGAGTCTGGGGTTAGAAGAGATACCAGCTCACAAGGTACACAGACATTTATTGAACAGGAGGACAATCAATAGAAAACCATTTGGTATTCCCGTCCCCCTAGCTAAATGGTTACCAATAGACTTAAGAATTTAAAACTAAAATAAAAAAAACCTTGGCTATCCCCGAACGGCAACCGAGGGCAGGAAATCCCAGATGTTAACCTAAGCGGAGGGTAGAACCCAAAGGTAGAACCGGATGGTAAAACTTGAGAGTAGAACCCTCGAACAATGAGGGTTCTCCAAAAATGGGGAACAGCTCCTCCCAGGCGTGAGCCTCACTGAAACTCGCCTTGGACTAACCCTGCAGGCGTTTCCCCTCACCTCGATGGTTGAGTGTAGTTATCTGCACGGTTAAATCGACAACAGGGTGAGAAAAAGGCTACGGCAAAAAAAACACCAAGGGGGGCGATTTCTAATAAAAACCACCCCACCACCCGCAACTCAGCATGTGAACTATTCACAGAATCGAGATGGAGAGTAGGGTACGATTTTCTACCGCAAAATTATTAGACTGAGAAAAGTGGTTTATTATAAAAATGAAATTCGATGTTTTTAAGGAGTGCTATAAAATTATTATTCTAAATAAGAAAAACGCTGTAATAATTCACTTTATCAAGATGCAGTTAATATTTAGTCGACCATAAAAAGAAGCTGTAACAAGTGTTCTCACCAAAAGCAACCTCATTTCGTCTTGATTTGGGGTTGTAAAAACTTTGCTAAGTATGAGAGCAAAACCATGGAACAAATGAACAATTTTATTCCTTTATTTACTGAATAAATGAAACAAACTATTGAGTAACACTTCGATCTATTAAGTGACTTAAAAAATATTTATCTTTACTACAGAGTTAATTATTATTATTAATTGAATTTGAAGTTTTATTATATTTATAACTCTTCCAAACGGCCTTACAACGAACAAGCCTCCATATAACTATAATAAATAGGTCGTTTAACTTCAAACTAACGTTGTGATCAAAACTTATATTACTTAAACTATAGTAAAGATCTTTCATTAAAACGAAATATTAATTATTACTCACAATAATATATTCTCAAAAAATACTCAATGAACATTACTTGGAACGCTATCGCAAAACTAAAAATGTATCCGTGAAAAATTTTTCGAAGAAATTTTAATGTGTTTTATATCGATATCAAATAAGATGCCAAAACCTTTATAATTGATAAAAAATAAAACAGACTCATAATATGGCCTTCTAAGCGCCGTCTTGTCATTCGTTCCTACAGTTGTAGGACGTCTTTATGGCCTCCTTGATTTTGATAGTATTTAGTTTCCTTCAGACAGGCTGGGGTATTTCTAGATTTGTACTGTTCCATGTCAGCATCAGCGCTCTCCTATTGTGAGGCTATGATTTCTTTTTGAATCGTAGGAAATTTCAGGCTGATATAGTAGATGATCAAAAGTATGAACAATTTAATGCAAATAGATAATTGTAACATACCCTCAAAATAGATCGCTGACACGGAACAGTAGAAAACTACGAAAATCAAGGAGGCCATAGAGGTGTCCTACAATAAATTGTAGGAACGACTGACGAAGCTCAAAATGTAACAGGTTGCGTTAGGAACCTTCGATTGAAAAAAAAAATAAAATAATATAAGGTCATTTAGTTGGAAACTTACGTTTTGCTGTGAGCTAGGATTATAATTTTAACCGACGTCCGATGTCAACAACGTGTGGGACCGCAATGACAAAATAACAACGCGAGCGACTCGTTGTCGCGTTATGTTCTGGAGTTCGATGCGTGTCAGTGTGAGTGGAATAAATTGTCAATGCATGCCAATAAATGCCATTCAGGAAAATAAGGTATGTCTTGCAGCCCTGAGATCTTGAACTATTTCTTTTTACTTTTACTTGAAAAGTACGAACAGAATTTAGAGTACCAATTCCTCACCTGTGAATGCTTTTGGCTCCGAATAGAACTTCTGGTGACCAGCGCTGAGATCAGTCGGTTTCGGTTCCCCATCTCTCACCCTCCTACTTTTTTCGGTAAGATCGACTATTTGGCAGTGTAAGTCTTGCGGTATCACAGAACTGGCAGAGGCTCCTTCCTCGTTCAATTTTTGGACGCTTTTTACAATCACGGTACCACTAACGCTACCGAGCGGCGGTTTTGCGGCATCCGAATGATTATCGAATGATGCACGCTTTGGCGCTTCGATCACCTTCACCTCTAAGGATGGCAGTAGGGGTTTGGTAGGTCTCTCAGGAACATCTACTTGGATACGGTCTGAATTACTATTACCTGTAATGATATAATTTCAGACAATTGAGGCATGCTGAATGACGCGATTATTTTGTGCGACTGAATAATGAAATTTGTTGTACAAGTTCTACTATGAAACACTGGAGAAGTCGTGACGTGATTCACTTTTACTCATGGGGATGTAACTTTGTACTCAACCTTGTATTCATGTCCAGAAAAAAGAAACGAGTCATACTAACTGTTTTAAAGATATACCAGGATATCTAGAATTTGAAAGAAAAAATGTAATAAGCTGTTTTACAACGGAATTATATTCTTGAGGGTATACGGCCATGTTGGAAAAACAACTTTTTCGCGTATATTTGATTCGCTATCAGCTATGAACTACTGGTGTAAGTGGTCCAAAAAAGTTGTTAGGGATGGAAATACCTTCAAAATAAGACCTTATGTGACCAATTTGTCGTAACGGTGAATTTCTTACTACAACAAAAAATAATAATGGGAATGGTCAGAAAAACTGTTATGGACTTGTTTTAGCAGGAAATAGAGTTAGTGATGTATAAGTTAAGCTAAAGAATCACTAATATTTTCAATGGCTTGTTACTGAAAATCACACTTAACTATTGTCTTATGAACGTGCACCATGTTTTAATATTTTCAAGGCACATAGGGGGAATCCGGACAACGCGATTACCTGTGAAAGCTGAATTTCGCGAATTACATTCAAACCACGAATCGACCATTGTAAAAAACAGACTTATTCGATCAACTTTCTCCAACAATTGGCAATCGGTTGTAGAAGAGCCCGCGTGCTTTGACTAAAGCCCCCCATACACGTGCGAAGAATTTGCACAAACTCGGTTTTAGTGGAAAAACAGCACGGTTATGAGAGACGCAATATTTCCAGAACTGAGATTGTTAGCCACTTTGAGATATCTTGTAAGCGGTGCTTCCTTTGAAATTACCGAAACTTGAGAGACGCAATATCTCCAGAACTGAGATTGTTGGCCACTTTGAGTTATATTGCAAGCGGTGCTTCCTTTGAAGAGCTGAAATTACCGGAACTTCGTTTTCAACCAGGGAATAGAGAGGAAACTGCCTGAGAAGCAGGAGTTGACTGGTCCAAATTTTGCACAAACCGTACCATACACGGTCAAACAAATACTCAAACAAGGGGTGTTTGCACAAAGTATTTCGATACTGATCGACAGTTTGCACACCCATAGAAGGTCGAACTGTTTGCACAAACACCGAGCTTGCGCAAATTGTTCGCACGTGAATGTATTTTTTCAACAAAAAAAAACTAATTGCAAGATAGGTGTTGTGCATGTGTTATTATACATATATGTACAGCTATTTAAAATATTGATTGTACATGTAAAGGACCTTCCCTTAAACAAGTGATTTTGTGCAAAGTCAATCAGGCCTGTAATCTTATTTTCGTAGTTTATACAGCACATTAAAATTCTGGTGAAAATAAAACGATACAAATACTGGTAGTGTTTTTGAAATGACCCATTCAAGTACCTGCCGTCGAGTAGTGTATAAACCACGTAAGTCCCTGACTGAATGTAGTGACTTGAAGTATATACCCCGGAATTCGCATTTACCTTCAATAAAGCATTTTCATTAAAAACATTTTGGTAAAAAATGGACTCAAGCGCTTTTTGGAATGATCGATTCGTTTTTAATGCATTCGAAAATTTTTATTCTTTCCGCTATTATTTAATTTTCAGTCTCCTCTAAAATACGAGACATTTATCGTAATTTACTTGTCTCTTTCCGAACTACATAGTCACAACATCCTTATTTTACAGGGATACTGCTGATAGAGCTGACTCACCATCTTGCTTTTGCATTTCCATTCCAAACGACTTCAAGAAATCATTCATACTTTTATCCATATTGGTTAAATTTGCTTTATTACTAACACACTTTGAATCTACTTTAGCAGGAATTATTTCCAATCCACCAGAAGTGGTTGTGACCACATCACTGGAGTTATTTGGTTTCTTGCTGTTCACTGTAGTTATAGTAATTGCTTCTGGTATCTGTTCGTTTTTACTGACAACTGGTGATATAGTCACATCTGTAGCGTTGGAATGTTGTGAGGTTTCTGTGGATAGCGTTGAAGCATTGTTTGATACCTGAAGAGAAGACATGACAGTTAACATCACCACTACCAGTAGGCGTGCGAAATAAAAGGAATATAATAGTGTGTGATATAAGGTACATTACTTATTATTCAGATGACACCAACGGCGGCGAAAAAAAACTGATTATACTCATGCTCATAGAAATAGGTCTATTACGATTGTAATAGATGGAACAACACTGGTCGCGGCAGCTTACATTACTTACATTATGTAGGATTCGGATTGTGCGGCAATATAATATATACTAAGTGACAGATAAAATGCAACGCCCAGAATTGTTTCTGTTTGTTTAAGATTTAATGAGCATGATTGCTACAATTACAGATATTTAGAAAAAAAAACAAAAATTGCATCTCTAAAAATTTACACTGTCCATGAAATATTCCTTTAATTTACTTTCAAACAACTTTAAATTACAAGTAGACTTTATATCATTATTTAGTTTATTAAATTCAAGTAATCCTTTCTGAAATATTGATTTGTTAGTTATATTACTATTGAAATTTTGTAAATCAAAATCTATATTTCCTCTTGTATAATAACTGTGGTAATGATTATTCAATTCTATGTTCTGCTCGAATCCACCTTCCTCCTTTTTGCGGATTTTGCCCACTATTTTCCTATTTTTTGTTATAAATTTTTCTCTGCATGATCATTTTCTCTTTGTAGATCCTTTGGGCGTGAAGCAAGTGGCTATAACCGGCTGCGAAGTTGTGGTTATATGTCTCCTTGGAAATTCGAGGTCTTCTAACCATTTTATACAACAATGTGAAGGTTGGCTCTTGTTGTGGATTTCGTGTGTCGTTTTTTCTTCCTGTCCATCTTCGTTTCCTCAGGTTACACCCGTATCCGGATGTGTGGGCATGTGTTTCTACTATTGTGGTTGGATATGTGCATTCATTTTGGGCCTGGTGAAGCCAACCAGCAGAAATACGTATCGCTCGGGTTACCTATCCTATTTTCTGCTCGAATCCACCTTCTTCCTTTATGCGGATTTTGCCCATTATTTTCCTACTTTTTGTTATATGCCTTTCTCCGTATGATCATTTTCTCTTTGTAGATCCTTTGGGCTTGAAGTACCACAGCAAGTGGCTATAACCGGCTGCGTGGTTGTGGTTATATGTCTCCTTGAAAATTCGAGGTTTTCTAACCATTTTATACAACAATGTGAAGGTTGACCCTTGTTGTGGACTTCGTGTGTCGTTTTTTTCCCTCTTCATCTTCGTTTCCTCAGGTTACACCCGTATCCGGATGTGTGGGTATGTGTATCTACTATTGCGGTTGCATATTGTGCATTAATTTCGGGCCTGGTGAAGCCAACCAGCAGAATTACGTATCGCTCGGGTTACCTATCCTATTTTCTGCTCGAATCCACCTTCTTCCTTTATGCGGATTTTGGCCACTATTTTCCTATTTTTTGTTATATATCTTTCTCTGCATGATCATTTTCTCTTTGTAGATCCTTTGGGCTTGAAGTACCACAGCAAGTGGCTATAACCGGCTGCGTAGTTGTGGTTATATGTCTCCTTGAAAATTCGAGGTCTTCTAACCATTTTATACAACAATGTGAAGGTTGGCTCTTGTTGTGGACTTCGTGTGTCGTTTTTTCTTCCGGTCCATCTTCGTTTCCTCAGGTTACACCCGTATCCGGATGTGTGGGCATGTGTATCTACTATTGTGGTTGGATATGTGCATTCATTTTGGGCCTGGTGAAGCCAACCAGCAGAAATACGTATCGCTCGGGTTACCTATCCTATTTTCTGCTCGAATCCACCTTCTTCCTTTATGCGGATTTTGCCCATTATTTTCCTACTTTTTGTTATATGCCTTTCTCCGTATGATCATTTTCTCTTTGTAGATCCTTTGGGCTTGAAGTACCACAGCAAGTTTCTATAATCGGCTGCGTGGTTGTGGTTATATGTCTCCTTGAAACTTCGAGGTCTTCTAACCATTTTATACAACAATGTGAAGGTTGGCTCTTGTTGTGGACTTCGTGTGTCGTTTTTTTCCCTCTTCATCTTCGTTTCCTCAGGTTACACCCGTATCCGGATGTGTGGGCATGTGTATCTACTATTGTGGTTGGATATGTGCATTCATTTCGGGCCTGGTGAAGCCAACCAGCAGAAATACGTATCGCTCGGGTTACCTATCCTATTTTCTGCTCGAATCCACCTATCCACCCATCGTATATATAATTATGGGAAAAGGCAAACATGTGAAGCTATGTAACCTAGAGCCAAACTAAAAAGATGGTGCATAGTCTTGATGTTATTGCTGGCAATAGTGCTGGCTACTCTGTAGCAAGAGTAAACACATTTTCCGTTTAGAAGAAATCTAATAAACTATTGCTGCTGCTAATTGAACAATATCACCTTGCTTACCTTCGGTTGACCGGTTAGGTTATTATATGTCAACTTCAAACGGTTTATGCTCATCCAACCATCAGGCCAGAGCGGCATAATTTTGGTTTTCAAGTAGTCTACCATTTGCTGCTCCAGATTATCTTTGTGTTTCCCTTCTAATATAAAACACTTCTTCCTAGTGTTGAAAATATCCATAAATATTTTCCTACAAATAAAAATGTTGAATACAGAAAACGAAGACCAGCAGTCTAACAGAGAACTTTAGGGACTAACTGACAAAATAATCGGGAGACTTGGGATTCGGGATTATAGGGTCAATTTCAGTTTTTGTGTCAAACTCTGGGGTTAATTTCAATTCCGTATCAAATATTTGGCTTATGTATTATAAGAAATAAGATTATTAGCCATGAATCAGTCTTAAGTAAACAAGAGATTAGTCCACCCCGCAAAATAGCCTAGACACGGTGTCTGACCCATTTTAATCTCGACAGCTAAATATTTCATAAACTGTGCGTTCTAAGAAAAAAATTTCAAACGAAAGTTGTAGGGTTTTGAGGGGGCAAACTGATAACGACCTTGACTTCGACCTTCAAGGTCATTTCAAAGTCATGTGGATATCTTTAAATGCAACCATCTTTTTTATATCGGAATTGAAAAGAGGAACGCATTTTAGGTCCAAACATCATCTTGACCATGACCTTGACCATTGCCTCCAAGGTCATTTCAAACCATTTTGTTAATAATAATAAATATTCACAACAATTACAAATTGAAACTATTTTTTAGAAAATGCGCGGTTTTCGAAATATTCAGTTGGGAAGAAAATCGGATACCGTATATAAGACGAATGCGAATTGGGTTAAACGCAAGTCAGTTTTATATTTTTATTAAAAAGCTTATTTACAGTTATTCCCGAAAAAATGGAGGGTTTGCGGTCCCGGTCCTTCAGTTTGAATTAAATTTCCTGGAAATTCCGGGAACGTCGCGACCTTGATTTCCCGGGACTATTCTATAGGTTTACAAGGCATTCATAATATCAAAAATGTGATGAAGATAACATGTACAGGGTGGCCAACTAAGAATGCGAGGTACCGTATATGGGAACCTATCCATCAAAGGCGCTTACGGCGAAAACAGTTATTACTAAAACGGCCAAGAGAAAAACCTGGAAAATATGTTCAAGTTTCGGAAATGGCAACTAGTTGGCGCATCTGCAATCTTGAATTTAAAAAAGTGATGTTTCTGTGAATTCCGCTATATTAACCTAACAAACAAGTAACTGATCTTTAAATACGAGGATAATCTGAACCTTTTTTGTCTGACAATTTTTGTTATATCGCATTCAAAGGTTTCCGTAAAAACACCCTGTATCTTCGAAACAGCTGAGCAGATTTTATCAAACTTCTGCTAGTTTAAAAGAGTTATTGTTGCGCTACAAATTTTATAATATTTGAGGATCTGTTAGTTTCACATGTGGCCGCTAGATGGCTTTTTGGACATTCCGACAGAAATGCAGTGCAGCAAATGATTTTTTTATGAAAAAGTCACATTATCCTCGACTTTAAAGATCAGACATTTTTTGTTAGGACAATCGAACAACTGGAGGATATTTTCTGACATATACAGTGCTTTTAAAAAAAGACAGCTAGTGTGTCAGTTTTGGTAGCTTTTGAGTTGTGTTATGTGTTGTCAAAATGTAGGTTAGGTATGCTATCAGTCAGTTGTCAGGTAGCAGGTTGGTTGCGGGGCTTATTTACAAGAAAACCAAAGATAATATACACTTGCTGTGCACTTCAACAGACGCCAAGACGTAATGATACTGTATAGGCCAAAATCTGTTTGTGAATAACTTCTCACCTAGCCTCATCAGTCCATTCAAACCGTCGCCTAGGTAGCCTTAAATATTTGTTATCTTCATTCTCACTGGATTCTTTCGAAAACCTGAAATACAAAACTCCAAAAACGTCAGCAATTGAACACTACAAAGATGTTTGTAAAATGAACTATCATTATTGATCAAATTATTCCACCAGAAGATACCGAATAGAATTGAATGCCGCCCCTACGTGAAAACGGACATACAGGACCGGACAAAAACTTGGAAACATTGTTAGCACTTTTTGTGTGGTCATTTTTTTATTTTTCATTATGGACTATTTTTTTCTCATATAGTTTGCTTACAGTCTTGAGGATACAATTAATTAAATTACCTTAAATACAAAAAGATTTAAAAAATACTGTTTAGCTAATATTTGGCTGGCTATGCCACCATTCAATACTACCTGACATCTGCTCATAAAAGACACCATTTTTTACAGACATCTTTTTTTACTGGGATATTTTGCCAAATATTTTTTACATAATCAAATAAATCGTTCCTATTTTCTTGTTGTCTTTTAACATGTTCCCAGAGATGTTCTATAGGGTTTATGTCCGGGGATTGTGAATGCCATCTCAGAACATTAACTTTTGCACAGGAAGCATACCAAAAAGCACAAAATCCACCAAGCGTCTCTGCATTGTTCTGACAGAAATATTCTCGGCATCCTCTTCTATGATTCTTTTGAAAATCCGTGTGGCTGTCATTCGATGATCTTGATGGGACAAACGTTTAATGTAGCTGTTGATCCGTATTCTTGATATTTACTAATAATTTTCGAAATCGCCCCCTTGTTCATTTTTAATCTTTGAGAAATGTCAACATTTCTGACACCACTTCTAAATAATTAAATTACTTTGTCTCTTAAATCATTTGAAAGTTCTTTTACTTTTGCCATTCTCACTGATCTTAATATTTACCGCACGCAATATCAGAGTATCGCAGAACGAATAAATACGGCAAAACTGAAATGCTTTCGTACTTTGTCGTTACAAAAACTGTGGTATTTAAAAAACGGCGCTTTTTATTTTCAGAGAATTTGAATATTGATAAGATAAATCTTGTATCACTACGGGAGCCGAAGGTAGGTTTTAATATTTATATCTGTTCATTCACAATTTTAATTTAGGTATATGAAATATTTCATAGTAATGTTAATATTTGTTTCCAAGCTCTTGTCCACTAC
Source organism: Acanthoscelides obtectus (assembly GCA_963669975.1). Taxonomy (NCBI): domain Eukaryota; kingdom Metazoa; phylum Arthropoda; class Insecta; order Coleoptera; family Chrysomelidae; genus Acanthoscelides; species Acanthoscelides obtectus. The sequence goes on from CAVLJG010000005.1 coordinate 31,018,997, forward strand.
TGTATGTATCGTGGCGTCGCCTACTACATAAGCTTACAACTATATACGCGCCGACCACTATCTTGTGGCGTTGCCACTCCTCGGACTGTTGCGGCAGGCTAATGAATTTTCTTTTCCGTCGTTGAGAAGTTCTAAGAATAATGTATAGGCCTTCGTAATTAGAGCAATAGAACTCCTCCCTAATGTCGACCATTAGGCAACCAATTGTGCACCTAGAATTACACAACCGTGTATGGAGCGCGTTCGCGTTATGGAGTGTTCGATGCGCCATCGTAAACATTAATTTAACCACCACATAAATACCCAGGCGCCGCCACCATGGTGACAGTCTGTCAGACTGACAACGGGAAATGAAATCAGTAGCACCACTTAGTCCAGAAGACATAGTTATAAATTTGTAATAAATTAGTTACAAGTGTTGTTATAAATTCGTGTATGAGTGATGGATTACAACTCTGATCAGCAAAAACGGTGTTTTTGTTACACTTAGAACGAAATATTAGGAATAATTACGAGGGCGGTTCAAGTGTGATCTAAACTCGGAAGATTGATGTCGTGTTTAAGAATGAACAATATGCTTTTAAAAGAAAATAAAGACTGTTTTTGTGGCTTCTAATGAAATTACTAAGATCCTGATTGGCAACAACAAGGCTGTGATGGTGGGAATCGTATGTGAACTTCCGTATACAGCATAGGGCTGGCTATCTCCTCAGAGGATATGTTAATCAGTCCTGTTTTAGAATCTTACTTACTTCTTCAGTAAAACTTTTTGACTTTCCACTTCGTATTTGGCCAACAATGGGGGCATAGTTTTATCGATGATTTCTTTCAGTGCATTCACTTTTTTCACCAGTCGCTTTTCCTCATCCTCCAGTAATAATGCTTTAGCTCTACGTATAATCGTTTCTTTTTTACATTTGATATACCCAGACAGATGCTCGTACACGCGGAGCCTAGACGATTTACCTAAGATCTTGCACTTCCTTTCCAAACTGCAAATAATCGATTACTTCAGCTAAACGAATTCAAGCAGCCATTAATATTATAGTTGTTAGATGATATTGAAGGATAGAAGAACCTTTTAAAAAAATTACGTCAAGTAGGTTGACTCTACACTTCTTAGCAATGCTGTTATCTCTTCATGAACGAATATTGTCGGTACAAGTTAGACCCTCTGAGATAAAAGTTAGCTAAGAATATGTAAAACATATACATCAAACGGATCAAGTTTGTCAAACAGGTCCATACAATTAGTCCACAGACAACTTTTCCCTACCCTACCAACAGTGCCATCTATCTGGCAACGTCGCCCCTCCTCCATACCTCACTGCTCGATGAACCCACTTATCAGCTCAGTAGCGTGGCAGTGACGGAACGAAACTCGTAGGGGTTTTCAGGGCGAATGTACGAGGAAATCTATGATGTGTGAAGTACATCTAATACTGGTTGGAAGCGTATAAATATACTACCGCCAAAAAATTGAGATATAGCTTCTCCCACCCCAATTTTCAACGCCTCCATTTTTTTTTTTCTGAAAATGATCAGGAGCCTCAGGGACATCAAAAAAAAGGACTGACCGATCGGGTAGAAAGCGACTAGACAAGATTTACTGCATATGAAAAAATTGCCCCAAAGGTAACCAGATCATGCTTAATCGAAATGAAGGTATACTGGGTTAATCAACGAAGTAACAAAATTTTCAGACAGATACAGAGCCAGTAACTTCAAAAACGTGTTTTTTCAAAAATAATTGTTTGCGGGCGCAATTTTGTATAATTATTCGCTAACACATTCCTGTCTATTAAAATTACAGCACTATGCATTTTAAATATTCATAAAGTGATTATTTAATTTCACCTTACATTTTTAAATTCGAACACTGTTCAATATCATTATTCAATTTATTAAATTGAAATACTTCCTTTTGAAATACGGAGTTATTCTATTACAATTTAGCAGATGAAAATCTTTACTGCCTCTAGTTTCGTAGTTACGATAATGATAATGACTATTTAATTTTGGGAAGTATTCTAAATGTGGTGTTAATGAATGATTTTTTAATTTGAATGTGAAAATGAGAACTAAATAACATAGGAAATTTTCTACATTCAACCACTGTAGTTCTTTTAACATAGACTTAGTCCTATCATATACTAAGTGACATATAAATCCGAACACCCAGTTTAAATGGTTTTATTTTAATAAAATTTTGTATAAGTACTTAATGAAGCATAATAAGTAAATGATAAAAATTTCAAAATGATTGCACTGGTTTAACACGTTCAGTGCGAACAGCGTCAAAAGACGCCCTCCGCTCCTGTGGTGGGAGGCGAACGGCGTCTTTCGACGCTCTCTGCCAGCTTCCAAAAAAAGTATTTCAGTTTCTGAGGTGGGTATCCTCATCCCAGTTCGCAGTCAATGTATTAAAGCCCTTTGACCTTTAATAATGTGTGGATGCACCCTGATGTGCTACGCATCCTCCAACGCACCTAGGCATGCTTCTGATCAGGTGGTCAATGTCCTCCTGTGGTATCTCATTCCAGGCAACCACCAATTCCTCTCGAAGTGCTTCTAGAGTCTGAGGAGGACGTTGCAAATTGAGCAATCTTCTACCCATCATATCCCACACGTGCTCAATTGGGGATAAGTCGGGAGATCTTGGTGGCCATGGTAACAATGTGACATCATTATGTTGAAAGAAGTCTATTGTGACTCTTGCAACATGTGGTCGGGCATTATCTTGTTGGAAAGTTGGATCGGCCAGGGTGTCAAGATAGGGTAAAAGATGGGGTTCTAGAACTTCGTGGATATAACGCTGCGCGTTCATGTTACCTCTGATGAAGATTAAAGGTGACCTGGAACCATAAGCTATAGCACCCCAAACCATAACTCCAACAGTGTGATGAACATGTTTTTCAACAAAAAACTGTGGATTCCTCCTTTCACCACGTCGCCTTCTAACCCTGGCACGACCATCGTGCATGCCTAAACAAAATCGAGACTCGTCACTAAAGACAATACGGTTCCATTCCTGATACCAGAGTGACCGTTGTCTGCACCACTCAAGGAGATTACGTCGGTGTTCTCGAGTTAAAGGGAGGACCCAGTGTGGCCGGTATGAAAACAAGCCAAAACTTCTCATTCGTCGGTAAACACTTCGCATGCCAATAGGTCTTCCGTGTTCTGCAAACCATTCATTTGCAATGAACCTGGTACTGGAGAAACGGTCCCTTAAGGCCAATAATCTTCGACGGTCTGTTGTTCTACGGCGGCGTCCAGTGCCCCTTGCTCTTTGCGTACGGCCTTCTCGAAGCCATGCCTGACAACACCTAACCACAGTGTCTACACCTCTTTGCACTCTAACTGCAATTGCCCGAAAAGAAAGTCCAGCTTCCCGAAGTCCCACTATACGGCCCCTATCAAACTTACTAAGTTGACGAAATCGTACAGGTCTCCGTACTCTAGGCATCGTAACCGATCGTAAAGGTTGTCAAGAACCAAAATCCGCCAACGTTGATTCTTTACTGCGGCTGAAATATTCATTTTTAGAGCGTTAGTGAATTAAAAAAAAAGCAGTATAAAAACCGGAATGTCCAACTGATAAGGCTGAAAATTTTTTCACTTGTTATTTACAGTAAGATAATTACATACACCAACTTTTATTAAAATAAAACCACTTAAACTGGGTGTTCGGATTTATATGTCACTTAGTATATTTGTTTTTATTTAAAATGATTCTCATAGCTTTATTTTGTAGAATTTGTAATTTTGAAAATATGTCATTTTCTGTAAACAAGATGATTGAACAAAATAAAAATGGGAAAGAATTATAGTGTTATTCATATTATTATTTTTTTAATATATAAAGATTATAGGAAACTCTACAGAAGTAATTTATCTTTTTTGATATTTTTGAAACAATGTATTCATAAAAACGAAAAAATCCATACAATGGGTTACTAGGTTAGCCACCTATTTACTTTCTCGGCCAAAAGCGTCAAAAATCAAGCGAATATGCGGTTTTTCCCATTTTCGCAATTTTCCGGGAAACAAATCAGCATTTTAATTGCGGAACCTAGTATAATGGTTAAAAAACACATATATACGTTGAGATTTAAGATATCGAACTTAGAATGTCAAAAATTGGCGAGGATGCGATTTTTTCGATTTTCGGCGATTTAAGGCCAAAAAATCATGTTTTTGATAGTGTGACCGAAAGGAACGCAGAAAACTATTGGTCTACAGTAAATTTTTAAGTATTCGAAATTAAAAAAAAAAGTTCGAACATATTCGTTCCACAAACCTATAAAAAAATCACGGCTATGTAGGTAATTTAACCCCATATATCCTAATTTGGATTGCTCATCCAGATTTGGACAACTTTGGGGGCAATTTTCATATGTAGTTTCACGTATCGCCTTTGGGACATAGATTATATTATTGGTAACTGAAATCCGAAAGAGTTGTGGCTAGTTGAGTTTTTTTTTGCTGAATGAAAATTGCCAAGCTACGTGTAATTTGACTACATCAAATAACATATAGGAAATCTTACCTCTGAAGTTGGCTATTCACCTCAGTGGTGAAAAAGTGTTTTCTAGTTTCACCTTTATAATCGATTGCAGCTTGTCTTATTTTATCTACAATTTCACTGATATCTGATGGCAAATTTTCTGGTAACTTAACAATCTCCTTAACTTCCACTGTTGCTTCTTGACTAGATTCCCCTTCTGCTGACGGCACAGTATCCAAACCTGAAAACCATACCATAATTAGCCAAATTAATCTTAACCATGTTCCGACGAGCTTACTGTTTGTCTTACTAGTGCCTAAATCGCAATGATTTGTTTGTGCATTTTGCTTCTCCTGATTTTCATTCAGGTCTAAAGGTTCTTCGGTAGCCTCTGTTCCTTGCTTCACTACTGATTCTATGGCTGCAGTAACACTGCTAATACGCATCGGCTTTTTGTTCTCCTTGTGTGATTCATCCGCAATATCTGAAAAGTACTGAGTGAAAAACTCCAGAAAATATTCCTAAGAGCCAAAACAGTCGTTAATTCAGCAGTTACTTGTTGTTTAAATTAGCGCTTACGCATCTTATATGTTATATGATAACTACAGATGCGTTGTCAATTATTGCGGCTTCAGACGCGTTCGACTAGTTGTCATATTGCATTTATATCAAAAATAATGGAAGATATTATCGAGTACATATGAATACCATGACCCGTTTTTAACTTATTAATAGGTACTGAATACCAACTGTAGAGAGAACGCGTGTTCGGAGATTTACTAGCCTCCATAGAGGGACAGACAGATAGATTCATATTTTTTAGTGGTCGGTGGAATAAATACTGATCGTAAATTATATACTGATATTGTGACATTCGCTTTAGTCTGATACAAATACATACGTTTTACAGAAAATACAAATATGTCTTATTAATTGATTACCTTCTTTCTTTTTCATATGTTCAGTGCGTTGCTTTTCCCTCATCATATCCTTTTGAGTTTTTTTGAATGGACTCATCATTTTCCTTTTCTTCACTTGAATTTTGCTACTACTAAATAATTTCTTTTTAATAGCTAACTGCATACTATTCTTGGGAGTTAATTTTTGTTTCTGAAACAATTTATTACAAATAGTCAATCGCGAATGCTACGCGGAGTAGAAGATAACATTTTCTAAGGATATTTAAAAAATGTAAAATACCTGTAACATTACCTTATCAACCTGACTTGTACTGGCAGTATCACTTTCATCTGAGGTTTCTAATATCCTCTGAAAAGCAAGAAAACAATTTAATAATGAATAAAGGAGAACTGGCATTTCTGGTACCTAGATCAATAGAAATATCATATAGCATTGGATATGTCTTTTCAAATTGAAAACAATTTGTCAAGGTTAAAATGATAATTCGTTGCAAGTTTTGAAATATACACAGTGGGGTCACTCTGTCCCCAGAAATTATTTTCAACAAATATGTCGAAAACTGTTAGGGTGATTTTAACGAAAGTTTATCAATAACTACATAGGACTCATCTGGTTAGATTTGAATCGGTCTTTCCATAGGGCGCTATTGCTTTTTAAATCATTACATGAGTATTTTGGAAATTTTTCAGGTATGCCATCCACCTGCTATGAATTTGAGATTCATTTGATATAACCATTTAACATGCATCTTTAATACACCTTTAGCGTATTCAGGTTCAAACATTGATTCATCAATGGAAAAGAGGGTATTGTTTCGAAAATCGAGTTTATTTCGAAAAATAAGTCCAATACTGTTTGCATAAATTACAGTATCCAATTCATGCAGAAATTCGTGCCATACATGTAAATAATAAGTGACAGCGACATAGACATCATAAAAATTGCTAACTTTTGAGACAAAAACGCTCCGATCTAATACTTATTTATTACTACAAAAGGGCATATAACAATTAGTAAACAAATATGAAAAGAAGGCCCATAGGAGGCATTACCCTCCATGCACCATTTTATGTTGAAATTGTGGATGGTATTAAAAAATGAATAATGATGCATGTAAATGACAAATTCCTTGTTGGTTAGATTTATTATTAATTTAAGTACGTCTGAGCTTACCATAGAAAATATCAATTCTCTTTTTTTAAAATCATTCCCTAAGTGTAGAATATTTATATCATGTAAATTTTCATATAGTTGTGGTCCTAGATATCATCGCCCTGTTATAGATTTATTTGCCCTAGTTACAACTGTCCCACAGAGTCCATGCTTTGTATGATTGTATTTAATTTTTTGATCATTTTTAATACATTGACCACTTTGTTAGCCACGGGTGACTGACAAAGTACTATTCCAACAGTGACATGTCAGACATCAGTGACTAACACTACAATCCTATTTTTAATTCGTTATTTAGCACTGTCAGTCATGAGGTTTGCCTGCAGTGCATCGGAATAAATATAATATTTATATCCTTACATATTATATTAAATAAAACTTAAATAATGTTTTTTTGATATTTTACAAAAAATGCCGGTTGGCGTTCAATGTGTTCATAAATTTGTGATAGTATGTAAGAGATAAGGCTGTCTTACAAAGGGTCAAAAAGTATTGACACACTACATTTTTTCTTGAATCTCAAAAAGGAAAGTGATACCAAATTTATTGAAAAACTAACATCAAAATAGTAATTTGACGGCAATATATTGAGCAAATTAGGAATAATATACTAATAATAATATAAACTATGAAACTCAAGGGTCAAAGAATTTAACAAAGCTCATTTACAGAACTTTGTTACTATATTATTTCAATTTTTCAATTATGGCTTGAAGCCTTCGTGGCATCGAGATTCTGAGTTATTTTTGGCCCAATTCCTGTATAAGGACAACTTGTAGCTATTGTTTTGCATACATTTTATTTTTTCGGAGCTGTAGGTCCAGCAAAAGCTCCACAAATATTCTTTGAGCCTGGTATCGTGGGATTGGGGCGGAGTGTTCAGTTGTGCAGGAACATTGTAAAGTAATCTAGGCAGCAGCGGTGGCCGCAGTAGTAGACTCTTCGGTCTCCTGATCAGTCGCCGTGCGCTGTACGGGTTCGAGTCCCGTCCCAGGAGAACTTTTTCTCTTGGCTATGGATGTTGTGATTGTCCGTAGGTGGTAGACTGTCTCTGACTGTCGAACGTGGAGGTACCACCCGGCGGATCTCGTAGGCGGAGCCAGAATGTGTGCATGTTGCATGCACACGTGTTCCCTCGCCAGGGTCCGTGTGTCGTTCCTCTTTTCCCTTTATCCCCCTATAACCCCACGGTACCCAATGGGTGTTTTGGCCTTCGTGGTAGTTGGAGTATAAAAAAAAATATTTTGTTTTGGTGATGGTATTCTTATGATAAGTATCCTGTTGAAAGATAAATGTATCTCTGATTCCCATTTATTCAGTGCTGCTGTTTAAGACATTACACAAAATGTCAACATACTTGTATGCATTCATAATGCCTTCGATTGGGCTTACCTTTCAAACCTCATTCCACGACATGCAGTCCCAGACTAAACGTTCCTGCCTCCATGTTTCATTATTAGGCTGAAAAGTCTCATTTCAAATTAAGGGTTAGGTTTTCTACACATCATGTTTGCGACCATCGGATCCAAAATACTGAAAATCAAGATTTCGGTTCTAACGGTCGCAAATATGCATGGAGAAAACATAATTTGAAATGACACATATCAGCCGAACAGTGAAACATTGTAGCGGGAGCGCCTGGGGCTACATGTCGTAGAGTGGTCTGGGAAAGCTAAGCTTCATCGAACGCATTCTCAATGCAGACCAGTATGCTGGCATTTTGCGCAATAACTTAAACAGCATAGCTGAAAAAATGGGGATCAGAGATACATTTATATTTCAGCAATTTCAGCAGGATAGTGATCCTAAGCACACCTCAAGGCCCATAAACATAAAATGTCTGCGTAACATCAGCTACAAGATGTTCGTATCTAGGTATGGGAACAGATCTAACTCAGAATCTCCATGCCACAGACGCTTCAGGACATGTTGCAAATGGTATGATAACAAGTAATAACGGTAAATAAATTTTAAGTTTATTTACTTTTTTGATATTTCAGTGTGACAGTTCCTTTTTGATCCATGAATTCCTTAACTTCTATTATTACTCTTATATCATTTTGTATTGTCCCAATCTATTGCCATCACAAAATACACACATGGGGTGTGCCAATACTATTTTGAGCCACTGTAGGTCATATAAAATGAATACCTTTCTAGCACCGGAAGCCATCCCCATATCATTCTCCCCATCAGAACTAGAGATGTCAGACGTGGCCTCATCATCAGTCTTAAATTCAAGCGCGCCACAGTTGATGTAGAAGCCGCCATGCAAGGTGGTCACGTTTTGTGGAATGATCTCGTCGTAACCGTCAGTGTTGTCGATGAACGAATCTGATTCGTCGTAGCCCATGCCAATGTCCGCATAATCATCTTTGCGCCCCTTGCGCTTTTTCTGACCACCGACAGGCCCGGTACCCTACACAAGTTCATTTATTCATTTATTTCGGCATCCCCGTGAGAATCCAGGAATAGCATTGTAGACTCTTCAAATATACTCTGGTTAAGGAAATAGCGCATAAAGGTTAATGAAACTTAAGGTCAGACATGCGACATTCATGTTATGTGAAAAACTCGGGATGTACCGAGTACTAGTAGCACGTCAGAAGTACTCGGCCGGGTACTTGGTGGAGCTGGATATGTGACATTATGATATTTGGGTTTTTGAAACGCTCCTTCATTCACAAAATTGATTTACCTTTCTGAGAAATTAGCGCATCACAAAAAATGTATTGACGGTATGTTCAGAAGATTCGTTTTTAAATATTTAAGAGTAAGCCAGTAGCTACAATTTTATGTGGACACTGTTTTGTGCTTTTTGTTGTTTTTTTACTAGAATACGAAAGCGGCTGACATATACTAAAAAAATTCATTAGTTCCCTATTCCGGCAAATATATTCTGTAATATTTCCATCGACCGTTACGTTTTCGTTGAAGAAAAATGGCCCAATGATGGTTTTGGCGCAAACGCCGGCCCAAACAGTCACTTTCCGGTCATGCTACGGAATTTCGTGGATCTCATGTGGATTTCCTGTCCCAAAATGCGGCAGTTTTGCTTCTTAACGCTGCCAGAGAGCGTGAAATGGGTCTCGGCGGTCATCAAAATTTGCTTCCAAAAATCAGGTCCAGCATTAACCGTGGATGGTCAGTTGGCAATATTTTTTGTGTTAACTGCACCTTATAAGGAAATAAATGCAAATCATCCTTCAAAATGAGCCGCAACGTGGTTCCAGTGATGCCAAAATGCTGAGCGCGGTGACGATACGACACTTTTGGGTTCTGTTCAACGCTGTCTCTGACCGCTTCAACCAATTCATTGGGACGTCTTGGTCGTTGATGAACGGTATGTTGACGATCTCCGAGTGTCCCGTACTCAAGAAAACTCGAAACCAAACTAAGGATAGTGTTGTCAGACGGTGCCTCTTTGCCAAGATATTTTCGACGATATGCACGTTGCGTTAACAGAACTGAACGACGATTTTCAATGTACATTGTGACTATTTCGGCGCGTTGTTTCGGTGTATAGCGATTCATGACTAAAATTGTAGTAAATTGACGTTTCAGAAACACGTATAACCAAATCACTCGGTTGGTAAATATCAAAGTCATTCGATGTTTCAATACCGACATAAAAGATGGCGGACCCGGTAAATAATTTACGAAATCCACAATTCAATCATACAAAATACCTCAGAATCCAATCCGACACAAGGCAAACGGCAAATTTTCTCAAAAAAGAGTATTGATTATCAAATTCAGAGAGACGTATTGGATTATTAGTACAAAACCTCAGCTGACAACAAGCTACCGCTCCACAATGCTTTGTTGAAACCAATTTGGACATATGACATTCAGGAGGCACAGCAAGCAACAGCAATATTGTTTCCAGCGGTTCCAGAACAAGGTCCAGAGAATGATCGTCGACGCGCCATACCACGTTCCCAATGAAATGATTCAGCATGACATCCCACTTCCTGCCATCAAGGAAGTGATCCACGAGTTCGATGTTAGTTACACTGCACGGATTGAAACACGACTGATGTGTTAGCAAAAAGATTATAAGTGTAATGCAACATCTGAAACTTATCCGGTGGTTCTCATGTTTATAGTCCTCATGTTTGTCTGGCCAATTTAAACCACATTTGTTTAAAATTCATTCAATTTCTTGCACGACATTTTGGTCCAACTGATGGCCATCAGGTAAAATAGACACTTTTTTGACAATATGTTTTATTCACATGTCTTCCGCTTGTTTATTCCCTTAACCGCGATTCCATCTTAAAATGTTACACGACCTTTCAAACTACTGTAGTAACACACTATAGAGGTATGTGAAAATGAAAGGAAAAACAAAAGAAGTGTCATCTGGAGGACACATAAATATGATATATTATCAAAAAAGTGTCAATTGTACTTGAAGAAGTGACTGTTGGGACCCAAACATCGTACCATAAACCGGAATTTCAAACATATTATGTAGTCTGATTTGGCCACACAAACATGGAGGGTTGTATGTGTCTAATAATGAGCTAGTGAATAGATTAAAATATGCCATTTGCCATCTGACAGTTTTAGGTAGAGATCACGGACTGGAGTGCTATTCTGTATGCCCTTTTTTAGTTTACGTTAGTACCAAGATCATGCTTATTGCCCATACATGCAGATTGCTGCTTCAATTCCAGTTATATGAAATAAATTATTCATAAGTCGAAACGGGTAACATTTATTTGTTTTTGGCGTCGTCTTTAGGTCCCATGGACAACAGTCATTTGTCTTTCCTTTATTAACGTTGTCAAAAATCTAAATAATGTGGAAAAAATAACTGCGCTAAGTAGAACCGTTTTGGAGGTTTTGAATATTGAAGTTAGATAAAACATACTAATAAGTACTACAAGTTGTGTCATAGTCTGTTGTGTTCTGCTGAGTTATCAAATTATGTAAAAGTCCCCAAATATCAATGGACTAAAAGTGTTTGACCTACTTCCTTTGGAAATAAATAATTGCCACAGTCTAAAGACGATTAAGAATCTCTTAAAAGACTATTTAATTCAAAATAACTTTTATAGTGTTGAAGAGTATTGTGATATATGCCGTTAAATCTTATTTTTTACTATTTAACTGTTTTTTAGATATAGTTTTTATTTAAGATTTGAGAATGTATGACAATTCCTATACAATGTTTTTTGTCGAAAGGAAATAAATAAATATCAAAGATCAATTTGCACATTCCAGCCAAACAGACAAGGCTATATTTTCTGTAATAATTCATACAAATAACTAAGCTGCACATGGTCCCAAATCTAAAATGTGTAGACAAGCAAATAATCTACCGCCGTCCATAGACCTGTTTAATTTAGATTTTAAGGTTTCCAAGCAGAAGTGGCATAGTTTTAGAAGTTCAGAAATATTCACTGAAAGTTTGTAAAATGGTTTATCCCTAAATATATTATTATTATAACAGCCGGTATATGTCTTTGGCTAAACACATTTACTAGTTCCATTTTTGCTTTTATGAGTTCCATGGCAGAAACTATCACAGCAAAGATTTAATCCTGCGCCAATTATTTGTTAGTGGCACTTAGCAGCTGAATTTCTGCTACTTTATAGCTATCTTAATGCTTGACTATGCACAGAGTGAATGTTAGTGATTCGCCATTGTGTGATAAATAGTGTCTGTATGGCCAGCTAATAGCTAAGTCATATGAAAATATATTTTTGTTGAATCAAATTCAAAATATGCTCACGTTGCTTCTTTTGAGACTTACATATTTAGCTTCCATTTCCTGTGCAATCCTCCGGACGTCATCATCATTATCAGCGAATGGATCCAGCCCATTTTCATGGATTTTTTCATCTTTCTCTTCCTTATCCCTGTCAGCCTTAAGGCGTCTCTGGAAAAAATACAAAAATATTAGATAATATAACCAATTCTAATAAAAAATGATGTTTCCAATAGGAATTGGTCAGTGTTGAAATTAGGAGATATTCCCGGAATTTAGAGGAAATTGGAATTGGACCGATGAACAGAGTCTGCAAAACCTTCTGGTTCTTTCATCACTTACTTTTTGGACTATGTATATCTTATTAATATCAATATAAATTTGAATTAGGTTTTAAAACTCCAAATCTGGTTCATGTTCTATCACAGGGGGTGACAACTTACTAGTTTGTTGAAGACTGCTTCAGGAGTAAGAACATTATTCCTTATAATAAATAATATGGAAACGTGATAATTTACACAAACAAAACTGAAGAGGCCAAACATTTGATACGAAACTGGGACTAATCCTAAAACAGTCTATTTTAACTTGATTTCACCATATACATATGTTGTTAATTCTCTAAGTGAAATTTCATAAAACAAAGTCTATATTAAGAATTAATGATTTTTTTCATTAAGCAAACTCATTTATGCAATTTAGTATAGCATTTTACATTGATCTGATGCGGCTTTGCTCAGTATCAGCAATCCAAAAAGTCAAACTTTCAATGACTGACCTCTGGTTTTCATACTGACGGAGCTTCCATGCTTCTGTGGCCAAATGAAATCAAATATGTAGAAATTACTCTTTAAAGACATTTCAGCTACCAGATCAAAATAACATTGACAATATATTTTATATTTATCTGCCATTCCCAATATAAAATATATTATCACTGTGGTTTTGATCTATTCTTTGAGAAAGGACACTGCGGTAGCCGAAAAGATAGTATGGAGTAATTTCTACATATATATGTGGTTTCATTTGGCCAGGAAAACACCCTATCAAAATCTATTTGGTGTGGATTTTGAGTTGAGGCAGCATTGGTCGTCAATGATAATCAATTTTTTTCCCGAATTGAACGATATGGACGTGGACCAGGATGAGAAAGATGCCACAAACATATGTAAACAAAACTATAAACATTACGACAGGGTTTGCATTGTATTTGAGATTGGAAAATTTTTAATTTCAAACTGACAATTATTTTTTGTTAGTAAACTAAATACTCCGCGTAGGGTGGGCCCGAAAAGGCATAAGCTAGGTCCTGATGCCAACATACAGGTTTTACAAATAACTTCTGTTTCCATAAAGTTCTAAACCACACTTTCCACAGGTGATATATTTTAACATTTAAATCTACAAGTTGTCATTTAATCAGCTTTTAGGGATATACGCGTGAGATTATACCCTCCAAACCCCACTTTATACCTATTTTACATCTACAATTTCTCGACGAATTTATTCTGATGAATCACATCAATTAACAAATTCATGGATTATCTAACTGTACATTTCTGCCAACAACACAATAAATTCTTGATAGAAACATTTCGAGTTTATACCTAAGTATATAATTGAATATAATATGTATTGTGATTTTGAGGAGAATCTAACAGGCAAAAACAATGGAATATCTACTGTAGTTCTATACTTAAAGTTGAAAGAGTTGTTCAATATAATGGAAAGGAAAACAAGGTTGGCACCATGGAGTTTAACGTCCAACTTAAGTTCTAATTGCGTGAAGAAATCCACGAAGATTTCCAATCCTGTTTTATAAAATTGAAATTTCGACTGAACATTCACGCAGAAATCCATGGATTCGTTGACAATGTAAAACGGGTACTGAACAAGCTACAGATCAAAAGCTGATCAATTACGATAAAAACATCACTCAAAAACGAATCTGCTCAATTATTATAGATAAAGGAGCAAATAGTTTCCCGTGGAGCCTGGTCACAAACCGAAAATAAAGGATTTCCAAACAACCGGTTATGCGCGATCTTATTGTCACTTCCCATAAGGCGCAGTTTCGCTCACCGACACCGGCTACATACAGTATTAATTCCGAACACCTCCTATTCTGTTCTACTCTCCTAATACTTGCGCGCCGTAACCCGATCATCAACTGTGGGAATATTTTGGGAATAAACATGCAAAAAAACTTTTTTGCACGTAAGGGCGGGAAATTACCATTATCTTTTCTTCTAAATCACAGAAAATATGTAAAATCGTCGATAGTTTTTTTTCGACTAATCTCGTTCACAGTCGATTGGTTAGGTACCCGGTAACCGCTAGCGACTCGAATACTGGATCATCTGGATTGATTACACTAGATCATTTGCAAAAATCAGCACAGATTCATTTTCCTGAATGTATCATAGTTATAAATAAAAATAGTAGTTCGCAAAGATAGATAGCACATGAGGATCCCTTTCTTATTCCAGGTATCACAAAAACCACAAAAAGAACTCGGGAATTCAGGTGTAGCCTTTTTGATCCCCAATAATTTATTCTATTGTACCTCCTGAATAACAAACGGCTGAAGAAATGTAAAAAAACACTCCAAAACTGTAATTATATCGCACTTCCTACGTGTGTTCCAGATTCTTTCATGTCGTATTATTTCTATATAAATAACATCTAAGAGATAGCGCATAGATTTGTCATTGCCCAATACGTCGTGTATCACAAGGATCAAACAATGAGTTAATGAAAAATAAACTTATTAATTCATAGTATGTTTTCAAAATACATACAGAAAATTACTGAGTTTCTGTGTGATGTTTTACACTATGGGTGACAGTAACGTCAATACCTTTGGTTTTTCCGATTAAAGGTTGTGTTACTCTAACAACTGCTTGGCAACGTTGCGAAAAACTATTAGTTAAAAAAATAGGAGATCTAATTATCATTTTCATAGAAAAAACACAATCTGCATAACTTGGAAGTTCTAAAAGTAGGATTTTTAAACAGTATGTGGTTAAACTGTTTTAAACAGATTTCGACGACACGCGTGATAGGAGGAGGGTCTTGCTGGTGATGATGTCCCTGTACTATGTTGGGAGGAAATAAAAGGACAACATGATCGATCTCAGAAAATCCCTGGGAGGTGTACTATCAGCAAAATCGAGGGGTCTCATGTAAAATCTCGTGATATTCGATAGACAAAGTGGGTGATACTTTGTACACATATGTAACGTTGTTTGCTATGTGAAAACTGGTATTTTTTGCTTAAAATTCACTTAAATATGGCGACGTGAATGCTAACCTCATAATTAAAGCAAAATTCAGCATGTTGACACGACAAAAAATGCCTTTGGGTGTCTTCTCCGAGGTCCAGCCTCTTCAAAACCTGTGTGGTTTACTTAACAAAACTAATGTATTTTTTGGAAGAATCTTAGTGACGAACATCGTGCATAAAAAGTACTTGTTTCTTACACAATTGGTGACCATTTTCTCTCATAACTTACCTTTGCAAGTGCTAGTTGGTCCTTATAGTTAAACTCCGGACATGTATCTTCGTTAGACTCTGGTAAAGTTAGGGATATTCGAAATGTTTTTGAAACCCTTTTAATTACTGTGTTACTAGATTTGGGTACTTCTAAACTATTGAGAACGACACGTTTTGATTCTGACATATTTCAATGGATCTTTTCAAAATAACATAGCCCGGTGTTTCGCTCCAACATGTTTAAAATGCACTACACTCAAACACAAGCTGCCGGACGTTATATTTGGGTTGACAGCGCAGACGATTGCGCATTGCATGGCTGTGTCCAGGGTTGTCAGATGAGTCGGATGGAATTTCTTCAAGACAAGTTCAAAAACACTGTAAATCAACCTTTTTCAAAAGATTTTTAATTCAATAGAAAAATATGCACATAAACTCTAATTAGTAAGAAATAAATAATTTTTCAATATATGCAATGCCTATTATCTTTCATCAAATCATCACGTATTCCACCTGTACGTTAATTAGTGGTTTCGTTTACACAGTGCAGAGCAGGTTAATAAACACATTTAACATAATCACAACATAATATAAAAAAAATAATACAAAAAACATATTAGGTACAAGCAATATATGTTTTTCAAAAAGTGTTCAAACTTCAAAACATTGCCAATTTTATGATAAGTGCGAGAACTTAAGAACGGAATATTAACCCTAACATTGTTATATTACAATCTGTTCAATGGCCGTTCTCAGCAATTTTAGTTTGTTTTGTTTTTGCGTAAAAAAATTATTTGATGATTGTACCTATTAGGTATATATGAGCTATAAAGGTTATAATTATTGTTTGTAACTAGTTTCACACAGTTCAAAACGAAATAAAAAGATCGCCCAAAAGATGGTGCCTTCAAAAAAGGAAGCGTTGCCGAGTTTAATTTTGTTGCTGCTAGATGGCGCTACTGTGGTTGAAACTTGAACTTATCAAAAGTATTGTATTTTTCACGAGTATCCATTATAGTAGAATAACAGCTGATTTTCTATTAATAATTCAAAATTTCGCATATAGACGACCGACACACATGATTCTGGCGAATCCGTCAACGCCAGGTAAACAGAACCGTATTTTATTTATTCAATCAGCTGTCATTCTACCGTAATGGGATTGGTAAAAAATATATATTTTTCGCGATATTCAATCACGATTTGATGTCTATTGACATATACCCATCACGCTTTGATATCTACTGAAATGAACAGCTGATCATCAAGTAGCATTTTTGTGTTAGTCTGCGACGTTGGCAATAATGAATCGGGTGTAAATCTAGTAAAACTTGTTTGTAACGTTTTGTTTTTTGCATGCAAATTAACTTTTTTAGCTGTTAGCAAATACAAAATTAATCAGTTGCGTACAAAAAAATCAAAACAAAATACGGCTATGACTACCTGACGTTGCCGCATCCGTCAGAATTATATATCCTGTGCCGATATAGGGAATTTTTAAATATTACTAAATAATCAGCTGTCGTTGTACCGTGATGGATACTCGTGAAATATGGTATATTCTGACAGATCCGTCAACGCCAGGTAGTCAGAGCCGTGTTTTGTTTTGGTTTTTTGTACTCTACAATTTCATTTTGTACTTTATTATTTAGAAAAGTTCATGTGCATACAAAAAAAAGCGATACAAACAAATTTTACTAAATGTACACCCGATTCGTTATTGTCAACGTGACAGTTGACGTCAAAACCGAGATACATACTCGTGAAGTAGGGTTTGAACATAATCAGTGATTGATATCTTTGTTGGTTCATAACCTTAGACATTACAGTTAACTTAAGTAGTGCCATCAGCTTCTAGTTTTCAGACTATACCCCATTCCCGGGAACGTGAAAAAAATTCACTTAATTCGAAGGAAAATCTCTCAATATGGCGACATCGGTGGCGTCACGTGTTACGGATTTTTGGACCACTGTCATTGTTATTTAAGCTTTCTAACAGTAGAGAGCGCGAGAGGGTAGATCTTATAGCTTTCTGTAGCAGTATGATCTTGAATTCTCGTCGCTAGATGGCAGCATAACATATGGCATAGGTTCCTGCACTATATAATCATATGCTTCATTTCGCATTATAGGATGACGCCATATAACATGCAGAGTTGCCAGACCTAATAATATTTCTTTATTTATCAGGAAATAACGCTAGCAAACTAAATGGAATATCTTGTGGACGCAAAATTAACATGATCAATTTCATATTCATATTGGCATCTGGAAATGTACATAAGAATCTTCGTTTCTTATCAAAATGTTTTTGAGACAGTCATTGACTAAAAAATTATCATACTGTCTTAATTTTCTGCAACAAATTGTTGGACTGAACAAGCAAAAAGTTATTCAAATTCTCCAGTAACATTTTATGAACGGTTTCTTTGTTGGCAGTAGAGGATGGGATCTCTGTATGCGTGAGAGATGGCGATATTATTCTGTAAGGCTTAAAATTATAGCATTAGCACTTACTTCGTTTTTATTCATACCACTCAATTCTTCGAAGTATCTGCTCCATCCCGAAGCAACTGGTCAGTTCCGGTAGTATTTGCTTAACGTCGTATTATTTTCTACATTCCTTCCTCCGTGGATTTTGCTTTAAAATGTCTAGCATCTTCTCACTTTGATTTCTGCTCGATAATTTGCAGGTTGCGACAAGTCTACAAGATTTGTTGCTTTAGTTGTTTTAAATATTATTAAAGAGGTAGTGTACTCGTAGTTGTGTAAAATGTCTTCAAATGAAGAAATGCTCTATACAGAAGAATCTCAAAATGAAGACTTACAATTAGCCTTTGTTACAGTGCTAGAAGGTCACAAGATAATTCTGGATGAAAAAATTTTCTGTCTGCAAAAGACAAAGCCCTTAAAGAATTAACGTAGGCCTAAAACAATAATACAAAACAAAACTTAGATGTTAAACAAGTAAAAAAAGTTAATAATATAAAAAGTAAAATAAAGAAAATTACAGATATGAAGAAGACAGGAAATAAGAAAGTTAAATTTAATGAGTGGCAACAAATATTTTTTGACGTACGGAACGGAAATGAGAATCCAGTAATTCAAAGAGTGCCATTGTAAATAATTCTTGTTGTTAATTTGTAATGTAATAATTATGAAATACTATTATAGGAGAAGTGATTGCAAGCACCAGTAGAAATGGATATGCAGATCGATATACCGATGAAGAGGGTGGGACACCTTTTAGTGATGGAAATGAATCATTTAAACAATTGCAAAAGAAATTACTTATTCAACAAATAAATACTGGTATAGCTCGAGAAAAAGCCGCTATAGCTCAAGAAAAGTCCGATATAGCTCAAGAAAAAGCCGCTATAGCTCAGGAAAAAGCATCCATAGCTGTAGGAAACGCCGCGGGAGCTGTAGAGCAATTCATAGAAAATTACTTTGCACGAAAACAAGCGAGAATTCAAATTAACTTAAACATAGATAAATAGTTTGCTAAGCTTAATTATTATTATGATACATCTTTTCATCGAAATATAAAACCCAAATTATTATTTTTTATACCGAAGCAGCCGCGCAGGCAGAAGCCTAAATGCCGGAACACCGCGGCTGCTATGATGATCCCAAAGAAATTTTCTAAATACGATTTTTGAACTGCCTAAGGTTAGTAGAACTGGGAAAAGCTTCCTCTTGTAGATTTTCCCACAATGTCGACACCCTCGGAACAAAGGAGCGGTCGTATCGGCCAGTTCTGGATGTACGAAGTTCGACACGGTTAGGATTGGCTAGATCGCCGACGGCCCGCCGATGCGAAAGAGTCCCAAGACTGTCTATTAGAGAAGAGTCATCGATCAGTCTGACCGCCCACCTCTGGGCAGCATCGACCATGGATAATGTAGTCGGGGCGGCAGCACCCCAAACGTGTAAGCAATACTCGAGGATAGGCCTTATCAGGGCCTTGTATAGAGTGAGAAGGTCATGCGGAGAAAAGTAGGTACTTCTTAGTCCTAAACAAATAGCCTAGCTTTTTCCCAGCAGCTGCAGCTGTTGACGAGATGTGTTCGTGCCAGATCAGGTCCTCTGTGATCTGGACTCCGACCAGCCGAAAGGAATGGCTCTTTGGCAGAACTCGGCCATCCATCGGAACCGGATGAGCGCTAGGACGCTTTTTGTTCGTCAAAGTACAGTACTGTGTTTTGGAAGCATTGAACTGTGCATGATTGTTGCGTCCCCAAGCAGTGATAGCCCCGAAGTCTCTTGTCAGAGTGGAAGTCGTCGCTAGTCTTGTTCTTTCCAGCTCCGCGGTAGAGATCGGCTTGTCACTCTGAATTCCTGCATGTAGAGTGCTGTAATCAGCGAAGCTGTGGATTGGGTTGATCGTGCAGGAAAGGAGGTTGTTGATATGTAAGAGAAACAGTGTCGGAGCCAAGACCGATCCCTGGGGAACACCCGCGTTGACGTTGTGAGATGTAGAGGAGAACCCGTCAATTACGACGGATATTTTGCGGCCAGAGATCGAACGTTTTCGTGATGTCAAGAGCAACGACATGAGCCTCACCATAAGACTGGATGAGTTTACTCCACAATTGCGTGACGTGAGCTAGGAGGTCCCCTGTGGATCGTAGGTGCCGGAAACCATACTGCCTGTCGCTAATCCAGCTGTGACTTTCGAGGTAGTCCAGAAGCTCGCGATTTGTGCACCTCTCCATCACCTTACTTATAACAGAAAGCAGAGCTATAGGCCTGTAGTGGTAAGGGTCGATATTAGATCCTATTTTTGGGATGGGTTGGACATGAGCAAATTTTCAGTTTTCTGGGAAGGTGCCGGATTCATAAGATATCTGGAAGAGACGCGAAAGAACTGGAGCAAGCTCCGCTGCACACCTCTTCAGTACAATGACAGGAATCAAGTCCGGACCAGAAGCTTTGTTGATGTCGAGCGACAAGAGCATTCGTCTTACGGTCTTATGCCTAAATGTTGCCTCCCGCATAGTGTAGGGAACTTTTTGAATTGACGGCACTTGGGCGTTGGGGGACGTCCATGGTGGAGTTGGCAGCAAAGATCTTGGCAAGCACTTCTTGGCCTATGAGTCGGATACAATCATTCCATCCTAACACGTAAGTGGTGGAAGGCTACTGTGTCGGAAGTTCTTTTCAATCTGCTTGGCCAGCGTCCAGAAAGGCCGACTGCCATTTCGCTGCGACATTACCCTGTGCCTAACTTTTATATCATGCTGGTTTTTGGCATTGCGAACCGCTTCGCTATATTTGTTTCTGGACTCGATGTCGGCTTGTCTGTTCTTTACAGTGGGGTTTTGTAAGAAGGTTCTGCATGCCTTGATCTTCTGCTGGCGAGCAGTGCCACACGATTTCTTAAACCAGCCGTTGGACCCTGGTTATCGAAGAACAGACAGCTGACGCATCCGCGTCAGTGAAACAGACATCTCTCCAAGGAAAGCTAGAGAAGAAGTCTCTGAGCCCCTCCCAGTCGGCATGTCTGTAATGCCAAGTTTTGCGGCCTGTACGAGTTTCTGCTGCCACAGCGGGTTCTGACCGAAACCTAACCTCCACTACGCCGTGGTCCGAATTACTCAGGGGGGACAGGACGGCAGTGCTGTAAGGGGCAGGATGCGTGGTCAGAAAGAGATCCAGCAGGCTACTGGCGTGTGACGAGATGCAGGGGAAAAACTAGGGCTCGTCACCAGCTGGGTCAGCCCTTGAGTAAGAGCGAATGCTTCGACTGCACGACCTGCTGCATCGGCCTTGTTTGAGCCCAACCAAAGCTCATTATGGGAATTGAAATCACCGAGAAACTGCCTCTGAAGCCACAACTCCCCCGTTCTTTCTCAGATTGGAGTGCACCTCGTAGTTTGAGAAGTTAAGATGGTTAATCGGTGCAGGATTTGAGATTTTTGTCTTCGCCAAGAAAATCACGGCGGGACGATTGGATTGCAGGTAGTGATGAACAGCATCAATGTTGCTGTTAATCCCGCAGATGTTCGAAAAACAAATTTTATCTTCGATGTTGTTCCCTCGAGCTCACCCTCCACCCGGACATTCCGAGAGTGGAGTGAGTTTACGTCCGGAGTTCTTAGTGCTCGAGAGATCCATCATCATTAATTTCTTTGTTTTGGAAGATAACCGACTGCATATCTTAGGTGTGGAAACATGCGGACATGTATAAGACACCCTTAGAAAAGCTAGCGAGTAGTACCGCCTCGGTCGGCTGGTCCTTGTCTACCACCTTCTTGTAATGATATTAAATAGACCTAAAGTGGCCCGTTGGCGGACTTGTACCGCCACCCGGCAATCGGTACTGAGGTATTCCTTAACGCATGTACAATCACTTGAACGGGAAGAAGCTGTTACTGGATACAATAACTTCCGGAACAAGCATTTGCCGCGGCCCCGCTCAGGACAAAACATATTTATTGCTTTAGTGTTTCAGCGTCGTCTGTACCTCAGTTCTGCAATTTCATTGCAAAACTGGATACCTCGGCCTCTAACTTCAGCGTTATTTGGTTCAGCATACAGCTCAGGTATAATTGGTTCTTCTTCTATATCAATTTGTTGAAAATATTCATGAGGATCGTTCAAAAACTTGGCACAATTATATAAAATGAATCCACACATAATATATCGACCTATTCTATCAGCTTTAAGCCGGATTGTATAAATAATAAATAAATAATTGTGTAATCACCCAAAAGACAGACCCTTTCTTGATAGTTATACATAATAAGGTAGATGAAAGAATTGTACCATATTCTAGAATCGTGGACAGATCTAGGCCATGTTGCATCTACGCTGGTAAACATTTCTCTACTGTTACACGTGGCTATTGAAAAAAGTTCTTTTCTGTTAATATATTATTCACCATGTACGTTAGGTTTTAAGATTTTAACGTACTGCCCACTCACCTTTAGCTCTGGTAAACGTATCGTTTGTAGCAGCGGATTAAAGCCAATAATTTTTCTTGCTGCAGATTGCACGTGATACTCTATCAATAATTTTTGAAACAGTTATGAATAAGACGCAACAAATTCTTTCACTGTTCACCTGTAAGTTGTTCTTCTATCAATAGAATGATGTATGAGTGTAATAGCTATATACAAATTGTGATTTGACTACTGTGAGACAAAATAAGACTGATTTTAAATTTAAGTAAAACATCTTTATCTCATTTTATTTGTTAGTTAATTTTTATAGTTTTTCTCTGTCTTTATTTTTTAGATATATAAGTTTTCGTGTATTCTCTGTTTCTCTACTAGTCAGTAAGCACTCCTACATGTAAATACATTCAAATGTGTTTGTAAGAGTTTAAATAAATACCTAAATAAATAAATAAAACTAATTCATTTCGAGTTATAAACTTTTAGCTGCGCCCTGTTGCAGTTGAGATAAATGATATCTTACAGTAGAGAATGTCTAGATTAGGGGCCTATAGGTTTCATCTGCATCTTGCTGCCCCTTCTTAGGTTTGTGAGGTGCCGAACCATATATATTCATAGTACCTACAGAAAAAAGAGGTGTTTTCCAAATCTAATTTTGTTCTTGTTTTAGGTAAATTCCGTTTCGAGGAGTAGTTGATACTCTAAGAAGGGTAGTGCCAAAGAAAAATTGCAATATATTCTCGACACGTTGATTGAAACGTCGTGTCTTTTCACATTTCACATTATTGGATAAAGTCGAATAACCCTAAATCTAAATTGGCGGAAAAGTATTCTGATTGGCTAGATGTAGTTAAAAATATTGATAAGCCGCGATGCATTGAGCAATTCATGGTGGTGATGCTAGATCACGCTTTGTTGTCAATTGGGGACCTATCTGAAGAAGCGGCTGAAGCGACTAATAAACACATTAAATCATTTCGACGAGATCATACACAAAGAACGAGTCGCGTTTAGACCAATATCGTTTTAATTAATAAGCTTTTTCTTCATTCGGATCCCTTGATTATGGGTTTACGAAAGTTACCTGTTTTAAAAAAGACATATTGTCAAAATCTGTGTTGGATTTGTTATTATAATGTATCATACGTATTAGAGTTTATTATTTTTTTTTTTAATATATCTTGTTTGCCCTTATCATGAACTGTTTTATTTTATTTGTTTAACATAAGGTTGATCTAAAACAATACTTTTGGCTTTTTTTAATCGCCAGTCCGTTAATTTTAGTAAGGTGACAGTCACTCAGGTATTCAACTATAAAATAGTTCATACACTTAAAGGCAATTGGTCTAAGATTGGTTTGCAATTTTGGTCATAAAATAGGTAAGGTAATCCATAATCGGTAATTTGAAAGTGTGTGATAAAAACAAGCATATAAATTAGTGAAAATCAGTCGGTTGATGTGAGCATTTTTGATGATAACTGGCATCTTCATCTAATACATATAATATTATTAAAATTAAGTATCGATGAAAAGAGAAAAAGCAAGAAAATTGATAAAAAGCAAATTAGGTAAATAGACACCACAGCAACAGAATCATCACATTTATGAAACATATACAATTTTCACAGGTACTATGTTATGTATATTTTGCGTATTTGAGATCCATAACTTAAGTTCTTTCTTGAACAGAAATTTTTGACTCATCCTCCTAATATGCCCCGGCAAGGCATTAAAAGCTTTGGGACATCAGTACCAATTTTTGGGAGTTATAATTGTAATTGAACTGTTGTGTTGTATTATGGCAATGCTTAATGTAATCACTATTACCTTTATGTAAGTGCCATAAGTGAGAAGTAAGATTTTAGAATGTCTGAGCTGAACTTAGAAAAGTGTAATTTGAATTTTTGAACTAAGCTCCGTGCAACCCTAAATACTTTACGTTACTTTGACGTGCTATCGTAGAACTACATTGGTGAACAAAATTAAAATAATTGTTTGTCACACGGACAAAACAAGGTGGTTATTATGTAAAACCTACCCAAAAAGCCGGAGATATCATTCGATTGTTTCTATCACCCACGGTTTTCTTGCAATAAGGCATTTTATTTGCTGCTTATACTCGTAAAATATAAGGATATGCGTGTAAGAGTACTAACAAACATTAACCTCAGAATGTTGTTGTCGATGTTTTACGGCGATATGTTGCTCCTGAAGGATCTCTTAACAATGTCCAGCAATAATCAGCAAGCAAATTGTGTGATCAAATGCGGCGCTGTTGAAGATCCTGGCAGGTCAAACGAAGAATCGGAAATTTTTACGCGTTCTATACCATCACTTTCAGAATCGGTGAATTCGACTTTTTCATCCAAAGATCAAGATTCTGGTGGAACTGGGACAGAAAGCTCATCACTATGCTTAACGGGCCGCAAAGCTGATGGTAAATTAAAATACTTAACAGTATGTTTCGATGTACCGCAAAGGGCATTTTACGATTGTCG
The DNA here is from genome assembly GCA_963669975.1 of Acanthoscelides obtectus. Taxonomy (NCBI): domain Eukaryota; kingdom Metazoa; phylum Arthropoda; class Insecta; order Coleoptera; family Chrysomelidae; genus Acanthoscelides; species Acanthoscelides obtectus. Next base: position 31,044,218 of record CAVLJG010000005.1, read on the forward strand.
CCTCTTAACCAACCTGTTAACATAGTTTATCTTGGTCGCCAACTTTAATTCCAAAATAAAGTTCGTAATCACTATGCTTTCAACACAAGGGGAGTAAAAGTACGTTTTTGGGATTTAAAAGGTAGCTCTCCGCACACATAACAAAAACTGTTCGCACTATTTACAAAATTTCTAGGCATTGTCCATGAAGCTAGTCTCGATCATAATAAACTAAAAACAACACACCGCTTTAACAAAAATTAACACTACTCAGAAGATCTCAGTACTCTTCAACACAGAAAACGTAACTGACTTGGCTGCTATTAGTCTACTAATAAACGCAATATGCTCTCTAAACATAGAGCTCGCATATAATAAACAGGAATAGACAGGTCTTAACATCATATATGAGCGTCATCGCATAAACGCCGAGAAATTCAGCAATATGAGATGTTACGTATTGTAATTCATAAAAGTAGATGTTACCGAATATCTGTGGGTGATAGAAAAATTCTGTTTTTAGATTTGACTTAAGGGTCTCAAAATCCTGTGTTTATCAGTGTTATTGACGTGGCATGTGGGATTCATGAGAAGTAAATGGTAAACAGTATGTTCCAAACTACTGAGAGCTTCTTGCTATTAAAAAATTTAACAATTTTCGTAAAATTTGTTTCTGGGTACGCCCCTATGCATCTAATCTAAGCGGTATATTTTCTTAATTTTGAATTTTGTTCTTGAGCCTACAGTTTTTGGCTGTGGACGCTATTCGGAAATATAAAATATTACTAACATCCACAATAAGTAGTTCTTTCAATTTGTATTTATTTAGTGTGTTGAATATATCCGATATAATAATAATAATAATAATAATAAATGGGCTTTATTTCGTACCTAGGTAAAAGTACAAAAAAGGCGAAGTGTCGCTAAGATTAGCGTTTTTCAACTTAACCTTAACCCTAACAAAATATATATATATATATATATATATATATATATATATATATATATATAAATATATATGTATATATATAATAAAACATTCCACCAACAAAAATTTATCCATAATCCTCAATAATTATTAAATAATTAACAACACAGAACAATTACAAGAATAGTCCATATTTCTAGCATTTTGTACTCATCATCAGACCTCGACTTGTAGTTTTAGTTTAATTTTTAAAATTAAATAACGTATAGTTTTGGAATGTAACAGGCAGATCATTATATAATTTAATAGCATTGTAGCTGAATGATGTTTTGTAGACAGCCTTACAATGTAAGGGTGTCGCTAACATATTCCTATTCCTTGTATTCAGTTTATTTATGTCACTACATCGTGTTAACTTATTATGCAAATATTGTGGTTGTTTGGTAGCTAAGACCTTATGCGTGAGTGTCAATAAGTGAAGCTTTTGCATGCCTTTAAACTACAGAATACCAAGTTCCTTAAATTTATGAGAAATATGATCAAACTTTCGTATTCCGCAAGAAAATCTGATGCACGAATTCTGAATACGCTGTAATTTGCTTTGTTCACTATATGATAGAGCTGCGCCATATATACTGTCACAATAACTGATCATTGATATAATTAATGTTTCACACAGTTTCAGCTTTACTGAAGTAGATATTATTTGCATATGTGGATAAAACTGTTTCAAAATGTAGTATGATGCACTACATAACGAATTTAGGTGTTTTTTGTATTTTAGTTCTGTGTCCCAGGTTTTTACACTCATTCATTATAGGAAGCCGGCAATCATAGATTTTAAGGTTAATTTCCGTTTCGATCAATGTTCTTTTGTTTTTTGAGCCGAAAACCATAACTGAAGATTTAGATGGATTACTTTTTAGGTTATGCGAGCACGAGATTTCTATTAGCCTTGTTAAGTCTTCTTTGAGCAATGCTTCTGCAATTTTAAAATCTTTGTGTTGGAAACTAAAATAAATTTGAGTATCATCAGGATAGTGATGGATTGTGCAATTATGGACATATTGATGGAAATCCGATATATATAGAGAGAAAATTAAAGGTCCCAGTATGGAACCTTGAGGAACACCAAAACTTATAGCAGTTAACTGTGACATTTTCGAAGCTGTTAAGACCTTTTGATTTCTATTTGACAAATAGCAGCTTATCAAATTGACTGCAGCATCAGTAAAACCATAGTAAGACAGCTTAAGTAGCATAATTTTAGGGTCTATCATATCGAAAGCTTTTGTGTAATTCAGCAGAACTAAACAAGTGATATTTCCTTGATCAAGGCCTCTTATAACATCATCAGTGACATTGGCTAGAGCAGTTGTTGTACTATGGTTTTCCCTGAATCCAGACTGCATTGATGGAACTATTTCATTACTGAAAATATACTGAGATATTTGTATCTTCATTTCCCGTTCCAAAAGCTTCGAAAATGCGGGAAGTAAGCTGACTGGTCTAAGTTGCATTACAGACGTGGGAATCGCTACTTTAGGAATAGGTATAATGATAGCCTGCTTCCAAGCATCAGGGAAACAGGATGTTGATTTTGCGTGATTGATTATAAATGTAATATGGTCTAAGAGCAAAGTGAAAATGTATTTTATCATAATGAGTGAGATTCCATCAGCCCCTACAGCATTAGTTTTAATAAATGAGAAACTCTTCGCAACATATTATTTGGAAACCTTTTGGAAACAGAATGACTGGGGAAACTTATTGTTTTGATATTTGTTCAGTAGATCTAATTGCTTTTGATTGATATTACTGAGCCGTCTAACTCCTTCCACAATCCCAACCAACCGACACCCTAAACCCTTATTAATTTTGATATTGACATCTAATAGACATCTACTGCATGTACATATGTGTGTTGTCTGGGTTGTGGCTTAAAACCTGTGGCAGTGAACTTCTGTAGAATTGTTTAGGTCAGCAGGCAATAAAGTGATGTGGGCCAGAAGAAGAATAAGAATATTGTCCATGTTCCTAAGCTACTTTTGAACACAATTGTATTTCAATCTAATTTTCTTCGACAGTTTCACAAAAATTGTTCCACAGAGCACGGCCCTAAATATTTGATTGTCCTCGTTAAGTCTGAGTATTTTATCCACACGAAAAGATCCAGGCGGCCACGGTCGGCCTGCGGCGCGACGTTGGTTCCCTAGGGAGGACGGACGGCAAATTCTATTACGTTGACTGGTGGTCATGGCGAATCAGAACTTCTCTTAACTTTGATTGAACGTGAATGGGCCGAGAAACAATTCTGTAACGTCATATTAGGCGTTATTCCATTATCTGGATACACGCACTTCAAGCCAACATTCTTCTCTTTGCAGTTATTGGATTCGAGAACTTTCCGGATTTTATGAAATGCCGGAAAGAGGGTGTCTTCCGAGGAAAGTGTATGTGATGTAGCTTATTTAATCCCTTAGTAAAGACTCTCGATATCGGTACTGAAACTGTAAAAGTGATCCGGTTCACATGTTACCAGGAGCGTTATATCAAGAAATTGCCTTTCCAAGTGATTTTTGATTGATAAAATCAATGTATGTATGCAGATTAAAAGAACTACTTGTTGTGGATGTTAATAATATTTTATATTTCCTTCAGGCAGCAGCTGTGGCTGCAGTAGTAGACACTTTGGTCTCCTGATCAGTCGCCGTGCCCTGTGCGGGTTCGAATCCCGTCCCTAGAGACATTTTTTCTTGGCTATGGATATTGTGATTGTTCATAGGTGGCAGACGGTCTCTGACTGTTGAACATCAGAGGTACCACCCGGCGGATCTCGTAGTCGGAGCCAGAATGTGTGCATGTTGCATGCACACGTGTTCCGTCGCCGGAGTCCGTGTGGCGTTCCCCCTTTCCCCTACGAGCCCCAGTTGGCCACCTATTGAAATCTTAGTTTTTTTCTTATCAAACACAAATAATAAAAATGTAGCAAGATGTTATAGGTTTAAAATATTAACAATGAATATTTTGATAATATATAGTAGAAAACACCAACTTTATCACTCTCTAATTAAATTTGCAGCATAAAAATAACACATGTTGGAAATTACAGCAGATCAACCTATTTTAATTTCAATGCAAAATAAGTCTATAACGCAGAAGTGGCTGTGAAAAATAAAAGCCATGGAAATTGCTTTTATTAATCACAGCTGTCAGAATACGTTTAAAATAGTTTTGGGTAGTTACGGTTTTCAAAATGGGTAGAGGAGAAAATTCGGTTACTGATAATTAAATTTTTTAATTCTGGGAAATCAAACTCAGAAATTGCAACTTTGTTAGACTTATTGCGGTACAGTGTGAGAAATATTGTTAGAAGATATAACGTAACTGGTTCAGTTAATATTAAACCACGATATGTGAAAAAAAGTAATATCACAAATGCCGACCGAAGAGCATTAAGAAGAATAATCGTGAAAAACAGGCGTGCCAATTATTTACAATTAAGTGCTCTGTGGAGTGACGCTGTAGGAAGGAGAATTTCGAGGTCCACAACTTATTGAGAGGCCCACAAACTGGGATTTAGCACTTGCAAGGTAAGTTTTCTATTAAAAAAAGTGAAGTAAAAACCCTAAAGTTGCACAACTTGTTTATAGGCCAAAGAAAAGCCACTATTAACTCCACTGCAAAAGAAAAATCGGCTTAGATGGGCTAAAGAACATAGACAATGGACACCTCAACAATGGTGTGCAATACAATGGAGTGATGAGGCCCGATTCGAAGTTTGTGTTGGTGACAGTCGCAGTAGAGTTATTCGCAAAAAAAATGAAACATTCCATGTTGACTGTCTGAAGAGAAAAGTGAAATTTCCAGCATCCAAATAGAACGGTTTTTATGTTTTTACTTAAAAATGCGGCATCGAAGGAAAACAATTCAGGAGAAATCATTTGTTATAAATTGCACTGGGAATTCAAAAATAATTTTTATTTGGCAAAAAAAACATTGGCGTACCATTTATTTCTTAAAAAATATCGAAGTCAATACCTGTACGCATGCGACTGTTAAAGCTAAAAATTATTTTTGCATTGAAAAATATGCAGCTTCATTAACTTTCACTAGGTACTAAATTTCAGTGAAATATCTAAAGCGGTTCTGAAAATATTAATTAATTTCCATTTTTTTCCTAAAACTTTAACACCCTGAGTTTTTGTAAGGAAACATTTTTGGACCATAGTTTATAAAGCGAACTAAGATTAATTTTTCATGTAGATTCACACTCTTAGATATTCGCATTACGCCCCTGTATAGGGTTACTGCAGATACGATAAATTAAAGCCACTTCAAATGCGTTTCTTAAACAATTTTTTCAAAGTAAACACAACAACATACAGGTACAACCACTCTGCGCTTACATCATGTCCATTTAAGTGAGGAACATCCCGTATAATATCATATACGATACTTAGACAAAGCCAAAGGTAAATTAAAACTATCCTTTGGATTGCGTAGAATTAGCAGTGTTGTCAGCCTTATGCCGGGTTCACACCAAACCAACAAAACACACACTAAACAGCAACTCAATGTTTTCCAACGATTAAGCAACAAATCGGCAACAATTCGTGTTTTGTTTCTGTTTCTGGCAACTTTTGCCGTTCCCGTCACGAGTCGGTAAAAATCAAAAGGTTTTGTTTTGTTTTCATTTCCAGCAACATTGTCGGTGCGATGTGTACTTTGTTGTGAAACAAATATAAAACAGAAATTAATATCAAAAAATTACCTTAATATGTTCTTTGTGGCCTTCAGTTAGGGCATTACAAGTTGCCGGTATTATTATCGATATTGCTTGTTTTGATATTTTTGACTGACACATCAGGATATGAAAAGGGTTTTCGGTCGCCAAAAATCTTAATGTTACGGCACTACGTTAATGGCATTTCTGAAATTGGTATTTTTTTATAAATTTCAAGACCGATCCGCTGTATTAATTCTTCAAAGTTTTTACTGGACATTCTTAAAAAGTTCTAGAAACTAGAACGCATTTCTCCTCGCAATCCAATATCATCTTTACGCAAATCGGGTAATAGTTGTTCAATACCACTAACACCTCTGGTTTCAACCAAAAGCGTTTTTTTATTTTTTGTCTCTTGGCAATGTGGACATAAGTTTTCATGTTATTTTGTTTCCAAAAAGTTGCTCAATTGTCGCGTTTTTGTTTTGTTCCTTGATTTTATTTTGTTGCTTTGATGTGGACCCGGCATTAGCAGGACACCCTATCAATGAAGCGTTTCCAACAGAAAAATATACTTAAAAAAAATTATCCCAAGTCGTACGAGCTAAAGGCAAGGGTCCCTATTGTTTAAAATTACAGAAAGTATTTCGAATACCTGAAAAGTCATTATAGCACTTGTGGTGCCCCTTTTGGTATATGGCATAATTGTGTGGTACAAAACCATATTGTGAGGATTATTCTAAAAAGACCTAGATTATATCCCACCATGCAGCTTGATTCTCAAGAAATAAACAATATTGAAATCTTATATATCCTTGCAGTATAAGTATAAGTAATATTGAAAATATAAAAATTATGTTTCGTTCAAAATGATCTGTTGGAAAATCGTAAACAATTTACGCGTTTAAGTTGCTTTGAGGTAGAATGGTCTGTCTATTTGTTTCTTTTCTTCTTTTTTTATGGTGTAGTTGTGATACGTTTTTTCTGATGTTCTGGTGTTTACGTAAATGCCCAAGAGAGATTGGCTGGTGGAATAATTCCAACCAATGACGACGCAGAACGAATAGAGGTACCGGCGTACTACTATACGCTGCTGGCTAACTCGCGTCACTTCAGTTGTCGATTGGCGTTTGGGGAGCGTGGTACGTCGAGCCCTCCAAGCAACGCTCTGCTTCTGTTCCACTCGTTGTGTGCCGGGAAGTCTTTGTCGGCGATTTTCCGCAGTGACGTCGTGACGCGATGGTGGTGTAAGTGATTTTGTGGTAATTGTGTGTGAAAGTGTGCTGTGCTTGTTAACCAAAAGAGAGTGGAGTATTTAAACATTGGATATTGAGCAAGCATTCTTCCGATCTTCTGGGCTGAATGTTTTCATGGCAAGCTAGGTTCGTGATGTATAGTCATCTACTTCTGTGTTAGCTTTGAGTTCGTAATATCAAGATTGACTTATTTTGTTGCGGTCAACAGTCATTAACAACTTTTAACAATGTTTTCGTGTTAGAAGCGATTAAAGTTCTGAGAAACCTTAAAAATGTCGATCCTCAACGTTTTAAAACGCCGTTTAAAATTATTGTCTTTGAGCTTGCCATGTGTCTAAGTTAAATTTCACTCCATTTCCTTCAAAACTACGAGGAGTACTTAGAGATTAATATATCTCAAAGACCTAAAGTATTATTACTTAATTGTTAATAACGCGAGGCGCTGCTGGTGCGTAATCCAATGCGCGTTATAATTATTAACAATGAAATAGCAGCGCTTCAAAATACGCAAAGTAGGAGGAGGTTTGAAGTTTAATTGAGTAACATGAGAGAACATTATTTGGGTTTTTCAGATATTTAATAATAATAATAATAATAATAATTTACTTGTCAAATTCAATTATGCAAATATAAATTTTCAAAGACTGTTGCCATAAAGGAGTATCAATGACAAATAAAAGTAATGCCACGAAAGAAAAATCTTGTGTGTGGCCATCCCATTATTGTCAGTTGTCTATCCGCAGATATAAATAAAGTCTATCAAGTACTTGCTAATGCACTATGCACTTCTTACGCACGCACTGACACAATTTGGTGTTACACGATCACTGGTAGAAATGCGAAAACCTTGAACTGACATTGTGGCACTTTAACTAAATTCAATAACAAATAACATAAATCAAAAGGCTAAACTAAAAAAGAGTACATCTAAGATAAAGGACAATAAAAACTAAAATGACATTACAAAACTGGTAGTTGCATTTGTGTTGTGGGCAATATAGACAAGGATATATCAAGCATAGAATAGAATAAAATTAAATGCCCATCATACATGAGATACGGTATAAGCATATAAGTCACTACAATAAAACATAATAAAATCTAATAAAATATAATAACGTACAATAAAATATGATAAAATAATAAATTAATAGAATGGAGCAATTATTCTAAAAACGGTGATTTCATTTGGGTTGTGAGAGTGACATATACAGGGTGACTTTGAAGTTGAGTCATTAATTTTCAGATAATGATTGTAGAAGGAAGATAAACCAAAATATGTGTGTAAAAATAAAAAAAAATTAAAAAAAATTTTTTACCTTGTTTTATAAAGTATCCTCCCGACAAGTATTTCAGTGCGGACCTGTATTTGATCGTGAGGTCCCCTGTGAGGTCTTAAGTCAAATGATTCACGAGCCCGTTGTACTACATTAACAAAGGCACGAGGGGTTGGTTGCACTCGATTGGGAAACCGATCCGCATAAACATGTGCCATTTTTTATTTCGTTTGAGCCACGTAACAGACACTATTCACACGCGACACTGACACTGACTGTATGTACATATAACTGAACTGAATAAAATAATAAACTGTACACAAACATCGTTCCAAATTCTTTCGCTTTTTTGTTTCCGTTGCGATGAACCGGTAAGGCGGATTATATCCGTTGTTGCCAAACACGAGCACATGATATTGAGACAGGGCGGTACTCAAACTTCCAAAGGGCTATAACTTTGTTACTTTAATTTTACCAGAAAAATGGTAAAGGAAAAAAACATTTCTTTTGATCAGATCTATTCACTGTTAAAATAAATGACTCAACTTCGAAGTCACCCTGTATAGTGTTTTGCCTTCTATATAATCATGTATTATGCTCCTGGATATACCTTTCACCCAGACTGAGATTTTTTTCTTGAATAAAGCAATGTTTCGTATTAACTTATAATCAGCAGGCATTTCGTTGTACAATTTGGGGCAGAGATAAATCCAGGAGCGTTGCAATAATGACTTTTCCGGCCTAGGTACCATTATGTGCCTAGCAACTTTCTGGCGAGTGTCATATTTGTGAGCGATTTCTTCATGAAATGATTTATTTTTAAAGTAGTATACCATGCAATTATAAATAAAGGTTTGCCTAATGTCCATAATTCCAGACTCATGGTATAGCTCATCAGATGGATGAGTTTTGCTCTTGCTATAAAGAATTTTTAATAAATATTTTTGGGCAATCTCCAAGTTCTTTATGTAAGTGAAGCCAGCTCCTCCCCAGCCAAGTATTCCATAGCAAAGATGTGACTGCACAAGTGCGAAGTATAAGATTCTCATGCAATCTGTATTAAGGATGTTTCTAAGACATTTGAATTTTGGAATGAGGCATCTTATTTTCTTTGTCGCTTATAACTCGGAAACGACACTTTTAGAGTGAAATTATTTTTATTCACAATGATTCAAAAAACCTAAAAGCACCTTGTACGGGGCAAAAAGATTTTTTTTGTAGTTTGTAATTTTTTGAACTTTGCAGCAAGTTACCCCCGGCAACCTCATGATTCATTCAAAAATCGAGACGCAAAATTTCTCTATAGTGAATGTAAATACATAATATCTAGCACACTACCATGTAAAAAAACTTGCAAGAAAGTGAGATTAATGCACGTACATACCGATTGTATTACGCGTTCATATTCTGTCTCTCCCATAAAAAGTTGTTTACAATTTTTTGTAAGAAATAAATACCTCCTCAATCGAAATTTCCAAGCGGATGAATTTTCAAGATTTGCCGTTAATTGTACTATATTCATGTTGTACCTGGGAACTAAAGAAAGGGAGTTCTTTGCCAAAATCCTATAGGACTTTTATTCCCTACTATGAATTATGTTCATAAATTGTTTGAATAGTTCAATATGCTATATATTCATTTGAAGAAAAATAATATTGTCGCCAAATGGTGATACTAGCACCCCAGTCGTAAATTCTACCTGTAGTGCCAGTATCGTCATCTGGTGACCAAAAAAAAATTTGTATTTAGGTAAGAAAAAATTCGATAATCACAATATTTACTCTCATTCAAGTGTGGACGGAATATTACATATAAGCAAATACATTTTGGGAAAATCTATTTATGGGATGTTATACATAACATTTGAGGGCACATTCCTAAAGCATTGGTCAGCATACATGGTGTCCCAATTTCGACCTACATATCGAAGTTGTGATTTTTCAAATTGAATTCCTCAAATTTTATTGCATATTTGGTTAAACCGATTCAGAAGAAGAAAATTCCTATGCATACTATGGGGTTTTGGGAATTAGCCACTGAGATATAAGGTGTTTTGTCTAGAAAAACCCCACACTTCGGCAGCCCCTCAATCCGCCATTTTGAAATTTGGAGTGCTGAATTTTGTATCAAGAAAACTTAACACCTCAGGTTTTATCCTATTTTTTACTTTTCCGAATTTTTTTTTTGCTCATACAGAGTGGTCAAAAACGCAAATTGTTATTTTTGTCAAAAACATAAGGGTTTTTACGGCTATTTTTCCTTATTGATTCCCTAAAATATCGTATCATCCTTGGAAACAAATAAATTGTTGATTAGTTACAAACTGTCAAAACTGGCTTTATGAGCATTATAATAAAAACGTGTTTGAAAATGAATTTTTCTAAAGAAGAAATGGCGAATATGGCGTTCGTTTTGGGCGAAGCCTAAAGAAATAGTTTCCTAGCATCCTGCATTTATAAGCAACGGTACCCTTATATGCGACATCCAAGGTCGGAAAAATTTTCCAGAAGTTATGAATCAAGTGGAGCAGTGATAGTTGTTTGTTTATGTTGTTATTATAGTTGTTTTTCTCTATTACGCTTGAAGCTGCGTTATACTGTTCTGATTGTTATTAGTTTTTACGTCAAATCTGTACTCTTAGCAGCAATATGGAACTAGCCCACTGTTTGTCTTTTGTTCCCATGGATGATGTGATCTTTTTCCTTAATTTTGGTGTGTTCTTCTATTAAATCTTAATAACTCAGAATCTAATGATTTTATCTGAATCAAATCTCATACAAAAAAGCTTATAAAAATTGAATCCAAACTTGCACAAATATACAGGGTGATGCATTTGAAATTTCTGAGAAAAAGTACAATTCGCGTTTTTGACCACCCTGTATGAGCAAAAATGAAAATTCGAAAAAGTTACACATACGATAAAATCTGAGGTGTGTAAGGTTTTTTTTGATATAAAATTCAGCACTCAAAATTTCAAAATGACGGATTGAGGGGTTGCCGAAGTGGACAAAATACCTTACACGTCAGTAGCTAGTTACCAAAACCCCATAGTATGTTATATCAATCTTCTTCTTTTGAATTGGTTTATACAAATACGCAATAAAATTTGAGGCCTTTTTTTTAAAAAAAATCACAACTTCGATAGGTCAAAATTGGGCCACCCTGTATAATTGCAAATATTTTAGAAATGTGCCCTGAAATGTCATGTAACATATAACATGCCATGAATAGATTTTCCCAAAATGTATTTGTTTATGAGTAATATTCCGTCCACACATGGATGGGCTACCCTGTATATATATATATATGTACTGCTCATGTATATATATATATCTCTTTTAGTATCATTTAAAGCAATTTTCAGGCAAAAAAAATAAAAACACGCTTGGCCCCTGACTACATATAACAACATTTTATTGACAGCGAACATGTTAATAGCGTAGTACTTGTATACTCATGGTGTTTCTACTTGTTCCAGGGACTAGAGCAGTTTGCTGAAATGTAAGTGCATTTAGGGTTTTCTTATTGGTGTCGGGTTCACAGCTGTATCCAGCAAGAGCTGCGAGGTTGGTTAAACCTACTGCCATCGCCCCGACAGGGTGCCCCATTTAGATAGTTAGATAGGAATCACCAAGAAAAGGCGTCAGTTCAGTAGAACAGTTAGGAAAAATAATAACTAGATGTTGTCACATGGTTGGAAACTTTGAAAATAACGAGAATCGGAATAGTCATATAAAACATATGCTTCAGGAAAAAAGTGTGCGTCAGAGAATTCCAAATAAGTGGGAATAGCGAGTAGCTAGGGAAATGTTAGGGAATTTTATTTGGGCACTTGTGGGGGCACGTCGAGGGATACATGCAACTCTTCATCAAGGCCTTCCTCAGATTTACAGGAGCACATCGCGGCATGCAGACGGGCCATGAATATAACTTCTATGTAATATATTTTGACAATTTATTGACATTTTTTTTATTGGCACTGGTTCATAGTTGGTATTTACGATCTCCGCAAACTACGGAGATGTGCAAGGGGTACTTTCCATGCGCGTGAGAACCAGTTTTTAGAAAAGGTGTTAATATATTAAAGCGAACTATTTTATGTATATTCATTTATTTAACCAGATATTCAAAAACATGAGTACACAACTACGAAAATAACTTTTTTTTAGATAGAAGAAAGTTCTATAGCCGTTCGCATGCGGAGACGCTATTCCTGCCCAAAGTGTGAGAGTGGGAGTTGTAATAACGTAATATTGCTATTTATATCTTTTACAGGGGCTATAGAAGTTTGCATTTAGGGTTTTCTTCGCCCAGACATGGTGCCCTTTTTTTGTTGGATATTCTGCGACGTGGAGGCACAACGAGGGATACAGTCAACTCACCATCATGCCTGTGCTCATCATCAGCGATAAATATGTTTTTATATGTTATACACGACTTCTATGTTATAGGTTTCCTCATACAAGTATTATTGGGCTTGGTTATTGCGTTCAACCAGCAAAGTTGTGGTAAACTTCAACGATTGCACCATGCAAAGGTCCGTCAAGAAGAAGGAAAAGTGAGGGAACCAATTCCTGTGGGTACATGACCGAGCTGTTAAACAGAGATCTATGATTTAAAAGAACACCGCTAGGTATTAATATGGTGTTAATGTAAGTACACACAAGTACGGTGACAGGATACGCTCCAACTACTGTATTAAAAACAATAAAATTATTACTTTTTACAAGCAATGTGTGAAGAAATGTCTAGCGAGACAGATGTGTTTAATCATTTTCGGTAGAAGGTAGTAGTATCAGTAGTAGTAGTTCAGGTAATACTTAGTGATAGTAGGGCTAGTAGTAGATTATTAAGGCCAGCATGCAAGGTGGATTGTAAAACTTAGGTACTAACTAGGCTGTGGCCCCGCGATGGTCTCCAAACTATATTTATTATTATATGGTTTTTAATTATATTTGGTATTCCTTTTTTTTTGTTTTACTATCAACAGCTGGATAAAACACCTTCATTTATTGAGAAAATATATTTACAAGTATTATTCTTAGGTATTTATATGATAATTTATGCTTTAAGATCATAGCGCAAGTGTTTTTCTTAGCTTGTTTCAGCTTTTAGGCGAGAGTGCGAACATTCCGTATTTCTGGATTGGTGATGAACTATGATAAATATTGATGATAATGATGTATTCCTTATAATTTTAATTTTAACTTACATTTGGTATTTAATTTTTTTAGGTGCATATTTTATGAAAAAACCTGTTTTTAGCTAAGATGTGATGGCACATTTATTTTTACGTATTTTACAGAACTGCAGAACTTTCAGGTTTTATTTCAGAATCATAGCCCAAATATTTTTATCAAGCTTTGGAGGGGGACACTTTCAATTTCAGGAATGGTACAAGCTATGGGCACTTCCGAGCGTGATAAACGAGGTATAATGAGTTTTGATGATAATGGCAGCTGTCCCAAAAAGATGTTCTGGACATACACGAGTAGAGTGAAGAGGAACAATAAAAAAATGTTAAGAATGATTAAAGCTCCCGATTTATACAGCAATATATGAAGATAGCAATCAAACGAAAATCCAATTTTTTTCAGGGTAAGCATTGGAGAGTAGGGTATCAACAAGGTTGGTTTTGAACTTCACGAACCACTAAAGCATAGGTAAAACTGTTGAGGATTTTGGAAACGTTCCCATGAGATATATTTTCTAAATTTACCCTAAGAAGGCTAAATGCTTTCCACTCAAAACTGTACTTAAATTTATGCTATTTTCCATGAAATACAGATTCAACCTTCTTGATATTTCAAAATCAGCAGACGTAAGGTACTTACGTGAACTCTCTTTGCAGATAAATGTGTGGATACTAGTATGGTCTACTGTCAATATATTGATGAAGTTTTACGAAGTATTTGCAGCCAGATTCCAAGGAAAAGCTTCTAAAAACGTTCATGATTTCCATACTTTTGAAGAAATTTAGGGACATATTTGTGAAACCAACATAATGACGCCAAAAACTATATTTCTTCACGGCCTTGACGATGATTGCAGGCTGATACATGCAGAATGAACATCAAATGAATTGATAATTGAAATAGTGAAGAGGTACTTTTTACATAAACTCGAACTTATTTATTCTACAAGATTCATTGACGTCTTACTCGATAAGTCAAGCTTAGAGCTTGATTTCTTGTTAAAAATTATGTTTTTATAAACAAGCATCCGGAAACGAAGTGTTTTCAAGATACAGGGTGATAAATTTAATTATTTCTTTGTTAATACGTTACAAAGGATTTACTAGATTCTATTGAAATTTGGCAGTATTACCTGTTGTATTAAGAGTCTAAATCAGCCCTAAATAGAATAAAATTATCAGGTCCAGTGGCGTTCCGGGGGCACCTTAGCGAATATCATTGGCAAACGAATGAATGCCACTACCTTTTTTGTAACTGTAATATTTGTTGCTGATTAAGCATCTAATAATACAACTTCTTTGGCTCTTGTATTTTTTTCGTATCTCACTTCGATTTCGAGAAAAAATATAAACCGTTTCATTGCATGTCGCTGGACAGAATTGGTTTATTAATTTTTATAAATAATTTTAACCAGAAAACACCCTCTAAAATATCTCCGTCTATTTTTCGTATAACTTTTGAAACCTATTGCAAAAAGCAGCGGCGCTACAGAAGGAAGCTTTCACCAAATTTTACTTTTCTAACACCTTTATCAGAAAGAAGTTAGTGAATTACGAGGGGCGTTTTTAAAGTAAGAACCAATTGCGCACCGTGAATATCAAAGGTATTGGCATTTTTGGTGACAACAGCTGTCATGTTTTGCCGCGGGTAAGCTCGAAAAAACTGCTCACCGGTGCTGTCATACTAATTTTTTCATCTAGAAATCATTTGTAATCCAAAATTGCACGTTTGCAACATTAACCAAAAACTGGTGCCACGACTTGACTGAAAAATGAAAAAATATTCATATTTTAGTTTGTCATACGATTTGCATTCATAAATAAAATTTCTGTGATTACAAAACCGTTCTTATTTAAAAAATAGCCCTCGCATAAACCCTTACTTCAGTGCTACTTTTTTTTTAGGTTAATAACTGTGGCACGCTGACGATTTTTGATTGTGCAAATGAACCCAGAATTGTGGAACGACTTGATTTTTCTTCACCTGATTCAATTGATCTTAGCAGTGACGGTTGAGGTTTTCTAGGGGTTTTCCTCGCCCGAGTGCGAATGCAGTCACTAAATATTCCCCTAATGAATATTAGATAAAATGAAAATTGTACTTATCCTATTAAGGATCATGTAATTTTATATCAAATAGTTATTAAATATATTTATATAATAGAACATCGTTTTTTTCCAATTGATAAGAGAAGTCCCGTATTGAAAAAAATATTTTATCCTGTATAAAACCATATAAAACTGGGAATTTATAAGTGTTTAGAGTCATGATGTTCCGCCGTATAAACGCCGGGTCTGCTGAGAGATGAGAATTCAGAGCATAGATTCACAAAAAAAACATTCAGTGATAGAATTGGACTTGGACTTGCAGAAGATTTCGATACTTCTCATTACTCAAACAATAAAAAAACTTTGAACTTTGCAAGTAAAACTGTCTTGTATTTGCAAGTAATTTGGCCACAAAGCTGTGGCAACACTGTTGATGGACTACGGCTATGTGGAGCAATGTGAGTCAGTATCCATATAAGGCCTCGCGTGGTGGCTAGGCTAATCTCGTTTATAAACCAACCGCATTTAAAAAACCGAAACTGGCATATCCATAGAGCAATAAAGTAACTGAAGAGTGGTAATTCAAAGGCATCTAAGTGCCAAAAAGGTTTTATTGAGAAATTAAAGAAAAACATATCACGTATAGATAGATAGATACACTGCAGACGAATTTGAAATACGTATATAGAACTTCAGATTCTTGACTGGCACATAGACTGTTTGCTATACTATTGGCAATGGTACAAATTTCTTAAAATAACTGAAATTCGAACATACCTAAATGTGGCACTTACACGGTTTTAAACTACCACTCTTCAATTATTATCGATTTCAAATGAGCATCATCTTCCGCGAGCGTACTCAGCACTCCGCCGTCGTCATCGATGTTTCTTTCCATCAGAGCTGCGTATACAGAGTGTTCATTCAAAAACTTCCCACCATGGATTTATCGAAGATTTTTCAAGAAAAAAAAACTACTTCACCCCCGCCCCCCCCCAGGGTCATTCCCTTAAAAATTTTAAATGACACGGGGTATCGAATAATAGCTTGTTTGAAAGGTCTTGCGATATTCTTTATTTTGACGTTTGGTTTTTTAAAATCAGTCGATTCGTTTTTGACAAAATAAGAAAAATCTTTGTTTATCTTAATTTGTTCAGTTTGAAAACAAAAACATACGAAAGTATCACTTTTTATTTCAATAAGTGTTCAAAATGTCCGTTAGGGTTTACCAAATCTATAATTCGTTTTAGAATTTAAAGCGGAAACTACCAACAACCCGAATTCTTTTCCACACTATTTTTATCAACACAGATATCCTGGGCGAGCTTTGTTTATTGTGATACCTGTTTAGTTATATCTTGCTAAGGGAAAGAAAGTATTCAATTTGCTGTCAGTTACCTTTGTGACAATCTTGGGATAGTGAACATTAATTTATAGATTCTGATTTTACTTAAAAAATGTTCTATAACTCAATATACGATCGTTTATGTATTATGTATGTCCAAGTCTTCTAACATAGCCCTTACAGTCCATTTATGGTAATAACACTTCTAGTTCACAAAAAATTGAAAGCACTAAGAACATACACTACTCAAAAAAATTAAGGAAGCAAAAAATCCAAATTATTCAGTAACTTTTGACTGGTTGTTTTTCGATGAAAAATCTCGGTTTTGAAAAAAGCATTACGATTCTAGTATTTAGGTGTTTTAGCCGAAACATTTTAGGAATAACGTAACAGCGCAAGGAACAATCTTCGGGCTTCAAAATCGCTTTCTCCGGACCTATTGGCCGAAGTTTGAAATAAATAATCTGGTTGAAAATGGAAAAATCATTTTTCATCTCCTGTTGCCACTAGATATCTGTAACACCTTCAATTTTGAAAATAGCTATTAGAAAAATGTTTTGTACCCATGGAATATTCCAAAAAACAAAAATATCAGCGAGGGGCGGATCTAGAAAATATTCAGCCGAAATCAATAGGATCGACAATGGATTTGCATCATTTTCAAACTATGAGCAATCAATCCGGAGAAACCATACAATCGATCAATCTGCCGTCATTGAGGTACAAAAAAAAACATAAAAACATTAGCCTTGTGATTAGCAGATCTAATAATGCGGTCGATTTTCCAAAACAAGGTAAAAAGTAACTTTTTTCCGTTTAAAAATCAAAGAGAACAAAACATTTTTTTGGCAAAGGTTGCAACCAAATCTTATGGGAGATTTATTCCAGTTCTCGTAAATACAATACATTCTCTGTGATACCGAGATATCACACCAAATGAACATATCGAGATTTTAAAAACAGGATATTTAGTTTGAATAATATGATCAATATGATGATGATGATGATCTTCAAAATGCCTTTTTTAAGGTCTAGATATGACCATTTTCACCGAAATATATCGTGACAAAAATCACCGAAAATTTGAATGTTTTTCTTGCTTCATTAATTTTTTGAGTAGTGTACTTTTCATGCGTGCAAAATATTAATATTCCGGCGAAATAAGAATTTCCAAAAAATCCCTAACTTGTCAAGCTGCAATTATCCGATAATTTTCACATTTCATATAACTTCACAATACACATCCTAAAGGGCTAGATTCAGAAGAGTAACTGATCACTCAATTGCTTCACGGATATAGGAAAAATGGAAATAAAAGACGTCAACATAATGGAAACATTTTATTCTGTACCCATTATATACATATATAGAAATGTACAGAGTGTAACAGTGTAGTGCTGTCTATCACAAGAATATCATATAATGAACAGAAGAAAGTATTTCACGATAGCTGTACATATTCAAACATAAATTCTTTAGAAAAAATCAAATCATGTATCGTCATCATTCAAATTTGATTACGTTCACTTTCGTTCTATTAGTATCTCGGATTGATTACGTCCCACGAAAAACGGTTTTTATGTTCTACAATCCAAATTTTTTATGAAATTAGTATTAATGTATCATTTTTTTATACTCCAACTACCACGAAGGCCTAAGGCCTGAACACCCATTGGCTACCGTGGGGCTATAGGGGGATACAGGGGAAAGGGGGAACGCCACACGGACTCTGGCGAGGGAACACGTGTGCATGCAACATGCACACATTCTGGCTCCGCCTACGAGATCCGCCGGGTGGTACTTCCGCGTTCGACAGTCAGAGACCGTCTACCACCTATGGACAATCACAACATCCATAGCCAAGAGAAAAATTTATCTTGGAACGGGATTCGAACCCGCACAGCGCACGGCGACTGATCAGGAGACCGAAGAGTCTACTACTGCGGCCACCGCTGCTGCCTAAAGCATATTACATAGAGCAATCAATTTATTTCATTACAGTTCGAAAGTGGCAGTAATCCCACTTCTACACCTGAAGTTAGTATATAATAATAATAATAATAATAATAAATGCCTTTATTACTCAGCATACATCAGTGAGGCGAAGTTTAGCCAAATGGCTACTCTTACACTTAACCTCACTGTGTACGAAAGAGTAACACAGTTAAACTCGATACACAAACAAACAATAGTAATAATAAGAAAAAGAAACAAATGCACACTTGAACTATTAATATCCCATCAGCTGTTTCTTAACGAGTCTCCTGAAAGGCACTATTGTTTTACTGCGACATATTTTATCTGTAGAGTTGTATAACTTGACAGCATGAAATGTGAAGCTTTTCTGGAAAAGGGCTGTATAGTGGACTGGCATCGCAAAATTTAGGTTGTGTCTGAGATTTCTCTGATTAATGTTACCTCTTGGTACTAGCTTTTCTAAAATGTACGGTGGTTTTTTTGTGCGAACTACTTTATGGACAAACACCTTCATAGCATAAACAAACTGTGATTCCATCTTTAACCAATTTAAATCTTTAATCTTCGAAGAGACATGACTATATTTACGAAGTCCAAACACAAACCTGCAGCAGCCGTTTTGAATTTTTTGTAACCTATACCGATCCGACGAATCCAAATAAGAATAGAATAAAATCAGAGAATGTTGCAAAGATGACAGGATGAAGCTGTCAACTAATTTTTTCCTAGTCTTAAAGTTTAAAATGAAACGGTTGGAATATAAAAGTTTTAATTTGGCATATGTTTTTTGAGACAGGTAACCGATGTGTCTATCAAACTTCAAGTTAGAGTCCAAGATAACACCCAGGTTTTTAGAATGTTCTACCATGGGGATGCGCTCGTTATTTATAATGAGTACAATTGCGTCCTTTATGTTATTATACATGAGTTTCGGAGAAAAAATCATACTTGAACTCTTTTCAGGATTGATCCTGAGACAGTGCTTTTTACAAAAATCCGTAATATTGATTAGGTCAGTATTAATTTTAAACGACACTTCATTTAACTGAGCATATGTGAAGTGAAATGATAATTGTGTGTCATCAGCATACGTTTGTATAGAACAAAATTCCACACATGAATCTAAGTCTATAGAGTAAATTAAATATAGCAGGGGTCCCAGAACTGACCCCTGCGGAACGCCAGAGGAAACCACAGTACTAGAAGAGACGCCCCTAACCGTCGAAAACTAACTGTTTTCTTTCTGCCAAGTAGCTTTGGAAAAATCTTAGCGGTATATCAGATAATCCAATGTACTTCAGCTTGCTCAACATGATTTTGTGATTAACTGTATCAAAGGCTTTTGAGAAATCAATCATCACTAATATGGTATTAATATGTCTGTCTAAGGTACCTACGATATTGTCAGTTAGATGGAGCAAAGCTGAAGTAGTGCTATGTCCCGCACGAAATCCAGATTGATGAGGAGAAAACAAGTTATTTTGCTCTAAATATTCCACTAGTTGAATGTACACTGCTTTCTCTAATACCTTCGAACAAAAGCACAGCAAACTAACAGTCCGCAAATGATTGAGTGGTTGGATTTTTGACTTTGGCTAAAGGGATGATAATAGCTTCCTTCCAAGCCTCAGGAAAAGTCCCGGTCTCAAGGCATATATTAACAATATGTGTTAAATACAATAAAATTTCTGGTAAGCAGTATCCTAGCATGTTCAAATTAATTTCATCACTCCCTGTAGCAGGTGACTTGATAGAGGTAACTATGTCCAAAATTTCTTCAGCGGTCATCATTCTAAATGTAACTGGAGTTACATCTTGGCTGTTAAAGCTGTTCTCATAAAACTCTACTGTACTGTCAGTCAAACGGGAATTGATATTAAGATTTTGGTAATTTAACATGAAGTGGTCATTGACTTCATTAGGGTCTAACAGGTCATAGGGTATTTCAATGTGTTTCTGGAGACAAATATCCATTGCTCTCAGCTGATCCCAAGCTTTTCTAGAATTAAGATTATCAAAGCGAGATAAATATGCCTTTTTCTCACGCCGGATTGAAGCAAGAGAAATAATTTCTTAACCGTTTATACGCTGTCCAATTTTCATCTGATGGATTGTGACGAAATTTAATTAAAGCCTCATCTCTCACCTTAAGAATGACCTTAAGTGCGAAAGTTAACCATGGAGCAGCTTTTTTGGTGACACGGGCCGTCCGAATAGGAGCATGAAAGTTAAAAAGCTCAATAAGCACCCCAATAAGGGCTAGAATTTTAGAGTTAATATCGGTAATATACAGCATTTCTTCTAAGCCAGCTGCAGCCAAATCCTGCTTGAATTTGATTACATCAATGTTCTTAAAATCCCTATAGGTTATGAATTTTTCCTCCGATGAAAACGGTTTTAATATTTAATTCACAGAATACTAGTTTGTGGTCAGATATCAGATCTGCATTTAAGGTACCAGAGTTGAGAACACTTTCAATATTATTTAAAAATATGACATCAATTAAAGTAGAACTAAAACGAGAAATACGAGTAGGCTCATCGATGACCTGCCTGAAACCATAAAAATCAAGACAACTGCTGAGTACATTAGTGGTATCGAACATATCAATATTCATGTCTCCAAGAAGAATAATGTCATCATATTCAACTTACACAAAAAATAGTTTAAAATTTTTTGGAATCATCCTATTAGATTTGTGGCAGATACCGAGTAGATGCTTTCACAATTTTTTTTAGAAATATTCAAAGATTATAATCTCAGATACATAGAACATAAATAGTACAAAGGTGTGATATTGCATGCATGACATTAATATATGTATTTTTGTTACATTGTCGAGAATTGCTTAAGCTTACGATAAATAGATACAAACCTACGTGCCTTTAGAGCATAAAAACATGAAAATCCTTAGAGCGCTAAGATTAGAGCTTATTTTGTTATGTATACAAGAAGCAGCGAAAAAGATTTCAGTGGTCAGCATAACTAGTATTATGTCTTGATTCGAAAGTATTGCTTTTGAGTTACTTACAAGGAAAATAGTTTACCACAGGAAATGAATATTCAAAAAAGAGTAATTAGGTTGCAAAGCGAATAACATGTTTCGATCCACAAAGAAAAAATGGCGCCCAGTATTATTAGTCAGTGATATGTTCAGCATAAGTTAATCTTTCTAAGAATGAAAGCTAGCTACGAACATGTATAAAAAAAATTGAGTGGATCAAGTCAGCCAAACAGGCCCAAGCAATTGGTTCATAGTTCCCACTCGTTTGACAACGTTGCGATCTAGTGTGTTGAAGATATTTATCTGTAATTCTAAGTTTTAAGGTCAAGTGTACGAATAAATCTGAAGTGTGTCGAATATGTCTAATAACATGAGTCAAAACCATAATTCCACGAGCTGGGATGATATATAGATATACCTCAGATCGGGCTAAAGAGCTGTGAGGCTTTGCGAAATTTCAGGGTCAGTCTGGAAATGAGGTCAAAGTTTGAAGGTTAGGCAAAAATGTGAATTTTAAAGTTTTGGCAACTTTTCCATTTTCTCGCTAGTGTTGTCATTCGAAAGCATAAGTTCCTGCAATATGTGACTATTTCGGAGTAACATTGTCCAAAATGGACTTCAAATTGAAATCTGATAATTCGTTCAGCAGATATTTGACTCAAAAATGATATTTTCCAAATTTTTCATTATTCTCTTGGAGTAACAATTCGAATGCTTTCCGAAACAAAAAATCAGCAATACTAATTTTTATTTCGCTCTAGACGAGGACATCTGAATTGGTCGTGCCCTTTACAGCTAGTTTTAAATATTTTTGTCTAAAATTTGTCATCTGCATCATGCTAGAGGAAGTATAATGTTATTGGAGATTTAGATGACAAAAGATGTTAGCTTTGTTATAAATGCATCAAAACGTTGCTAAATGTTAATTGGCTCAATATAGCTAATATTTGCAAACAACAGTAGTTCAGTATACCCAGTGCCCAAGTTCAGGAACGTGATTTCAAAAATGGTTAGAGCTACAATGTTGATTGAATGAGGAAAAACGTTGCCCAATAGTACCTTTCACATGCAGCTTACAGAATTCGTCTGCCATTTTTTGAGTTATTTGGAGGAAAATATAATTTCGAAAATTTGTAAATTCATACTTCTCTGCAATTAATCAGAAGGCAGCCATTTTTTTAATTAAACCAACATTGTGGTTCTAACTGATTTTGAGCTGGTAATGCTCACTGGGCACTATTCTAAACTATTCTTTTTTTTTTCGAATATCTCTGAAAAGCTGTATTAACCAATAGACGTTGAGCAATGTGTTGAATCTAAACTATAATTAGATCAATCTCCAATACCATCCATATACCTCCTCTATCATGATGAACATTGAAAATTTTGAGTCCAATCCCGTTCCAAAAGAATTTTTCTCGGGGCTATGAGTGTTATGATTGTGGTAAACGGTCTCTGAGCGGCAAACGTGGTGGTACCTCCTGACGGATCTCTCTCGCTAGAGTCCGTGAAGGTTCCAGTAGAAAAAAAGAAGCCTTTGAACCGTCAAGAAAATGAAGCTTGAGCGATTTATGTTTTTTTGTTTTTTGCCTGTCGGTCTCCCGCAATTGGTACGATTTTAAAAAACTACAAAGCTTTTTCCGGCTTTGGATTGGCACATTTATCAAAATCCGACTGGTAAGTACTTTCCAAATTATAGCGGGGCAAAGGATAGCGGACAGACAGACGGACAAACCGACGGTTTTCCTTGATCTACATGACATATGGACGACTTTTTGCAGAAAGGAACCACTAAATATGGAAAATCTAGATTTTAGTAAAATATTTTATTACGAGCATATAAGTTATAATTTTTTTGAGTGTTATATACACATATTTAAAGCCACTGGTATGCCATTGATTAACATCGTTGTTGGTCTAAAGTGAATTCTTTATCATTGTCAAAACTTTAAAGGCGAATTGCTCAAGAATTGTATTTCTGGCTTGGTTCCTATCTGCAAAAAACCGTCCATATACGAGTATATATTGTCCAAAAATATTTTTAAAATTTTTTTGAGATTAAAATACTTTCTAGCTAGTTGGCGTGGAAAGTAAAGTCTCAGAAATATTTTCGTTTTTAGATCAGTCCTCTGGCGGAATGCGCATGCTCCGGACAAACGAGACAGTTGACAAACGTTTGGCAACATTGTTAAATTTTAGTTGCAATGGAGCGTTTTACAGGGCCGCAACGTGCTTTTTGTGTTCGCGAGTTCTATAAAAACAAGGATTCTTATGTGCTTGTACGTCGTTTGTACAGAAATCATTATAACATAGCAAGAATGAGAGATGTCCCAAGCGCAAATTTAATTAAATATTGGGTAAGAAAGTTCGAGAGCACTGGAAACACGTGTATTAGTAAACCGCCTGGACGGCCAAGGTCAGCAAGATCGAACGAAAATATTGAACGTGTGCGCCAGTCCGTTAACGAGGATCCCCAGCAATCATTAAGACTGCGTGGAGCGTCTCTAACTTTGCATAAGTCAACTGTTCATCGCATTATTCGCAAGGATTTGCATTTTCACCCATACAAGATTGTTGTTACACAACAATTAAAACCACAAGATCCCGCTAATCGATTAGAGTTCTGTAGAACAATGAGAGAGCATTTTAACGGTTACAACAACATATGGTTTTCTGATGAATCGAATTTTCACATTAACGGGCATGTTAATAAACAAAACTGCCGATATTGGGCCGAGCAGAACCCGCAAAATCTTCATGAGACGCCATTACACTCGCCTAAAGTTATCGTCTGGGCTGCTATGTCAGGGCAAGGAGTCATTGGCCCGTATTTTTTTGAAGACAATCGTGGCCAAGCTCAAACTGTAACATCTGAGCGCTACTGCCACATGATTAGGACTTTTTTAACTCCAGCTATACAGAACCATGGTGGCTACAATAGAAACACGTTTTTCCAGCAAGATGGAGCGACTTCTCATGTCACGAATGAATCCTTGGATGCTCTTCATCGGTTATTCCCAGAGAGGGTCATCAGTCGCAGAGGAGACATTAACTGGCCACCGAGAAGTCCCGATTTGACACCAGCAGATTTTTTCTTATGGGGATACCTGAAGAGTAAGGTATACACCCCACCGCCACAAGATTTGAGAGAGTTGAAGCAAAAAATAACAGATGAAATAAACGCCATTCCTCGAGCAATGCTTCGGAGAGTGATCGAAAACTTCAGTTCGAGATTAAGAGAGTGTGAAAACATGAACGGTGCTCATTTATCCGATACTCTTTTCCATAAATAAAATTAATGTTTAGGCTTTCGTTTGGTAATAAATTTATCTTTGTAAAAATATTCTAAGTATTTTTATTTATGGCATAAAATAAGAAAATATTTATGAGACACCCTATACTATCGTAACGAAAAGTCATGCGTATTTCCTAGAAATATACCTTATATCAAAGACTGCTAGATCGAAGCATGTTACCACACTAGATAACACTGAGACAAAGAAAAAAGTATTTTTAATGTCAAAATTTTTTTTTTGGGAATCCATATTTTCCGATTAGAGTAGAACAGAAAAATTATACAGGGTGGCCCATCCATGTGTCGACGGTAGATTACTCATAAACAAATACATTTTGGGAAAATCTATTTATGGGATGTTATACATGACATTTGAGGGCACATTCCTAAAATATTGGCCATTATACAGGGTGTACCAATTTCGACCTACATATCAAAGTTGTGATTTTTTAAATGGATTGCCTCAAATTTTATTGCATATTTGGATAAACCAATTCAAAATAAAGAAAACTGATATCACATACTATGGGATTGTGGTAATTGGCTACTGAGATATAAGGTGTTTTGTATAGAAAAACCCCCACTTCGGCAACCCCTCAATCCGCCATTTTGAAATTTGGAGTGCTGAATTTTGTATTAAAAAAAAACGTGGTGTCAAAGAGCGAAAGCGTTTGGAATACCAAAGGATACCAAAAAATTGCAATGTTCAGTTCCTTTAGCTATAACTTCTAACAGAAAGTAACACAATGGTGTTAGATTACAAAAGCAAGTATCAGACGTCTAGGGGAGGGGCGCGCAACCCCCGCGCCACCCCACCCCTAAATCTGCCACTGGATGCTAATGAACGAGTAGAAAAGTTGCACCTCTTGAAGTGAACACCTCGAGTTTGGCATATTCTGTGGATGGAAAGGACTCCGCACAAAACATATGTATACTGTCTCTCGAATTTCTTAGTTTGTGTGATAAATACTGGACATTAATTATCAGTTTTTTTTCGTAAGTGATGCAAGAGGTGTTCATAGATAACATTTGATTGAGGTGACCAGATAGCATATGTAAGTCTATCAGTTTCTATTAATTTGCATCATGGTCAACTGTGAAATTTGCCAAACATTGGTAACTCGGTCAAGGCCACCTATTTCTTGCGACGCATGTAAAAAGCAGTTTCATTCTTTGTGTATCTCAAACACAGAAATACTGGGCGTCATAAGTACTGTTCCTGGGTTGTTTTGGAGATGTAAGAACTGCATTCCTAACTGCATTGTAATAAACCAGGATGATGTTAAGAATCTACTGAGTGGCAAAATTGACGAGGCCATGGCTTTTTTCAAGAATCAAGTCACGAAATTATCTGCTGATATATCAAGATCTATGAAATCATCTCATGCAGTACCTTCTGTCAACAAGCCTGCAGTATCCTATGCCGAGGTCGTTAGAAATAAGACCCAGCCAGCATTAATTATTCAGCCAAAAAATGGGAATCATCAAAGCAAGCAAACCAAAGCTGATCTAATACAGCATGTGAATCCTTGTACTGCGGAAGTTCAGTTAGCGAAAGTGAAGGATGTTAGGGATGGTGGTATTCTTATTGGCTGTAAGTCAAAGGAGGAAAATCAGAAGTTGAAAGCTATTGTTCAGGAAAAGTTGTCAGATAGTTATGTGATACGTGAAATTACCGGTATTAACCCGCGGTTTCGGTTAGTGGGCATGTCAGTTAAATATTCAGATGATAAATTACGGCACTTGTTATTAAAAGGAAATACTTATATCTTCGAAGATGATTTTGAATGTAAAATTGTTAAGCACTTTCCTACTAAAAAAGACCCTTCTGTATATCAAGCTATTGTTCAGGTGGATAGGAGTAGTTATGACAAAATTGTTAAAGCTGGTTACTTGTTTGTGGGGTATGACAATTGCGCTGTTTACGATGCTATTGATGTGTATCGTTGCTTTAAATGTAATGAATTCCATCATTCTTCTAGCAAATGTAAAAGCGCAGTTGTTTGCCCACTCTGTAGCGAGAATCATGAGGTCAAACATTGCAAATCACAGACTCGTAAATGCTCAAACTGTATGAAACTTAAACAGAAAGATGGTAGTGTGCAAACGGATCATGCTGTTTGGGATAAGCAGAAATGCAAGGCATACAATGAAGCCCTTGATAGATTGAGACACGACCTACTCAGTCAGTAGCAACCAATGCATCCCTTCGTCGTAACTCACAAGGGAGTAGATTCTAATTGTAGTGATAGGCTGCAACCTCTAATATACTACCAAAATGTTCGTGGACTCCGAACGAAAGCTGCTGTTTTTTATAATGCTATTTGTAAGTGTGAATATCCTATCATTGCAATAACTGAAACCTGGTTAGATTTCTCATGTATGAGTAGTGAATTTATTCCAACTCCATATAATGTTTTCCGGACAGATCGAGATTATGTAACCACTGGTTGCTCAAGAGGTGGTGGTGTGTTGATTGCGATTGATGAGCGTTTTACAGCATCTTTGATAGAGATACCTGAGTTGGCAGTACTTTCTGCCCTAAAGATTGATGTAGTAGCAGTCAAGGTTTGTACCAACTCTTTTTCAGTTTACATTTGCAATGTCTACATACCACCTGATAAGTCCAATGCTGAATATGAGCAATTTTATGATGCTATCTTGTCATCGCACGTCCTATTTGATAGGAATTTAGTTATAACAGGGGATTTCAACATAGCTAACTACACTTCTTATGCTAATAGTCATGGACGCAACGCAAAATTGGTATCGTTGAACAACTTTGCTGAGGGTCTTGCTATTAATCAGCTTAACAATATTTCAAATTCTATGGACAATACCCTTGATTTAGTTTTCTGTAGTGGTCTGTGTGAGGTTGAACATTCGTGGGATCCGCTGCTAGATGAAGACCCATATCACCCTGCCCTGAATATTTGTTGTAATGTCAACAGCAGTCTCAATACTAAGCATAACTTTCCTGTTCCATTTATAAATTCTTATAATTTCCGCAAAGCCAACTTCCCCAATTATATAATTTAATTTCAGACATGGATTGGGCTGCTTTAGATGGCTTTCATGACGCGAATGAAGCGTGTGAGTTCTTTTATAATAAACTGTACAATGCTTTTGATACCTGTGTTCCAAAATATGCCCGAGCAACGAAACGTAAATACCCACCCTGGTTCAATTCAGCAATAATTAAGCTTATCAAACGCAAGGAGAAGATTCACCGATCTTATAGACGCAACAATTATCCTAAAACGTATCAGACATTCAGGGAACTTAGATCAAAAATTAGGATAGAGTCAGATGAAGCATACAAAATATATGTCAGACAAGCTGAGAACGAAATACAAAGAGATTCGAATAAATTTTGGGGCTTCTTAAATTCTAAGCGAAAATCAACAAACTTATCAAGTAGGATGATTTACAATGGTAATGAACTTTTGGAACCGAACGACATTTTAAATGCTTTTGCGGATAACTTCTCCAAATACTACTCGTCTTCGTCAGCCACCGAAGAAACTGATGACTTTTTAATGAGCAATGAACAACCACTCAATATTACTAGATTTGAGGAGGATGAAGTTGTCTTAGCCTTGAAGCAAATAAAACCTAAGATGACTACCGGACCGGATAATGTACCAGCTTTTATTTTGCGTGACTGTGCCTCTGTGTTGGCG
Organism: Acanthoscelides obtectus; assembly: GCA_963669975.1. Lineage (NCBI taxonomy): Eukaryota > Metazoa > Arthropoda > Insecta > Coleoptera > Chrysomelidae > Acanthoscelides > Acanthoscelides obtectus. The sequence continues at coordinate 31,072,932 of CAVLJG010000005.1, forward strand.
TGTCCTTTGACCGTTTTATTCAACTTGTGCCTTACCACCTGCACAATTCCAGAACTATGGAAGTTGTCTAAAGTATGTCCAATACACAAAAACGGCAGTAGGAATGATGTATCAAGTTTTAGACCTATATCAATATTGTGCAATTTTTCAAAAGCTCTAGAGATATTAATATATAACAGACTATATCATCATGTCAGCAGAAAAATATGTGTTCAACAACATGGTTTCATGAAAGGGCGCTCAACAGTATCAAATCTGATGAACTTCACACAGACCATAGCAGAAAACATTGACAGAGGATTACAAACAGATGTGGTCTACACAGACTTCTCCAAGGCTTTCGACAGAGTTGATCACAGGATGCTATTGCATAAGCTGAAATCTCATGGATTATCTGATCCTTTAATACAACTATTTAAGTCCTACCTCACTGGAAGAAATCAATTTGTGATGTTTAATGGCATCAGATCGTCGAAGTATGTAGCCAATTCCGGAGTGCCACAAGGCAGTAACCTAGGGCCTTTATTGTTCGTCATATTTGTGAATGACATAGTCAATGCTGTTGGCGAGAATTGTTTACTTTACGCTGATGATCTGAAGATGTTTTGTCGTGTAGTTGATGAATCAGACTGTGATCAACTTTTAGAAAATCTGGTCAGGTTGGATGCTTGGTGCTCACAAAACAATCTGTCATTAAACATCAATAAATGTTACGTAATGTCTTACACTTTGAAGAAAAATCCTTTGTTATTTGACTTTACCCTGTCAGGTAGCTCTATTCAGAGGACTTCAACTTTATGTGACTTAGGCGTGACATTTGACTCCCAACTAACATTCGTCAAACACATTGACAGCAAAATTTCCGAGGCAAACCGCATGTACGGCTTTATTGTAAGAAACTGCCGTGACTTCACTCAGAGTACCACCTTGAAGTTGCTGTATTATGCATATGTTAGGTCGAAGCTTGAGTATGCATTGCTAATTTGGAATCCGCATCATATTATTCATATAAGTAGGCTTGAATGTGTTCAAAGACGTTTCTTAAAATATTTGTCACTGAAAGTGGATGGCGTTTACCCGCCCATAGGTATACCTCATGATTCCTTACTTGAAAAACATCTAATCAGCAGTCTTGAAGCAAGGCGCACTTGCCAGTCAGTGATTTTTCTATTTAAGTTGATCAATAATGCTAGTGATGATTTAGCTTTATTGGGTCAGTTATCATTTAACGTACCTAGGCTGACATCCCGACAAAACGTTACGTTTTATCTACCTGCGGCACGGACAAATTATTTACACTATTCCCCTTTACATGTGATGTGTAGGAATTACAATTCTGCAAGTAACAGGATTGATATATTTAACTGCAGAATTGCAGACATAAAAAATAATATTAAGTAACCAGCATGTATCTTTTACACTTTGTAGTCTATTACTTATTACTTATTATTGTCTTTTATATCTGTGTTATGTTCTGTGTTTCCTCACCCTGTAATTGGTATTTACTGTAGGGTGTTGTAATGAATAAAATAAAATAAAAAATAAAATAAAATAAAAATAAAATATGGAAAAAGGGATTCTTACAAGGGCAAGTTAAGGGCATGTTTATTTTTATACGTTGATGCTGAAATAGATCTGATATGATTTGCTTATAAGCTCAGAAAGATTCACTCTAAATGACAGTTCGTCTCACATGAGCACGGAAAAGTCGTGGTTGTTACAACGTCAAATCAAGGTCATGTTTATTTATATATTATAACATTGTCAACCCCGCTCAGACAAACGTCTGACGCGGTGCCTACTGTACAGGGGTAGAGGATCGCTCAACCCTTTGGTGGGGGGTTCTAATTGGCCACTGCAGACTAAAAATTTATACCTTTTAACGGTAAAACGTGGAATCTCTACGCATATCTACTGGAACATCAACGGATTCAGGGCACGGAAACCAGAGATCCAGGAGATCCTAGACCAGTACTAACCAGAGGTGATGGCCATCCAAGAAACGAAATTGGATGCTGCCCATAGTCTGACGTTCCCGCGGTACGAGACGTACCGCTACGACAGAAGAGGCAGAGGTGGAGGAGTCGCATTACTCGTCAAACGTACCTTGACGAGTCATGTCCTCGACGATGCCGCAGACATCAACGGGGACGGAATCACGGTCCAGGTCCATCACAACCACCGTCCCTACAGAATCACCTCCCTATATGTGCCACCAGGGGAGGCCCTAGACGAAGATGACATCGCTGACCTCCTAAGAGGCCCAGGAGCACGCATAGTCATCGGAGATCTAAACTGCAAGTCTCCGGCATGGAACAACAACGTCGAAGACAGGAATGCAAGGCAGCTCCAAGAACACGTCGATGCCCTGGCGGGGGTCATCGTCGGTCCGGAGCAACCAACCTACATTCCATTCAGCCTTGAGCGACCTGCGGTACTGGACATAGCCATCCTACGCAACATCAGAGAGGAGTTCGAGATAGAGACCCTGGTGGAAGGATCGTCGGACCACAATCCGATCCTACTAACACTTGGCACAGGGTCTACAACTCGAGATAGCTTGAGCACCAAACGGACGAACTGGAACCACTACAAATCCAACGTCCAAAGAAATATCACTCAAATTCCAACCATCCGATCAGCGGAGGAACTGGACAACGCAGTAGAGGAGCTGGAGAATGCTGTCCTGCGAGCGCACGAGGACAGCACCCACTCCGAGACTACGGCAGTTCCTAGACATCTAAATGGTCCAGCACCGCACCATATTAGGCACCTGATCAGGGAGAACAGAAGACTCAAGCGAGAACATCTCTATCTGTTGACAGAGGAGTCGAGAGGTGCGCGAAACAGAGCATCGCTAGCTCTGAAGAACGCACTCGCGGAACTCCAAAACAACAGATGGAATGCAGCCTGTGCAGAACTAGAGACCCAGGATGGTACGGCCTGGACTATGCAGCGAAAATTTCGTCATCAGCGCACCACGATCCCCACTCTTCACGGCCAACGCGGCTTGGCCTACTCCAGTGAAGAAAAAGCCGAAGCATTCGCCGATTCGCTAGAATCCGAATGCAGACTCAATTACCATGAAGACGAGGACGACAACTACGAGGAGGCCGTGGAAGTCGCAGCCGAAATCATGAGGAGACGACCACCTGGCCAGGAGACGGATCACCCCTCCAGTCCAGAGGAAATCCGTCTGATCATCCGCAGGTTGAAGGTCAGAAAGGCGCCGGGAAGGGACGGCACCAACAACAGTATGCTGAAGAACCTTCCCTCCAAAGGCATTGCTGCGCTCACCAACATCGCCAATGCCACTCTGAGACTTAACCACTTCCCGCGGCGGGAGTCACCCTGCTCTACAACATCTACACTCACGACGTACCGAAGACAGCTGACACAATGCTGGCCCTATATGCAGACGACACTTTTATAGCCGCCAAGCATCGACGACCCGAGATAATCCGTAGTAGACTACAGCATGAACTGGACCACATCGAAGAAGGATTGCAAGACCTCTCGAAGCATCCATCTTCGACGAAGATATCCAGTGGAGCGACAAAGTGGGGATCGTATTTGACAAGTCCCTCACCTGGAAAGACCACATAGAAGCTGTCATCGCAAAGACCAGAGCAGCCATGGCTCAACTCTACCCATTACTGGGTAGACACAGCCGGATGTCGCTAGCGACCAAGCTACGGCTGATCAAGGCCGTCGCCAGACCTCAGCTCGCTTACGCCTCCGCGGTCTGGGGGTACGCTGTTCCCAGCTACCGCAAGCGACTTGCTGCTCTAGAGATGAAGCTACTCCGGATCGCCACCAGTGCACCATCCTACGTAAGAAACTCAACCTTGCGTAGAGACCTGCATTGGGACACCATTCACGAGTACATGAGGAAAAAAGCGGAGAAGACCTTCCAGAAAGCTCAGGACCACCCGAACGAGCAGCTACGATTCCTCACGGACTACGATCCGGACGAGAGGCCTCGCAACCGCAGAACCAGGTACCCTAGACCAAGGTCCCAGTTGGAACCCGCTAACTGGAACCTTGACTAGGAGACTAGGAGAACCCGCGGTTACTCCCTCCCCACGGCGTGGATGCAGAGGACCAGGTACCACCGGGACCAGGACCCACCGGGACCAGGACCCACCGGGACCAGGACCCACCGGGACCAGGACCCACCGGGACCAGGACCCACCAGGACCAGGACCCGCCAGGACCAGGACCCGCCACGACTAGGACCCACCAGGACCAGGACCCGCCACAACCAGGACCAGGAACAATATATATAGGTAAGAGGACTTGAAACTCTTGATTTTTCGAAAACAAGAGTTTCAAGAGAACCTAGCAGACCCTCTATTGATGATCGCTTAACGACATCGATAGAATGTGCGAGGTAAAGGTAACCAACCCGGCGTTCCCAGAGACTGAAACACATGAGGAGACGTTGTAGCAGACCGCAGGTCACGCACAACACATGGCCTACCGAGACGCTGATGAGTCGGGACACGCGGAGATTAGGGTTTGGTGGGTATTAGGTGGTCTCCTCAAGACAACCTGGAGTCCCACACACGCCGTAGCTCGATCTATGGTATGGTGCATAAACGCATTCCCCCCTCACCAAAAAAAAAAAGAGAGAGATCCAACCTGATTCGTGTGTTCAAGTGCTGGGAAGAGGACCACACATCGATCCACTTTCTGGGCTTTTGCAGTCTGAAGGCTGAGATATTCGGAGCCACGGAGTTTGATGGAGAAGTTGCTTATTCGGCGGAACGGGCAAACATCCTGACCTTCATTAGGAGATAAAGAAGGTTTGACAGATTAATGGATTAACATGTGGTATTAGTACACTCCGAGTTGACAAAAATGGCCAAAGGTGGCCTACTTGCCGGGCTTCGCCTCACCATCACTACTACTAACGATATGGATGAAGTTTTATAGGCCACCCTGTACTGACCCAATGTATGCACAGTAGTTATTTAGAGCTACGAAACTCGAAAAATAATCTTGCTATTCATATTGTCCGAACATTATGGCTCGAAATAATTTTTAATTCTCTGGTAATCTCCACTTTTTTCTTGAGTTTTACCTCCCGTGATTAATCCTTAGGCATGGGAATGGGAACCTCCCAGTGTTGGCCCAGGCGATAGAACGATAGGACAGTGGCGGTCGATCTTTACATATAGATACTCGTATATTAACGTTAAGACAGCAAACCTAATACTATATTCCGCATCAAAAGAATCATGTCAAGTAGGTTGACTCTGCTCTTCCCAAACAACGCTGTCATCAGTTCATAATATAAGCATGAACATGTATAAGAAAAAAACAGGATTGTGTTACCCTCGTGCCAGGGGGGTGGTTGTAGATGCACTTCCCTGCACGATCAATGTTACTTCTGGGGTTCGAAGTGGTTGTCGATTTGGAGGATTAGGGCGCTGGGGGAAATGAAAAGATTGCCAATTTCCAGAGCTTGTCCAAAATCTATTTAACTATTTTTAATAAATCACCTGAAGGGTGCTATTACAAAGTTTGCAACAAACTATGTGAAGGCTGCTACGACAAGGTTTGCAACAAACTACCTGAAGGGTACTATGACAGGATTTTCAAGTATTCAAAATGATCACAGTAAGCTCAAAATTTCACTTTGCAATGGTTAATCGATCACCTAACAACAAATGAAAACGAACATTAGTGACTTACCAAGTTTCCGGGGGTATGCATACCTCAGGATCACACCAGCTGTGAAGTTAGGATAAATAAATCATATTAAGTGAAATTAGCTGCTTAAGTATATAGATGCAGTTCGACGGGGTTTCAGCACATGGCGTCTGTGGACATTGGCAACAGCTGAATCAGCTCCCTTCCTCAGGGGCTGCTTGTAACTCTCATTACAGGGCAGGGCGTGGAAAAGTCGTCAGGGCTTCATCTGAAGGTATCAGCAGTAGTTTGGTAGAGAAAACGTAAGGCGAAGAAGACGAAAAGTTGGAAGAAGATGAACAAGTTGGAAGAAGATGAAAAAGAAAGGCCTGAAACAAAAATCCAATATGGCGCCGGGTTCCATTTTAATGCAAGCCGAATTGCTTACCTCTGTTGGAGTGTGGCCTAAAAGTGTCGGCTAGAACGCCGTAAAAGCGTCGAAGAGTCCCGTCTCCCACATCCTCGTAGGATTATATGAGACATAAAAAGGAAGAACGCTTAGACTTCATTTGGCGTAAATATCCGCAAAATGCGTGCTTCTCAACAGAGCTACGACCAAAAAGTGAAGTCTCTTCAACTTGGACACGGAACACAAAGTTCGAGAGGAGCAATGGAGCAATGGAATAACAGCGGACTGTTCCCGGACTGAAAGGACCGAACACTTGTCAAATTGTAACATTGAGGTTAGGAAAGAAACGAAGACGTAAACAATTCTCAGATGAAGGGGCCTCAACTACAAAATGAGATAATAGGTGGAAAGTTACGTATAAACCATAGAAAAAATCTTCAGGTAGTTAAACTAGAAATATGTCTACCCTTGTTTAGTGTTTTCGATTATTGCAGGGTCACGGCAGTTCCTACAAGGTATTCTGAGGCAAGAGTATGATTTCAAATTAAACCCGTAACAATTGTATAGATTGAGTGAGCCAAAAAGGCCCTTACAACTAGACCAAGGTCCTGTCCTACTCAGGTGATAACGCTGCTCTTTCTGAAAGTATTAAGATTTTCATAATTTACAAATCCTTTTCGTCCTTGGCATAGTAGTAACCTTGTCTAAAAATTTCATCCAAATCCGAGTGGCGCGTGAGAGGTAGGCGTGAGAAATAAAAATTATCCGAGATGAAATGAGATACCGTAACACCATCAATAAGAATTTGTCACAGCTATGTTTCTTCTCTCCGCACTAATTAGAAATCTACCTAGAAAAGGTTTATGTCGCATACGCGACGCTGTACTCAACTATATTACCATATAGCATATAGCAAAAGCTGCTGGAAAAAAGTTAGGTTATTTATTTAGGTCTAAGGAGTACTTTACCCTACAAAACCTCGTCACTTTGTACAAGACCAAGATAAGACCATGCCTCGAGTAATCCACACATGTTTGGGGTGCCACCATCCCTACCACACTGACGATATTCGATTGTTTCAGAGGAGGGCTGGCCGACTGGTCGATTACACCTCTCTAACGAATAGTCTCACACCCTTTCTCGTCGACGGGCGATCGGTGATCTGGTTCTCTTCTACCGCTATGTCAACGGGCTGGTGCGTCCCATCCTCTGTCGAACTTCGCGATTCCAGAACCGGTCGGTAGGACCACACCGTTGTTCCAGAATGTCGAGACTATGGAACAATCTTTTCTTTCTTCTGCAAATCTTAGGCAGTTCAAAAATCGAATTAACAAAACATATTTAAGTTTCTTATAGAAGTCGCGGTGCCCGGTATTTAAGTATGAAAAAGTCAATGGTTAATTTGTTATTTTGGTAGTATAACTTCGTAAAATCAGTTATTGAGGTATTTTCGTAAAATGTTTTTTTTATTAGAAGATTTTTTGTGGCTCTTCTAAGAGCCGACGGCACTGAGTTACAAACATTTATTATCGACCGTTAACAAAAATAAAATAACAAAAATAGTAGAGGACATATAAAAGTATAACAAAAACTTTTCCGGTAAGTAATAAATAAAATCTAATCAAAAATAAGAAATGAAGAAACAAGTTTCTTTTAGAATACAAACATGAATTTGTGGTGAACGCAGACTATTTTTAGTGCAAAAAATTGTTTGTGAATAATGTCACTGCACTCCAAGCAGAATCCTGGAACATCAGGGCATGTTCTAAATTCGTACATTGTTTGGGTACGGATCCCCTTCATGCTACAAAACTGGCATCTTTTTCTGGATACTTGTTTTTTACCATCTAAATCACGTTTCACTAATTTGTGTCCTTGAGTGCCTGCAGTATTGTACCTTGGCTCTGATAAGAGCCAGCGGCACCGGCAAACATCTCGCGTTGACTCTTATAAGAGCTGACGGCAGCGAACGTGTTAACACCATTCGTCTACTCCACTGATGCGCTACTGAGCTGCAGAGCTTGCCCTATCCCGTTTCCTGCTCCTGTTCTGCCTGCTAAATACCTCAGCCTGCAATCAGCATTGCCGGCTTCGTTTATTAAAAAACTCTTTGAAATGTAATTAAACTGCAGCCGAAGTGGTAAGTATCTAATATCCAACTCGCCGGCTAACGAGATATCGTGCTTATAATTAACTAAAACTTGCTCCTGGCTCTAGAAGATATATTTACTTCGTCACAGGGATTCTCGCGGCACACCTTAATTTAATTTTGGAGAGTAATCAATGTATAATGTGGAGCAGCACCAACTTGAACAGATCCTGTTGGTATAATGCTGAAAATGAGCAACCATGAGAGAAACGAATGGGTAGCTATCGAACTGCCAGAAAATATTGTTAGAAATCGAAATTCGTCAGAGATTAACTTATTCCTAAATATGACCAACCATAAACTAAAAGATACTATCGCCATCTGTGAGCTAGCAGAAGAACGCAAAAATTAATTCCTGTGAGGAACTGTGCAGAATAGTAAATCTATCCGTACCGCTCCAAGCTTTAATATATGGGATCAGGCTTCTAGCCCATGCAACATGCATCCCACCTTTCTTATCAAAACGTGCATCTCTTCCGTCGATTCTGGCTTCCACGCCCTATTATAGGGTGCGCATCTCTTTTCAGTCAGCAAACCAGTTGGTAAAGTATCAGCCACCCACCAGCAATGCGACAGTCGACACCGTACTGTAAGCGCAGACTACGCGCAGCACTACTTTTCGCTGGCTTCTGAGCATCATTTGGCCATATTTCTTTTTCCTCAAGGCTTGATTATAAATACGAGTATATAGGGGCTCTATCTAGTATAATCGAGGTGGCCACCAGTGCCAAAATCCCTCTCACTACTGGGGCCTCCTTCAGATCGCATTAGTATACGTTTATTTTCCCCCAAAATACAATGTGTTAACAAATACAAATGCTAACTTCAGTACAATAATAAACGTAAAATAAAATATAATACCTGACTTTCACAAAATAACCTTAATTTAACATGTTTTATAAGTCACAGAAAACTTTTAAATTGACTTGTGAAGCCCATTGAAACCAAAATAGTTGGTTGTGCACGGGCAGACTTTTTTTTGATATAATTTTGATAATAAATTTTTCTTAGAGCCGGATTTATACAACAAGCCCATTGTAAGTATGGAAGGTAAGGAGGAGTAGCACTTATACAGGATAATAAAGTTAATTCCACGAACTACAGAAGTATGGAGGGTGAGGAGGAGTAATACTACTACTACTACTAGTAAATCTAGTATTCGTGTCTCTTGTCTACCAATTAAAAAAATATATTTTTTAAATAAAGATTTTATCAAAGACAATGACTTTATTTTATCAACATACATACGGTACATGTATGGCAAACAATAATAAATTTTACATGATAGGTAAGTGTGACATCGCAAGCTTACATTTCTTTGAAAAGTTTGCATTTTTAAGTTTTTTTTTCTTTATATCTATAAGCATGGCTAGTTTAATTGAAGCTGTTTTTATGTTTGTATATGAATTGAATTCATTCATGCAGAAACAGTTGCCTTAGGTCAAACACTCCAGTCTGAAAACGATTTATTCAACATTCTTTTTTGCAGTACATATATCCAGATGCGCCAAATGACAATATGCGGCACTTCCCCAACTCAAAATAGCGTATCGTAGACGAGATTCAACTAATGAATAATACAGCATTTTCAGGTGCATGTAGTCTATGAGATGTTTTAAGTATTTAAAGCGATATAAGAGTTGTCGTAAGGTATTTGTAATGTTAGCTATATGAACATCCCATCTCAAGTGGCGATCAATGGTGACACCTAAGTATTTATAGGTTTTCACAGATGTTAGAGATATACTTTGATTTATTAAAAGTTGTTCATACTGAGATAGACAACGTACTGTATTAGAAAAAGGCATAAAGAATGTCTTTTGATAGCTCACGGTTAAAAGTTTATGAGCAAAATAATCAAAAATAGTTCCTAGATCCCGCTCTGCTTTAATTTTTACATTTTCCCAAGTGTTATCATCATACAGGACTGCCGTATCATCTGCAAAGCTAAACACTTGACCAACTGACGAAGAAGTTAGAATGCTGTTTATGTAAATTGTAAACAAGATTGGACCCAACACAGTACCTTGAGGTAAACCGTAATCAACTTTCTTCATTACTGAATGTGTCACTAATCTTCACTACTTGTTTTCGATTTGAGAGTTAGCTTTTAAACATCTGTAAAGGTCCTTCTCGTACTCCTGCATCCTCCAAGGTTTCCAACGTCTGCTGGTGATTTACAGTGTCGAAGGCCTTATATGCACGGTACCTGTGTACTCAATTCGAATCCCTTCTGTTAACTTAGCAATTGCATCCTTGGCTAATATTCCCTCTCGAAAACAGAATTGCTTATCTGAAAGATATTTGCATTTGTCCAAAAATTTAACTAGCTTATTTTTCAATGTTTGCTCAAATATTTTAGCTATAATTATGATGACAGATATTGGTCTATAGTTATTTATACTTTTTACTTCACCTTTTCTATGGACAGGTTTAACTAAAGCTATTTTGAACCCTTCTGGGACTTCATTAGAAATATAAATTCGGTTGTTTAAGTGACATAGCGGCATTGAAATAATGTCAGCAGTATATTTAAATATTTCGGACTTCAAGTTGTCAAAACCGGGCGATTTTCCATTTTTTAATGTTTTAATGATTGAGGTTACTTCAGTTACATCTACCGCCTCTAAGAAAAATGTACTTTGATCTATTTTCCTTTGCGGTCTATTTTTGTTTGGCCTCACAATGCGTTCAGCATAGTATTTGCCAATATTTACAAAGAAATCTTTAAACTTATTCGCAATCGTTATTGGCGAATCACATAATTTATGTTCATCAACTATTTCCTTAACTGCACATTTAGAACTGCCTTTACAGAGTTTATTAACTACGTTCGACAAGTTCTTAGGAGTATCTTTGTTTTTATTTATTTGTTTCTTGTAAAAATTGTATTCAGCACTTCGTATGAGTTTTTCTATTTTTTTCTTATATTCAAGATATCTTATCCTCACCTGCTCATTTTCAGGCTTCATCAAGTACTCAGAATATAGACGATTTTTTTCATTAACAGAATTTACAATACCTGATGTGATCTAAGGCTTTCGCTTGATCTCGCGCCTATTCAATTTTCTTGTGGTTGTATTTTTATCAGTTAAAGATCTTAATATGTCACTTAGTTGACTAGCCAAAATGTTAACATTATTTTCAGAGTAATAATTGGTCCAATTACATTTATCTAGGTCTTCTCTTAGGCCATTATAATTGATATATTGAATTTCTCTAACAGAAGTATTCGCATGATGTTCTACCTTATCTGTTGGTAACCCTAGGATTGTGGCTTTATGATCAGTTATGTGATTTCCCAAAATCATGGAGATACAATTTCTCTCAACATTTCTCACATTATACTTTAAAAAAATATGGTCAATACAATTGGCTACATTACCATGTATTCTCGTATTTTTATTTATCATGGATATGAAGTTGTGTTCGCTCAAGATATTTAGGTAATTGTGGGTGTTATTATTCAACTCATTCAACCTCAAATTCATATCGCCTACTGACTGTCAGTCTGTCGGACGGTCTGTAGGTCTGTCTGTCCGCTAATGTTTTGCCGGTCTATAACCTGGAAAGAACCGCTCGAATTTGGATGAAATTTTTACACAAAGCTACTACTGTACCAGGGACAAAAAAGTTTTGTAATTCTTGAGAACAGGTCTATTGGCGGCGGAGCTATAGTGCAAAAAACGAAAATATATGTACAGGGTGTTTCAGTTTATTGTTGCATAACTTTAAGATTCCATAGAACTTTTAAAATTAATGCATAACGTCTATATAAACATCGGTCGAAGAATGCGTGGCTTCCTAAATGCAGGGTTTAAATTTACTTTCTAAAATAGTTTTTTTTAAATATTTCGAACAATATTTGATGTATAACAGTGAAAATTGGTATACAATGGGTTTTTTGGTACGACAAAACGAACCATGGGCATAGTTTTACTGTAGCCGCTAGAGGGCGGTCTCTACTGTACCTGTAGTGTATTAAAATGACCGAAAATTTTTTCCTAGTGCAATTTTTTGCTTTTTGAATAAAAAAACTGATTCTTCGCACCTTTCAACATAAAAAAGCTCTCCTGTGAGTTTTCGTTATAGTTAGCCGTTTTGAGATATTTCGATTTTTAAGGTTCGATGCATTTTTAATTATTTATGGGAAAATAATATTTTTTTTTACATTTTCGATTTGGGCATTACAAGTAATTAAGATGACCGTTTAGATTGCATTTTTAAACACAGCAATAATTCCTAACTCCAAATAAACACAAAAAACAGAGTATTAATTTGTTTAATTTTCCAGTATTATTTTTAACAAATTAAATTAATTATTTACAACTAAAATGCTATTGGATAGTTAGGACAAACATACAAAATCTAAAGTAGTTGCTCGAAATGTAAACCCAATTGTTCAATACACAATTCACATCTACGAATGTTAGAGCATTATTCAAATAAGGCCTTATTTCATCACATGCATTCCTGATTCTGTCTATTAGCATATCTCTTGTGGTTACGGGAGTCTGGTACACTTTTTCTTTTAGTAATCCCCACACAAAAAAATCTAATGGATTCTAAGGGATCGTGGAACCATGGGCATAATTTTACTGTAGCCGCTAGAGGGCGCTCTCTACTGTACCTGTAGTGTATTAAAATGATCGAAAATTTTTTCTTAGTGCAATTTTTTGCTTTTTGAATAAAAAAACTGATTCTTCGCACTTTTCAACATAAAAAAGCTCTCTTGTGAATTTTCGTTATAGTTAGCCGTTTTTGAGATATTTCGATTTCTAAGGTTCGATGCATTTTTAATTATTTATAATAAAATGACGTTAAAAAGTCAGTATTTCGATAATTTTTAGAAGTAGGCTGTGCCTGCAAATATGTTTGAAATTGAAGGCAGAATAAGGTTAAACGTCAATTAGTTGACAATTAGTTTTGTTGTCTGTTGAAATCTGAAACGTTTTTTTGCAATTGTGAATGCACGAATATGTACTCGTATATATGTGTATATCTGTATATGTGTATAGATGTATACGTGTGGGTGTGTATATATACGTGTGTATATGTATATTTATGTAAAAATTTAAGTTAATACCCACGCACAAGAATTTATTCTTCTGTGGGTAAATTCAGTTTATTGACATATACCTATGTTAGTTTTAGTTATATTTGTATGTTACGTGAATAAACTTATTATTATAATTATTATATTATATTTGAGAAATACCCTGTGTAAAAGACCATAGTGTTCCAATCACTTCCTTTTCAGGCTCCCGATCAACTCGGTTCAGGCGATATGGCGTGCTCGACATGACGCGGCGCAGCGTTCCCCTTTTTCTCGCAATGGCGCAAGGATCACTTCCAGATATATCTTCCTGTCTCGCAGATTCCCATTTCGAACTCGTTGGGATTTTAAGTGCTTTAGAAATAATGAGGGAACGAATTTATAGTACGGTCAAAGTCAAGTTGTGGAAACCAAGCAAGAGCTCTTCCTCTACGCAGTGTAGGTGAAGAACAATGCTCGAATACAACTGACGTGGAAAAAAGAATCTGTATGGAAGTCAGAGATGCGGCGAACAGTCAGTTTGCCGAATATCTGGCCACGCTCTTGGCGAAGCGCCGATTTTCATTTCTATATCATGTTCAAAAGTTATTTACTCCACGTCAAAACGAGCATCTACGCTTCTATTCACCTGACGCTGTCTGCACAGGCATTTATGGCCCGGTTGCCAATGGGAGCGCGCCAATTTGGCACAGCGCTCTCGTATTATTTCTTTACAGGAACTAAATGACGTTGAATACAGTATAGTTACACACTTTGCGGACAACAGGTTACGATATGTTGCGATATACTGCAGTGCAGTAAGAAAAGAAATATCAACCAAAATGACAAACCAGTTGAAATTCATGACATATCCTGAAGTAGTTTTGAGGAAAATGAGGATGTGGAAAAGTACTATTGCGAACGGGTCCCCTACGCAAAAAATGATCTATCATCACTTGGTAGAAGGGATTTCAGTGAGAAGATCTCACTAAATGATGAAAAAGGTATTGTTATCATTCATCACAAGTTACAACTATAAAATTCTCAGTATTAATTGTAACGCTTATTAGTGAAATATATTCATTTTTGAGTAATTTGTATGACTTTTTCGCTGATTTGGTATTTGGTATGAGACCGAATAATTCGCAATATTCGGCCAAAAACCGAATTTTAAAAATGAACCGATCAGAATGAGTACTGAATAGTAAACAAGTATTGGTAGCACCTAATCAGTCCAAGGCTGGCTTCGGCATTATCTCCGCATCTAATGGGAAATATTCTTATTCAAATTTTTTGCATGTTGCTCGGATCAAATTTGTGTCAAAAACTTTTTAAACAATATTCGGTAAACAAATTCCAAAAATTGTTGTTTTGCTCTCCAGTCAAAGTGCTTCTAGCTTTTGGGACATTATCAGCAAAAAGGTACCTACTATAGAAATATTCTCTGAATACAAAAAAGGTAAACACCTACGTATGTTTAATAGAATTCAAAAAATTTTTACATATATATTTACCTTGCCATGAACAACAAGTGATAAAAAATGTTAGGTTTTTCGGTTAAGTTTTGTCGTTCATTTACGGTATCAGTTAAGTGTTAGATATTATATAATAGATCCTTACGCAGTATAATGCAGTGTGAACGAGCGTAGACTCAGGAGGGCCGTGGACAGCGAGCGAGGGGTTCTGGACGATCGAGAGGGACCACAGACTGACAAGACCGCAGGTTTAGACTTCTGGTTCTGAGAGACAGATTCAGTAGTACTCGAGCCATCGCTAATCAATGGTTCGAAGAGCATGGAAAAGACCAAACACCATCCAAAACCAGATTTTTCAGCAAGACAATGCCATACCGCATGTTGCCATATCATCGTTAACCTTCATGGAACAACATCGCATCAACCGTTTACCTTGGCCACCACGATCGCCTGACCTATTTCCAGTTGAACATGTCTGGAATGAGCTCCCCAACAGGACATTGGCCACCTTATCAGCACGATGAGTGTATAATAAATCGTGGATCCTCAACACATTATTGAACCAGCTTCTGCAGTCAGTCGACGAATCAAGCTATAAATTAAATCATTTTACTAGTAAGGGACACTGAAAATATATTCCAAAAATTATTAAAATCGAATAATCATATGTAGGTGTTTAACTTTTTTTGTCACTCAGTATGTAAGCTATACAATATCTGAAGAAGTGCGGAATTTTTAATCTTCCCAATTTCCCTAATTATTCGTCAGACATCCATCAACAAAATCCCAAATTAATTCAGGATGTATTGTAATTGTAAACCTTCGTTTTTAGATTGTTAATCGAGCACGCCCAGGCCGCCAACAATTGAAAAACAAAGGCTTACAATAACAACATGTCCTGGAATGCTTTGATATTTTGCTAATGGGTGTCTGAAAAATATATTTAAGAACATTGGCAATATTGTTACTTTTATTTTTTCGTCCTGTTCTTCGGGGTCGCATATGACATATTTCGCATATTCTCAAATATTGTATCACTTATACCTCAAAAACTAGCAACTTCAGAGAAAAGCTCAAAGGTACATGTTTTGTACAGAAGGACCCAGAAAAACTAAAAGTAACGGGTGATTTTTTAAGAGGTATAGGATTTGATTTTCAAAAAAAACACAAACAATTTGAAAAAACGATTAAATCTTTATTTGAGTCGATAGAACGGTCGATATAATTTAATGTTTAAAGATTATTTCATGTAAATGTTGGCCGCGGCTCCGCTTTAGATGCCCATGCGCAAGGTCCAATTTTGACACACTCTCTCCAACATATCAGCCGGTATCTCACGAATAAATGCTTCAATATTGGCTTCCAGTGCGTCAATCGTTGCTGGTTTATCCATGTAGATATTAGCCTTAACATGGCCCCACAAGAAATAGTCCAACGGCGTTAAATCACACGATCTAGGGCCATTGTTTCGTGTGCGGTGTGGCATGTGGCACCGTCCTGTTGAAACCACATGTCAGCCAAGTCCAGCTCTTCCATTTTGGGCCAAAAAAATCACAGTTACGTTCCGGCCATTATCGTCTTTGAAGAAGTACGGCCCGATGATGCCACCGGCCCATAATCCACACCAAACAGTGATTTTTTCGAGATGCATTGGTAGCTCTTGCAATTCTTCTGCCTGGTCTTCACTCCAGATGCGGCAATTTTGCTTGTTAACGTACTCATTCAACCAGAAATCAGCTTCGTCGTTGAACACAATTTTTCGATAAAAATGTGGATCTTCCTCCAACTTTGCCAGCGCCCATTCACCAAATTGGAAACGTTGTGGGAGGTCGTGTGGCTTCAATTCTTGCACCAGCTATATCTCATAAGGTTTTACACCCAAATCCTGTCGCTAAATTTTCCACGTAGTGGAGTAACAGAGGCCCAATTGCTGCGAACGGCGGCGAATCGACATTTCACGGTCATCACTAACACTGGCGGATACAGCCGCAATATTTTCTTCAGTCCTCACTCTACGTCTGCGTGTTGGTGGTTTAATGTCCAATAATGTAAACTGGGTTCGAAATTTAGTCACAAGCTTCCGAATAGCTCCCTCAGTAGGCCGACCAAATTGCACATAAATTGGAAGCAGTGCTCGATGCACTCTCTTAACCGAGTATGAATTTTGATAGTAAAATTCAATAATTTGCAAGCGTTGTTCGTTCGTAGGTCGATTCATGGTTAAATTATAGACCAAACTGAACAAGTTTGACAATGACACAAGACACGATTCATGCGTCATCTGTCAAAAACAGTATTGCCAAAACGATACTAACAAAAAAATCTCCCATTACTTTGACCGGAGCACTTTTTTGATTTTGTTAAAAATAAGTTCAAAATATTTTTGACGCAAATTAACAATATTTTTCCCATTAACGAAAAGTAACATAAATTGTCTTCTCAGATACGAATAGAACACACCATATCTGAAACGAACAGATGGCAGCGTGCATGTCCAACTCTTAGAATGTGACCATAGCAAAATATACCATGGAAATTGGCGTTGACATTTCGACAAGAAATATGGTTCTATCCTAGATTCGATCTGTATCCGGAATAAAAAATAATTTCCATAAAATGGTATCTCCAGAAAACAGTACAGATTTAAATGAGTTCTCGTAGGTTTTATTATTTTATTCAGCACACAAGAAAAATTAGGAATCAAAGAATGAATGAAAACATCCGGTTTCAAACATTAAAAAGGCATTTTGTCAATGTGGAAAATGACCCGTAATCAAAATAGCATTAAATAACGTCTTCTTCAAGCATATATGAAAATCTGGTCAGATCACCATTTATACGAGATCGATGATTTAAGTGATGCAGATTAATTTTGAAATGATATATAAATATTCTCTCCCATCTACCCTCAATGTCTGTATTAAGTACATTGTGGGAATTCAGCATAAAATATATTTTTAAAAAGCCTCTTGTTTTGAACGTTTTAACAAAGAAAAAAAAAAGAATTAGTTTCGAACCTTTTCCAAGCCCCGTCGATGTTTTCAAGCTGCATATTCTTAATGCATCCGGTTCCAAAATTACTAGCCCATAACGCTTCAAGACTGATAGCGCGATGCTCTGCCATCCTTTAACGAAATTAAAACTTTTTTGTTGGATTGAAATAAACTGCAGAAGACGTCGATTAGAAGGATTTAAGTACAACAGTTCCATTTTTTCCTAATGATGAATGTCCTGACGGGTTAAATAGATACACTGATGGATGGCACTATTGAGATTACAATGCAAAGACTATCAACTAACTTTGATTAATTTTTTGAAACATTAAAATACCTAGCTTCAGGTCTGCTTTCATATCCTATTTTAAGCCATCCAGTACCTCTATCAGCTCCTGAATAGATCTTGACTTTCAAAAGGCTAAACTATATGGATATTAATTATATGCTATCGAATATCAACTGGGATGTACTGCTTCTGCATTATTCAGATATCAATGATATGGTTGAAATTTTGACGGGCAAGCTCAAGGATATAATTGAAGCCTAAATTTAAAATCAAGCGTAATTATCCCATTTACTTTAAGCAAGAAGCTATCAGAAGTATACATATCACAACAAATACACATTGTAAAATAATAATAATGTCGATGGTCGTACGTCACAATCGGCAATCGCTTCCATACTAATGTGGGCTGCGAGCGTTGTGCATGGTGAAGGCCAATATCGCCATTCACGCGAGATTGGTCATTGCAACAATCATGATTGTGGTATGACTTACTTTATTCTCAAAAGGGCTAACTTGTGTCCTTTACAAACTGATGTCAGCGTAGCGTCGGAAGTTCATAGTCAACTTACTTGACACCATAAAGGATGTCAAGAACCAAAGTCCGCCAACGTTGATTCTTTACTGCGGCTGAAATATTCATTTTTAGAGCGTTAGTGAATTAAAAAAAAAGCAGTATAAAAACCGGAATGTCCAACTGATAAGGCTGAAAGTTTTTTCACTTGTTATTTACAGTAAGATAAATACATTCACCAACTTTTATTAAAATAAAACCATTTAAACTGGGTGTTCGGATTTATATGTCACTAAGTATATTATTCAGGGCGATTCACAAGTCGTGACCAAAAATGAAACATAATATACAGGACCGCATTTTTAGGGGGGGTCTTCCGTGTAACATTTTTTCCTGGGGCTTCATTAAAAATATATCGGGTGTTAAAGTTTAAAAATAAAAAACATTTTTTTTAATATCTTCAAAACCGTCATCTGGAATGAACTAAAACTTGGTATGTGGATTTATCTAAGTATTGTCCACATTCAAAAGACTTTACTTTTGAATTAACGTGCACCAATGGCGCAGATACAGGGGACTAGTGGCGTTATTTTTCCAAATAAAAATAGTACGACACTGTTTTTTTCCGAAACGGCCAATTTTCCGAATTTTAATAAAGTAAGTCTTATTCTCAAAAGGGCTAACTTGTGTCCTTTACAAACTGATGTCAGCGTAGCGTCGGAAGTTCAGAGTCAACTTACTTGACACCATTTTCTCCATATAGTAGAATCGCGATTTTGGTACTTCAAAATGTTTTTTTTTGTATCTTAAATTGTGATCGAACTGCAAATGTACGTTTGTCATAATAATACAATACATAGCGATAAATATTTTTCTTGGCTTTCTAGAAAGTATTATAAAGATATACTACTTATTGATATTACGTTTTAGAAGGTATACTTCTTTTCAGCAAAGCGAACGAAATAGACCCGGCTAAAAACGGCTTCCAAACTCCCCCGAACATCTTTCACTGGGAAATGTGGCGCTGCGCTGAGAAAAACTATGCCTTGCGGCCACCTATCTCCAAGTTTTCGATTTCGCGCAGGCTAGATTTAATTGGGAGCCCGCAGATTGAAAACCAGAGCAGCAAATTAGAAGCACCGCAGTTTATGTCTTGAACCAATTAGAGAGGCTTGTCACCACGTATATCGAAGAGATGCACTGTCGTTTGCTGTCTTCAGTGAAAATACCAATTGGCAAAGTCCCTAAGGCGAGGAGAAAATTGCTTCTGTCGTTGTGAAAAGTACTTGCGACGAGCACACGACGATGCCCTGAGCGTAAGGTATTGTCAGTGCGACAGTCGGATGCAAACTTGCTCAACAAACGCCAACCGATCCCCCAGAAGCAACAAAATCTGACTGTAAAAAAGAAAGGTGATTCTCCACTCTTAGTAGTTTCGCGAATCCCGGTACTACCGACACTTAAGGAAAAAATGGCGTCAAGTAAGTTGATTCTGTACTTCCCACGCAACGCTAGGCTTATTGTTTAAGGTTAAAAAGTACTTTTATCCACATACAGGGTTTGTCTGGAAAGTAATAGGACTCATTTTCTTCCGCCATAACTGTACTTCGGAGCGCACCGACTGGATTCGGTAGAGGGCGTTCCTAGCTACCGAATGAGCGGCTGGTCTGTCGTCTCCGAGCACTTGGACAGTCAGGACAGGCATTTTCGCGCGACGTGTTTCTTAGAGTGGTGCATGCCGAAAATGCAGCGTTCGTTAGAGCAGAGGTACGCGATTAAATTCTGTGTGAAACTCGGTAAATCTGCGACAGAGACGTTTGATATGATCAAGTAGGCTTACCCAGGTATTGGTTTAGCAAGAAGTGGTGTGTTTCGGTGGCACCAGGCCTTTTTGGAGGGCCGGGAAGAGGTCGCTGATGAAGACCGTGCTGGAAGGCCTTCGACTTCGACAAACACCGATAATGTGACTCGTGTGCGCAAAGTTTTGAACTCAGACCGTCGACTAAGTATTCGTTTAATTGCCCAGATGTTAAAATTACCAAAATCTGTGGTTCAGGACATTGTGACATAGCATTTGAACATGCGCAAGGTGTGCGCGAAGATGGTCCCAAAAGTGCTCACTGACGACCAGAAATTGCGGCGAGTGGGAGTGTGCCAAGTAAATTTGAACATGTGTGAAAGTGACCCCCAATTTTTGAATAATGTAATCACAGGTGACGAGTCGTGGATCTTTGAGTATGATCCCGAGACTAAGAGGCAATCTTCCGAGTGGCACACGACGGCGTCTCCTCGCCCAAAAAAGGGAAGAATGAGCAAATCCAAAGTGAAAACGATGCTCATTGTCTTTTTTGACATCAAAGGCATCGTCCATCATGAATTTGTTCCTCCTGGACAAACCCTCAACGCCAAGTTTTACGTGGAAGTGCTCATGAGACTCAAACGAAGGGTCAGTCGGGTCCGACAAGACATCGCAGACGACTGGAAGTTGCACCACGACAACGCCCCGGCTCACACCGCCTTCCTTGTGAACAGCTACCTGACCAAGGCCGGCATCCCAACGCTTCCACAGCCGCCCTACAGTCCAAATATGCCTCCGGACTTTTTTTTGTTTCCTCGCCTGAAAAGGCCGATGAAAGGCAAGCATTTTGAGACGACAGAGGGGATCCAAGCAGAATGCACCGCGGCTCTCAAGGCTATTCCGGAGAATGCCTTTCGTAACGCCTTCAATGCTTGGAAATCACGCTGGCAGCGCTGCATCGACGCAGAAGGAACCTATTTTGAAAGTTTTTAAAGAATTGTAACGATTGGCTATATAATTTTTTTTAAATCGACTCAGTCCTATTACTTTTCGGACAAACCCTGCCCAACTAACAATTATCACTCCTATTAGAGTTGCAAGAATGATTATACAGTATTCCTTACACAGCATTGTATACTGTAAGAACATTGGCTAAACCCTCTTAGAACAGCTATACAAGCGGAATGGGCACACCTAATAGACACTTCAGTTATACAACCATTTTGACTAACCTGCAAATATGCCGTATGAAATAGTTGTATAAACGTTTATGCAACAGTTAAAAATTTGTCCTATAAGGTGTTGTGCAACTAAGCTATAAGAATATTTTAAACACCTCATTTTAGAGCAAATATGTTGCAGAAATCAAATTTGCATTCCACACAACATTAAGCCAGCATCTTGGTGTTCTGGCAACAACAATAGAGAGCTTTTATGGCTGAACGGTTCTTTTACCAAAACCTTATAGCACTACTTTGCTAGTTGGGTGTATTCTCCTCATTCTGTATAAGGTCCAGGTATGCCTTGAATACTGCTCGCATTTTAGGGGTGCTCCCGCTCCGACTACATTATCCACGCTCGCTGCGGCTCAGAGGAGGATTGATCCTTTTTTATCTATCGGACAGCCTCGGGACCCTTTCGCATCAACCGGCCGTTAGCGATCTGGCTTTCTTCTATCGCTTTGGCAACCGGCTTTGTTCCCTTGAGTTGGCTTCCATGATGCCGCCGTGTGGTGAGCCTGCCATACAGACCTGCCCTGTCATCTTAACAGTATCAAGCTTCGTACATCTACAACTGCCCGTGCGACCGCTCTTTTGTCCCTAGCGTGTCGAGCTTGTGGAACAATCTACCTAACGAGGAGTTTCCAGTTCTACTAGCCTTAGACAGTTCAAAAATAGGATTAAAAAGGTGTCTTCAAGCTCCTTATAGTGTAACGGTTTCACCGTCCGATCGTATTTATTAAATCACTTCTCGATTATCATTTCATTAATCCCATCTCTAGCTTTTTTGCTTGGAAAATTTTCCGCTTGGAGCGCTTGATGCGGAGTTCCTGATCTGCGATCTTCCTCGCGCTTCCTTTTCACTTGAGCCGCCGATCGAACAACGGCTAGAAATTTCTTCTCAGTAGCACAAGGTTATATAGCACCATGTGCTAGATTTCTAGAATGTGTGTCCGTATAGGACAAAAATGATTGGGGCCACCCCCTTTCTCTTTCCCTTTCACTTTGCCTAGCCTTGGCCAATATTTTCACCCATGCATGTGCCTTGGCAGCGCCATCGCCTTTAACTTCGCCTACAACTGGTTATGAAGCCACTATATGGAGGTCACCCCTCATAACTGGGACCTCCCCTTAAAGCCCCTGGCCATCCTGGCTTCAGTCGAGTAAAAATGGACCAGCGAAAGATAAGTCGATAGCGTTATAGCAGCGCCAAAGATGTAAAACTTATTTTGTTATTTTTGTAAAATTGTAATGTAATGAAAATGCCTTTTTTTTGTTAAATAAAATCTGTTAAATTTTTGTGTTCTGTTTGTTCTTCTATCCTCTAGCCATGCCATGGTCGACACACAGCTACACGCCTGTAGATGTCTTCATGCCACCGACTGAGCTACCGGAAGCTAATTGTAACCCCCTTTCTGTGATTGTGCAGAAAAGTTGGAATCTTCATTGCATTCCATCTTTTCTGGACTTTTTGCGGAAAGGAAGCGTTACATAAATTGCCGCTCAATCGAAGGGGGCGAGTTTTTCGATCTGTACATTGGAGCGAGTAGGTTTTCCTATGTTTATTTCTTAGTACAGATGCGAACGGACAAGAATTTCCTTTGATAATGAATAAACTTATTTGCTGTAAGAGGCAGCTGAATGTTTACTTTGGACGTTTAACATCGTTGATCCTTCAACCTTTTGAAATATTACAATCAGTCCAATACTCATATTTCCGCTCAATCGAAGGGGGCGAGTTTTTCGATCTGTACATTGGAGCGAGTAGGTTTTCCTGTATTTATTTCCTAGTACAGATGCGAACGGAGAAGAATTTCCTTTGATAATGAATAAACTTCTTTGCTGTAAGAGGCAGCTGATTGTTTACTTTGGACGTTTAACATCGTTGATCCTTCAACCTTTTGAAATATTACAACCAGTCCAATACTCATATTTCCGCTCAATCGAAGGGGGCGAGTTTTTCGATCTGTACATTGGAGCGAGTAGGTTTTCCTATGTTCATTTCCAAGTACAGATGCGAACGGAGAAGAATTTCCTTTGATAATGATTAAACTTATTTGCTGTAAGAGGCAGCTGAATGTTTACTTTGGACATTAGTCATCGTTGTTCTTTCAACCTTTTGAACCATTACGTCAGTCCACCATGTACAAAATTTACAAGTAATCATTATTTTTCTGATTCCAATTTAATGTGTATACTTCATCTTTTAAATATTTCATTTTTCTGAGTGTACTCAAAATTTAAATTGCATTCAAATCATGTGACAAATACTGTGTATAATATTTTATAATGTTTTATGCGTATATTTTCTGAATTTCTTTTACATACTTACGTACCTCTATTTTTGAAGTCTATTACTTTTGAAGTTTTTGATAGTATCCTCTTTTTGAATTCATTATAACTTTCTTCGAGAGCACAGACTTACATTGATTTTTGGTTCAAACTTTTGATGTTTGTTTACATATTTTTGAGTGGTTTTGAACTTTGACAGTATTTTGTAGTCTGGATAGTTACATAGATTCGTTGCGATGTATGCCTTTGAGGGTCTTGTACTATCCACAGTTTCTTTAATTGAAAGTGTTTTCTTCATATGCATTTTATTTTCTTCTTGAGACTTGTCATATATGCTTTCCGCCTAGTTGCAAATCTGTGCGTATTGATAAACTCTTGAAACCTCTGGCGTATAAGTAAAATTCACTTTTGATATAGTTATTTATGTCTCAGTTCAATTCAATCAGTTCAATTTGATTTGAAGTAATTGTCAATTCCTTCTTGAGATTTTTCATATATGCTTTCAGCCTTTGTGCACATTTGTGCGTATTGCTAAGTCTTGAGCTTGGTTGCGACATTGCTTTCATGTTTCGCTATAGATTTTGAAATATCTGGTGATTTTGCTTTTGCATTATTGCATTTGTTTTGATAGTCTGCTCTCATAATCTTTTTTCCGGCTTCTTATTTCTTTCAATTTCTGTCTTGACTTGAAGTAATCGCCAATTCTTATAGATTCAGTATAGTAATTCTCTTTTCATACTTTACACTGGTAAATTATTATAGTTTTTCTAATCTTGTAATATTTCATATTTGAACTTAACTTTCATTTTACAATATTATGGTTATTCTCAGTGTAGACTTTGAAGTGCGCTGATGATATCAGTGATCTACATGAGAATATTCCATAGACTATAGACATTCTTGTCTAGGGCTTTGGAGTGCACCTATGGTGACCCTAGAAAGTTGTCTTTCTCTCATATTTTTGCTTTAAATCAAAATTCGAATTCTTACCTATCATATTTATTTCTATTTCTTGTTCACTAGATTGTTTTTTTTATATAACTCCAATTTTGCACTTACATATATCGTAGACTTTTGCATACAATTTTTGCTTGCGGCATTACTCTCATGTATCATGATTTAATAAAATATCTTGTGATTTTCGTTTCGCTATTTTGCATTTTACATATGCTCACTTCGTTTCTCATTTATTACTCATGAAACTTTTAATATTTTGCTTACTTTTAAATTTTTTTGAGAACCCTTTATAAAATCATGCTCATATAGCTTTAATATTTCCTTTCACTTTATGATTTTAACACTATTAGATTTACAGTTGCACTTGTGTTGCACTTAGTTTTTTTGGAAATTTATTTTGCTCTTTTCTATATTGTACTTCAAATTTTTTTTTTTGGTCTGGTTCTTATGTTGTCACATGACCCGAAAATTTTGGTTGAACTTACTCTTGAATTTTAGTTCATTGATTGAACTTAAGCTATATTTTGACTTTGAAAATCTTACTTCAATATTTCATGAATGTCTCTTATATACTTTAATTCTCTAAAAATATTTTAAATTATTTTGTAGTCTTACAGACTGCTGGCGCCCGACAATTTTTTTGTGGAATCAGAACTGCACTTAGTTAACATTTTTTTTGATTAAAATACCTTCGTGATCAAGTTTTCATTGGTTTAGTACTTGTAAATTGTTTTGTTATATGACTTGAATTCCTAATGGAATTTGTTAATTTCTTTTGATTTTCATATTTTGAAAATAGTAACGCACTTTTTTTTATATTGGATATTGGTTTAAAATATCACTGTAGATGATATTCTTTTTGGGTTTGGAGTATTGCGAGATAATCTGGCAATTATTGTTTTGAGAAAAATTATTATTATTTTTTTAATACCTCTTATGGTTTAGGTACTTACTTAGTTTTGAAGTTTTTAGTAGTCAGTCGTGCATTTTGGATGCCATTGTGATTCGTGCTTGGACTACTGCTGAAACTTTTGGTTTATTATTTTTCTCGTCTTAGGTATGACGATGTTTTATGTTTTGGGTTTTTCATCATATGATGATAGTTTTTTTAAGTGCAACTTCACTGTACTTTTCAGCGAGTTGGTGCTATAACCATCCCTCTTGTTTGGTAGACTTGAGGCTATCCCTTTTTCTTCCAATTCTCTTCTAACATTTTTGTTTCTACCTTACTTTTACTACTTGTTATCTGGTCGAATGGTTGTACATTTGTCCTTCCGTGATAACTTTCAATTTCCTAGTAAAAAAAAAAAATTCTTAAATGCTTCTTCGATTTTTTTTTTTTGGTTAAGTTGGGGCGAGTGTAACGGTTTCACCGTCCGATCGTATTTATTAAATCACTTCTCGATTATCATTTCATTAATCCCATCTCTAGCTTTTTTGCTTGGAAAATTTTCCGCTTGGAGCGCTTGATGCGGAGTTCCTGATCTGCGATCTTCCTCGCGCTTCCTTTTCACTTGAGCCGCCGATCGAACAACGGCTAGAAATTTCTTCTCAGTAGCACAAGGTTATATAGCACCATGTGCTAGATTTCTAGAATGTGTGTCCGTATAGGACAAAAATGATTGGGGCCACCCCCTTTCTCTTTCCCTTTCACTTTGCCTAGCCTTGGCCAATATTTTCACCCATGCATGTGCCTTGGCAGCGCCATCGCCTTTAACTTCGCCTACAACTGGTTATGAAGCCACTATATGGAGGTCACCCCTCATAACTGGGACCTCCCCTTCAAGCCCCTGGCCATCCTGGCTTCAGTCGAGTAAAAATGGACCAGCGAAAGATAAGTCGATAGCGTTATAGCAGCGCCAAAGATGTAAAACTTATTTTGTTATTTTTGTAAAATTGTAATGTAATGAAAATGCCTTTTTTTTTGTTAAATAAAATCTGTTAAATTTTTGTGTTCTGTTTGTTCTTCTATCCTCTAGCCATGCCATGGTCGACACACAGCTACACGCCTGTAGATGTCTTCATGCCACCGACTGAGCTACCGGAAGCTAATTGTAACCCCCTTTCTGTGATTGTGCAGAAAAGTTGGAATCTTCATTGCATTCCATCTTTTCTGGACTTTTTGCGGAAAGGAAGCGTTACAATAGCAAACACGGTGCCCCTGTACTTAGGCTTCTGCCTACGCGGATGCCTCGGTATACAAAAATTCTTCCTAGGCCTATGGTCAATAGTTTTCTAGTTGCATGGTGCGCCAGAATAGTAAACTCGAAAAATCTGTAAACCCCGACAGAGTCGATGATTTTATGATCTGTTTGGCCATTGATCAATAACTTAGCAGCTCCTATAATGCTGAATGTCTGCCGACTTTCAGACACATTTTTTACACATTTCTTTAATGTTTAAAGTGTGTATGGAGAGAAAGTTCGAGTATCAATGGTTTCCGAGTTACAGGCTGCGCAAGTCATTGAAATAGACATGGAAAATAGTTTCTGAAATTTAAGTATGTTATTCTCCATACCACTTGATCCAAAATCTTCCTGGAATCCATTTATCTCAAGAAATGCTCCATCTATTTTGTCAAATACTGACATAGCGTGAAGAAATATCTTAGGTTTCTCATAAAAGCCGATAGTATGGTTGTATGGACTATCTCAGGAACCAAAAATGGCGTCAAGTAAGTTGACTTTGCACTACCTACGCAGCGTTGCGTAGGTAGTGCAAAGGATTATGTTCAGTACAAATTGGCCCCGCTGAGAAAAATGTTAGCTACCAACTTGTATCGCAAAAGAACTGAATGGACCAAGTTCGCCAAACAGGCTCATACAATTAAAATTTCCATATTTACCATGTACAATTTTGGGGCTCTTTAAGATTTGGCTCCCTGAAAAGTGCTACCCCTCACTCTTCAAAAGGTTTCGCACTCAGGTACGCTTTAAAAAAAGTCTCTTGCCGATGGATAGCCCTCCCCCTTTCCCTGAGATAAGTTCCTGCGGGCGCGCATGATCGAAGCTAATATGCGAAGGTCGGAAATATTTCTTCATCATTCTTAATCATAAGGATAAATTTACGGGCAATTCTATGATTAGCGTAGTATGTCTAATATGTGCGTAGAATTACTGTGGCTAGAGGCGTATAAGTATACCAGCGTCAGAGAATTGGAATGAACCCTCCCTCATCCCCTACAAACTCCCACCTTGTAATTTTTTATGCTTAAGATTTTTTCAAAAAAATATCAAGATCCTCTGATAGCTCATAAAAGTCTGAGCGAATTTAGTTTTCTTAATTGCTGCTCCGCCAATCGAACATTTTTCAAAAACTGTGAAGCTTTCTTCTTCTTAGCATAGTAGTAACCTTGCGTCGAAATTTCATTAAAAACCAACCGGCACAGACAGACTGACGGAAATGAATGACGTGATCTTTTGTGATGTACATATCATATGACATAAAAAAATAATAGTTCATTTACCAAATTTTTCGCAATTATAATTCTTCCTAGGCAGTGGCGTAGGGATTAAAAGGTAGATTTCGTTCTAGCTTGACAGAACTATTTTATATAAATCTGCAGTTATCGTTATCTGGCAGTTAGCTATACTATGAGGAATATACTGTTGGATATTATTCAGGGCGATTCACAAGTCGTGACCAAAAATGAAACATACTATACAGCACCGCATTTTTAAGGGGGTCTTCCGTGTAACTTTTTTCTTCGGGGCTTCATTAAAAAAATACCGGGTGTTAAAGTTTAAAAATAATAAACATTTTTTTTAATATCTTCAAAATCGTCATCTGGAATGAACTAAAACTTGGTATGTGAATTTATCTAAGTATTGTCCACATTCAAAAGACTTTACTTTTGAATTAACGTGCACCAGTGGCGCAGATACAGGGGATTAGTGGCGTTATCTTTCCAAATAAAAATAGTACCACACTGTTTTTTTCCAAAACGCCCAATTTTTCGAATTTCACCTTCAATTTGCTATAAATAAGTGTTTTTTTCCTAGAGTGCATTGTTTTCGTAAAAATAAAAATGAAACAAATTAGATTTTGGTTTGGTTTGGTTTGGTTTGGTTTGGTTTGGTTTGGTTTGGTTTGGTTTGGTTTGAAGACTCGAGATACAATTACATAGTTTCAAAGTAAAATAGGAGGCCTTGATACCAAATTGACGTTTCTTTTGAGATAGTTTGATAAAGCTTTGTGTCATACGGTTGTTATCGCTACTACTTTTGTTGTAAAATTCATTTCAAAAGTTTCTTGTTTCCATTTTTGTCTGTTGTGAAAAAGAATTTAGTAATGATGAGATATTATTTTTGTGTACGGGTTCGATAATGAAAATGCTTTGGCCAGTTCTCGGGCGTATCAACGTAGATTTCCTAACAGACGCCGACATACCCCGTTCGTTTCTAAGACTTCGGAAATATGGCATACCGTTCAAGAGGAACTGGAAGTGATTAATTTGGGGTTGAATGCTCCTAGTACGAGTACTAGGCGGGTTGCAGCCCAGACAATTTTAAATCAGCAAGTTGTACATCCTTACCATCGGCAAAATGTGCAATGTCTGCAACCCGGCGACGAAGTGCAACCGCGAAATTTTTGTGAGTGGTTACTGCAAACGCATAATCAAAATGCAAATTTTATTGATTTGGTTTTGTGGTCAGATGAATCGCTTTTTACGAAGAATTTAATCTTTAATCCTCATAATGAACATACAGGTATTTGGTCGTTAGGAAAGGGTGATTTACAAGTCGTGACCAAGAATGGAGGAACTGGAAGTGATTAATTTGGCGTTGATCCTAGTACAAGTACTAGGCGGATTGCAGCTCAGTTACCATGTTCCCAAAGTCTTGCGTCGAGAATTTTAAATCGGAAAGTTTTACATTCTTACCATGGACAAAATGTGCAATGTCTGCAAGCCGGCGAAGAAGTGCGATGGGCAGATTTCATTGATTTGGTTTTGAGGTCAGATGAATCGCTTTTTACGAGGAGTGGAACCTTTAATTTCCATAATGAACATATTTGGTCGTTAGAAAATCCCGGTTTTGTAAGAATCCACTCGTTTCGACACTGATTTTCTAGCCAGTGGCGTAGGAATTAAAAGGTAGATTTCGTTCTAGCTTCACAGAACTATTTTATATAAATCTGCTGTTATCGTTATCTGGCAGTTAGCTATACTATGAGGAACATACTGTTGGATATTATTCAGGGCGATTCACAAGTCGTGACCAAAAATGAAACATGATATACAGGACCGCATTTTTAGGGGGGTCTTCCGTGTAACTTTTTTTTCTCGAGGCTTCATTAAAAAGATACCGGGTGTTAAAGTTTAAACATAATAAACATTTTTTTTAATATCTTCAAAATCGTCATCTGGAATGAACTAAAACTTGGTATGTGGATTTATCTAAGTATTGTCCACATTCAAAAGACTTTACTTTTGAATTAACGTGCACCAGTGGCGCAGATACAGGGGATTAGTGGCGTTATTTTTCCAAATAAGAATAGTACGACACTGTTTTTTTCTGAAACGTCAAATTTTTTGAATTTTACCTTCAATTTGCTATAAGTAAGTGTTTTTTTCCTAGAGTGCATTGTTTTCGTGAAAATAAAAATAAAACAAATTAGATCATTCATGAAGACTCGAGGTACAATTACATAGTTTCAAAGTAAAGTAGGACGCCTTGATACCAAACTGACGTTTCTTTTGAGATAGTTTGACAAAGCTTTGTGTTATACGGTTGTTATCGCTACTACTTTTGCTGTAAAATTCAGGTCAAAAGTTTCTTGTTTCCATTTTTGCCTGTTGTGAAAAAGAATTTAGTAATGATGAGATATTATTTTTGTGTACGGGTTCGATAATGAGAATGCTTTGGCGAGTTCTCGGGAGTATCAACGTAGATTTCCTAACAGACGCCGACATACACCAAAGGTTTTTACGCGTTCGTTTCGAAGACTTCGGAAATATGGCATACTGTTCAAGAGGAACAGAAAGTGATTAATTTGCGGTTGAATGATCCTAGTACAAGTACTAGGCGGATTGCAGCCCAGACATTTTTAAATCAGGAAGTTATACATCCTTACCATCGGCAAAATGTACAATGTCTGCAACGCGGCGACGAAGTGCAACGGCGAAATTTTTGTGAGTGGTTACTGGAAACGCATAATCAAAATGCAAATTTTATTGTTTTGGTTTTGTGGTCAGATGAATCGCTTTTTACGAAGAGTTTAATCTTTAATCCTCATAATGAACATACAGGTATTTGGTCGTTAGGAAATCCCCGTTTTGTAAGAATCCACTCGTTTCGACACTGATTTTCTAGTTATGTCTGGTGCGACATTTTCAATGGCCAACTGTTTATGAACGTATTGCCACAACGTTTCAATGCAAACTCATACTTAGCTCTTCTAGAGAATTACATAGAAAATGTGTTAGATGATGATCCGGTAGCAACGAGAGTACGAATCTGGTATCAGCACGACGGTGTCCCACCGCATGTTCGTCGTGACATACCGCATGGTTAAATAATCAGTTTAGACAACGATGAAGTGGCAGAAACGGACCCGTACATTGGCGTGCGAGGTCTTCTGATTTGAGCCCAATGGATTTCTTTTTGTGGGGCGCTTTTAAACAACTAGTGTATGTTTAACAAATTGATACTGTCGATCAGTTACAAGAAAGAATAGATAACGCGTTTCATCAAATTCAAACCACATCAAATTTTGCGGAAATACGTTTTTCTTTATTAAAAAGATGCTGCACTTGTATCCGTCACAATGGTGATCTTTTCGAACATATACTAAGTGACATATAAATCCGAGCACCCAGTTTAAATGGTTTTATTTTAATAAAATTTTGTATAAGTACTTAATGAAGCATAATAAGTAAATGATAAAAATTTCAAAATGATTGCACTGCTTTAAAGCCCTTTGACCTTTAATAATGTGTGGATACACCCTGATGTGCTACGTATTCTCCAACGTGCCTAGGCATGCTTCTGATCAGGTGGTCAATGTCCTCCTGTGGTATCTCATTCCAGGCAACCACCAACTCCTCTCGAAGTGCTTCTAGAGTCTGAGGAGGACGTTGCAAATTGAGCAATCTCCTACCCATCATATCCCACACGTGCTCAATTGGGGATAAGTCGGGAGATCTTGGTGGCCATGGTAACAATGTGACATCATTATGTTGAAAGAAGTCTATTGTGACTCTTGCAACATGTGGTCGGGCATTATCTTGTTGGAAGGTTGGATCTGCCAGGGTGTCAAGATAGGGTAAAAGATGGGGTTCTAGAACTTCGTGGATATAACGCTGCGCGTTCATGTTACCTCTGATGAAGATTAAAGGTGACCTGGAACCATAAGCTATAGCACCCTAAACCATAACTCCAACAGTGTGATGAACATGTCTTTCAACAAAAAACTGTGGATTCCTCCTTTCACCACATCGCCTTCTAACCCTGACACGACCATCGTGCATGCCTAAACAAAATCGAGACTCGTCACTAAAGACAATACTGTTCCATTCCTGATCCCAGAGTGACCGTTGTCTGCACCACTCAAGGCGATTACGTCGATGTTCTCGAGTTAAAGGGAGGACCCAGTGTGGCCGGTATGAAAACAAGCCAAAACTTCTCATTCGTCGGTAAACACTTCGCATGCCAATAGGTCTTCCGTGTTCTGCAAACCATTCATTTGCAATGGACCTGGTAGTGGAGGAACGGTCCCTTAAGGCCAATAATCTTAGGCGGCGATCTTCACGGTCTGTTGTTCTACGGCGGCGTCCAGTGCCAATAGCTCTTTGCGTTCGGACTTTTCGAAGCCATGCCTGACAACACCTAACCACAGTGTCTACACTTCTTTGCACTCTAACTGCAATTGCCCGAAAAGAAAGTCCAGCTTCCCGAAGTCCCACTATACGGCCCCTATCAAACTCACTAAGTTGACGAAATCGTACAGGTCTCCGTACTCTAGGCATCGTAACCGATCGTAAAGGATGTCAAGAAGCAAAATCCGCCAACGTTGATTCTTTACTGCGGCTGAAATATTCATTTTTAGAGCGTTAGTGAATTAAAAAAAGGCAGTATAAAAACCGGAATGTCCAACTGATAAGGCTGAACATTTTTTCACTTGTTATTTACAGTAAGATAAATACATTCACCAACTTTTATTAAAATAAAACCATCTAAACTGGGTCTTCGGATTTATATGTCACTTAGTATATATTGAAATAAAGCTTTGATTATCTAATCTGTTCTATTTTATTTTTACGAAAACAGTGCACTCTAGGAAAAAAACGCAAAAGTAATTATTTTTAGCAAATTGAAGGTATAATTCAAAAAAATGCGCGTTTCGAAAAAAAAAACAGTGGCGTACTATCTTTATTTGGAAAAATAATGCCACTAATCCCCTGTATCTCCGCCACTGGTGCACAATAATTTTAAGTAAAGACTTGTAAATGTAGACAATACTTAGGTAAATCCATATATCAAATTTTAGTTCATTCCAGTGGACGGTTTTGAAGATATTGTTTATATTTCAACACCCCGCAGCCCTCAAGGAAAAAATGTTACATAGAAGACCCCCTCAAAATGCGGTCCTGTGTATGATGTTTCATTTTTGGTCAGGGCTTGTGAATCTCCCTGTATAAGAGATAAGTTCGGATCGTGAACCCGGCTCTTGGTCAAACAATAGATATTTACGCAACTAGAGCGGTTAAGGCCCGCGGCCTGGATTTAGCAGGTTATCAATTATTACAACCGAGATAGATATGATTTTTTATGAGCTCGGATTCAAAATTTAGAGTAACTTTTGTGTGGAATCAAAGATAAATACATTGCTCGTAAAATTGTATCACCGATGCTTGTGTCATGGCCTAGTAAGTTCCTATGTATTGTTCAACATAGGTATAATCTGAACATAGCAAGGGCTATGTTACTGTTACTTTACCGCCCTAGGTCATAAAAGAGTCGATAGGTGAAAAGTGGGACTTATGCCCTGACAACTTATATACTACATTTGATCGCCATAATACGGACACATGTTTCTTGTCAGTTTTTTCATCATTTTTACGAAATATCATATGACGCACATTAAAACTACCCCGTTATAAACCGGGGCAGACTGTTTATTGAAGCAGCTTATTTTGAAACTTTATCCGAATAAAATTGAGCCCACTGTACTTGTATGCACGCAAAGAAGTGAGTTGTAAACATCGCCGTTATCTGTATTTGCTTTAGTCTCTTTACCGCCTACTTCCACTATTTACATGAATCCGGATAAGACTGAGTTGCGGTCAGGACTTTTCATTAACATAAATACAACTAGAAACGTACGATACCTTCTGTGCTTTGTATCAGTAACTTGGTAACTAGATTCGTATTTAGCATGAATTTGTAATTTTTATATGAATCCGGGTCTCGATTTATTTCGTTATTGAATACAATAGAACAGCCTGGGTAATCATACCAAGTTCCAAAAATAATGGATGTGGTAGTTGTAAAACTACATGGTCGCAAAGAAATAAATAAAATATACCTCAGTTATAAGGGTTATAGGTTACTCATAACCACGTCAGTAGGTGCTCTTCATAATTAAAATAATCGTTAGAGAGACTGTGAAGGCCATTTAAGAACTGGTATTTTTTCATCCAGAAAGAATTTCTTTGCGAGATTTGAAGTGTGCTTCGGGTCATTATCTTGCTGGAAGATTGATCTTAAGGGCGTATTGTCTTCCATATAGGGTGACATGACATGCTTTAGTATGCCTGTGTATACAAACTTATCCATAATGCCATCTATTCTACCTGTATGTAAAGGACCCATCCGAAACCCCGAAAAGCACCACCAAACCATAACAGATCCACCTCCATGTTTGACAGTGGGCAAAGTGTACTTGGGTTCAATCTTTGTCCACTAGGACGTCTAACGTAATGGATGAATACCACCTGATTCAAACATATTGAACTTGAATTTGTCACTAGAACATATCCTCTTCCAGTCACAGATGCTCCAATCAAGATGCAACCGTGCAAATTGTAATCGGTCCTTACGGTTTTTCCTTGAGATTAGCGGCTTCTTACTCGGGCGACGTGCAAATAACTTCGTATCATTTAATCTTCTACTAATAGTTTTTGTAGAAACACTGACAATTCCTTTTGTCTTGATTTCGGCTTTTATTTGTCTTGGGGTTTTAAACGGATCTTTGGACGAAATTACTTTTATTAATCTAACTGATCTAGCATTTAGTTTTCTAGGCCGACCACTTCTCTTAGAGGCTTCCAAGATACCTTTTTGTTTATATTTGTTCAATATTGCCCAAACTGCTTTACGCTTCAGCTTCAAATTTTTGGCAATGTCGACTTGCGTTGACGATCTTTGTATAACTCAATGATCTTAGTTTTCACATCTAAAGAAATTTCTGGACCACGCGGCATGGTCTTAAAATCACTCAAATTATTCCACAATGAACACAAACTAATCCTCTTCTGACACGAAACTGTACTAAACTAATGTTGAAAAGAATTTGTCTACATATTTTTGTCCCTCATATATTCAGACTTGTATTGTGTTTATTGCAGATAAGGTAAAAGCAAGGCGCTTAGTTTTTCTACTAATAACGCATTTGTTTACGGAGCAATAAAGTATGAATTCGTTTTCTAAAGGTATTTAGGTAAATATTCATATTTGTCTATATACTTCTGTCCATTACTGTATATCTCACTATACAGGGACTTCGAAGTTGAGTCATTTATTTTAACAGTGAGTAGATCTGATCAAAAGAAATGTTTTATTCCTTTACCATTTTTCTGGTAAAATTAAAGTAACAAAGTTGTAGCCCTTTGGAAGTTTGAGTACCGCCCTGTCTCAATAATAATATTATGTGCTCGTGTTTGGCGACAACGGATATAATCCGCCTTATCGGTTCATCGCATCGGAAACAAAAAAGCGAAAGAATTTGGAACGATGTTTTTACAATTATTTCATTCAGTTGTATACAGTCAGTGTCAGTCGGTAGTGAATAGTCGTGTAGTCGTGTCTGTTGCGTGGCTCAAACGAAATAAAAAATGGCACATGTTTATGCGGATCGGTTTCCCAATCGAGTGCAACCAACCCCTCGTGCCTTTGTTAACGTAGTACAACGGGTTCGTGAATCAGGTGACTTAAGACCTCACATATGGACGGCATGCCGGTGCTTCAAGACCTCACGATCAAATACAGGTCCGCACTGAAATACTTGTCGGGAGGATACTTTATAAAACAAGGTAACAATTTTTTTTATTTTTTTTTTATTTTTACACACTTATTTCGGTTTATCTTCCTTCTAAAATCATTATCTGAAAATTAATGACTCAACTTCAAAGTCACCCTGTATAAGAAACTGACCAGTACTTAACTTGTGTGAAACTCTGTACGTGATCCGAAAGTGAACTTCAGATAATGCTTAGGGAGTACAGACAGCTTTTTTGATGAATACGACAGCCGCCTTATTGATAATGTAAACCAGCGTACCAGCGTTGGTCCCAGAGGAGTATCATGAAATCTCCTATTTAGGTATTCTCCCTACTGTTGAGCGGCGACACGTGTATATCAACGTGGAATAACAAACGCGCGTTAACTTGACACCCTGGACGCGTAGCCGTGAGTCAGAGGGCTGTCGACAGGCATGTCATCACCCCTATCTTTGATGATAAGACGGCCAACATTGGAGAGCTGCTTCCCTCCACCTCTGAAGTTGAACTCGGGCGGCGTCTCAGTTATGAAAATACTCCTTAACATCAAAGGATGGCAACAGTATGAACGGATCCGACGGCGCTGCCACGTTTCAAGTTATCTGTCAAGTAGCGTAACTTCTGGAACTTGCTTTCTGAAAACCTCTTTGATCTGTTCCACTTATCATGGTCAATAAATAGATCTTCCTGACGTTTTTGCTAGCTTTTTTCAGACTAAGCAATTGAAAAGTGTATAATAACTCTCATAATTGGAAGCTAGGCTATACGTAAGTAAAAACGCAGCGTTGTTAGTGGTATTTGCAATTTGTATGTGCATTTACAAAGAAAAACCTAGAATTGGGGATTTTCAGTAACCTTGACCCCCCACAAGAGTTGTTGCTAACTGGGTCGAAAAGAAAATCGAATAAATAGCGAAGACACAAAGCAGATAAAGGCACGAAAATATATGAATCTTTTTTGTAGTATATTAGACGTTTAAAACTAGACATTGGAATCCTGTAAACTGTAATTCTTCCTGACTTCATCTGTAGTGGGATTTCAAAATAAACTGGACATTTGCATTGCCACTTTTTTTTTCTACAAAGTGGTGTGATTTGAACTTGAATGTGACAGTTGGATTCTTGTCCTTTATCATGAACTTTATTTTGTTTAAATCATAAATCATAAATGTATAGCGCGTCATACATTGACATTAGAGGATTTCAGTTATTTAGGAGGAATTCATATTTTAACAGTTTAGTTTCGTAGTTGTCCTTGATAATGACAGATTATCTCCTGTTTATTAAATTACATCAGCAATTATTGACTGGCTCAGTTCTTGAGAAACGTGTTTGAAAGACATTTAGATAATTTGTTACTTTATTGACTATAACAAGCATGACGGAACCTCTTTTGATAATACCTTAGTCGTAGATTGAGACATTATTAAAATGCTAGATGTCCGGATTGGGTTAGATATGACGGACACAAAATATGATAATTTCAAGGTCTACCTATGACCCGTTTTTTAGTAATTATAGTTTCACAATATGATATACATGCAATTTTTTCGTTTATTTAAAAGCAAAAAACTGAAAGTAATATTGAAATTTTAGTTAGATCACATGATAGAGGAGAAAAAGTGTAAATGTAAATGAGTAAGTTACTTTGAAATTCTACCTTACATAATGTCAAGGGAATTTTGGATTTCTTACGAATATTTCTGGAGATACTCAGAAATGAGGAACCTTCTGAGTGCTATTTTCTTTTTGTGTCTGAGATTCCAATGATCAAATGCGAATTTTAAGCGCCTGATATTTCATATAACATCCAAAGGAGTTAGGTCAACTGATGCGCCTTTCATTATTTCCTAAATACAATAAGTTTCCTTAAGATGACGAAGTACTCTTTCTCGCATTTCAGATCCACAAACATTGCATCTGCAGCACTAGTAGTAGAATATTGCATAGCAGTTAACGGAATGTTGCGAAAAAAATTCTGGGTGGGATTTTCGCGTTCTAGGAGGGTGTTTATCGCTTTTCGAGACTACAGGCGAGGGGGACGTGTCTGGTATATCAAAAAATGACATATAACCAAATGCTCGCTTGTGCTTTAGAAACGGTATTATCTACCCCAGGCGAGTTTGAGCTTTTTTGGTTTTACACAGCGCCATCTTAAAATTGCGAAGATGGCTTCGTGGGAGTGAAGAAGATACAAAAAAATGAACTGACACCTGGAAGGTAGATAAGCAAAATATTTATACTGTCATTGATTGTGATTGTACTTGAAAAAGGCCACCGTTGGTCGCCAAAACGTCATACAATAAACAGATATGAAAATATATGGAGCCCATTGAACATAAAAAGCCACAGGATAAGTTTCAAGAGTTACATTACTTACCGCGCTTTGTACTTAATTCAGAAATCATTCCGTCACTTTGTTTTTCTATCATGAGGTAATCAGGTTTTTATTTAAGGGGTAAATATTTCAAGGACAGTCTCGGCCAGTTAAAATTCCGGATGACGTGGTCGAAAAATTTCAAGAAGCTTAATGTATTTCCACTTTAGCAACTAGATGATCTAACCATTTCATGTATCTAGATTTGAAACTTATCCTGTGGTTTACATGTCGATCATCCACATGCTTGTCTACCAAATTAAACCACATATTTTGACAGAGTCTTCTTTACTGTAAACGATTATTCTGATACGTGTTCCAAGACATTGATAGATTCAAATTCATTCTTCGGGGTGGAGAAGCATATACATATACTTTGAAGTTGAGTCATTAATTTTCAGATAATGATTGTAGAAGGAAGATAAACCAAGATATGTGTGTAAAAATGAAAAAAAAATTAAAAAAAATGTTACCTTGTTTTATAAAGTATCCTCCCGACAAGTATTTCAGTACGGACGTGTATTTGTTCGTGCGGTCTTGGAGCACCGGCATGCCCTCCCCTGTGAGGTCTTAAGTCACCTGATTCACGAGCCCTTTGTACTACATTAACAAAGGCACGAGGGGTTGGTTGCACTCGATTAAATAAGAATCATGTCCACAAGTTCACAAGTTCAGCATTTTCGTAAACATGTGTCATTTTTTATTCCGTTTGAGCCACGCAACAAACACCACTATTCACTCACGCGTTACCAACTGAAACATTGACTGACATCGTGATAAACGTTTCAAATTCTTTCGCTTTTTTGTTTCCGATGCGATGAACCGATAAGGCGGATTATATCCGTTGTTGCTAAACACGAGCACATAATATTATTATTGAGACAGGGCGGTACTCAAACTTCTAAAGGGCTATAACTTTGTTAATTTAATTTTACGAGAAAAATGTTAAAGGAATAAACATTTCTTTTGATCAGATCTACTCACTGTTAAAATAAATGACTCAACTTCGAAGTCACCCTGTAGATATACTGCTATGACTAGCTTTACCCTAGAGCTTTGCAGACCCTGCTGGCAACATCGCCTTCAAGTTAGGTCTAAGAGCAATTTGTGCATGCAGATTTGGGGTCTGCGAGAGGTCCGTGTGGATATCGCACATCCACGTCACACAGAGAAAGAAGAGAGTGAAGGAAATCGCCTGGGACATTGTGCGGATTCAGATAAGTGGAGAGAGAGAGCTACGGATAAGCAAGAGAAAGGGTGGAAATTTACAGTAGATGGGCATTATTAAAAGGAGCGCGAAGGTGTTGGTATATATTATACCATTCTGCGTGAATCTGGATAGGCCAACAGAAACAGTCGAGAACCTCCGAAGAAAGAGAACCATCAGCACAACTGGGCAAGTCGTTAGTAAAGATCGAACTTTCGCAAGATATATAGGATGTTCCTTAATGATTTGCGAATACATAAGGGTGTGAATCTACATAAAAATTTATAAACTATGGTCTAAAAATGTTTTCTTACAGTTGTTGAAGTTTTAGGAAATAGATGGAAATTAATAAATATTTTCAGAACCGCTTCAGATATTTCACCGACATTTAGTACGTAGTGAAAGTTAATAAAGTTGCTCATTTTTCAATACAAAAATAATTTTTAGCTTCAACAGTAGCGTGCGTACGGGTATTGACTTCGATATTTTTAAAGAAAAAAATGGTACGCCAATGGTTTTTTGCTAAATAAAAATTATTTTTGAATTCCCCGTTCAATTTAAAACAAATGATTTCTCTTGAGTTGCTTTCATTTGATGCGTCAAAATAAAAACCGTTCTATTGACCGAGAAAATTAATGTAATAATTGAAGAATGCATTTTAGCAATAAATATCTAGTTGCTCTGGAATATGTCACTGGCTTTCGACATCTGACAAGTCTCTGTTATTGAAATCTATATACTCGTAAATATAAACAATACTTCAAAGTATACAGGGTGGCCCATCGACGTGTGGATGAAATATTACTCATAAACAAATACATTTTGAGAAAATCTATATGGCATGTCATACATGATAGGTGAGGGCACATTTCTAAAATATTGACAATTATACAGGGTGTCCCAATTTTGTACTACATATCAAAGCTATGATTTCTTAAATGGAATGCCTCAAATTTTATTGCATATTAGCTACTGTTGTATCAAAAAAAACTTACACGCCTAAGCTTTTATCTTATTTGTTACTTTTTCGAATTTTCATTTTTGCTCATACAGGGTGGTCAAAAACGCAAATTGTACTTTTTCTCGAAAAATTCATCACCCTGTATATTTGTGCAAGTTTGGATTCAATTTTTTGTAAGCTTTTTTTTGGTATGAGGTTTGAATCAGATAAAATCACTAGATTTTGACTTATTAAGCTAATAATAATACAACAACACACCAAAATTAAAGAAAAAAATTACAGCATCCATGGAAACAAAAGACAAACACTAAGAGTAAAGATTTGACGTAAAAACTAATAACAATCAAAACAATATGAACCAGCTTCAAGA
Organism: Acanthoscelides obtectus; assembly: GCA_963669975.1. Taxonomy (NCBI): domain Eukaryota; kingdom Metazoa; phylum Arthropoda; class Insecta; order Coleoptera; family Chrysomelidae; genus Acanthoscelides; species Acanthoscelides obtectus. Next base: position 31,113,832 of record CAVLJG010000005.1, read on the forward strand.
GTAATAGAGAAAAACAACTATAACAACAACATAAAGAAACCACTATCACTCATCAAGACCTAATCTACAAAACTGCTCGAAAACATCTCCACCATGTTGAATACACAGCTGTAGTCTTTGGATAAATGACCGTCACACAAGTTCAGCATATATCAGTTTCTGCTCCAATTTACCGTGCACTTGAATGGGAATTTTCCTGCAACTTTAATAGAACCTCCAAGTGATTCGCCTCATTGTTGACACTTGGATTATTTATACATCGCTTACTATATTCCACTTGTCCACTTGATTCAAAACGTTCTCGTAGTGTGGAAAGTGTTTCCGGCCTTGGATGCCCCATATTAGGGTACCGTTGCTTATAAATGCGACATGCTAGGAAACTATTTATTTCAGCTTCGCCCAAAACGAACACCATATTCACCATTTCTTCTTTAGAAAAATTCATTTTCAAACACGTTTTTATCATAATGCTCACAAAGCAATTTTGACAGTTTGTAACAAATCAACAATTTATTTGTAAAAACTTTTTTGTCTAGTATAAAAAAAGCTTATAAAAAATTGAATCCAAACTTGCACAAATATACAGGGTGATGCATTTGAAATTTTTGAGAAAAACTACAATTTGCGTTTTTGACCACCCTGTATGAGCAAAAATTAAAATTCGAAAAGTAGCAAACAAGATAAAAGGTGTGTATGTTTTTTTTGATACAATATTCAGTACTCCAAATTTCAAAATGGCGGACTGAGGGGTTGCCGGAATGGGGGGTTTTTCAAGACAAAACACCTTATATCTCAGTAGCTAATTACCAAAACCCCATAGTATGTTATATCAATTATCTTCTTTTGAATGGGTTTATATAAATATGCAATAAAATTTGAGGCATTCCATTTGAAAAATCACAACTTTGATATGTAAGTCGAAATTGGGACACCCTGTACAATAGCCAATATTTTAGAAATGTGCCCTCAAATGTCATGTATATCATCTCATAAATTGATTTTCCCAAAATTTATTTGTTTTTGAGTAATATTCCGTCCACACATGGATGTGCCACTCTGTGGCGCTACCTTATTGAGTGAAAATTTAGTGCTTTTGTACGTCCACTCAATGGGCCAACCAAATTGTCATGGCAGTGTCAAGATTATCATAGCGGATCAAATGTGTGATATCAGAGCACCATAGAAATTAATTTCAACGGTCGAAATTCAGTTGGAATTAGTCCTCTGATGATACAGTAGATAAAATACTGCCTTTGGCGGTTAGGGCAGAGGACCAACTAGGTTTCATACTAATTGGAAATCACAAGGCACAGTCTAGGTCTCTTTGGACACTTGGCAACCTAAAAGGTAATAATTTTTAACCGAGAGCATTTCTTTTTCGTTTTCAGGATTTTAGATGACAAAATAGCTTATAACTAAAACCTGAAAAAGGTTTGAAGTGAAAACTGCATAGAGTCCTTTACGAAACTGATTAACTTTTTGAGCTCACGTGACCTTTTCTGAACACCGACAAAACAGAAATACTCAGATTCCACATTTAACAGCGCAAGTTATATCAATTTAGTATAAATGTCAATAATTCAGTATTAGAGAGCCAAAAAGATACAAAATTCCTCGGAGTATTTATTGATGAATGTTTGAGTTCGACGAGCCACTGTGGGCAGCTGTGTAAATCCTTATCCTGTTATGTATATGTTTTTTGAAATTTGAGAATTGTTTTAAGCTGTCCTGATTGATTGAATATCTATTATGTGCTGATTGAGTCTAGACTTCGTTATGGCATTTGCTTGAATGGTAGCTCATCCCACGCAAATGAAGTGTGATATTCACACGTACAATACAAGAATAAAAATCCAATTACGTTTACCTATGTTTAACTTTGAATGCAGCCAAGGTTCACCAAATTACTTTGGATTAAAAATTTTCAACAATCTACCAGATAAGGTAAAATCAGTAACGGACGTGAGGTCCTTCAAACGAAAGTCGAGACAGCGTGTTTTTATAGTGTTGAAGTGTTTTTCTCTTGTAGGCAATTTCAATGTTTCAACTGTGTTTTATTGTTATTTGTTGTTATTTGTCGCTAGTTTTAAATTTATTGACAATTCTTATATGTTTTGAATTTGAATTCAGGAGTACGGTTCAGGACCCTCTTAACTGTAAACCGTGGTTTAATATCTGCCTAATGATAAACTTGTGAGGTTGTTGGGGTCAAATTTATCAGTCATGTTAATGCAGATCACATTTACAATAATGCTTATGAAGCACTGTGTCAATTTGAATGACTGAGTTTTTTTCAACACTTCATAAATTCCAATGTTTTACTGGACTTGGCAAAGTCCATCTATTCATCTGGTTGGTTGTGCGTATTTCCGAAGAAAAGTTTACAAATGTTAACCGATAATGAACTCCAAAAGTATAATGAAAGCCTTTTGAGTAGAACTTTTACTCGCCTTCGCATAAAGGCGTCCACCTTCTAAGAAAAATAATCACTTTCGCGCAATGCATCAAACTTTCCTAACATTCTATTTAATCTTAACTTTGCCAAGTTTTTATAATACCGTTATGTTCGCGAATGCTTGCTCTGAGTTGAAAATATCCAACATAATTATGTTACACTCTCCGCGGAAATTTTCGTATATATGGCGGGAATTTAATTTTCCGAGAGAAAACAAGCGAAATTTAGTATGGGCCAAGATTAAAGAAATAGTCCTCGCGACTGCAGGGCATGTTTTAGTACCTGTTTTATACAATTGTGGATTATGGTGGGGCGTTAAAGTGATATAGTGAGCACATAAACGTTTTAGGTAATTTGGTCGCCTTTTGGATGAGTTTTTTATCCGGTAGTCCGCATAATTGAATTTTTCCCATTAAACGCCGCATTCTCAACGTTAACAGCTGTATAATCATAATAACAGAGATAATTCATGGAAGTGTTGGACTGCTCATAGGCATTTATTTCATAGCCTGCTAAGAGAAATTATCATTAACAGTGGCGACTGTCTTGAGTAGAACTTAGAGATTTTAGGTACTGGCCTCCACAAAAGCAACGCTATGGCAACCCGAGCCTAATCCGTCTAATATAGCGTTTTTATACAATATCTAGAAGGTTACATTCAGCGGTTTTTAACATGCTTTTATTAACTATAATCTGGGCGCTGAAGAAAGACATTAAACGTAAACAGTGATCAGCACGTGAACAGATCCCTCGAAAGCATCCACGGATATACTCCAGTCACTTTAGGTCTAAACATCCTCGGCAGTGTATTTCTAGTGAATCCACAGACCCTTTTTCGTGTCATCTTGAGACTAGAAAAAGGATGACTGTTAAAATAAGTTACCTTGATCTTTCATGAGCTCCCAGTACAAAACATCATCGATATATTTTTGATGTAGGAACAACAAATTGGTTTAGAAAACATCCACTTTGAACCTAAATTGACTGGAGTAACATCGATCTACAGACAAATTCAAGGTCACTAGCAGTCGTCGGCGCTCTACGAATCTGCACAGGTTTGGACTTGTAAACGTGATTGTAGATGACACGAAAGGCATCTAACAGTTAATTCACGCACAGGATTGCATTGCATACGCATTAAGCATTCAGTAGCGTATACTCGTTTTTCGCGAGTGGAACGTTTTGTTTATATATTGCCTAAGATACGATGTCTGACACAGATACAGCCGACATCAGCGCAACCCCACCCAAAAAAAGGGCTAAGAAGCTACATTTAAGTGCAAATGAAAAACAAATAATATTAAATATATACAAAAACCAAATTCAAGAAAAACCCGATTTGGTCGTGGACGAAGTTATATGTAAGGTAGCACATATTTCTGGAGTATGTCGGTCCAGTGTTTATAGGATCATTAAGGAATATAGGAGCACTCACTCACTTTCTGAGCCAAAACCGTATCCTGCAAGAAAAAGGATAACGGACGGAGTAGATGACTTTGACAGAACTGCCATCAGGAGGGAAGTGCATAATTTTTTCTTCCGAAATGAGATACCTACAATAGATAAGATATTAAGATTAGTTAATGCTGATGAGGGTCTTCCATCATTTAAAAGAACCACATTCCGAAAACTTTTGAAGGAACTTAATTTTCGATTCTTGAAACGGGGAAGAAACAGTATGTTAATAGAGAAAGAAGAAATTGTTGTGTGGAGAAGGGAATACCTTAGGAAGATTCGGAAGTTTCGCGATGAAAAAAGAAAAATTTACTATTTGGACGAAACGTGGGTGAATGCTGGACATACTCAAGCGAAAGTTTGGGTCGACAAATCAGTAACATCATCAAGGCAGGCTTTTCTAGACGGTCTTTCGGCTGGATTGAAAAATCCTGCAGGTAAGCTCCTTCATCTATCCGGCAATATAATTTTGATAAATTTGGGCAAATAATATGCTGTGATAGCAGATAATGTGTGATATTCTCCAAAAATGGCGCATTCGCAGTGTAGTCATTAGGAAAAAAACTTCGACCCTCTTTTAAGCGTTATTTTGAAATTTATTATCATTTTTGGGTGCAGTCAATTTGCTTTGAATGGGTTTTGAGAAGTTGCAAACTTCAATTTTCTACGTTTTTCAGTTTTTGATCAGCATTCCGTGACTCTTAAATTCAGCTAAATGAACTCAATTGCCTCATTCCTTCAAATTTAATCAATCCATAGTGTAAGGAATAATTTATTTCCAGGAAAAGGCAAACGGCTGATCATTTGTCACGTAGGTAGTGAAGACGGCTTTGTTCCCGAAGCACTGTGGGCCTTTGAATCAAAAAAGACAGGGGACTATCATGAGGAGATGGACGGCAATTCCTTTGAAAATTGGTTCTCCAAAATGTTACTAAAGCTGGAGAATAACGCTGTTATTGTACTGGATAATGCCCCGTACCATTCTAGAAAAATAGAAAAAATTCCCACAATGGCAACTAAAAAAGCAAACATACAACAATGGCTGGCCTCAAAACAGATCGATTTTGATGAAACAATGGTCAAGGGTGAATTGATAAGTATAGTCAATAGACATAAATACAAATACGATTCTTGTCAGTCTTGAGACTGCCACCCTACCATTGTGAGCTGAACCCTATTGAGCTGATTTGGGCCAACATAAAGCAATACGTGGCGTCGAATAATAATACTTATAAATTTTCTGATGTTAAAAATCTCTTTCACATCGCAGTCAATAGAGTTACGGCAGAGGAATGGAAAAACTGTATCCGCCACGTTCGGGAGAAGGTTGAGGTCAAAATGTGGGATTTGGACAATGTCATCGATACCCAAATTGAACCTCTAATAATTCATTTAAACGATTCAGAAGATTCAAGTTCCTCTTCTGAATGAGTGCGCGCAGCTTACTTACTAATAACTAAAAAGTGTAGTTAACTCATTTGTGAATCTCTAACTGAAATTTACTGTAAAAGATAATAATTATCTTGTATGAAATTTTTGATGACTACCCATAATATATTGATGCGGTCCTGTAATGTCTCCTGCGCCTAAACACTCACTCACGAGCAATGTGCGTGTATTTGTTTGGGTTTAGTTTCTTTCTTCAGCGCCTAGAGCATAGACCTGTATGTATGTAAAGGAATCTTTCAACCTAGCTTTCACCTCTCTCAAGAAGTCTGATCAACTTGGAAATTCTGAAAAAAATTTGAACTTGAATCTGAACATTTTTTTAAAGAATTGAATTTTGAAATTTGGAAAAATGTTGGATTTGAAAATTTGAAAAATAATAAAAAAACTCAGAATTTTGGAAAATAATATTAGGATTTGGATACTATGACAAAAATTATGAAATTTTTAAGGTAAATTAAGATTTATTGTGTTATCTACAACTACTTTTGTTGTCATTTTGAGACAAAAGTTTAGAAAATGGATTATACCTAGTTTAAAAAACAGAAAAAATAGGCTAGCAAATCCAACTAAAAAGTAGAAAAATGATTTTCAAGTATAGGAGAGTTAGTGTTACTGCAATATAAAGTCCAGCAATCTAGGATGACAAATCAGTTTGGAATAAGATCAAGATAAAATTTAAAATAATAAAAATTTAAAGTATATCTAGTAAAAAAGCGTTTTCACAATATTTACAATTTTATAAACAGCAACTAAAAAATAATTCGAACATTTAAAGTCAAGCATCTCGCGTTTTTACTATAATTGGATTTTTGTTAATCTGTATCTAAATTTTTATATTGATCTTATTAAATTCCATTTGCTGTTGAAACGTGCTTTTTCGTGGTTTAAACTATAATTCATTACGCTGACCTTTTTGTCAGTAACTTGCATATTACCTAAAAATAAAAAATTTCCCGTTTTTCGCAAAAGCGTATTTTTGCTTGAGGCATGGGAAGCAAAAGAGGTGAGTCGTTTGATACACCTAGAATGTTTTTCCCCTCTCCATTCTGATTTGCATATTTTTGATGCTGTTACGTAGGCCGTTTGCCAAAGAACCCTCTATCTTTAAAATTCATAGTGAATTTTTTAAGTTTCTTGTCTCATTCGGATGATTTACATGTCGGCGTTCTCGGCTGAATTTAATTCGTCCCGAATCAGAAAACTTTGCTTTAAAAATATACTAATGAAAATTTGAATTGCAGAAATTTACGTTTGCCAGTGCCAGTGCCGGTTGATTTAGTACAGGAGTAGTAGTATTTGCTTCCGTAGTAATAGATGTGTCAATAGTTGATTTGCAAAGCTTTATACTGCCGTACTAAGCTGTCTAAGAAAATTCGAGCTAAATAGTTAATACTATTATGACAGAACAAAATTGGATGAATATTGCAAAGTTATATAACTTTATAGAGAGTCATTTAAATGTGATTCCGGATTATAATTGGTGTCGAAGCCTACAATAACTGATTCCGTCTTTAATTGTCGTAAATCAAAAAGCAGTGACATGTGGTCACAAATTTACTGTCTTTTTTCATATTCTCTATAGTCTATTTAGGATATTCTTTCAAAACGAAAAACGCAGTAATGGAGAATGTTTTCTATTTTAAGATAATTTATTCATATTGATATTCATAAAAGTGAATCTTTTCAACATCTAATAAGTCAATTTTATAATTATACAATTAATTTAATTAATTAAATAATTACATTCAACAAAAATAATTATATAAATAAACTGAAAACATCATGTTTTCTTATATGGAGCAAAAGTAATTATTTATAACGATAAATACTTGTTCACAAATAATAAAATTATTACATAAAAAATAAGCAAACATCATAATAGAATAGAAATGGTAAAAAGGTAGTACTTGTAACACGCAGAGAATAAAAGCAGTGTATCTTGATAGTGAAAAAACTATTTTTGGTATATAACGCGATCAATGGTAGAGTAAATTCGGGGAATATGGAATACCATTCTTATTGGTCGAGATAAAATGAAAATAACACAGATGATCTGCCTCATATTTTGTAAATTAATAACTAGTGGTATTATCTAAAAGTATCGCTTGATGAATTTAGATAAAAAGATGTGGTCCCCAGACTACAAAAAAATAATAAAAATTGGCACTCTAGGTGCTAAATAAAAGTGGAGGGTAATATGGGATAAAGGAGATAATAAGATAGAATGGTCAGAAACCAGTTTAATACATCTATTACAAACAGTTTATTTGCAAAAATCGCTCAATACCGGAGCATGTTTCGTGAGCCCATCCTTCACAGATAACACACTGCAACCATACTTCTTTACTACGACTCATGGTAAAGGTTTCCTAGCAAAAACGCATTCTGCATTGCTAGAAGCTGATTTAGTTTCCACATCGGTAGATAGTGGTGGTTCGTCATCATCTGATTCGTCGTAAACAATAACAGGCTCCGACTGAGAAGATCGCGATGAAGTTGATAGATGGCTTTGTCTTTTTTTCTTAGGCGCCTTCGAAGAGCCTGGACCAGCTTCGTTGTTTATCTTTCTTGTGACCTTATCGCCTGAAACACCAATAGACTCTTCTTGTTCATCTTTATTGGGCGTGGAGGTTATTATTTTCGCCTTTCCACATTTTCTGCCTCTTGTTAAAATTTTCTTTTTTAATTCTGGCATAGGTAGGTGGGAAGAACATTTCGAAGTCTTGCATGTCTATGATCTGCAGTGATATGTTCCCTGATTGATGCCTTTTGCTGTTCAGTCACAAAATCTTTGTCAAAAAAGCATCTCCTCGTACAGGATATATCCCAGTTGCACTGAACCCCCTAAAGGATCTCTCCGCTGTTTGTACTTTTAAATACGCTCGTCCAAAAATTAAGCATACATCAATGTGTGTTATAGCCCGACTCTCTGACCACAAAAAGGTTGTTAGTTCACCCATCACAGTCTCGTCCGCATCTTATATGTGGTATGCGATGGTAAGCACATTATGGTGACAAAATTGTCTCTTGCCTTAATAACCACATCTGAATTCCTAGTGCGAATATGGTTTCCATCAAGTACAAGAAGCACTGGACTTGTCTGTGTAGGTTTTGTTTTTTCTAAAATGTGGTCAAACCATGGCGTGAATAAATCAGTTTGAATCCATCCTGATGAATGAAATGCGAATATCGTTACCGGAGGAGCTCCTTTTCTAATCTGCTCGGTGCTGTTTTTCCGGGAGAGGATAAGCATAGGAGGTACAAATCTCCCTGCAGCATTCATGCACAATACCGCTGAGATCCTAGATCCTTGTTCAGCCGACGTGAGTGCGACCACTTGTTTTTTGTCTCTCATAGGAACCACTTCTGGGCACCTGGACTTCACAATACACAACCCCGTCTCGTCCACATTGTATATTCGGTCCGGAGAGAAGTTTTCATCTACCATTGTGTTTTCCGAAAGAACAAAAAATTCTTCGACTTTCTCTCGATTGAAACCCAGAGGTCTGGCTATTGAGGTGCAAGTAGGTTTTCAGAAACTAAATATCGTTTGCTGTCTATTCGTAAATGCACAGAGTCAATTCTTTCCAGCAGACTCGTGCAAAAATTAAAACGGATGCGGCAAGCTGTTACGCCTTGCAAGCTGGAACGCATACGAGTATCTTTACGAGTCAAGACAAAATACTTCTTATCCATTTTCAATAAATGCTTCATAAGTTCTTTCTCCAATTCGGGTGACAAAACCGTTTTGCTCCCCAAAGTAGTTTGGCAAACGATTTTAGGGCAATCCTCTTTAATTATAGAGGCGATGAAGAGTGGCACCAGGAACATGAAATTGTTTTGCAGCAGAAAAATAGCCTACCTACTCACAGGCGCGATAGCTTTTTCCATATCTTTAGGATTCTACAAACTTTTTTTTTGAGAATCCGCACGCTTTTACACTATAGAATTTTGATGCAACTATAGAAAATCGTTTGAAAATCGGCAGAAGTAGTCCTAGAAAATTTATCTACATTTAAACGAAAATTTTCGGCTAATATGGAATACTTTATTGTCGCGAAATATGGAATATTCCATAATAGCGGAATATGATGAGACTCGAATTAACTTGCCAATTGAACAATCAATAATTACATGTACCTATGCATATACACTTACCTGATCAAGTGAAGGATTATTTTGAATAGCTAACAAAACAAGTCAGCAACAAGTAAGGTTCAAAACTCTTCGAAAGTGCAGCACTCAATGATGCCAGCTGCCAAAATTTAAAACGTTAGCAGTTGAGTTAATTCACATGGGGAATCTGTAATAGACTAAATTAAACTACTTTAACTACCAAAACATAGATAACGCCTCCTGTTTAAAAAATATTACCTGGTGTATTTCATAACCCCAAAATTACTCTATATTTTGTAATTATAATGTAAAATAAATGCGTTCACGTCAAAATAAAAAAAAGCGTAAACCTACTTCAGTCTTTTACATAAGTACGGTACTGTAGCAGTAATATTGTAGCAGTTGAATCCAGATTTTCATCTTGAAGCAAGACTGGCTATAAAGTCTACCAAGTTTTTGCACCTGGCATGCAAAAATCTTCAAAATGTAAAACGGATTCTTTGATGTTTAAAGGCGTACTATTAAAAACATTTTTAAAGCTTCCTGAGTATCTTCAATTTAGGCGATAACTGGTTCCATGGGTAAATCGTGTATAGAGGAGATCAAAAAGTAATAGGACAATTTTATATAAATATATCCCTTAACGAGATACAGGGCCCCCAAGAAGCCGAAAAACATGACTTTGGAATGGATTAAGATATTGATTTTAAATTTTCTACATGAATCACCAACAGCATGGTCAATGCATATAGATGCTTTCTGGGTTGAAACTATACCTGAGGCGTAGAAATTGAGGAATTTCGTCTCCAGTGCAAGAAAAAAAAAACACTTTAAACGATACTGTTTCGAGCCATATACTGCATTTTTTCAATAATGTATACAATGCCACATAAATTGAATTTCTTAGAATTCTCTTTCAGACTTCTACTTATGACAAAAAAATCGATATGCATTGTTGTCAGATATACGGTAGATTGGTAGGCTTAGCAGCAGTATTACACCATGTACACTCAAATCACCAGATTCATATATTCATTTATTTATTATTTATTTATTGAAAGCTGAAAGCATTATGCAGCATTGGACTCTATCGTTTAGCGGAATCTGGATTTGTTGCTGGTGCCGCATCACTTATTTAAAGTGTTGACGTTAACAATGAAAATTAAATGTTGCATATAGAAACATAGTAGGCCGCGCGGATTGAACGTCAGTACTGAATCTTGACCTCACTCTTTGGTAAACTTAAATTCAAAGTTTCACAACAACACGTGCAGTGTTCTCACTACAGTGAATTTTTAAGTGTCACGATGTCAGTAGAAAAATGGCCCTCAACCGAGAACATTTTCGCGCCATAATTTATTACAACTTTCAGAGACAATTATCGCAACAAGAATGCCTTGCTGAGTTACTGTCTGTTTTTGGCAACGAAGCGCCACATCAGTCGACAATTTCCCATTGGTATGGAGAATTCAAACGTGGACGGATGAGTCTTAGGCCCGTATCGTTAGTCGTCCCTACAATTGTAGGGCGCGTTTATGGCCTCCTTGATTGTCATACATTCTCTCCTTAAAAAATTTCAGAAATTTCAGAAATTTCAGGCTGATAAAACATGATATAACTCAAAAGCAAGCATAATTTGATGCAAATAGATGTTTGTGACATAACCTCAAAATAGAGTTCTAACACGGAGAAGTAGAAAACTATGACAATCAAGGAGGCCATAAAAGCGCCCTACAATTGTAGGGACCACTGACGATACGGGCCTTAGCGACGATCCCAGGGTGGGTGCTCCAAAAACGGCAGTCACCCAGGAAAACGTCGATGCTGTGCGCCAACTCATCATTGAAGATAGACATGTGACATATCGCGAGATTGAGGCGTCCTTGAAGATCTGAAAGACCTCAATTCCAAAAATTTTACTTGAAGAATTAGGAGTAAGAGAATTAGTTTCTCGTTGGATACCCCACCTGTTGACTGAAGAGCAGAAAGCAGCCAGTGTTAATTGGTGTCAAAAAACGCTTGACCGTTTCAATTCTGGAAACTCAAAAAAAGTGTACAGCATTATTAGTGGTGATGAATCGTGGATTTACTGTTATGAACCAGAAAATAAACGACAGTCGGCTGTTTGGGTGTTCCAAGGTGAAGAAAAGCCAACAAAAGTCATTCGTTCTCGAAGTGTTTCGAAAAGGATGGTCGCGACATTTGTGTCAAAAGCGGGTCATATTGCAACAGTTCTTGTTAGTGGAGAAAGAACTGTTACTGCGGATTGGTATACCACCATTTGTTTGCCAAAAGTCATCACCGAGCTTCGAAAAAACAACCCCGAAAGAAGAATCATCCTCCACCAAGACAAGGCAAGCTCGCACACAGCCCAAAAAACAAGGCAGTATTTAAGGGAAGAAAACGTGGAATTATTGGACCATCCTCCATATAGTCCCGATCTAAGTCCTAACGATTTCTTTACTTTCCCGAAAATTGAAAACAGACTGCGTGGTCAAAGGTCCCAGTCACCAGAAGAAGCAGTTGACGCATTCTTAAATGCCAGCAAGCGAGTGGAATAAGTGCTTCGAAAATTGGTTCGAGCGCATGCAGATGTGTATTAATCTTCGTGGAGAATACTTCTAAAAACAATAAAGTCATTCAAAACTACCTACTGTGTTGTTTTATTTCCATATGTAAAACTTAAAAGACATACCTCGTACTTTCAATATCAACTGTTTCATAGTACCGATGATAAAATAATCTAAAGAAATGTGACGGCTACCTTTTTATATGGAATATCATTCTGTATTGTGTAAACAGTCTAAATGATTACGATTTAATTATTCGTATAAACCGTACGATAGATGTAAGGTTATTTCAACCATTACTGTTGATTTCCACTGTCAAATAGAAATCTGAAGCCGATTAAGGCGTCGAAGCTCAAAGCATCAGCGATCATGCCGTATCGCAAGCAATAAGGAAGCCAAAGCTCGTATGTTTTCCACTAAAGATTAAAATAAAATGTCAGGTAAAAGCTTGAAGTTCCTATAAACAAGCATGGGAAAAGCAGTTACCAAGATGGCTGCAAGGCAGTTAGAAGGACGACCGTATGCTCAAGTTGCAATAAGGAAGTTAATATTTTTTCAGGCAAAGATGGCATCAAAAAACCAGTGTCGCGTGTGCGCATGCGCAATACAAAAGTATACAATTTATTCATAGATGGCCCTGTGTGACGCAAAGCAATAATAATAGAATAATAATGCGGTGACCCAAATTTTTTCCTCCCGATTTTGTTCTCAAATCTGCCGAATTTCAACGACACATTCTATCGATTTCGGATCTTTTCGGTTCTGCAACACTGGATCCAACTAGACTGAGTGGTCGAATTCGGTCCGGCTGGATCTACGACGAGATTCGTTCAATTGGAATGGGTCACACGCACGGGTATTATGTAAAAAACCTATAAAACGTCAAAAAAACCTATAAGTTGTCATTTTGCAGACTAGGTAGTTTTTAGGGAGCAAACAGTCATTCCACGTATGCTCACTAGGATCGTTGTGAACGTACATCTATTGATGAATCACTCAACTAAACTACACGCATTGTTGGTTGCATACGTTTTGTGAGGCCGAGTGGTCTGTAGTTTTTATCTTTGAGAAGAAAGCTGGTTGATCTGGATGATTATGTGTATGTGTATGTATATCATTACTAAATAAGCTGCCAATGAAGTATATCCATTAGCTGTGCCCGACGGATTATTTATATGTTGTCCTTTCTAAAGACAGGTTATGGTCAAAGTTATACATTACGAAAAACTTTGAGGATAATCAGGGGAAATTATCACCGCGCCCGAGTTTTGTGTAATTACTGTTAGCATGAACATGGCTTGTAATTTGACAGTGTACAGTGAATATAATTATTTCTTATCTCTCTGATTTTTGAAATTCAGCAAATTTGCATTATGTAATTCCTAGAATGGATAAGAAAAAGTGCATGCCCAACTAATTTCTAGCTTTGCTCTAAATTAAATGTATTTGAGACAAGAATACAATGGGATTATCATCAACCCAAACAACTTATAGCTTAGACCTCCAGTAATGCCATCTCTGAAGCAGATTTTAAATCACATCAGAGCCAAAAATTGATAACTGAAACCTCATGACGTTTTGCAACATGAATACAACTAAGTGGTAAGTTAGCATCTTGTAGAAAAACCTACAAAAAACTCGATATGTCTCTTTTCAATACACGTAATACTCGTGGCGGAAGACGTTCCTCATTTATCTGTCGTATCCAAAATTCCTGAGCTATATGCTCAACTCTAGCTCTGGGTCGTTTGAGAACATTGTACGCTGGCAGCGACGCTACTTACATATAATGATATGCCGTCACCCTCCTTATCGAATATGACCTCATTTTAATATTCGCCAAAAGGTACTTCCTTCCTGTTCACCGACGATGTACATGTATATTCACTGCTGGCAACTTCGCTCTTCAGATGCTCATTTTTAAGCGGCGATACGTTAAAGTGGATCTTTAAAGCTCCGACTGTTCGAGTAGTTAGTATCGCGTACTCAAGCTGATGTGTAGAGGGTGGATGTCAACTGGAGGTTGTACGTTTTGCTTTAGATTATCGAATAACTAAGCATATGAGTCGTGACAGGGAAAAAGTCTTGCATCTATTTTTTCTTATTTTGAATCGCATTTAACATGACCTCAAAAATATCGGTTATTTATTATTATTAATTGTCTGTAATGCTACAGAAAGCCACCTGAAACCTTATTTTATACTTATGCGCTATAAAATTAGGAGGATTATTTAATAAAAAAAAAATGGGAAAAATAAGCGGCTAATTTGAAATATCGACACGCAACGCTATTGGTGTGACGTCACGATATCGGCAAGTGAGCCGCAAAACCTTTGTAGCTGTCATTGATTGTCATCCTATCAGTTTTATCAGTTCCAAAAAGCACTGGTTGACGCGGAATGGCTTACGTCGCCTGTTTAACATAGATGTCTACACAGTTTTTTGTTAAGACAAGGTCGGGTAAATAAAATAATGCTTGTTTACTTCCGAAACTTGAAAGCAAATCATGACAGCAAATTAACCAAACAATAAAATGACAACCCATTAGTTTAAATCAACGTCATTGACATTGCAGTTTATGTAAATATGTAACTTAAAAAAAAGACATTTTCATTAATGAAATATGTGTTTACGGTATTATAGCAAAGTGAATAATCGACAGAAAATACAAAAAAAGACGCGCATATTCCCTACTGCCGTATACATATTTGATGTCAAATCTCATATCGTGTCATGCGGTCCATATAAAACATTTAATATTTTTTCTAATAGATATTCTATTGCTAATAGAATGCAACTAGACTTATATTTTTCGACTTAAAAATACTTACATCATACATATTGGAACAGCTAAATCGGACAAAGGATTTTTGAGTTGTTAAAAAACTAGCAAAACTGAAACAATTTTGTTTTTTTCTTTCTTATTTCCATTCGCGTGATATTAACTTCTATTCATATGAAAAATACGTCCTTTTTTTAATAACACAATACATTCTGAATGAATGTATTTATTTTGTTTGTAATATTTTTTTTTGAAAGAATGGCACGATTTTTCAAAATCTGTTCTACAGCTCAGGATGATTGCACAGTTTTCAATGATTAAGGACGTACTGAAGTTTCATGGTAATCGAACAAAATCATTCTATTCTGATGTAAATTATTTTTTATAATTTTGAAATTTATTCATAATGTAATAATGTAATAAATAAATATAAAACATCACTGGCGTTTTTTTCGCAAAATCTAGGGACTTTTTCATGTCTCCATTTACACCATGGAAGTGGACTTTTAAAAAAATTGCTTAAACATGCTCCCACTTGAAGCACAATTACTATGGTGTCACATTTCCATCAGACCACACTGTAACATATACCTTTCAGCACTCTCGCTCATAGGCTAAAACATAAATATAGTGTAATTTCATTCGCATTGCAAACATTTCGTTGGCTTCCATTCTATCGGTACTTCTGAAAATTCCAATATTTGTCAAAATGTAAAAATAATAATAAAAATATTTTTACATTCAAATTGTTTCAGGTGAGGTTAGTACTGGTATTGGTTTCAGGTGAGGTTTTTATTGCTTTTTGGTCCCAGTAAATACCGTAGTGCCAAATTTCCGCCGATCATTAATTTTTCTGAGTAGTAAATAATAAATAGTATATTAGTCCTAATCTCTTAAATACGTTGTTGTATACCAATATTGCCATAATGTACAAGGACAACATTCGCCTTTTCTATCGGGCTAGGAATAGATTTTTCACTAATAGCCATAACTGTATTACCACATTGAGTTTTATTAGATTTTAGAATATAGCATCTGAAAATTTTGTCGACATTCGGCAACACTGTAAGAATTAAGCCACCGCAATGGCTGCATTATAGAACAGTGTGAAGGATAGAGGCGCTTCCGCTACATGAGAGAGTCCAACAAACTTAGAAGATGCTAAGTACTGCGACAGATCGTACGCTTTCCGCTAGCTTTTCAAATACATCAATTTATCAAGGAGCATGTGGCTTTCAAGCTAAAATAATGATGTGATAAATAAATACAATCAACAGCAATTATTTCAGTTATGAAACAAACTATGCAGTAAACAATAAATACTTATTAGTATTATTCAAAGATGGATAAACGATTTAATAGCAGTGCCAATTCTGTGCCCAGCAAGCCAAAAAAGCTTTCCATAAATGCGCACACTCATTATTTACCTAGGCTTTTTCAATATCATTTTTTACCTAGAGCAAAAAATGTAACTTATTTTCCCAGAGTGCACAGGGGATTTTAAATATGGCGAATGTGCTAACTACATGCCTTACCATTTACTAGGCACTTCCACCATTTTTGATGTATAGGAGCTCGTTGCTTTGGAAGGATTAAATACTTTGTATTCATATTATGCAATAATTGTTTTGTGCTGTTTCTAACAAATATTTTCAATTAGTGAGACTTTAAATATGTTTGGATAATCACTAATAAGATAGTCATAATAAGCAAATGAATATTGAATATAATTTTGATCGACATTCTCGGACATAATAATATTAATAATAATATGTATTCACTCAATGTACAAAGATAACAAAAAATATGAGTAAATAAATATAAAATCAAAACAGGCCCAAAAGAAGGCATCGCCTGTACATGGACCAATAATTTTAAGTTGCAACTGTCGAATGCAAATGACAAAAAAGGACAAAAATTAGCTACAGTAGATTATGTATTTACTTGATGTTCGTATTTATGAGTTTATGAATTTCAGTCCTAGATATAGAATGTAGCCACTTTTTTAATTTTTTTTTGAAACAATTTCCGAAACGTAAATCTTTTAAGTCTTTAAGTATAATTTCATAAAATTTTGGCGCTAAATAGAGATATGACCGCTACATTATAGATTTATGCGGCCGAGGAACTACTGTGCCACGAATTTTGTACCTTGTATAATGATTATGTTTAATTTTTTGGTCGGTGTTTACAAATTTATGGTAGTGAGTGATACTGTGTAAGAAATAAAGCTGTCTTATATCATACATGCGAACATCTGCGTATAATTTGTCAGTCAGGGATAAAGTTTCGGTTTTTTAAATATCATTTTTAGAATACTTTTTTGAAAAACATCTAAATTATAGATATGTGAGGAACATGCAGCTCTCCATGCTAATATACCATATATGAGATGAGGCTCAATCAGTGCATGGTATAATGTTTGAAGATATTTTTCTGTTAATATGTTCCCAAGGTAGGATACAAATCTAACTTTCTTTAAAATATAATTGACCTGGATGTCCTATCGTAAGCGAGGATCCAAGACCACTCCGAAGTATTTTATGTTGGGCACTCTATTAATTTGCATTTTTTGTTCATTAATGTTGAAGGAGAAATTTGTGTAATTTGGCAGATGTCTAGCATAAGATCCAAATGGTAAAAAATGTGTTTTAGAATAGTTAATGCTTAATTTTCTACTGTTAAACCACCAAATAATTTTGATAAAATCATTTTCAATTACATTTTTCATATCAGGCCAGTCAGTGCCTTCATATAATATTGCAGTATCATCTGCAAAACTGGTTATTTTGCCAACACAATTAATTTGGAAAATACTATTTAAATATATGTTGAATAACAGCGGACCTAAGACGGTTCCTTGTGGGACACCACACTTAATATACATTTGTTTACTAAGCGATCCTGATATCTGCACAGATTGTGGGCGATTTGACAAATAATTTTCGATCAGTGAGTACGCGTTTCCTCTGAAACCAATTCTCTCCAATGCTTCTAATAATGATTTGTGATTAACTGTGTCGAAAGCTTTCTTTAAATCAACAAAAATGCAGATTGAAGGGATTCTGTTATCAATGTTTTGATGTATTTGATTTACAATTTTAGTTATTGCGTCCGATGTAGCCTTCCCTTCTGTAAATCCATATTGATTTTCACTTGAAATTTTGAATTTTGTGAGGTATCGTATCATTCTAGTAGATGAAACTTTTTCAAAAACCTTTGCTACACTGGATATTATTGATATTGGTCTATAGTTGTTAACATCTGTTTTGGTTCCTGATTTATGTATCGGTATTATATTACCTTTTTTTAAAATTGGGGGATTTGTACCAGATTCAAAGCATTTGTTGATTAGGTAAGTGAGTGGTTCTGTCATGTCCTCGGCTATAATTTTCAAACGCTCGCTTTTAATACCATCGAACCCAGCACTTTTTCGATTTTTTAAGGACATAACAGTGGTGTATACTTCACATTGCTCGACTTCATCCAAAATAAATGAGTTCAAAGATCTTTTTGGAGGCTGAGTATTGGGTACATTTGCTTGTATATTACTCAGTTATATAAATAAATCTCTTTCGGGTCCATCTCCAATTACATCCAAAAAGCTATCTGTCTTCGCGATGAAATGAGGAAAAAGACGTTTATTACAAAGGCGCCATTTCCATTTTATGTATACTATCCGTTCCATTTAATGTTTTCCCATTGTGTATCGGTCCAACGAAAAAACGAAGGAAAATAAACGATATCCCTTAACGACTTTAAAAGCCCTTTCTCAGTCTATTTGGTGAAATTAAATAAATGAATAAGTATTGCTTCCATTTTCTTTCCATCTCTCATGATGCAGTCATCATGGCTCGGTATTCAGAAAAAATAGAACGTGTTCTGGGCTTTTTGAGGCACCTTACAAAAATTTTGATGAACGAGTTCTAGAAATTGTTTTCTTCGCTCCAGTCGAAGTCCTTATGGTTTTTTTTTGATATTCAGAACAAAAAAGGTGCCTTTAGGAATACTCTTTCAACTGGATAGTTTTCGAAATATAAATCATACAATGCTAGGAAAAGTTTCAAATATGAAATTTTTGGACCCCGAAAAATAAAAAAGTGCCACGTTGCCAAACTTTTCAAATATTTTTCTACCATCCGTAAACAAAATACCAAAGCATTTCAGCAGGTATTGTTATTGTAAACCTTTGTTTTTAATTGTCAATCATGCGCACGCTTTTTGTGGAGATCTGTCACGTAATATTCATTGAGCGTGCGCTTAACTAACAATTAAAAACAACAACACCCCTGAAATACTTCGGTATTATGTTGATCGACGTTCAAAGAATATTTAGAAAGTTCGGCAACATTAAAGTTTTCATTTCTTCATATGGTATTTTGAGTCGACAATAGCATATTTTGCACTTTTCAAATAATAAAGCGCTTATATCTCGAATCTCGATATCTTGGAAGAACCTAAAAATCGGAACAAATTTTTGGAATTTGCTTTAAAAATGTTTCAAAAATATTTGATGCAAATTTGGGCTACACAGCCGATAAGTATCACCACGATAAATAATGATTACAGTAAATATCTGACATTCGCTTGAAACTTATCCTGTGGTTTTCAAGCTCATAAATCAATTGGCCCCCAGTATAAAATATTTTTTCCAAATTTCTGCTATCACTCAGGCCTAAGGCCTAAATATCCGTGGATGCCATGGAGCTATGGAGGGATACAGGGGAAAGGAGGAGACGTCACTCAGGCTCTAGTGGGAGATCATGAGGCATGTCACGCATGCCGGCGTTCTGGCCCAATCCGCAGTATGGTACCGCTCGTTGGTCTGAAACTACGTTAGTAAACATTCACTCCAACGTAATGTCCTTTTGAATAAGGCCGTCACGAAATTTCACGTTTGAACATTCAAAGCCATGTTTTGACTGTTCACGTTCACAGGAAAATGTGAGAACACTTAGATTACACTTTTTCGAGGTAAATGTGGGCTGAGCAATTTATTTAAATTTGTGTTTTATCAAACTAATAGGACCGGCCTATTATCAAATTTACAGTCGCCTGTCATCACGCTTCGGAACTGGAAACTGATAATTTTTATTCGTCTTTGGCTTTATGAAATTCGATCAATCTCAGTTAAAGTCAATATAATCGATTAGGCAGTCAGTTTGAGGGAAATGAAAAATTGTTTTATTTTATTAATGGTAATGGAAGGAGTGGTTAGAATCGCATCTCGTCAAAATAAATCCAATCTGGAAGGGAACAGTTGGATAATTTCATGAATAAATGGATAAACGAGATATAGTAGAATGATGCATACAATTTGATAACATTTTAAATACCCCTGTTTTCTTGACGTTCCGAAAGAATATTGAATAGCGAGCAATAACGGATAACTAGATATTGCACTCACAGTGCCAGGCTAATATCACAGCTATTCGAATGTAAAACTAGTTGCTAAAACAATTGATTAACGTATTCTACCTGAAAATAACCAACCATATACTGCATTCTCGAGTAAAAAAAATGACCTGAAAGATCCTAGCGCCAACTATGAGACTGCAGTAGAACGCAATGATGATTTAGAAATCAACTTCGACAAGGGTTAGAGTGTTCGGTTCCGCTACTGTCACACAGATGGCGATGGATTTTCAATCACTTTTTGGCGCCCTTCTAATGACTAATTTAATTGTGTAATAAGTAAGGGTATACAGGGTGATTTACAAGTACAAGTACAAATTAATACTGTTGATCAGTTACAAGAAAGAATAGATAATGCGTTTCATCAAACTCAAGCCACAACAAATTTTGCGGAAATACGTTTTTCTTCATTAAAAAGATGCCGCACCTGTATCCGTCAGAATGGTGGTGTTTTCGAACATTTATTGAAGTAAAGCTTTGATTATCTAATTTGTTTTTTTTATTTTTACGAAATGAATGCACTCTAGGAAAAAATACAAGAGTGATTATTTGTAGCAAATTGAAGGTAAAATTTGAATAATTGCGCGTTTAAAAAACAGTGGCGTACCATATTTACTTGGAAAAATTATTCTACTAATCCCCTGTATCTCTTTAAGTGAACACTTTTGAATGTGGACAATACTTAGGTGAATCCACATACCAAATTTTAATTCATTCCAGTTGACGGTTTTGAAGATATTAGAAAAACTTGTTTTTTATTTTTAAACTTCAACACTCCGTATCTTTTCAATGAAGCCTTGGAGGAAGAAATGTTACATAGAGGTCATGGTATGATGTTTCAATTTTGCTCATGACTTGTGAATCATCCTATATAAATAGGTAGGGCATTTGTGTTTCTTAGCATGATCGTCTTGATTTATATTTGCTTGGAGTTTTATTGACTTCAAGCATGATACTGTGAGTAAACAGTTATTGAGTTATTTGTGATACAACTGCTGTGAGTAAGATACATGTGTTATCTTGCAAACTCTATCACTCTGTGGTCCGGTATCCTCCTATATACAGGGTGACTTGTAATGTCACGTATTCCTGTTAAGGGGTGATATATTAGGTCAGAAGCAACCGATTTTGTCGTATCATGTCTTATCCAAAAGTTAACCATTTTTGAGTTATTTGAATTTTAAGTTTTTTTTTATTCCGATTTCAGACGGTTAAAATTGAAATACAAAAAACTGCATGCTTGATTTTGAGTTTTTTGTTATCGTCGCATAGCAGAAATTCCAATAGTTCATAATAAGTAATAAAATGTTGAAAAGCTACAAACGTTTTAAAATTACGCTTTTTAAATGTATCATTTTCTTTTTTTTTACTAACTTATTCGATAAAAAATGCAATTTTCTGTAAAAAATCTCCTAGTAATGAAATGTGCAAATTATGTAAATAATAGGTATCTCGATCTAACAAGCGTTCATTTGAGGTATTAAGCCTTCAATTATCTGAAGTACACGCAGAGAAACAACAATGACACCCACAGCGGCTGGATTTTTAAGGAATTTGTATTACCTGTTTGAACAAGTCGTTACTGTCCTCAAAGGACTCGCATGCCATGGTTGTTTTATGGCATCTGCTCAAAGAGGAAGCGAGCGAGAAGAGCTGACTTAGTGGAGGAGTGAGAGAGAGAGAGAGCTGTTATTATTCATCATTGTAGTTACGCCATCGCCGCACGCCGAGTGATTAGTTGGTATCAACTACTGCGTACGCGCACACGTTTTAGGCACGATTATTATTTTCGAGTTTCCCAGTTCATTTCGAGTGCAAACTTTTACAAATGAGGAATACGCAGACATAATGTTCTGTTATGGACTTTGTAACGGCGATTCTGCAGCTGCCCGCCGTGAATATCGGCAACGTTAACCGAATGCCGAACACCTCATGTTACAGCTCGTTCAGACGACTCGGTCACGATCATTTAATCGAACCGGTAAAAGTATCGAATCTCGCAGTGGCGCAATATTTTAAATCTGCATATTCACACGATGCGGTCGTACCCCATATACGGGAAAACTGCCGATTCGTTCGGACTTGCATTCGGTTCGCGCCACTGGCAACCGTATGGTCGCATGCGGTTGTGTTCGGGAAAAAAACCGAATCGGCCTTCAGTGGCACGTACAATGTATATTGGCCATTTCACCTCCAGTCGCGATTCGATTATCTTGCCGAACGGCACTTGTTTTCGGCTTTAAATAGTTTGCTCATATTTATGGTATATACCTACATATATACAATGGAGAAAATAAATACGGAGCTGTTGATAAGTTTAGTGGAAGCGAGACCCGCTTTATGGGATAAAACACTTGACACATATAAAGACAAAAATTTAAAGTCGTCAGCATGGAGAGAGATATGTTCTCTGTTAAAGGAGAATTTCGAAGATATGGAACAAAAGGAGAGGCAGGCTTTTGGTAAGTATTTTATTGTTTATTTTGACATACATAAATTTACTAACCGATGGCTTCATCTTGCCAAGAAACAGAACCAGCTTCTGTTAGAAAATAGTCAGCAAAAGTTGTTCTTATGGAATTGGCAGATAGTCCTCCTCGTATATTTTGTGCTTTTGGTAAGTTGTCAAGGTGGATTTCTGGCAAATGAGCGTTTTCAAAATTAAACCCGTCTTTTTCTCGGACAAAATTATGTAACACAGTACACGCTTTTACTATCCATATTGCTGTTTCTAGTTTAACATCTAGAGGACGATGAAATATCCTCCATTTATTAGCTAAGATGCCAAATGCACATTCAACATATCTTCTAGCGCGAGTAAGTCGGTAATTAAATATTCGCTTTTTCTTGTCTAAATGTGTACCGCCAAAAGGCCTTAATAAATTGTCATGCAATCCGAAACCTTCATCGCCAATAAACACAAAGGGTACATTTATTTGTGTCTGTTCTAAAGGTCTGGGTGTTGGTATGTTTAAAGCGCCCTGTGTCAACTTTTTCCACAATGTAGATTCTTTCCAGATTGACGAATCACAATCTTTTCCATAGGACCCTATATTCACGTATATAAAACGATATTCTGAATCTACGACTGCTAATAAAACAATAGAGAAGTAATCTTTGTAGTTGAAGTACATAGAGCCAGTGTTATCGGGTTTTCTCAGTCTTATATGTTTCCCGTCTACCGCACCGAGGCAATGCGGGAAATTCGTTTTCATCCAGAATCCATTCGCTATTTCCTCCCATTTATCTGGCGTATCAGGGCATGCCATAAATTTAGTACCCATATTATTCCATATACTCCGAGTAACTTCTCTCACAATATTGCTAATTGTTGAGACACCAACTCGGTAGGAGTAATGCAGATCTTTATACGAACACCCAGATGCTAGATACCTGAAAGGAAGGAACGTTTTATTTTATTTGTTCCAGGTAAACTGATTTTAAAAAAGTGGACATACATTCGAGACTCGTGGATGAAAGCATTGAAAAAACATAAAGACCAAAAAACAAGTGGCACATCGACCAAACCTTCAAGACTTTATATATATAATGAGCAGATGTCATTCCTGAAAAAAATTACAGATTCAACTGTTTGTCATGAAAACACTAATAATGAAAATAACACCGAGATAGAAGACTTGGATGCAGAAGTTATTGAAGAGAGTGTTCCACCTGAACAACCGAATATGGAAGCAAATCAGTCTGGTAGTACTCCCATCAGTACTTCTACTGCACGCAGAAAGAGGAGTATTAATGAAGTTGATGCCAAAATGATGCGATTCATAGACCATCAAATCAACTTATCCAAGGTTTCAACAGTCAAAGAGGATGAAAATCGTCATCTTACATTCTTCAAAAGTCTTCTTCCATCATTATCATCGTTTGATGAAGATGAAACTTTGGAATTTCAGTCGAGTGTGTTAAGTTTATTGCAAAATATGAGAGCAAAGAAGCGAAGGTTGGCCGATAATATTCAAATGCCATCGCGTACAATTGCCACTTATTACAATAATTGGCAAAATCATGATTATTACAGTCAGCCACAGCCACAAACAATTTCAAGAGTAACAACACCAATGACTAGTCCATATACTGCCGAACCGTCACCCTCTACACAGTCTGTTGCAAGCCAAGATTCTATTTTAGATCTAGATATTTCCAATTTTTGATTTGTTTATTTGTATATAAAATAAAGTTTTTAAAAAATGACACCTACCTTAAGCATATCACCAATTTTTCCTCAGCACTGATACATGTTCTCATATTTGTGTCTTCTCGAGTTAAGTCTTTTTTCACTCTATTAAGTAGGTCATCAAACGTAGAGGAAGACATCCGAAAATAATTGAAAAATTTAATTTCATCTCTTCTTAATTGACACATAAGTGTCCGGAAGGACCCCAAATTAAATCTTTCTCTAATAATAGGGTGTTCCCAATATCTCCTTATTACTCGTTTTTTACAGAGTCTACGATACCAATACATTAAAACCAACATATTTGCATTCATTGTGCCAAACTCAATCAACAACTGACAAGAAGCGTATCCGCGCAAAAATATTATACCGCATCGTGTGAACACTGGACCCGATTCGGTTAAAATGTCGTTTCGGTTAAATTCCCGTGCCGTACCGTATTCGTGTGAACGAGTTGTTACTGTGTTTGACTCTGTGTATCGGCGCATCCGCCAAACCGGACGTGATTTCTGCAGGTACATGTTACATGCAGATACAGAAGATCCAGAATATTTTAAGAAAATTCTGTGGACCGATGGGGACATATGAAAAGCCTGGTGTACGATGTTTCGCCCGTACCAACGCGCGATGAATTAATTACAAGGATAATCAGTGTAGCTGACCAAATAAAAAGCCGCTTAACAACTAGAGTTACCAAAAGTGAATTACGTAAGAGAAAGCGGGCGTGTATTCGTAACAGGGGATTACAATTTGAGCAGAATCTGTAAAATACTAAAGGAAATGTAATTAAATAAAACTGTAATCAAAATAAAAGCCTTTTATTTATCCTACGTAATTATCGTTCGTACAACTTTACTCATCTTTTTTTAATTTTATGTCTTTGTACTTGAGTTAGTTGTAACTTTTATACCTCAAATGAAAGCTTGTTAGATAGAGATATTATTTACATAATTTGCACATTTCATTACTGGGAGATTTTTTACAGAAGATTGCATTTTTTATCGAATAAGTTAGTAAAAAAAAAAAAAAATCATACAATTCAAACGCGTAATTTTAAAACTTTTGTAAGTTTTCAACATTTTATTACTTATTATGAACTATTGGCATGTCCGATATGCGACGATAACAAAAAACTCAAAATCCAACATGTAGTTTTTTTGTATTTCAAATTTAACCGTCTGAAATCGGAATAAAAAATAAAAAAGTAAAATTCAAATAACTCAAAAACGGTTAACTTCTGGATAGGACATTATAGGACAAAATCGGTTGCTTTTGACCTAATCTATCACCCCTTAACAGGAATACGTGACCTTTCAAGTCACCCTGTATATTTGTATCTTGTGTATCCAGTCTGTCAGCATCACGTCTTAACCACAATACGGATTGACATAAAAATGTGTATACATACTACTTGATACTCGGGAAAGATTATAGGCATGGCTTTATCCGCGAATTCATCGTCGATTTTGCACTGGTTGTCTCGGGAAGTACCAAAATCTCCATCGTCAAGCCAGCAGCAGCGTGGCCAGCCATTGCGCCACTCAACCTGTGACCGTCAAGCAATACAGGCGTCTTATTTGGCACCAGCTGTTACCCGCAACTTCGTACGCTTGAAACTGTCACTAAAAAAATAGTTTGTTTTTAAATAATCCTATGAATGACTGATCACGTTTTGCGTTTTTGGTAGAACTACTGAATGGACTGACAACTTAATGCTTGGCAAATTTTGCTACTGTATTAGTGGCGCTACTTATACGTTCCGCGGGTGAAACCTGATAAATGTTGAGACCAAAATACTGGGCTCAGAGCTCCTTTAGTGCTATCCTAGTAATGAAATAGCCAAATAATCTATGTCCAAATAATATGATCGGTTTGAGACTGTAAATTGTCAAGTGAGGCAACTTTCCTATAACTGGATAATAAGCATAAGAAATGTAAGCAGGAAGTTTGGACAGTTCACCTTTAGCTTTACAACTACCCACCTTGTTGTCGTATCTATACGGCAATGATTTTGACGTAGCGTTGGCCTTCTATGGTTAGTATAAGGTCAGCTCTACTCATATCACTTTCTTCCAAATATTGGGTTGGCTGGTGATTCAGCTCTAAGTTTCTCCGGGAAAGGACAAGGGCTCCCAATGAGGCCTAAGGTGTGTGATCAATTCAATTCAATTCAATTCAATTCTTTATTTGTGTTAAGTACACCAGCGTGTTTACACAAGTCAAAAGAAAAACAAAATTAATACAAAAAAGCAGTCTGACAAAAGACTGATGTTCAAATTACACAGAAAACCATCAACTTATGACATTATGATTCAATAAAAACAGATACAGTCCATAAAAGTTGTCAAAACAGGAGGACATATATACGTACATAGATACACGCATATTCATTTAACCACAATATGTTCTACACACACACACGCACACATACATATATACACACATACACACATATACGTTAAAATGGTAAGACATATGAAATGTTGATATAAAAATTTACCAGATGACTTAGTAGCAAGTTCAAGGAGCCTAGAGGATCCCAGGTGTAGGAACACTGTTGTATTTGCTAACAATCCGACAAGTCTGAAAAATTGTTGCTCAAATACTCGTTGATCGAGTAAAATGCTTTAGTAGTCAGATAAGCATTAACTTTATTTTTAAAAACTTTCGCATCCAGTTTCTTTATACGGTCTGGCAACAGGTTATAAAAAACTATCCCATAATAGTTTGTGCCGTTCCTGGTGGTTTGGAGACGGCTATGAGGTACTAAGATTTTATCCATATTTCTGGTTCTATAACTGTGGACATCACTGTGGGTAGTATATTGGCTCAGGTAAGTCTTTATATACATCAGACATGTGAAGATGTAAAGAGAAGGTACTGTCATGATTTTCAATTCTATAAAAGCTTCCTTGCAAGGTTCCGTGTATTTGAGGCCAGCAATGTACCGCAAGCAACGTCGTTGTAATCCAAAAAATTTTGACCAATGGGCCGAGTGACCCCAGTTTAACAATGCGTATGAAATTCTTGATTGAAAGTAGGAATAATATGTTAGAAGAAGAACTGACTGAGAGACATTTTGTTTCAAGTTCCTTATCAAATATATATATTTTGCTAGTGCATTGAGAACATGGATTACGTGAGTTTCCCACGACAAGTGTTCATCAAGGTAGACTCCTAGTAACTTCACGGACTTTAGTGTATTAGTGTCGTGCTGCCTCAAGCTAAGAATAATCATCTGAGACTTGGTTTCATTGATGGTCAACTTATTAGCGGTTAACCAGTTTGCTAGTTTTCTTTTATGAGCTTCAGAGTCAAATATCAATGAGGCTATTCATCAAGGTAGTGTCATCAGCGAATAGGATTAAGTTATTATTCACATTATAGTTAGTTATATCATTGACGTAAATTAAAAATAAAATAGGTCCAAATACCGAGCCTTGCGGTACCCCGTGAGCAGCGACTAACTGTGAGGATGATGAACCTTTAAAGAATACAAATTGGCGTCGATTACTCAAGTAAGATTTAATCATTGCAGTGGATTTTCCAACAGGATGTCGTGTTGAACACAATCAAAAGCTTTGGACAAGTCCAACAAACATGTTGCGCCATATAGGTTGTTTTCAAAAGTCTCGTTCAGAAACTGAATAAAACTGTTAATAGCTGATGTGGTGGAACTATTTTTCCTAAAACCAAACTGTGTTGAGCAAAATAGATTATTAGCCTCAAAGTATTCACTAATTTGATGTTTCAACAATAATTCCAAAATTTTCGCAAAAATAGGTATTAAGGAAATGGGCCTGTAGTTGCATAACTCTTCAGTATCCCCTTGTTTGAAAATGGGTATAATTTTAGATAGTTTGAAAAAATCCGGAAAAGTATTACTTTCTATACACTGATTGAATAACTTGGTTACAGGATATATGATGAGATTTTGCAAGGTTTTGACAATCCTGACAGTAAAGCCATATGGGTCAGTACTCTTTGAGTTTTTTAGTTTATTTATGGCAGTTCTCACATCATGATATGAAACTTCCCTGAATCGAAAGTGTGAACTATGAGTAGGATGATTCATATAATGCGCGGCGATTTTATTTAAAAGTTTTTGTGCGATATGGGTAAAAAAGTCGTTGAATTGATGTGCTGTGAGAGATGTTGAGGAGTCCTGGTTGTGCACGTTCGGTTTAACGTTCTTTATGACATTCCAAGCAGCATGTTGTCTGTTGTTGGATTTATTAATGTAGTCATCATTGGCTTTAATCTTAGCTTTGACAATTTCTTGTCTGTAACTGTGTTTAAATTGTTTCAAGCAGTCCGTACTAACTAAAGTAACATCGTCTTTATGAAGCTCTGTTAGGAAAGTCACATTACAGGAGCTTTTATTATCATTAACAAGTCGCGATTTTATAGGAAGATGTTGATTGACCGAAATTCTGACAATGGATATGAATTTTTCAATTTTAAATTCGATTGTCGTACTTTTTTCATTAACAAATTCGAAAGATGTTGATTCCATATCATTGTAAAGTTTGAAAAGGCCGCTGTTTGTTATAGGTCTACGTACTTTCGGTCCATGTGATGAATTAAAAGTATAGTCAAGCGCTAAATGATCTGAATAATGAGTATCAAAAACATTAACGCTAATTTCTGAGTCTACGTAGTTTATGAAGATGTTATCTAGACAACTTGAGTTTCTTGTATTTTGACTAACTATTGGCATGAAACCATAACAACTAAATAAGTTCACAAGCTCCTGAGCTTGGTGTTGTAACGTATTAAATCTAACATTAAAATCTCCTGTTATCACAATTTGCTTGCGGTAATCGAGTCCATCCAATAAACGACAAAGTTTCATAATAAAGTATTCAAAATTACCATCAGATCGATACAGTGATATTAACTGAAGATCATTCACATTTACTCCGGCCGCCTCAAAGTGTAGTTTTTCTGACAGATTCAGAAGGTTATCTGATAGAGGTACGGCATTAACATGATTTGCTATATAAATAGCCAATCGCCAATCGCCAATTAGATAGTTTCAGCTCCATACACATTGGGCTCTAATGCAATTTAGCTAGCCCTATCGTACATCTGATTTGATCATTAGTAATATGATATTCACGTCTTAAAGTCAGATTTTGTCTATGCGAAACTTTCCTAGACTATTTGGCAACAGTAGGCTCAAGTGTCGTTTCGAGCCCGCCCTCATCTCCGAGGATTCCGTGATTGTTTATTATTAATCACGCAGATTCGAGTAGCATAATGAGTTCAATTTGCTTAACAGATGTCGGACTCTCGAGTGAAGTCATCGAAGGCCGAAGTTCATTACCTCAATCTAGTTTAAACATGATTTATTGCTGAAGCACCTGCTGCAGAGTGTCGGCTGCACTGGCTCTTGGCCTTACGAAGCCAATTGCTCTATTGTTCTAGCGTTAAGCCCACTTAACACAACGGGACAGCCCAAAAACGCCGTAACTACGTTCGTTGATTGTTGCTTTGCATTCGCACTTAGCTGGCTTCTATGGATATGGTTGCGTAATTATAAGGTACACTTCCAAGGGTTTACAAACAGCCTAGACAACACTTACCTTTGAAGGACATATTTTGGGATAATTCTCTTTATTTAAAATGTCAAAAAGCTTATTATTATGAGGTTCGCACTGGCTACAACTAGTTGAGCTTAGATTTGTTTTTTAGTAGTAGTTTAGTCACATTCTTGATACCATGGAGACAAAAATGAAGGTAATACTGTTCAACGACCAATAAAATACCACTATAGATAAATATATAATAAAAATAAGATGAAATATTTTCTGGATTTATAAGGCAAAGAAAATTGTGTTGATATCGATATTAATGATCGTGACGTAAATAGTAGGTTTCAATCCTTTTTTCAGCGTATATCAGTATCACTTCGAGTTAGCTTTCCCTCTTAAAGAAAACCTAATACCAACTAAAATCAGAAAAGAAAACCTTGGTTAAAAAACGGTTTAATTATATCTGGTCAACGATTAAGAGAATTGTGTAATTCAACTAGAGAGGATGTAGATATGAAAAATTATTGTAACTTATACAAAAAGACATACGAGTATAAAGACTTGCTGCGCGCAGTAAGAAAGTTATACAAAGGTCGCATGAGTTATAAGATCGATGCTTCGAGATCGCTTTTTAAAAAGTTTATTTTTCGAAAATACAAAACTCAAAACTGTACTTTTACAAAATTATTACAATGTTATTATGATGTAAACAGTACAAAGGCTTAAATCTGACTGACTGTAAAATGTGTTGAGAACAATAAAGTAAACTCTAGGTCTTCTAGGAAATTAGTAGCATCGTCGGCAGTATTCCTATCATATCAGCAGGAACGGCTGATATAACTCCTCCCCCCTGAGATTCAACTTCGGGGAAGAATTCTTCAAGGAAGTTGAATAGGATGAAGTTCGACTTCTGGTTGTTGAATACTTCTATTTCTGAGCTTCCTCCTCTTCAAAATGGTTTTCCAGAATGCGTAGACACCCAAGAGTAATATACATCCATATATTATCAGTGTCCAGGCACTGGGTATAAAAAATTCTGTAGGTTTTTTGAAGTTGGGTTTGTTGCTGATAATGCTTGACTTGATTTTACTTAACTCGTCCAGCTTAATTTTTTCTAGATGCAGACTGAAATTTGTTTCTGTGATGTCGCCTTTAGTGTCCAGGTTTAAGTCCGGGAATATTATACATTAGGTTGGCCCGCGACAATCGTTTCGGGTTCATTTTTGATGATTTGGTGATTAATTTCGGCTTGACAGTTGACAGGAATAGAAAGTAGGTAAGTTCCCGTCAATCTTTTCATTTGCATTTCTTCGTGGCATTCCATTTTGATAACATCTGGTAGTGGCAGGATCAATACCCATTGATTAGTCCGTTGGATTCGTTCGATACTTGGCTGATTGATTATCAGTGGAGTTCGGGCACATGCAGGGGCGTTTCTTCCATTGAATAGTTCAAGTTCACAGGGTAATGGACCATTAATGTCTCGCAACATGGTCTTCTCGCAGAGAAACTTTTTAGGAGTAATTTCAGTACAAATGTCGCCGAAAAGTGCAAAGTGCAATTCATTTTTTACCAAATAAGGCTCCTTTGGAATGATAGTCTTAAATTGACCTTCAAAATATATCGGGATTGGAAAGAGACGATATAAGTTAAATGACTCATAGTATGAGATTGGGAATGATAAAACGAATGTAATTTTGTTGCCCACAGAATAACTGGAGATTTTGATTATTTTTTCAAAAGTTGGTATGTTATCTAGTAAAACTGGAATCGCAAATTTTTCCTGGCCTAATCTTGAGCTCAATAGTTTCAGTTCACCAAAAATTTCTTCGGTTGTAATAATGCTAGAGTGAATTGTTCCAAGACGTGCAAAAATTATTGAATTTTCAACGTCTTGTAATATTGACAGAGTTACTTCGTAGCTGTTCATAATTTGAGATACTGTGTCTACTATGAATTTATGCTGATCTGAATCGATTGTAGTACGATGAACAATTGCATATATGGTATTAATTTTATTATTCAGCAATTGTTCATTATGACAGATTTGCTGAACAGTTTTATTGAACTTATCAATAAGAGATACTGACAGTGCATTATTCTGTGTGACACTGTTAGTCAATTCTCTTTGATTATTTTGAAGCTCTTGAATTAGATTTTCGAAACATTCGCCATCATTGGCGTCAAGGTTTCCAGTTATTGATTTGAATATCGACCCAATGCCATTTAATATGCCTCTTTTTCCTCGCTTTGTATGGGGAAATATATTATGTAACTTTTGTTCTACTTGTCGCTGAACAAATTTTAATGTTCTGAAATAATTGGACAAATATGTAGTGACATTTAAATTTGAAGAAATGGTTTCTGCTATACGTGAGGAGGAAATTGATAATTTTTCAATTTCAGAAATGATGGGATTCATATCATAATAATGAATGAGTGAAAAGTCATAGTCTTTTATTTTTGCTTCACCAATTTCCAC
Source organism: Acanthoscelides obtectus (assembly GCA_963669975.1). NCBI lineage: Eukaryota > Metazoa > Arthropoda > Insecta > Coleoptera > Chrysomelidae > Acanthoscelides > Acanthoscelides obtectus. The sequence goes on from CAVLJG010000005.1 coordinate 31,146,285, forward strand.
GGGAAGTAGTCCTGGATTGTTGTTGAGGTTACGTATAGTTATGCTATCCTGAAGTCCAACCGTTACTTGCAGGAATCTGCAAATGAATAATACCTACATGTATGTATGTCGTACTTGGAGAGAAACATTTAGTTGCTAAATGAATATGGTTTGCGAAGGGGACGCTTCAAATTATCGATATGTACTTTATTGTGTTTATCAGTAGTAGCGGTCTTTTTACCAGGATCGACTGATGTTAGTGTACATGATTTTTGGAATTTATTTGCATTTTTCTGACGTATATTTTTCTTAACGAATGCTTTCTGACCTGGTTGAAATATTTTTGCACTATCTCGAGCTATGTTTGCCTTTTCAATTACTTTTTCTTTATTTTGAACAAGCGCCTCGTTGATTTTGGTATATAATAGCTTACTGCGTGCTTTGTGTTGTTCTACATAATCATTCAACAAAATTTGGTCTAAGCTGATGTCAAATGTATCTTTTTCACTGAGATGACCATTTATGACATCGATGGGTTTTAATTTAGTCACAGAATGAACAGAGTTGTTGTATGCTAAGATTGCGTATATCATTTTCATTTGGACAGATGTTTTTTGAAAGCCTTGAGTGTTTAAAATTCGGAGTTGCTCAGATATTGTCGAATGAAATCTTTCGACTACGCCATTTGACTGGGGATGGTTCGGGGAACAGAAATGTATTTCGATTCCATGTAAACCTAATAACTCGGATATGACTGAGTTTTTAAACTCGGTGCCATTGTCAGTAATAACTTGTGTCGGAATTCCATGATGGGAAAAGTATCGGATAAGGTTGTCAGCTACTTCGGTACCTGTCATTGAATTGAGATGGTAAGCTTGAGCGTACTTTGAAAAACTATCGATAATGGTCAAAAATTTAGATTTTTCAAATGTGTATGTGTCCATGTGAATTATTTCAAATGGCTTCACAGCAGTGGAAGTGATATTCATTTGCGCTTTAACAGGGTGTCTCTCGTATTTGGCTTGTTGACAGATTTCGCAGTCATTTATGTATGACTGAACGGAACTTTTCAAATTTGGCCAATAGTATTTTTGTTTTAAGCGAGAATAGGTTTCATCGATCCCGCGATGGTTTGATTTCCCTTCATGATAATTTTGTATTAAACTTTTAATTTCGTCATTACTAGTGATGTCTAGAAGTTTTTCAAGACACCTTTTAAACTTGATAGAGGGCCATTTAAAATACTTTTGTAAAGCGCCTGAGAAGGGTTCGTATATGTCAGGATCTTCGAAATATATATAGTATGGGACATCGGGTACAATATATTCCTTGACAAAATTTACAACATCTGATTCAAGGTTGTTCTTTGAAATTTGCACTAATAGCCGCTGTTTTCTCTCGAATAAAATTATGATTTTCGGCTTGGCGGGAGAGTGCAGGACCGTTTTAATTACGATCTGATTTTGGCCGAAGTTCAATGGTTGGTCTGATATAGGAATTGTAACAACCGGGTGTTGATTATTAGAGTGCCGGGTTTCATCATCCTTGTCAAGTTCGTCTTCATTAGTATTGGTTTTGTCAATAACAAAAGGAAGTTCGTGGTAGCCAGTTTGTTCTGTTTCATTGATTATATCTTTGTCAGTATTTGTATTGTCAACGGTAGGAAGTTCCTGGCAGTCAGGTTGATCTGTTTCATTGTCCAAGTTGACAATCATTGAGATATCGTCTAGTTCAGGGTTTAAATTGGGGTAGCTAATATCTTGAATTATCAGTGGTGAATTTGGATTAGCTTGTGTCGTGGGAGGTGTGTTTAAATTTTGATCTACAAAGGTAATTCTTTGATTCTGATAGTTGGAGGCTTCTCCAAGGAAGTCATCGAGTTGTTCCCAAAAATCGTTAGTTTCCTTAGTATGAATTTCGATTCTAGAAAGAGCGTCAGCATTTGTATTGAGTTTGCCTTTTTTATAGATGATTTTGAAATTATATTCGTCAAGTTTCATTTTCCATCTCATTAATTTTGAGGAGACGCCTTCCTTTAATGAATAAAGGTACTGGAGGGGTTTATGATCTGTTATAATATTGAAGGTCTGCCCATAGAGGTAAGGTCTGAAATATTTGGTAGCCCACACTATAGCTAACAACTCTTTTTCGGTAGTGCTGTAATTTCTTTCCGAATCATTTAAGGTTCGTGACGCATAAGCTACAGGCAAATCACTACCGATTGGACCCTGACTAAGAACTGCCCCTAAAGCTACATTGCTTGCGTCAGTTGTCAAATTGAACGGTCTTGTGAAGTCTGGGTACTGAAGTATTGGGTCGTTGGTAAGTAATGTCTTACAGTTTTCGAAACATGATACACATTCGTCGTCGTGAACAATTTTTGCGCCTTTTTTGAGGCACTTAGTGAGAGGTTTCGTGAGTTGAGCGAAATTTGGAATAAATCGCCGATAATAGCCTAAGAGTCCTAAAAAGCTTTTTATTTGCCTATTAGTTTTTGGTATAGGGAAATTTTGTATTGCTGAGATTTTGTCGGGGTTAGGTTTCACGCCTTCAGGAGTTACTATATGTCCGAGGTATGCAACCTCTTTTCTTAGAAACTCGGATTTATCTAACTGAATTTTAAAGTTAGATTCGCGTAGTCGGGTAAAGACAGACCGTAGCCTTTCTAAGTGCTCTTGAAGAGACGTCGAAAATACGATAATGTCATCGAGGTAAACGAGACATTTTTCGTTTTGAATTCCTCGGAGGATGTTATCCATCACTCGTTGGAACGTGGCTGGTGAATTTTTAAGACCAAACGGCATTCTCAAAAATTCCCAATGGCCATTTTCGGTGTTAAATGCTGTTTTTTCAATGTCTTTCTCATCCATTTCTATTTGGTGAAAACCACTAGCAAGATCCAACGTACTGAAATAGTGGCATCTTCCTAGTTTGTCCAGCAGGTCGTTTATATTGGGAAGTGGATATTTGTCATCAATCGTTAAGATTACGATAGTCTATTACGACGCGCCATTTCTGTTTGCCAGAGGCATCCATCTTCTTAGCCACAACCCAAATGGGCGAGCAATATGGCGAATTACTTTGCCTAATAATTTTCGATTTCAACATTTTTTGAATTTGGTCATTTACTTCTTGTCGGTGAACAAAGGGGTACCGGTAGGTCTTGGAATAAATTGGGATCTCATCAGTAGTTCGAATCTGATGTTTTATCTTGTTTGTGAAAGTTAGTGGTTCGCCTTCACGATAAAATATATCCGAAAATTCTTTGCAAAGTTTGAGGATTGCGGACTGTTCTTCTGAATTTAGGTGGTCTACTCTAATTTTGGAATAGTCTAGTTTATTTTCTGGAGAATCGTTGATATTATTAAGATCAAATTCTTGACATATCGTCGGATGTATAGACTGGTAAAATGGTTCGACAGAAAGGGGTTCAGAAAAGTCGAGTGTAACGGTATCTGTCGTATTGTTCAGTAAGGTCGTCAAAGCATAACTATCTTTCGCAATAGTCAAGCATTCCGGTATTTCACAATTATGGATTTTTTGGTGGGGTATAATAATTTCGCCATCGCTTATGGATGTTTTAACTTTTATGACAAGCTCAGTGCGAGGTTCGATGGTAACAAAATTCAAATTATTCTTAGGTTTTTGATAAAGCAACTTGATTTTTGCATACGGTGTCACAAGAAACCCTTCTTGAAATAAGAGTCTTGCCTGTAATTCTTCTAAGTTATCCATACCGATCAAACCATTGAAAAAATCATGAAACTTGAACAAGTAAAATTTTAATTCCTTTAGATGAGGCAAATTGAAAATTTTGGATGCTGGTATTAAAGTACTGAATTTATGGGCGGATTTCTGAAATACAGTCGAAACAATGAATGGTTCATTTTTGATTTGTTGTGGAAAATATTTGAATGCGATGTCTGGATCTATAAATGACCTAGTAGACCCGCAGTCAATCAAAAGTTTTATATCATATTCGGGAAAAACTATATAGCTCAATCCTTTTGTGTTGCTAGCATTGAACGATATAATTTCACTGTTTATGTCGGTTGAATAACCTGGCTGGCTGGGGGAAAATTTCCATTTCCTGGCGTCGAGGTTGGGTTGGGCATGTCAAGTTCATTATTTTGATCGGTATTGTAATGATCGTATTGACAAATATTTTGGTTGGGGTCATCATAGAATTCATCGTAATTATTTTCGACGTTAGTAGCAAAATTGCCTGTATCATAAGTTTCATATGTTGCGTTATCATTTAACTCGGTGTTATACAGTTCCTCAAAGATAAAATTTTGCTGAGGTCGAGGTGTGTTCGCCGGAATTGGAGCGAATGGTGGACGTATTGTGTTTCTTGTGCTGACACTCATCGGTGTCGGCCTTGGAAGATTTCTTGGATTTGAAGAATTGGGCTTAAAAACGTTTGTATTCGGATTCTTTGTTTGTTGGTTGCCAAAGACTTCAGCGTTAGTCGGGAAACGCTGATTTAAGTTTGGCCTAGGTTGAATTTGGATGGGTTGAGATGGGAATTGCGCACGGAAAAAGCTATTAGGCGTACGAGAATTAAAATTTTGATAAGGCATATTAACTGGGCGTGCAGGTCTGAACTGCGAATTTTGAAAATTTGTAAAATTCTGTGAATCTGTCTTAACTCTATATGAAACGTTTTGGAAATAATGCACATTTTGTTCTTCAATCACTAATTGAAGAGCTTCGCTCAAGGAGGTTGGTTTCATGCACCTGACAGTGGTGCCCAATGGTTCTTTCAAGCCTGAAAGGAAAGTCTTTAACGCAAGTTTTTGATACAAATCGCGTTTTATTGCTTTACCACTTTCGGTAGCTTCGTGGATATTAACGTAGCTACACAGATTGTTTAAAATATGCAAACATCTTTCGTGAAATTTTTGAGGGCTCTCATTTTGATATTGCTTTAGTAAGCAAAGGTCTCTATGTAAGCACACTTCATCACGTTGGTCAGAAAAACTAGTAACTAATAAGGTTTCGAGTTCACTCCAGGTGTTCACTGAATGAATGTTTATTAAAGATTTGGCATGTCCTCTCAGCTTTGAAAGAATGGAGTTCAATAAAAATGTATTTTGAAAATTGTTTGGATTGGAATGATCATAAAAATTGTCAATCAAGGATTTGCTTACACGCAAAAATCGATTGAGATCGTTACTGTTGCCGTCAAATTCGGGCACACAACTTAAGTATTCGGGCCTAAAAGTAGCCATAGTTGTAGTAATACTTGTAGGTATTGAATGTACAGGGACTTGTGAAAGTATGGGCTCACGTAGTATATTAGAGTACCGTCGAGTATTTGGAGAGTCAGTATTAAGGTCCAAATTCTCAAGGGCTTGCGATATATCAATACTCATTGAAATTTGAAGCGATAAATGGAAAAAAATAAACTGCACTTACAACACTAAGAAAGCGATCTTTAGCATCTCTTACTCCTATAAAGATCCTAGCTGGTTCTGCAATGTTGTCTTCCCCAGGCTGGAATCCTTGCGAACTTGGGCAATGTGGTCCCAAATTCCGATGCCCTTCGTATGTAGCTGTTCACGCCGGTTCCTCGATGGATTGGGTATCCAAAAATATGAATCCACTCCAGTGCTCACTGCCACTACACGAATGCCACCAAGTCCAAAAAGGCCGGATAGAGTCCCGAAAAGTCCCGTCGCGACGGTTTGCGAAAGTCTTTCCCGGGTCGCGTATTTCTGATCCTACTGGATTGACTGCGCCAGTTATAAGATCGATGCTTCGAGATCGCTTTTTAAAAAGTTTATTTTTCGAAAATACAAAACTCAAAACTGTACTTTTACAAAATTATTACAATGTTATTATGATGTAAACAGTACAAAGGCTTAAATCTGACTGACTGTAAAATGTGTTGAGAACAATAAAGTAAACTCTAGGTCTTCTAGGAAATTAGTAGCATCGTCGGCAGTATTCCTATCATATCAGCAGGAACGGCTGATATAACTCATGTTAGAGCAAGCAACCAACAAATCCTCAGCGGCGTGGAATATACTGAAACCAAAATCCTCCGCAAATAAAAACATCTCTGTACAAGTTGGAAACTCACTAACTGATAATCCTCAGCATGTATCAACAGCCTTTGATAACCACTTTCTGGGCAGTCAATTACGCCAAGCAATGTTTTAACAGGTCCAAAAATTCGTCACAGTTTCTTTGTCCACCCTGCGTGAGAAAAGGATTTGCTGGATATAATCAGGGATTTGAAAACATCTGACTCAGTTAGTGAGGATGGTATTAGCACAAGTGTTGTGAAGAAATGTATCTGATTGCTGGAGTAGTTGCTTACTTGGTGAACTGTTCTTTGGAGAAGTGAAAGATTCCCAATTATTTTGAAATTACAAAAATAATTGTCATATTCAAGAAAGGAGACTCCAATCTTGTAGAAAACTTCAGACCAATATCCCTGCTCATTCCATTTGTGAACGTACTTAGTAATCTGTATAATACCTATATAAAACCTATTGTTTAATGAAGACTAAGACAGCAATAATAAAGTTCTTGAGCCATATCTATAGCGGTATTGATATGTAGTATTGTAGAGTATTTCCTACGCAAAAAGAGTGGTATGCTCACTTTAAGGTCTGAGCAGAAGGTCTAGCTGCAGAGCTTTTTTCAAACAGCTGGGAATACTAACTTTGTCATATATATACATTTTCGAGCTGTTGCTAAAGTAATGTGTGTTAGGTAGTTCTAAAAATTACTAAACATCCTCGGGGCCTTGCCGCTCACTATTTTCAAACATGAAATTAAGGCACTATGAAAAAGTAAAGTATACAACTGTTTGGATGAGTACTTGTCAGATACCCTGATAAACTACCAGTAGGAGTAATACAGACAATACGGTTTATAATAGTAATCACTGTGAAATTATATATCTCATATTTAGCAGTTACCTTTCTTATTCATTTTTATATTCTATTTTATTTATATAACTTAAACATAAGAATGGTTTTGTCTGTGTCTATCACGTTCTTTCAATGTTTGTTTTTAGTTGAATCTTTATTTGTTTTATATTTCAATGCTTTCTTAATTTTGACTGTCCTGAACTAATGAGTGCTATCTAATTATTTATTTTCTGTATATGTTTTACCCTATTGTTTCCATTGACGTATTCTGTGCCATCTGATAATGGTCTAACAGAACTAATAAAGAAATAAAATGAAAGGAGTTGTCGAAAAAGTGATGATTTGTTTTGGCACATGTAGAAGGTTGTGTATATCTGTGGCGCAGAGTAGATAAATCCTCGATGGCAAATTGTGTAAGAAAGTGTCATTATTTTACCCTGTTGCCTTTCTGTGTACCAAACACGGAGAGCCAGTAGCTCGACGGACTTGATAATAGTACACCAAGGTAGGACGATTTCCGATAACCAAGCACGTATTCAGGCTCTGTCGCTACCGATAAGGCATTTGCAGAATGTCATTCTCGGTAATTTCAACATCCACAAGTTATTTGTATCAATGCTATGGGACCTGACTGCACAAAGAAAAATTCGTAAAACATATTACTGTTTTGTTTTTTTGCTCATAATCTCTGCCACTCAAACGATTTTCAGAAATGTGACGTCACAGCATGTCGCTCTCCAAATTTTATCAAAATCGGTGCTTCCCTTTCCAAGATTACCAGAAGGACAGACGATTACGAGTGAGGAGAAGGTAACGGACAAGGACAAAGTTTGTTTTTTTATACTCCAACTAGCACGAACGCCTAAGGCCTAAGCACCCATTGGGTACCGTGGGGCTATAGGGGGATACATGGGAAAGGGGGAACGCCACACGGACTCTGGCGAGGGAACACGTGTGCATGCAACATGCACACATTCTGGCTCCGCCTACGAGATCCGCCGGGTGGTACCTCCACGTTCGACAGTCAGAGACCGTCTACCACCTACGGGCAGTCACAACATCCATAGCCAAGAGAAAAATTTCTCCTGGCACGGGACTCGAACCCGCACAGCGCATGGCGACTGATCAGGACACCGAAGAGTCTACTACTGCGGCCACCGCAGTTGCCTGCTCCTCAGGTGTAAACCACGCCACTGAAATGTAGGTGATTCCTTAGAACTCGATGCTGCTCAATCGGCATGAAGCAATACTTAGGCCCAATTTGACCAACAACAGTCCGTTATTCTCCACCTATAGGGTAACAGACCGTCAGATACAGCGAATGAGCTTCAAGTTCCAATCAACAAATTTTAGCAACCAATAGCTATGAAATGTTGACAACAAAATACTGTCAAAGTATGAGATGACAACTTGTCATTGAAACATCAACAGCTTATTGAATGTTAAGAAACCACATATAATTCAGTCAAAATTTTAAGAAATGTTTAATTACTATTGTTGATTTTTTATTCATGTTTATATTATTTTCTTCAATTGATATGTGATACTGGGTGTTTTTTCCTATAAACCTCTTGCAGATAGCCATTAAGCACCTACTTGATGACAGGCTCTACCAAAAGTTATTGCTCGTTTCCAAACATTCATTCATTTACTAGCCGTTCATCAGAACCATTATGGCACCTTAGATATTGATATTCCCACAAAACCATTCAGGCTTTTGATATCCATACATCCATAAATTTGAATATTTTTCGTTGTTCAGGAACTGAACAAACATCCACACTATATTCACAGCGATTAATAGATTCCCAAATATACGCCTTAAAACTACCATCAAACCTAAAACCTGCAAAAAAATACAAATTTGCCATATTATTCTTTTTTCACGAGTACACATTCTAGGTTATATTTATATTAGACATTATTTGAATACAGGTGATTATTGCATTTCAAGGAGTGACACATGTGTGGGATTTGTCAACTCTTGGTACCAGTCACAAAACAGATTATACTCTGAAGGTTTAATTCCATGCTATTCAATGACAACACGGTGACTTGTGTGGCTATCAGCGGCCATTTTGTGAGGGTGCGATAGGGTTGCCAGATTGTGCATTAATATCCCGTTTCACCCTCCTGGTCCCAGTGGAGTAAGTTCCGCCAACTGTTGTAATATACTCTACTATGCTTTATAAGACTATTCGTGACATTTTTCCCAAAATCATTGCACAACACTTGAAAAAATGCAAATGAAAATTTACAATTATTTCCTTGACCCCGCAAAATAGCTCCGTCGGTATCTTGGGTTATACATATTGACAGTATGGATGTTCGATACGATCCTGTATTTAGAAGTATGAATACATTTCACGAGTATCGTCATCTTTCGACCCGGACTGTGTCAGAAAGAGTGACTGCCATTTGGCTGCGACATTACCCTGCCAAATCAGACATATCTTTCATCATTTTCAAAGAAATTGTACAAAATCTTCAAATTTGTGAAGTTAGCGAGTTTCACTTCATACGTTGTTACCAGAGATGCCCAAATCATCCGCCGTGATATTAATCCCGACCACTGAATCCCCACGGCTAGGCGACCTGTATGTTAAATTTGTATTGATAGGGCAGCGGGTTATGCTATAAATCATATGTCACAGTGTTTGTGCACTGATTGCAACGGTTAGATGATACCAAAAATATTTTCATAAATAGGAGTTCCTTCCCATTCCGGATCGAACAATCTACCAAAGATGCTTATAATCATGATACCTAGTAAATTTTCACGAAAAAAATTCAAAACCAGCAAATGTAAAAGTTTCATTTCGCACCCTCCACCACGGGACGTGATCGTCGTTAGACTTGGCAACCCTGCGAGTGTCAGAGATATCCCTGCCAGTCAAAAAAGAAAAATAGACAAACAATAAACATTACTAGTTTTTTTGATTTTTGGACTTAAAAGCCAATATCTGTGAAACATTTTTCATAATTTTTTGTCTATGTCCATAGTAATTGCATTATGCATCAGAGAGATGTAGGGATTGACACGTCTTACACATATTATCTGTGTTTTAGGATGGAGAGGACATAATGTTTTTATTGCTTTGAATAAATTCATTAACCCATAAATTAATAAATGATTACTATTATGACGAAAAGGAAGATGAGGAATTGGATGGAATGTAGTTTATATTCTATTTTCTTGCAAAATACAGACACATCCACACTATTCAACAGGTATGTAATGATAACTTTCAGTATATTGAAGTTGGTAAGTTCATATTCATACAAGAATAATCCATCTAAATATTTAAATATATGACTATGGAGAAAATCATCAACTCAACAGAGTGCCTCATCAATTCAGCCTTACAAGCTGTTTATCAACACTAAATGTCGTTTTGGTTGGCTGTTAATTTACAGTAAGTTCATCTGCATAAAATTACTATAGTGTACCTGAAAATCCCATTTATAAATTATCAAATCATGCTAGCTCCGGTCCCGACGGTATTTCACATTTCAGGTCGACTTAATAAGGTAAGGGAGCCACAAAGTGCTTCCTCCGTTCCTTTAGTTAATAAAACGGTCGGTGTCATCATACAGTAATTGACTGAAAGGCAAGAAAACCACCTTTTAGATATTTGAACAATTAGTAGCCTTCTGACCTACGCTGTTTTGTGGCTTCTTGAAATATTATCTAATACATATGCTGTTCTCTAAACAACTTACAAATTATTTTCAGAATTGCAGAGTCGGTATCTAAAACCACTGTGATGGTTCGATCTGTTAATACTTTGGAATTAGGCATACACTTTTTAAGGCAATACCTGAAAAGTTTGGAAAATCAAGCTTTGAAAAAAGATCCTAATACTTGGTGGAAAATTCCTAAAACTAATTCCTATTATAGTCTTTTCCTAGTTAAAAATCTAGGCAGTGGGCAGCCTTTCGTTTCTATTACGTCTCGTTTTTGATGTATACACGATCGATTTCCCTTTGTTATCAGCGAAATTGGTTCATTTCACATTGCTATGTTTGTGATTGACTGTGAGTGTAATCATTCGCTTTTCAGGACGAGTTAATAAATGAATGAACAATTGGCACGTCTGTGTTGATCTCAAAGTAATAACAGTGTTAGTTGGTTGGCAAGGCCGATTCACTAAGTACTGTTGTTTTATTTGTATGTGAGACCACTATTTTATTATAGATTGACCAGAACGAATAGAACTTGTGTGTATTTTATTTCCCCTAATATAAAACTCTGCTTAGTGAAGAATTCTGTGATCACAGTGGACAAACATGACGAAGGATTTTTGTCTTTTAAGTTTCCTCTTAAAAAATTGGGTAGCGCCTATTAATGAAAAACCTTGGTTTCGATTAAAAACCGTGCTTTCGATGAAAAACTAAATATCCATTACAGCAAGGAGAGTGGCTTGACCAGGATGTAAGAAGGCTACTACTCAACATAAAAGCAAAATACATCTTTTAACGTAATAATTTCTACCCGATATGTATATTTAAACATGTGTCAGTATACAAACCAAACAAGAAGCCATCGTCCATCCGACCAATATGACACTCAACCATGGACCTCCGGTATAGAGGATAGATGCTGATGAGCATCTAAGAAGCAAGAAACAGCTGTCCATTGTCTTTTTAGTCGGACAGACGAGGGCATCATGTTCGGTTTGTTCAACGGCAGTAGACCACATCTACTTTACAGTCAGAATCGTCAGCCATATGCCGGGCATATAGTGCAAAAGCAGCTAGGCGCCTTCCGCAGTGGTCGATCTGCGCATATGTTGACAGTAGGTGCTTTTCTTCGAATTATTCTTAATTGAATAAGCAACTATACGGGTGATTTTTCATTCTTTTGGATTGGTGGCATTTACAAGTGTCCGTACCCAAAACACAGCGGCAAAGCAAATAATCACAAAGTAGCTATTACCTGCATCTACAGTATGCTGCAAATGATTATGACATGTCTTCGAGACTCCTGTATCTTGTAAACATATGAGATGAGATCAATTGGTGAAAATTTGACGAAAACTCATAAGGATTCGTAGAATTCTTTTAAAACCTTCTTAGTGGCTTTCCAACCTCACAAAGTTTAGCAAAATATAGTGCCATTGTGAAATAGTAGCTCATAGGACTCCGAACTGTAAACATCTGCTGAAGATGCCAACCACCCGTGTTGGCGAAACATCAAATAAAAATATATTACGACGGCTTAACTACCCAATAACCAACCAAATAACATCAGAAAAAATAGATCATGAAACTTTACATTTGTAGATCCTTTGGGCTTGAAGTACCATAGCAAGTGGCTATAATCAGCCGCGTGGTTGCGGTTAGATGTCGCCTTGAAAATTCGAGGTCTAGCCATTTTATACTACAATGTGTAGGTTGGCTTTTGTTTGTGACTTCATGTGTCAATTTCTTTCTTTCTCCATCTTCGTTTCCTTAGGTTACACCCGTATCCGAATGTATGGGCATGAGTAACTACTTTTGCCTGATGAAGCCAATAAGCAGAAATACGTATCGCTCGCGTTACCTACCCTATTTTGTGCTCAAATTCACTTTTCCTCCTTTTTGCGGTATTTGCCCATTATTTTTCTATTTGTTATAGCAGTTTAATTATTACAAAGTTTGAGTAAGCATTTCAGTCATTCCCTGTAATGACTGAACAAATTCGGTAAAACACCGTAACAACCACATTAGTTTCGCTACTGCATTCGCCAATTTAGTCAAAAGCTGTAATCAATACAGTGTTGCTCCAATGACTTTATGAATAATATTAAAAGAAAAATAATCAAGCATGAATTAATCTAAAAGGAAAAAAGAATAGATTAAAACGTTGTCTTTATTATCACATTATTGTGGACATTAATCATTAATGTCTTAAATCAATAACGATCGAAAGAAATATAAAACTATAAGTACCCTTCAAAAAAACAAAATGCAGAACTGCGAGTAGTGACAAACGAATAAGAGTTACATAAAATTATCTTATATTTTATGTTATTTTGAACATTATTTGTTAGTTTGACGTCAACATATATATATATATATATATATATATATATATATATATACAGGGTGGCCCATCCATGTGTGGACGGGATATTACTCATAAACAAATACATTTTGAGAAAATCTATATGGCATGTCATACATGACAGGTGAGGGCACATTTCTAAAATATTGAAAATTATACAGGGTGTCCCAATTTTGACCTACATATCAAAGTTGTGATTTCTCAAATGGAATGACTCAAATTTCATTGCATATTTGGATAAACCAATTCAAAAGAAGATTGATATAACATACTATGGGGTTTTGGTAATTAGCTACTGAGATGTAAGGTGTTTCGTCCAGAAAAACCATCCACTTCGGCAACCCCTCAATCCACTATTTTGAAATTTGGAGTGCTGAATTTTGTATCAAAAAGAACTTACACACCTCAGCTTTTATCTTATTTGTTACTTATTCCAATTTTCATTTTTGCTCGTTCAGGGTGCTCAAAAACGCAAATTGTACTTTTTCTCGAAAATTTCAAATGCAACACCCTGTATATTTGTGCAAGTTTGGATTCAATTTTTATAAGATTTTGTTTGATATGGAGTTTGATTCAGGTAAAATCACTAGATTTTGAGTTATTAAGCTTTTAATATAACAACACACCAAAATTAAAGAAAAAAATCACAGCATCCATGGAAACAAAAGACAAACAGTGGGCTAGTTCCATATTGCCACTAAGAGTAAACAATATGAACCAGCTTCAAGCGTAATAGAGAAAACAACTATAACAACAACATAAACAAACCACTATCACTCATCAAGACCTAATCTACAAAAACATGTATAACATGCCATAAATAGATTTTCCCGAAATGTATTTGTTTATGAGTAATATTCCGTCCACGCATGGATGGGGCACCCTATATATATATACAAAAGTAAATTGCAGGTACTGGATGTAGTGAAAAATTATCCGTGGTATTAAAGTAAGAGTCGACTTCTACAAAACTTGCCAGCAACATTTTTCTCCGCAGATCTTATAAAACAACATTGTTAACTTGAAGAAATTCATTAGAGCGAAGGCAAGCGTAAGGTGTAATTCAATACAAACGGGCTTCTCCCGCTAACAATCTCTCCGTTTCTCTTCTCAAAATAATTGCTGTAACTGTATAATATAAAGATGCACCATTAGTCAGTCGCCATTGCCTTTGTCCAATTGCTTCACTAGCGAAACTCCAGTAGAAACAGAAGGCAAGTTGCTTTCTCGCAAAGGTTAGCGGTGTTAGTGTGAATGTAAAATGAGGTCTTTGCTTATAAGCTCAAATGGTTTCACTACGATTGAAGATAGGTATAAACTTTATTAAGCAAATATTACTAAAAACTTCATGGAAAATCTATGAAGTAAAAAAACGCGGCTTTTATTTAAAAATCTAAAGTGTAACGCAATATTTCATTTTTGGATCACCCTGTGTTGTACGGCTATAAATAAAAAAATTGAATCCTAGAAATCAAAATGCGGCAGGAGAATAGGGGTGCTACCTTTTCGGTGGGCCACCGTGTATAATAATGTATAGACGTTAGTTCAAAGTGCTTCTGTGATACAAAATCGACCAACAAAAGTCAAAAATTCTGGATACAGATGATACGAATGAGATGGAAAGCAAACAGATCCAGTTCACCATGTGTCTATTTTGCAAATTTGCATATCACGCCATTGCTGGCCGTCTTGCGAATACCTTGTATTCTGACTGATTGCGCAAAGTAACTTTCCCATATAAATTCAGTAGATACTTTGTTCGCCGTAGTCCCACCTACCTGGTCCTTCCATCTGTGACAATTGAAAATAAATGATCGATATCCGGCGGCTGTCCCTTTTTTATTGATTGATTAATGTTGATGGTGGTGGATTTTTTGCGGGTAATGAACCAATTCGGCTCGGGGTTATCCATCAAAACTTTTTAATGGAAATCAAAACTTTCTTCACATTCTCCCACCTATTTGTGTGCTCCTAAAGCATTGTGGTGTATAGGTCAGGTACGAGTACTACGCTGATGAAATCTCTGATATTTATAAGCATGTTAGAAGAATATCTACTGAAAATGCTTTCCGAAAAACCTTCTCATTTTTTAGCGTTTCAGCGTAAAAGTGGATTTAGGGACGATTTCACCAGGATTGTCAAATCAACAGTCGGTTATTTTCCACCTATAGAGTAACAGTCCGTCAAATACAGCGAATGAGCTTCAAGTTCCAATCAACAAATTTTAACAACTAATAGCTATGAAATGTTAAAGACAAAATATTGTCAAAGTATGACATGACAGCATGTCATTGAAACATCACCAGCTTATTGAATATTACGAAATTATGTATAGTTCAGTCAAAATTTAAAAATGGGTTTGATTTTCAAATAAAATTCATTTCTTTTTCAATATTGTTTTTCTTGTTTAAATTATTTTCTTCAATTGATGTGCGATTTTACTGATTTAGTATCACCTACCTTGTGATTTTTTTTTCCTATAAACCTTTTGCAGATAGCCATTAAGCACCTGCTTGATGACAGGCTCCACCGAAAATTTCATAGATATTGCTCGTTTCCAAACATTCATTGATTAACTTGCCGTTCATCAGTACCATTATGTCATTATAGCACCTTAGATTGATACACCGACAAAACCATTCAGGATTTTTGTTTTCCATACATCCATAAAGTTGAATATTTCTCGTTGTTCATGAACTGAACAAACATCCACACTATATTCACAGCGATTAAGAAATACCCAAATATATGTCGTAAAGCTACCAGCAAACCTAAAACCTGCAAAAAACTAGAATTTGAAACAACTTTCTTACTTCACTGAGTACACATTCTAGGTTATATTATATTGAAATTATTTGAATAACAGCTGATTATTATATTTGAAAACTCTCCAACAAGTGATGCATGTGTGGGATCCGTCAACGCTTGGTCCCAGTGGAGTAAGCTCCGCTACCTGTTGAATATACTCTACTATGCTTTATAAGGCTATACGTGAAATTTTTCCCAAAATCATTGCACAACACTTGAAAAAATATAAATGAAAATTTAAAATTATTTCCATGATGGTACCTCGGGTTATACATTTTGGGTGTATCGATACATTTCGCGACTATCGTCATCTTTCGATCTGGACTGTGTCAGAAAGAGTCATTAAATTCAGATTACTTTTATTATTTGTTTCCTTCCGCTAGATATCGATAACTTTATTCCACTATTTTAGAGTATCGATACTTCCTAAAACGATAAAAATCGATACATATCGATACTTTTCGTGGATCGAAACATCCCTAATCTTGACAGCTTGTCGTTATTGTCAACTGGGCTGCTGTTGCCTTTACTATTTTACATTTTGCTAAAATCTTATGAAAAATAGAAGCTTCAAATGAAGTATTGATGAATATGAATCTATATGCATAGATTCTAGAATATAAATTCATATTGCAGGTTTCAGATTGTCTATGCATGGACTTGAATCGGATTTTTCGGTATTTTTACCGAAATGAGAATATTTACCGAAAATATAATTTACCACGATGTTCCAAAATAATTCAAATATTTCCATACTTGCCGAAAAAGAGCTGAAACCAAAAAAATAAAGCTGAAAGTTAATATTCGTAGTTTTATGCCCCATATCAGTCATACATATGCATACACACTCAGGCAGTAGTTCACATGAGACGCATAGATTTGGGATGCCTCATCCCTTACTCCGCTTGCCCTGAATTGATTTTTGTGCACACAAAGGGTACATACTGGTATATTACCGTCATTACCGCATCACCGGACAGGCAATAAAGAAACAGAAACTTGTCTGCTTTCAAAATAAATATTTAATTAAAATGTGAGGTGAATTCATTAGTTCAGGGGTAAAATAGAAAAATACTCACAATTCTATAGCAAGAATCGAAAAAGGACTTTCCAGAATGGTTGCAATAACATGTTGTGTGCGCGCTCAATACAATAATAAACGTTTTCCATATTTGGCGATGCGTGACTCAAAGGTCCTTGATCCACCACTGCTCTTGGTATGGCATTTTTGCTTATACCGAAATCAACGACACTATTTACCGATTCCGTTTTTTTTGCCTGCAACACTGCAGATCACTTCAAAAGCAAGCGATATCACATACGTGTTATAATAATAGATATAACTAGAAAATATAACAAGGGTTGGAGTTATATTTTCCTAAATAGGTGTTTCTGATTCTGACATAATATCTAGACGGTGAATAATAGGTGCATGCAGATATATTTACAAATATCGATGTTTTAGGACACAGAAATGCAAAATGTGCTGTTTGTTTACATTTGGTGTGGATTTCTAGATCATAAATTGGTAAAAATTGTTTTTGATGTAACAGAAGATGACGAACCAGTTGGAATACGTTTTATATCCTTTTTCTACAAAATAAAAAAAAACGGTACACTTCTATAGGCACGTATTATGTACACCACCCTGTACGTGATATAGAGACAAAACTAGATTGCCATGCATGGTCAGTCGTCCAGCACAGTGAAAACATCCTATTAAATAATGGGTGATTTTTTTGCTAGTATCTTTTTGGCAACACTGTTTTTGTCAGATGACGCGTGAATCGTGTCTTGTGTCATTGTCAAACTTGTTCAGTTTGGTCTATAATTTAACCATTAATCGACTTACGAACGAACAACGCTTGCAAATTATTGAATTTTACTATCAAAATTCATGGTCGGTTAAGAGATTCGCCGCCGTTCGCAGCAATTGGGCCTCTGTTACTCCACTACGTGGAAAATTTTGCGACAGGATTTGGGTGTAAAACCTTATAAGATACAGCTGGTGCAAGAATTGAAGCCACACGACCTCCCACAACGTTTAAAATTTGGTGAATGGGTGCTGGCAAAGTTGGAGGAAGATCCACACTTTTATCGAAAAATTGTGTTCAGCGACGAAGCTCATTTCTGGTTGAATGGGTACGTTAACAAGCAAAATTGCCGCATCTGGAGTGAAGACCAGCCAGAAGCATTGCCAGAGCTACCAATGCATCCCGAAAAAATCACTGTTTATTGTGGATTATGCGCCGGTGGCATCATCGGGCCGTACTTCTTCAAAGACGACAATGACCGGAACGTAACTGTGAATGACGAGCGCTACCGTGCGATGATAACAAACTTTTTTTTACCCAAAATGGAACAGCTGGACTAGGCTGACATGTGGTTTCAACAAGACGGTGCTACATGCCACACCGCACACGAAACAATGGCCCTATTGAGAGGCGAGTTCGGTGAACAGTTTATCTCACGTTTGGGGCCCATCAATTGGCCGCCTAGATCGTGTGATTTAACGCCGTTGGACTATTTCTTGTGGGGCCATGTTAAGGCTAATGTCTACAGGGATAAACCAGCAACGATTGACGCACTGGAAGCCAATATTGAAGCATTTATTCGTGAGATACCGGCCGATATGTTGGAGAGAGCGTGCCAAAATTGGACCTTGCGCATGGGCCATCTAAAGCGGAGCCGCGACCAACATTTACATGAAATAATCTTTAAACATTAAATTATATCGACCGTCCTATCGACTCAAATAAAGATTTAATCGTTTTTCAAATTTTTTGTGTTTTTTTTAAATTCAAATCCTATACCTCTTAAAAAATCACCCGTTATAATAGCTAGAAAATCGATCTATTATTTCTCGCATTTTTGTTGGTTCATTTAAATAACAGCCTGTCTTTTGTGAAATGATAGAAATTGGGAATTCTATGAAAGTTATCTTAATTCTAAAACTCAAGGACATGATATTACATCTATAATGCACCGTTATATTCCGTACGTAGGTTTTTCTACAAGATGTTAACTTAGCACTTGTTGTGAATTCGTTTTGTAGCTGTACGTGAGAAAACGTGGAATGAACTATTTGCACACTGAAAACTACCCAGTCTGCAAGATATTTCGTCGGTTTTTTACGTTTTTTGAGTTTTTTACATAATACTCTTGCCGATTACTATACTTCCTCGCCAAATGGCGTGAGAAGTAAAAGGATGTAAATCAGCTCTCGACTGAATAGGTAGCTAAGCTGTGCGATTTCATTAGCAAATTGTTCCACTGTTGGGCCGTTACAAGGTGGAAAAGTTGCAGATAAACATCGTTTTGGTTCACTTGAAGTGTTCAGGGTATGAATATTAATCACGTCAAATCGACGTTATCACGATAACCTGAAAAAGTAATAATACACTCAGACGAAGCCTCGTTATACACAGGAAATTAAATGTACATTAGCTAGATAAAACGCTAATCTGGTTTAATATACGGCATGAATGGATGCAGCTTGGCGTTCTTGTTAATACCCCTTCAGTGCGGATGATATCTTCTGAAAGAATACAGGTGGTTTATGTACATAAAATGAATACAATTATTGTGAAAAGGCATTTCCTTACAAAGACAAAATATAATCGCTACATGACTTATATTACACTTACACTTTATATGATATACGAGTATTTTAATGGTGCTGTAACGGAATCATATTAAGCGAAAGTACTCCTGGTTGCGAAATAATTGTGAAGTCTGGTTTTATTGCTGTAATTTGTTCAAGGGGGTATTAAAACATGGATGCATACAATGGGTACACCAATTTTTGTGGGAAAACGTTTTATTCGACAACAAAGAATGAGAAAACGTGTTTTTGGGATTCAGTCGAAAGTGTGGGCAGAAACGAAAAAACTCTTCATATAAGATTTTTTGGTATTTATGAGACCTACAAAATGAGACCACACGTAAAAAGATCCGACGACGGTTTCTCGCAGATATTTGAAGTTCTTCGAATTCGTAGGATTCATCCTCCTAAATAACCACAATAAAGTTGGAGCAGATTGGTCAAGAAGTTTTTGAGAAATTCTAATTGCTTATCCCATAACACCTGTTCTCCGGCCATTACTACTAGTTTATTGAGCAATATACAGTGTTAGTTCTAAGGGCATTTTATAGCAGAATACACTAGTTTACCTTGCCGATATAAGTCGCAAGCCATTCCGGAAGATAAATGTTATTTTTACTATTCTTCGAAACAAAATCAGACATTCCGTATTTGTGAGTAATTTGCAACAAAAGATGATGGACATATCTGCTATGTTATAAAATGTGTATAGTAAAGTATGTTTTTTGAATATCGTAGCGCATTTGTTCAATTACTCACAAATACAAACTGTTTGTATTTGTTGAAAGGAAAAAAACGTAACCTCTGTTTTTCAAAGGCAAACACTTGTATTTTCTTATTAAATTCTCTTTGAAGCCTGTATATTGCTCAATGAACTAGTCGTGATAGCCGGAAAACAGGTGTTTTGAGATAAGCAATCAGACATTGTGAAAAAACTACTTGACCAATATAATCCAATTATGTTGTTGTTATTTAGAAGTATGAATCCTGCGGATTTGAAAAATGTCAAGTAGTAGTGTGAAGTTATGGTCGCATTACCAACAAGTGCCAAAACCCGCATGTTGCCTTGTTTTTCGGCCATGCTATTAGTCGGACCTTTTTTCGTGTAGTCTCATTTTGTAGGCATAATAAATACCTACAAAATCTTATGTATCAAGTTTTTTCGTTCCTGTCAGCATTTTCGACTGAATCCCAAAAAACGCCTTTTCTCATTCTTTGTTGTCAAGTAAAAAGTTTCCCCACTGAAATTGGTGTACCCATTTTATGCGTCCATGTTTTGAATACCCCCTTGAACAACTTGCACCAGTAAAACCAAACTTTATAATTATTTCGGGGAAATTTGCTAATATGATTAGACTATCACTCCACCCTTTATAATTATCAGCACTTCCCAAACCATTATCGGATGGAGCTGAAAGATTGCATAAAATAACTATACTGCTAGTTTATTGTTTTTCGAAAAAAATACAAAGTACTTCCGTTCTTGCCGTAATAGTAATCTTGTGACCTTTCATCAGAATCATGGTGATACCGTTCAACTCATGGAAGTTTTGGCTTTTTACGTGTACTGACGAGTATCCTAATCGCGAAAAATTTTGAAATTGGGTTATTAGGTTTCTTAAATGTTATATGAAAAACCATTTCCGTCGGTCTATATGTCTGCTGATACTTGGCCCATCTATAACATGGAAAGTGTCGCTTGGATTTTGATGAAATTTTCACAAGACAACTACTATGCCAAGGATGAAATAGATTTATAGTTTTTGAAAATCAGTCCAGCAGCGGCGGCGTGAAGGGCAAAAAACGAAAAAAAGAAATAAAATTCGCTGAAACTTCGTTTTTTGACCTTCCAGAGGCTTATTATTATTATTGTTATTATTATTATTATTATTATTAAAAAATCGTTTGGGGGTTGTACAGAGTGGGAGAGACGTAGTCGCTGTTTTGACATTATACTGGTTATTTTTGACATTATGTAGGGTTTTCGACAAGATGTGAACTGATGGACACTTTTGTAAAATCGTTTTGTAGTTGTACGTCATTCAGTTATCAATGTTTGGCTATGATGTGATGTAAAATCTGCTTCAGAGATGGCATTACTGGAGGTAACGTCATAGTGAGGATTTGTGTGCCAATAATATGTGTTGATGATAATTCCATTGGATTCTTGTCTTAAATACACATTTGACGTAATACCCGCGCCGCTTGGCACTCTAAATTCCTGCATGTATAGTGCTGTAGTTGATAGCTGTAAGATTCGAAAGTAGAATCAACGTTTATCCTCTGCCTGCGTTTAATACTATACGGCCAATACTAAATTAGAAAGTCCAGCACCATTAGATTTTCTCACTAATGCTTACGCTGCGTGTCAAGTGAAATATGCTGGCTGAAACTAACAAAAAGTTAAGTATCTGATTCCATCTCAATGCATTATGGTGACGCGGTTGTTCCATAGCTAAATCTTCTTAGTATACCGAACAATAGCAACTCATAGAAAAACCATAAATCTAAAGCGGCCCTTACCGCTATTCTCATGGCATCAGCCGGTATGCGGTGAGAACTGGTGTAAGTAGGGTCCAGAATGTAATCAGGATGCAGAATAGCAGATTAAGATATTGCCCATACAGGGTATCACAGAATAATTATTATTCCTGATATCCAGAAATGTAAGAGGGTGCTTAAATACTTTTTTTTATTAACAAACTAATGTCTAGAAATTTCTCGGTGTCAGCTTAAATAAAAAATCTTTACAATCTCAATTACAACAAAAACGAAATACTGACTTAGGTAATAATTATTTGCTGAATTTTAATCAAGTTAAAGAACATTTGAAATAATACTGCATCGAACTTTCTAAAGAATCTTTGAAATTCCGATCATTTTTAATACACAAGCTGTTGTTTAGATTGTTGTTGATGTTGTTAGATGTTTAATCGATTACCGAATTGCGGACGTTCACGAATATCATCAAATGACAGGGCAATTCGAGCCACTAACTGTTGCCTAGCATCCAGCGATAGAATATGACCACAATACAAATATTAGTAATAACAGGAGTCGTGTTGCGGACTCCAAAATCGGCCCATTTTTTGGATCCATCAATTTTGAAATTGTGCACTTACAATTAGATGATTTCGGCAATTTAATCCAAAGTGAGCTGTACTAGCATACCGGATAACGGTATCTCTGCGAATATTAAGTGGAACATTTTCAAGCACTACTAGTAATGTATGTTTCGGAAAAATTCTATTCATATAACCGTATTTTTTTAGTACACTCTGAAGAGATACGTGGCTTGTATTCATCGCATAGGAAATGGCTCAAGTGTTTGTCTTAGGCTTATATCTGAAGTGCTGCAAGACTTCGTCCTGAAAGAAAACATTTTTTACAGTATGTTTGGTACCTGAATATCGTCCCTTTACTATGACTTCAAAAGTATCTTGACTATGCTGATCAAACCGTGAAAATGATGTATGACAGGGAATGAGACGCTGATGATGCTGTTCGGAATTAATTCTCCATACCTAGTTAGCATTACCGTACGCTGTCCCGTAGGTCATACACATGTCTGCTATTTCAATATTTGTAAAATGATGCATTTTCAAGGCCAAATTACTGACTGAGAGAACAAATCTTCAGAGGGTTGGAGCTGATGCAGTGGATTTTCTCACATTGGGTGTCATAACCATTTTTTCCTAGCTTGAAATGTACAGGATTACCACTCAGGTTGGTTTTCCAGTTAATTGTGTATATATGTGTAGAAAAGGGGTACGTACAACGGATGCCTAAACATCCGATAAATAATTCGTTAGAAGGAACATCACAACACCACAATATCATACAAGTAAGTGAACGATAAGAGTTTTTCGTATCATGTTAAAATGTAGTTCCAAATACACGTGAAGATCTGTAATTTTTTCGACATCCAGTCACTCTGAGTGCCCTATCGCAGGCACTCCTTACCTGTTCGCGATGCGATTAATAACATTATGTATTGGTAGATTAAAACTTGCCTCAAAACAGAGAAGCGGTGGTTGTAGAATAAATTGACCCGCTAGTTAAGTTGAGCAGTTTATATTGAGAGATTGAGAGAGGCTTAGTAGGGAAAAGCCGCATCAGGTAGATTTTTCCACAACCTCGATAATCTAGGGACAAAGGAGCGGTCCTATCGACCAGTTCCGGATGTCCGAAGTTCGATACGGTTAGGATGTGATATTAGAGTCAGCCCACCCCACGCATTTGAGCAGTGCTCGAGGTTAGGTGTTATCTGGATCTGGTACAGAGCGATGAGGTTATGTCGAGAAAAGTTCTTCTTAGTTCTAAACAAACATCCTAGCTTTTTCCTAGCAGTTGACGCTAGTGACAAGCCGTGTTTGTGCCAGATCAAGTTCTCAGTGATCTGGACCAACTCGGTCATCCATAGCCGTGGCGTGGCGGTCAAGGTACTCCAGAAGATTAAAGAGATTGTCATCAGTCAGACAGATAATTCAATGAATTGCAGCGTATAATTTTCTGTAAGTATTCTGAAGCATCACCCAACCCGTTTCAAGCCGCACGCCGTCTGGCTACCGGTCGGTGTGGCTTGCGGTCCGTGCCTTTAAGATTTATCGTTTTTCAATAAGTCGCCGGCCGGCATTCGGTAATACCGTAATCCGACCCTGTTTGCAGAGATTTTGCCCGCCACCAGAAACTGTCGACAATTCCATTAATTTGAACGCCGCGTTGTGCCGGGCGCGTCGAAACTTTGGCCGAACGAACGGTCTAGCCTGCCGAACGGCTCGTATTATTACGCCAAGAGGAGGCAATTAAACGAATACTTTTCTTAATTAGTTTTCAGTTTTATTCGCCACCCACGCGATGGATATTTTTAATATTACGTGGCAATTGCTGTCGGCTATCTGATTTATATCTCTTAATATGATAGCTAACGCAATCTTAGCATGCTAACCTAATGCTGTTTATTGTGGAAAATCGAACAATCGCAGAGGTAATACGTATTTTGAAAAATGATCTTATGTCGTTTTTTTTCGATATTATATAATATTTTTTTGTGACGTTATGTAGGTTTTTATATAAGATGTCAACCTGAAACTAGTTGTTTATTGATGCGCACTAGTTGTGTAGCTGTACGTGTTGCCTAAACGATATGACGTTTCGGAGCTATCATGGTTGGCGCTAATGTGATGTAACCTCTGCTTCAGAGATGGCATTATTGGAGGTCCTAGCTGTAACTTATATACAGGATGCGGCAGAGAGGATGGACGGTTTTAAAAAAATCATAAAATAGTTAATTTTTACTCGAAAACAAATTTATTGATGGAATCAGGTTCACAAGGAAATAGCATTTGCGACAGTCAAGTGTGGAAAATCACATCAGGCATGTGGTGGCCGAAATCGTTGATGCAGTGCTTGGAAGTTCGCGTAGACTCTCTCCAACATCGCTCTCTCAACTTGGGCGACTTCCACGCGAATTTCGCCCGTCAATTCGTCCAGAGCTCGGCGCTTATTCGCGTATACTCTAGCCTTGAGGTGTCCCCATAAGAAAAAATCGCATATGGATAAATCTGGGGACCGAGGAGGCCAATGAACATCGCCAAACCTGGAAATAAGGCGACCAGGGAAGAGAGGGCGAATAACGTCCATGGATGCTCGGGCTGTGTGGGCGGTCGCCCCATCCTGCTGGAACCACACACGTCGGATTGGAACACGTCGCCGTCGTAATTCAGCGAGAAAGAAGTTGGTGATCATGTCGACGTAGCGCTCTGAGTACACGGTAACATCACGACCATTACCGTCTTCGAAGAACTAAGGGCCAAGATGCAAGTTTGCGATACAGCGCACCAAACCGTTACTTTTGGGCTGTGCAGCGGTCTTTCGTGTAACTGTTGCGGATTTTCATTAGCCCAATAACGACAATTCTGCTGGTTAACCATGCTGTTTAGGTGAAAGTGGGCTTCGTCACTCATAAACAAAATGAGGTTCTCATTTTGATCGATCAGTGCTTCCATCTCACGTGCGAAGTTCATTCGTTGTGCATAATCACCTAGCTGTAACTGTTGCACAATGGCCAATTTGTAGGGGTGAACGCGGAGGTCCATATGCAAAATTTGCCTTACCGAACGATCACTAAGGCGAAGTGCAGCAGCATGTTTCCGGGCAGATCGAGTCGGACTGCGAAGAAAGACCTGTCGAACGCGTTCAACATTTTCAGGAGTTCGAACTATTCGCGGTGCTCCTCTTGGTCTTCTGTTGATCAGTTCACCACGCCTGCGAAGTGATTCAACCCAACGAAGGATGGTGTTTCGAGAGGGAACAGCTCTATTCCGATGAATGTTGAAGTGGCGACTAAACTCACGCTGTACGACGATGAGTGACTCATTATTTCAGACGAAATAATCATAAGCGAAAACGCGGTGCTCCACCGTCCAAGGCTCCATAACGACAACTGGTAAAATAATGCTAGGACCTCACGAGTCAAACGGTACCCTCTCCACCTCTCTCGTAGACGGAGGCGGAGAGTACTACCCATCCCAAAAACGTCCGTCCTCTCTGCCGCATCCTGTATTATAGCTGCAAGGAAACGGGTGAAACGGCAGTGCATGGGTGCTTAGTGAGGATTTGTGGGCTAATAATCTGAGTTCATAATATTTTCCTTGGTTTTATTATATAATACACTTACTTGAGATGTATGCTTCATCTTGGAAATTATATATGCAAATTTGCATAATTTGAAAAATAGAAGACATAAAAAGAGAAAATCTCTGGTTGGTGAAGTATATTACAGCTAACAGGCGAGATAATAGGCTACAGAGAGGAGTATTTATTCTCTATTATTTTTTATTTCCAGTCCTTTAAATTTTAAAGAATCTTTTATTGCGATGTCAAGTAGAAAATACAAATCAGCGCTAAGATGTGACATACCGCAAACATGTTTTGTGTGTGATGCCTCATCCCTAATTCTTGTGCTGTGGGTTAATTAGGACAACACAAACAACCCGTCGGGTACAGCTAAGAGATATACTTTATGGGTAGTATATTCAGTGATAATTTGCTCACATGCAGACCAATACACACAATCATATAGATGAGATCTTGCTACTTAACCAATTTCTGTCAAATATTCTCATACTCTACAGACTATGTCGGAATTCTGCAACCAACAACGCAAGCTGGTGAACTGACTTGCAGCATGGTCGTTGCTCATGTTGTTGAGCTATTCCCCCATAGATGATCACAGCGCGATTGAACTACGGTTTTTTGATATACGAGTATATATATATATATATATATAATATAATTTTTCGTAGCACCCTGCTTCATTCAGCAATTCGTGTGACATACATTTGTTCATCCTACTTAATTGTTAGAGATAGGAGTAAAATAATAATAATAATAATAATCATAATAATAATAATAATACTTAATAATAATAATAATAATAATAATAGACGTCTTTATTTATCGACAATTAGACAATTACATTGTAGTATACTACTCTTACACTTAACCATATATTAACAGATATTCAAAATTATACACTGTTCACAAACAGATTTGATTCATTACATCGAAAGTAAAAAATAAAAAAAATAAAAAGGCATACTTTCCAAACTCAAGTTCACCAAAAACTGTTAACCTGAATTGAAGAAGGTTGACGGTTGAGTAATATTGTTTAAACTTTTTGTAGAAGGACAGGTAATGAAAATTCTTTATATACTTCAGGAAGGTCATTATAAATAATAGCAACATTGTAGGAAAAACTGAGCTTAAAATGTGTAGACGTATGCTGGGGTATTTCAATATTCTTTTCTCTGAGAGTTCTACAGTGAACATAATTATTAAATGAATTTTCCTCCCCCAAGAAAGAGTGTTCAGACGTAAGCAGCAACTTGTGAACAAAAACTGAATAGAGATACTTGACCAAGTCGTTAATTTTTAACCAGTTTAGAACGGGATATCTCGCTGATACATGACCAAATTTACGTAAGCCAAAGATGAAACGTCTACAATTGTTTTGAATAACTTGAATAACGTTTTAGGTGAAACTGTCTACTAAACAAGTGTGGTTTACGATATTACAATAATTTAGTATAGATATGATCAATGCTTCACATAGTTCTTTACGCAACTTAAAATTTAGTAAATACCTGTGTGCTATCAGAGTACGTAGCTTCGGTAGGTCTTCTGGAAAAGGTTTTAACATCTTCAATAAACCTTTATTTTGTATCAAAGACAACACCAAGAATTTTTGCAGAAACAGAAAATTGCAAGATTTGGTTATTTATCTGAATGTCCAAGAGTTGTGTTGCATTGTATGTTTTTCTTTGTGCGCAAAATAATAACATCTTGAACTTTTGTGGATTAATAAGTAGATTATGGTATGAAGAGTACTTAATTAATTAACTAACATCGTTTTGTAAAATTTGGGTAGTATTATTAACATTATCTGGGTTAAAAAATAATGGAGCAACTGCGTATCGTCTGCAAAGGACTGAACAGGAGAGTCATCAATTCTTTTTCTTAAGTCGAAAGTATATATGAGGAGCAGCCGCCCCAATACAGAGCTCTCGGGTACGCCTGAGGGAATTATTGTCACTGGAGACAAACACTGAGTACTTTGATGAAGGTAACTGTCGAAAAATGAAAGTCAAGTCCTGTGTAGCATAATTTAGCAAGTGATAATTTATTGTTGATGATGTCAACGACCTCTGAATAGTCTATAGAGATTAACGCCAGTGCCATTTTTATCTAAGGCACTTAAAATATTGTCTTGCAGATTGAGTAGAGCAAATGTTGTACTTTTTTTTTCTAAAACCGGATTGAGTATCGGGACATATAAAGAATTTTTCTAGGTAAGCGGTCAAATGGAATTGCTTCCAAAATTTTGGATAAAAGTGGTAACGAACTCATAGGCCTGAGATCACTATACTCATTTTCTTAGGAATTGGAATAGTTAGAGCTGCTTCCATGTGTTTGGAAGGTAGCCTTTTTCGTTAAAGATCTGGACGATGTGATGGAGAATAGCTGGCAGGCAAAGCTGGATCATTGACAGAGATATACCATCAACTCCCTTCGCATCAGATTTTAGGCTCCATATTGACTGTAATACGTCATTTGAACTAATCTTATTTAATGAAAAAATATATTCAGAATTCAATTTATTTTTCAAATAGTTCTTGCAAACTAGTGAATCAACAGGTTTGTAGCTATAAACCGACATAAAATAATCATTAATATTGGTAGGGTCATTAAAATTTGCTGGAAGGGTTGGTTTACTACGGAAACTTACATCAAGTTGTTTGAGAGACTTCCGCAGTTTCTTTGAATCACTCTTATTTGCCAAATTTTCAATATGTTTTTTTATCCCTCCTGATCATGTTAAGAACACGGTTTCTAAGCGATTTGAAGTTATTATAGGGGTCCACCGTCTTATTAGCTTCATATAAAGCTTGTGCAGTATTCTTTTCTTCAAGAACAGTGCATTAGTTAACCAAGGTGATGGTGGCTTATTGACAGTTTTAAAAAGTGCATGTTTATTATAGGTTTCCACGATAACGCTTGTAATGTGCATCACCTTCTCATTAATATTATATTTCGTAAATAATTTGTCTATATCCAAAGTAGAAAGATCGATAAGAAAATAATCCTCACTGAAACTTTTAAAATCCCTGATTGTGATAAATCTTAGTTTTCTCTTATAAGAACATCAAAATGAAAAAAAAAAGTTTGTGGTCCGAAATACCTTTCGCGTCAACGACGGAAGAATAGCTGCATGCTTGAGGATTATTTTAAAATATTGGATCGATTAATGTTGCAGTTGTTATTACAAAAAATTATATTCAGATCTCCCGATATCACGATGTTATGATGATATAAGGAAAGGCTGGGTAGGAAATCATTTAATAAATCTGCACATTGTTGTATGCTTTAGGAAGGTGGTGGGTACAAAACACCTACTAATAATTCACATTTACCCGCAACCACTTTAACCCAAATATTTTCGAAATACTCACCAAAATTTGTATAAAAACTACCTTTTCGACGTACAAATTTGATTTAACAAAGATTCCAACTCCACCACCACAAAATTCTCTATCACGACGCAAGAAACAATAATTGCTAATACTAGAATTCTCTGATGTTATTATATTTACAATAGCATCAAAACTAGGCCTGAGGGAACGTACATTCGAGTGTCCGATTTGTATTTTACTACCAGCCATTATGAGTATTTAAATTGTATATAATTTAGAAAAGTCTTTGAGTAGGTATTCTAAATATTTCCAAAATGTTCAAAATAAAATTCGTGAGACATGACTTTGTTGAAAGAATTTATATACTGGATAATTTTTGTCTGTCGGAAGATCATCGGTACTGTAAGATTTTTTATACTCGTGATTGAAAGTAAAGACTAGAGATATACATAGAGCGTTTTTTAAAAGTATCGCGCTGACCAATTTTTTGAACAGGTCAAGTTAGGAAGCCGAAATTCTGTCATGTGTTGTCAATCTGTAGCATAGATATATTGTAAGCAGGAAGACTAAAGATAGGAGGTTGAACTGCCTAAGGAAGCACGTACTCATATGAAGCCAATACTCTAGGTAAGTATTCATTTCACTCACGTTTTGCCATGCTTTGTTGGTTCATCAATATTATCCAGTATTTCTGGTTGTAACTCGTCTGGACCGTTAAAACCGGAGTTGCTTACGTTCATGACGGCAGCATCAGAGACAGATGTAGATATGAGAGTGATCCCACGTGTACAGAACCTGAAACTCATTTCCTTCGCAGTGTGCTTACGAGTCTTCATCGTCGACACTTCTGGCTTCACACCCACAGTCTTCGTGGCTGTCAGGTAGCAGGTTGTGGGTGGCGGGGTGGTGCTTATTTCTAAGAAACCAAAGGATCGCTCGTTACCACAGGAAATAGTTTCGATCATAGATATACAGTACTTTTAAGAAAGGGGAAAAAACTTTTAAAACTGACAAATGAAATGAGTAGCACGTTTTGTCGCTTGGAGAATATAAGGATTTCTTGGGAATCATTTATTATTTACTTCGATTTACTTCGATTGGTGTAATTTACGATTTTACTAATAAACTATTATAATAACGTGCAGTCGACCATGGAAACAAAGATCGTCCCTTGACGTCCAGCGCCCGACGAATTTTTTTGGATTTCCTTGGCAGAAAAATCACTGACGCTACACACGGACTCAAAAACCTACTTAGCATTTTTTGAGATATCGCTTAGAATGTCTTCAAAATCCGGATACAACCAGATTGCAGAAAAATTGGCTTCATCTGTTTAAAATTCTAAGTGTTCGTCTTTTTTAATGAAGGATTTAGTGCCCCCATGAAACTACCTTAGATACGGGGCTAACTTGGGAGATTACTTGAAATGGAATTACATATTATATATTATTCTTAGAATGTAACGTCACACTGTCTTCTAAAATGGCAGTACTGCAGGTTGTTAAAGATGAGCGTCTTTGTACATTAAATCGCTTATAATTCAAACACCAATCATAAAACGCCGTAGCTTATTAATCTTTTTCTTACAGGAGGATCTATCTGAATGAGCAGTGGAATATGGAACACCATTTAAGAAATTGTTAGAAACTTTTTTTTTAAGCTGAATATTCTATATCTTGTTGCAGGTTCAGACAGGCCCATCTAAAAGAATAAGATGTAAGTTAATGTTTTGATGATTATTCGTAGAGTTACAAGCGATTTCATATCTAAGAATAGAGACTGCTCATCAAATGTCCATTTTGTACTATAGTAAATTTATAATCATAGCGGAGATCAGGGTCATTACTGATCGACATTCAGTGATGGGCGCCAGCCGCCATATTGGATTTAGAATAACGTCAGTTTTTGCTTATTGCGTCCTTTTATTTGATATTAGGGAACAGGAATAACCGTGGAAAATGTAAATCGCCATGTCGCAGAAGCCACGATATTTGACTTAGAATGACAACACTTTGTTATAGTATTCATTTCATAGCTTCCGCCACATTGGACTTAAAATAGCCGCAGTTAATTTATTTTGTAGTGCTACGCAAACCAAACGAGTGTACAAAATTTTGTCTCATTGGTTAACGTTAACTGGTTCAAAGTTGAGTTCCAAGATTTATCCCACACATACAAACATACTAGTATACAACAAACAGGTCAAGTTAAATGAAAACTTGTGAAACATACGTATATTAAATCCATTTGTTCCTAGACGTCCTTATTGAAAGACGAACAACACACCTTCACACATAAGAGAAATCGTATTTTCTTAGAGCGTTTATCAACAAATCGCAGATAAGTCGAAAGCATGCTTGAGGAAGGGTCTGAGAACGAGGAGATTGAGGAAAAAAGTAGAGTCATCCGGTCCATTGACTTATTGTTATTATTCTCATCACACGCCATATTACACCGCGAAAAGAGGGTAATCCAGTCGATGGACTCTGAGCTGAGCCAGCGTTTTGTCACATTGAAGATATGAGAGAGGGCTGCAAGAAATATTATCCGCTGTCCGATCGACATTGCCAACGGCGGGGAGTTATAAGCTTTTAGGGGAGGTTATTCGATCTTGCTGAATGTTGTTTCTCGTCTACAGGAAGCTAGGGCATGCATGAAATAAAACAAGTCAGGCACTGCTCTTAGTATTATGGCCAGGGCAAACTGTCCTTTCTATATCCCTAGAGAAGCTTAAAACTCACTGTCTACTGTGTCAATTCAGCTGTTCCCCAGGGATCTGTTCTGGCGCCAACATTGTATTCGTTACATACTAGTGTACGATACCGAATGCGATGTCAAAGCACACATGTAAGAGAGCAAGGCTCTCGTTCAGAGCAGAACCTTTCAACAGTGAGATTACATCTCCATAACAGACTTTCAAAACTTGGCAAAAAGCTCTATGTATGCGCATGCTTACTCTACTTACTTATATATCAAAAAATCTCAAAGAAAAATATTGTAAAACAAAATTGCGAAGTTTGAAAAGGGATATGTAATGGTGACCTTGAGCTTGACCTTTACTGCAATCTTCAAGGTCAGTTAATGATGAAGAAATTTTTCTTAAGCGGAAACATTCAGTTTGAGTTCCGGAAATGTAAAGAGAGGGAAATTCTACGTCCAAGGATCTCCATGACTTTGACTATGACGTCCAAGGTATAGACAAGTATAACAGAGTTGAACGGTTTGATCATGGCTTTAAAGATTTCACGGTGATCCAGATACTTAGTGAGATGTGAAATTACTGTTCTGAGAGCAAGCAGCTTCTCAGTGGTGCAATTCAATATATAGGTAAGTTAGTTACAATACCTTACTTTGGGTGCCCCTACATGCTCCTGCTTTATGTCGGTTCTAATGCGACACCTCCTGTTATATCCTAACACATTATGATAAAAATTTGCAGGTTATTAAGATCATAGGTATGTTCTGAAACTTCGCACAATATCTAGAACCTATTATAGATAAAAATATTCCTTAAAATTTATCAGCCGGATCCTGACAACATTTTTATAAATTGATAAGTATACAATAGGATAGACAACGACTACGAGTGCCAGAAAAAACTTTTACTTTTCAGACATTTTCATTTTTTCACGATGGATTTATTATGTCAGCTCCATACAAAATTATAAGACAATGCAATGCGATGTGAGTGACCTAGGTTCGGTTTTGCGCTGAAAACGTACCATTTTTCAATCCCTTCAACCAATTTTCCAATTTCAAAATGATCCATTGAATCTGAAAAAGGAATTGTAACAATTTATTCACGAGAAATTTACTAAACGAATTCGATCTGGGTTGACTCCAATGCTTAAGAACTCGGCTAAAAATTGTAATTTTTGAGGTCGCCAAGTATCTTGATTGAAATTGCAGTTAAAACCTTGCTCTACAGAACCTTGATGAGTATTTTGAGATTAGTTTGTTTTAAAGCGAATTCAACCTTGTTTTTCAGACCAATTATTGTTTTTCGGTTGCCGTGAATTTCTGAAAACGATGACACACATAGGATGTACTTGAAATAATTTAGTGTTATGAATTATTTCGCAACACATCTCATGTGGGACGCTATTCCATACCCTGCTCAGTGACCTTACCTTATAAGAGTTATATTCCTCAGCTCCCGCCTCTGGCTATCCGAACCTTTGAATTATACGCCAGATGTGAAACCGTTACATGAAACAGATGAGAACGGGATCCTTTTTTTGCGAGAGGTTCTTTTCCGCTGCTACAGAGTCTGCTCTTCTCTGCGTTGCTGACGCTTTTCCTATTTCCTCACGAATTTGAATATGGCGTTATGCATTCCAAATTGCCTACGATGCTTACCGGAATAACTTTGGAGTTGTGGTCTACCCGGCCACCGCTTGTTTTCTACCGTCAGTGGGCCCTAACTTGACAGATGTTCGGCCAACTGGAACCTCCTGTGCTCCTGTCTGAATCATGTGCTGTAACACTTGAATTTGAATGTTGTATACAATTATAATATATACTGAGAGAAAAATGGTCGATTTAACAATCAAATAGTAGCCATCTGGGCGGTCCGTTGGACCTTTGCTCGAATTTGTTAGCATTGTCCGCCCAAAAACTAAACAAAGAGAGAAACAAGAGAAGGGAGCAGGAGAGAAAAATGTTGTTAAACAAAGTTGAAATTGTTGAACATAGACATCTAATGGTGACCTTGAACGTGACTTTGACTGAGAGTTCAAGGTCATTTAAAGATTCAAAAAGTTTTCTTAAAAGGAAACCTTTATTTCGATACCGGAAGATAAGTGGATCTGTTTAAGAGGAAACACCTAGATATTGTTGCTTAGTATACATATTAATTATGGAGAGAATTGAAAACCAATTTTGATTGAAATTGTTTTTTCTCTCTCTCTCTTTCTAACTCTGACATATGCGGAGCTTATCTTTCCTAAAAAAAATTGCACACTGGGTAAGCCGATCCTCAACTTATGCGGTGACTGAGTATCGCGCGTAAGGTTGCTGTATCTCCAGTCCGAATATTCGAAACTCAGATAATTCTAAAAACATAAATTCTCTAGACTACAGGTCAGTCGAATTAGATCGTTGATTTTTGTCATTGCACTACAAAATTCTGTTTAACAATGTTCACGAGATAATCAAAGATCTACATTACTCGCTCTTGCACCCGCACATAACTTGGGTGACGTAGGGGCGTAGTTTTCATTCATTTTCTGAGAATACGCCAAATGGTCAGAGCCTAAAAGCCCTGCAGAATTTAGAGTTGTTACTTCATTATAACATGCACTGTAAAGCCACTGCAAACAAAACACAATACGAATTTACTGAGGAAGAAGAACTCCAACACAAATATACTTAGTTGCTATGCACAATGGGATAATATTAGCTACGGATTGAATGCTATATTTATGTATAGACAGTTGAAAGGAAATTAAATTTAATTAGCTGAAAAGCCGCAGCATAGCAAATATAATTACTATCATAAAAATTTCGATATTTTTCTACGAAAATTTGCTACAAATAATTACTCTTGTGTTTTGTTTCTAGATTTATTATTCAATCAGATAATCTAAGCTTTATTTCAATAAATGTTAAATAATACCACGGATACAAGTGCGGCGTCTTTTTAATAAAGAAAAACATGTTTCCTCAAAATTTGTTGTGGCTTAAATTTTATGAAACGCATCATCCATTCTTTCTTGTAACTGATCAACAGTATTAACTTGTTCAGCATACATTAGTTGTTTAAAAGCGCCCCACAAAAAGAAAACCAGGGGTTTCAAATCAGGAGATCCCGCAGGTCAATGCACGGGTCTGTTTCCGCCAATCCATCGTTGTCTAAAATGATTATTTAACCATGCGGTTATGTCACGACGAACATGCCGTGGGGCACTGTCGTGCTGATACCACCTTCGTACTCTCGTTGCTGACGGAACATCATCTAACACATTTTCTGTGCAATTCTCCAGAAAAGCATTTAAACGTCGTGGCAATACGTGTATAAACAGTTGACCGTTCAAAATGCTGCACCGGATATTTCTAGAAAATCTGTGTTGATACGAGTGGCGTATTATTTTTACTTGGAATAGTAATGCCACTAATCCCCTGTATCACTGCCACTGGTGCACGTTGATTTTTAGTGAATACTTTTGAATAGGGACAATAGTTAGGTAAGTTCAAATAACAAATTTAAGTTCGTTCCAGTTGACGGTTTTGAAGATATTAAAAAAAATGTTTTTTATTTTTAAACTTGATCTCTTTAATGAAGCCCTCGAGGAAGAAATGTTACATTGAAGACCCCCACTGAAATGCGGTCCCGTGTATGACGTTTCATCTGAAGCAGCTTCGCATGATTGACTATTTGTGCACGGTATTGCTTCTGAATCTGAAGATAAGCTGAAGTTGAATCTTATCCAGTTCAATTTTGAAACTAAGTATTGCTAGGAGAGATAATTTCGCATTATAAGTAATAATTTCACGATCTCATATGAGAGCTACGATATTCTATTCAACAAAACTATGAATATCAAATTAATTAAAACAATTCCAAATCTTTTTATTGGATAACTATAGTGACAATGATATATTAGCAGAAAATTCCATATTATGCTTAACAGGGTATCTGCTATTAGCCACGACTCTGCTTTGATCACGGCAACTATTTAGAAGAACCGAGCAGAATTCCAGTTTATTAAAAATAACTGAGCTTTAAATGAAACATTTCTACCTTGCTCTACGTGAGTACAGCCAATACGAATAGCTACTTGAATATTCTTGCCAGAAAAAAGAATGTACGCCGATGTGTTCGCTTGTCACATTGGTAGGCGATGGTAGGCAAATTAACCAGAAGTATGCACTACACCACTTTTGCGACTAACAATGTAATGTGAACATGAAGGCTGGGGGCTGGGCTCCTTCTGATCCATTAGAATTCAATCAATGAAAATTTATTTTATTCATCTTACATACTTAACAGTGCAGAATTATACTGTTTTTCAAAAAAGCGTACAGTACCTAGCGACTAGGGTTCGTCCGCATGAAGTCCGTCTTCTTCTCGTCCTGAGTCAATTATCTTTGAGCTCCCCGACAAAGAGCAACATTAATTCGACCCCTGCAACGAAGACTATAGCAACTCAAAAATCTTTGCTTTTAACTCACTCTTGGTATCTATAGATTTTCATGTTCTCTAAAGGTACGTCTGCTCATATAATTTGCACAAACTGGCTTGTGTGTAGTAAGAAGAGGACGACGTACCATTTCCATTCCGAAAGGGAAGAACAATATTTCTTTAAAGAAGCTGAAGGTAAAAATGTATGTTTGTTATGTAATATATCGGTTTCTGTACATTCGAATTTTGGAAAATCATCCCCATTACGTTCTGCAACCAGAACGGAAAAACTGAAACAATTAAAAAATCAGTTAATTGGAAAACAATGTTTTTTAAAAAAAATGACAAAAGTAAGGATGCATCTGAAGCATCATACCGGGTGTCCCAGATAATTACACAAAAGGAGAAACCTTACGAAGGCGGGGAAATGATAAAACAGGCGTTTTTAGAAGCTGCAGTTTCATTGTTTGTCAACTTTAGAAATGAAGACGAGATAGTGTATGTTTTAAAATCTATGCAACTTTCCGCTATTACTGTGAGAAGTTACATCGATAACTGTGCTTATTTTTCACTGCAGTTGGATGAACCTACAGATGTCGTTGACACTTCTCAGATGGCCGTGTTCGCCAGGATGGTTTTTAGTGATTTTACGATTAAAGAAGATCCTTTGAAGTTTATTCCACTAAAAGAGCAGACTACTGGGCGGGAATTGTTTTCTTCTTTTAAAAACATTATTTCTTCTGAGAAATTTCCAATATCGAAAATAGTAGGCTTGACAACCCATGGCGCTCCAGCTAAGGTGGGTCGTGATGAGGGTCTCGTGGGGTTATGATGTAAAGTTTTCCCCAATTT
Organism: Acanthoscelides obtectus; assembly: GCA_963669975.1. Taxonomy (NCBI): domain Eukaryota; kingdom Metazoa; phylum Arthropoda; class Insecta; order Coleoptera; family Chrysomelidae; genus Acanthoscelides; species Acanthoscelides obtectus. The sequence goes on from CAVLJG010000005.1 coordinate 31,183,561, forward strand.
CTTTGTTACTACTGTATTATCCATCAGCAAGGATAATGTAGACATTTTCTAAAACAAAACAACAATCCAAAATGTCTCTCAGACTTAAGACCTATAACTTTGATTCCTGTTATATCGAAGATATTGGAGAAATTGATTAAACATCAGGTTTGTCATTATTTCTCTAATAATGATTTCTTTCCCAAGTGTCAATCTGGTTTCCGCAGTGGTTTTAGTACAACTACAGCTTTAGCAAGGGTTTTATATGACATCATTGCTTTGCTTGATAAGGGAGATGTTTCAGCACTTGTATCATTAGATTATTCTAAGGCGTTCGATAAAATAGATCATGAGCTTTTATGTGCTAAATTGAAGTTTTTTGGTTTTTCAGACATACCTCTAATGTTTTTTATAACATATCTCAAATCGTAAACAAGTAGTAGAGATAGACAACACTATATCTAGTCCGATTGATATAACATCAGGTGTCCCTCAGGGTTCAGTTTTAGGGCCCTTGTTGTACTTAATTTATACTATAGACTTGGGTAGCTCTGTGAAAAACTCTTCTGTGATGTGCTATGCCGATGATACACAGATATATAAGAGCTTTAATAGTAACACTTTACATACTTCAATCAATGAGCTTAATGATGATTTGGAGGCAATAGTAGGATACTCAAATGGTAACAATCTTAAGCTCAATAAGGATAAGTGCTCAGTGATGCTTTTTTGTCCTGCTGTCAAACGTAACACTATATTGAATTCTCTTGATGTAAAAATCGACAAGGAGCGTCTAGCTGTCGTAAATATTACAAAAAATTTAGGGTTGACTATTGATTATACTTTACGGTTTAAGGAGCATGTTTCGTCTATCTTAAAAAAAATGTTATGCAACTTTGAAGTGTTTTTATGTCAATCGCTCTATTTTGAATTTTAAAGTTAGAAAAAAGTTATGTGAGGCTATTATATTTCCAAGCTTATTTTACTGTAGCACTGTGTTCTATCATTGCCTTGATTCTATCACAAAAGCAAGACTCCAAAAACTCCAAAATACTTGTTGTCGATTTGTATTTAATCTCAAGAAGTATGATCATGTTTCCTTAAAGAGATTTCAGCTTGGTTGGATGTGTATAGAAAATGCTTGCAAGTACCATATATCAGTGTTTACATAAGATCATATCTTCTCGATCCCCCTTGTATCTTTATGAGAAATTTGTTTTCAGACGAAATAATTCAGACATTGATTTCAGACACAAAAAAAGACTAGAGATCCCTATGTATAAAACAACTTTATTTCGTAGTTCATACACTTACAATGCTATCCTGATTTATAACGAATTAGATGACAATATAAAGGATTGGCCAGTAAACAGATTTCGTAGGCATGTGAAACAGATTTATTTGTCATTGTAGTAATTGTGGAAAAGTTAGTTTTTAATTCTTATATTTTATTTTATTTTTACGTAATATATGTGTGTATATATTATGTATGTCAGGAAGCTATCAAGCTCATTGTTTTGAAGCGTCTTTTGCTGCTTGTCAAAGTTTCCTTGATTAAGTACTTCAATTTATTATTTGGGTAGGTTAAGTAGAGTAGCCAAGAGCTAGACTTCGCCTACGTAGCGGTCACATTATGTTGTAGTTTATATAATGTGCCTAATAAAGACATTTTATTATTATTATTTATTATTATTATGAAATTAGTAGTAAGAATTGTGAACAAGATTAGAGCTCAAGCGTTACAAAGAAGATTATTCAAAACCTTGGCCGATGAAATTGACTATTGACTGTCAATACGAGAAACTACTTCTTCACTCTGAAGTCCGACGGTTAAGTAGTGCTGAAACGTTTTAATGATATCATAATTGCCATAATTCAATTTTTCAGACAACGTAATGAACAGATTCAGGAGCTGCAAAATTCAGTCTGGCTTAGAGATTTTGGTTTTCTTGTTTATTTTACAGAAAAATTAAATGAACTTAATTTGCAGCTTCAAGGGAGAGACAAAGAACTAACAGAAATGATTTCTGATATAAAAGCGTTTATCAAAAAGCTTGAGTCTTGGAACAAAACTTAATCGATGGCGATACCAGGCATTTTCCTGATATTTCAAAATAGATATCTCAGAGTCCATTAGAACCATATGACGGTAAATATCATGTAGAAATAGTCTCTAACTTGAAGGATAACTTCAAAAATCGTTTCAAGGATTTCAACGAAATCGCTACAGTGGCGCAAATTGTTGTTTCACCCTTCATGGAAATTGATATCCAACAGTTTGCAACTTCTGTTACGCAGACATCGCTGCGACAGAAATAGAAGTGATTGTGTTTCAAAATGATTTAGCTTTAAAGTCATTAGTCTCAAATAAAAAATGTATCTGGCCTTCAGTCAGTAAAGATAAATATTCAGCTTTATGTCGTGTTGCCTTGAAAGTGAAAGCGTTATTTAGTTCAACCTATTTGTGTAAATCTTCTCTTTCAAATTTGAATTTTATTAAAAACAAATATTGTACAGATGAATATTTGGATAATTGTATTCGGATTGCGGTATCAAATTATGCTCCAAACATTAAAAAACTTGTCAGTGAGCCGTAGTGTCAGGCACCTACGATTGGTAGAAATGGATTTAGTTATATAGTATGTATCAGTTATTAGTTTATTTAAGTTCATTAGTATGTATTAGTGATAGTAAAATAAACAGATGTATGTCGCATACAAGTGTGTATAATATTATTTAAGTGGACTTGCATTGCTTAGGACTAGGTAGACCACTGTCTATTCCAAAATTATCTAACACACACTGAAAAGGTTGGTGACCACTGTCTTATAATTATGATACCGTGCCTGTTGAAGGGCTAAGTGGACAGGTCCGTGATTGGTTGTTCCTGTAGCTTCGCTACCATTTTCTGTTGCATACTTGCTATCATAATCTGGTAGGGATCCTTGCCGAGCATTTCAGAAAGTTGTTTCGATGAAATGCAATGCAGAAACCTCCCTGCAACCTTATAGGCTTTCGCATCTTCACAGTGACGTCGACATTTGATTTCCATCCAATTATGGGGCCACCATCACAAGAAGTGCTACTTTAGCTTTACGTAGGCGAGAGTTGATGCCAAATCTTGCTATCAGTCTCTTGTTGAGCTCATCTTCAAGGTATCTTATTCGCATCCGTTCTTTCACAACGATGGAAGTCGTGAAGCTGCGGGTAGACTTTCAGATAGAACTACACCTTAGTGAAGCATCAGTACTGAACTAACGATTTGATTTATTGTATAGAACGTTATACGTAAGTTTACACTTCTTATTTGAGATTTTACTTTTATCTGACTTGTTACAAATGTATTTTTCTTGGTTACGTAGCGTAATTTATGAAGTTCTATTCTACCTTATCCAATTCCATTTTATTTGAGTCAGACTCACCGATAGCGAAGAAAATAATGATAAATCAATAAGCACAAGTTGCTTCAGACTAGGAGGCGATAACATTTATATGAGGGTTTTAAAATTTATATAGTTCTCATTTTATTTCCTTTCCAGATGCCTGCCATAAATTTGCTTTTTATGCTCATTTTGCTAGAGAGCCGGAGTGCCTACCGGGGAATACTAAATTTCCCTTGGCGTAATATACAAGCACATTCAGAAAGGGCGTCTTCCTTAGCTCAACGTAAAAATATCTGTTAGCCATTGACGTCTTACGAAAATGAATTGAAAAATGTTTCGTACAAACCTTCTTTTCTGCAACGAAAAAGTATGTAGTTGATCGCGAAAAGTTGGCGTTTACGAAGCACTGCTTGAATTTGACAGCTTTGTCGCTTTAAAGGTGTGGTAAATAACGTTGTTGTAACCCTGATTCAGCTAGTGCAACCCGAGGAAGGCCTCAGTAGTAAGAGACGTAGGATCTTGGCTGGCAAACTCGATTATGTTATTTGCTATCTGCCAAGTGGGCGGAGAAATAAAAGCAATTGGGAATTGACGTGCGATTTTGCTATATTCCATACTGTTCAACACTAAATTTGTTAAACATTCTCATTTAAATTTTATACGTTTTCTGCAGTAATATAGAAATTACTCTTATAGCACAAAAATAATCGATAGCTGTTGTGAAGTAGCAAAAGTAAGCAATACCCTAAAGGTCCATTCACACTCAGCCGTGACACACAGTGTTTTCAATTCACACCGGTCAGTATTTTTCTGCGTGCTCTGACAGTGCAGTTGTGTTCACGTGAGGTCGAAATGGCAAAATTTTTAGAGGACCTTGCAATTATTGCATTAATTCTGGATGAAGAACAAGAAGAAACGAGAAGAAAACGGAAGTCCGTGTATTTTGAATTTGGCTTGTTCTACAGCAGTGGCGGATTTAGGGAGGGGGCGCGGAGGGCGACTTGTGACAAATCTAAGTCTGAGTAATATATTAGCTTTACAGATTGCACTATGTTAGATAAACTCCTAAATTGGAAATAGATATTGATGAGATTTGTTTAGCTGTGCGCCTGTGGCCTGTCCAGAAAATGCTTCGATCGATGCTCAAAGCAATTACTACGTCCCGAATCTCTTCCCGCGCATGTGTCTATTTATGTTGATATAATGAATTCGTTTAAATCACATAACTTCTGCACCTCACTTGATTATGTACAGCCTTGTATTCCTGTTCATGTTTCGTACAAACATACATTATCAAACATTTTTACATGCGATCAACACCGTTTCGAAAACTGAGAAAACAACAACTAAGCCGTAAATATAAGTTCGACAACGAAAGTCTGATGAATAACTGTAATAATAGAAGTGCTCGATTGTGTCAGTATTTGCACCAATTACTTGATTTGCTTAATGGGCAGTTCAGAGTCTTAATCCTTAAGCTTAGTACACACTAGTATGCCCCGTTGCGCAACTTGTCTATAGGCCGTCTGGAGATGGTCTCAAGACACGATCTATAGATGGTCTATAGACATAGGTATCCTTCTTTGTGTCGTCTAGCATTCATACGATAATGTGAATTTTTCGGTCTCATGTTCGTTTTCGCCATCAAAGACATTGTTTTTTGTGGAATGGACTGGGATATGTCTCGTGATCCCTCAGAATGTGTTTTTTTTTGGTTAACAGAGCAATGAAGTTTTTTATGTTTTCATCTTTAATATGATTACACTAGTTAAGTATAAATGCCACATACTTATTTTGTTCTTATACTTATATAATAAAATATTGCCTTTCTGATGATTTCTGAGCATTGTCTATGTTTTTTCAAGCTGGCATTGACCAGATAGAACACAATGGATTCAAGGATAAATTCTAGAAATTCCACAGAGTCCGTGTGGCGTCGCCCCTTTCCCCTGTGCTTCCCCCTGTAGCACCACGCCGTATCGTGATCATAGCATTGTTTTGGAACGATATTTTTCGATTTTCACGGCCGTGTTTTTATGTAATTCCGTGAATATTTTGATACACCTATTTGGTCAAAAACACGAATGTTGAAGAACTAATTGAATTTGTGCGCGCACATTCCGTGCTGTACAACCAGTCAAATTCAAAATACATGGACTTCCGTTTTCTTCTCGTTTATTATTCTTCTTAATCCAGAATTAATACAATAATTGTAAGTTCATCCTCTGAAAATGTTTCCATTTCGACCTAACTTGAACACAGCTGCACTGTCAGAGCATGGAGAAAAATCCGACCAGTGTGAATTGAAAACTCTGTGAGCTCACGTCAGTGAGAATCACTGGCACTGTCACGTCACGGCTGAGTGTGACTAGACCTTCATACGTCAACGATCTTTGTCGTTCATTATCATGCAACAACCGTATGCTGATGACCTGAAGCCTTGCACATCTGTTTCTAGCCGGTAACATTGAGCAAACCTCCAACAACAAATAATGTTATTACAAATATGGATAATTAATAACAATTTGTATTTGAGCAACAAATGCCGCATTTTAACCTTGAAAGTCAAATTTTTAACTTACCCATACATAATAAATGACTGTATTGGAAAGGTATGAAAATGTCAAAGATTGAAAGCGAATTTATAAGTATGCTTTTGTCATCAGTAACTATAGAAATGTCAATACCACAAAGCTTATAAAGTTATTTTCAGTGCTTGTTATAAGTAAATTAGAATACGGTGCAATTATTTGGAGCCCTATGTATGAATTCCACAAAAGCAAAATTGAAAAAGTGCAAAAGAATCCAAGAGGATATGACTATATAATAATTACTACAAGGTAAAACTGACTGCATGTTTTGCTATCGTAAATTAATTTCTTGGTACCTAGATTGACATCCAAATATAAAGTTCCCTTTTTTGCAGAAGTATACAGACAAACCCTTTGACTAACGTACCAAAAACATTATGCGAATGGGATTTGAAGTTTTTGGGATATCTTCTGTTGTGGATTTCAGGAATTAAGGAGTCCTATATGCTCACATCGTTGGTTTTTTTACCCCTTTCTCTGGTCGTTTTCTTTTGTTATATATCAATGTGTGAACATTATTATTTTACTGTTATTCATTAGTCTTATTCATTGTTTATTTTCTCTCTACTTAATGCGTTTCTTTTTCTTTTTTGCCTTTTTCGCTTTATGGCACAAAAACTGCGCAAATTAAATCATTTTAGTATGTACTCTAAATGGCATCTGTATTACTGGGCAATAAATGCTTCATAATTATTGTTATTATTATCATTTTGCGTAGCCCGGTAATCGGGGGGCTTTGGCTTAGCCCAGACGTTTCAAGAGTCAAAGTGACCCAATAGTGATCCCATAAATTTGCCATTATTTTTGTTTATCAGACTGTTACTCTTAGGTATGGCTACATCAATCAGTATTACTTTCTGTGCGCTCTTGTCGACAATGATTGTCAGGTCTGTTTTGTTTTATATATTGGTCCGTAAGCATAGTGCGATCCTATTATAGTTTATAATTGTCGTTCTCGAGGACGAATTGTGGTGTGTATTTATAGTAATTTGCCTTACTTTCGAGCAGTTTAATTTTGTAAGATAATTCCTAGTTCACGATTTTGGTAGCTATGTCGTGGCGCCCTCTATAGTCAGTTGGAGCGAATGCTTAGCAACCACCACTTAGGTGTTGCATTGTTTCGGAATCGTGAAATCCGTACCTGCATTTCTCACACTGCCGAGAGTTCTTAAGTATACATATCTTGTAACTGTTAGTAGGGATGACCTGCATGGGTATAATGTAAAAAACCTATAAAACGTCAAAAAAACCTATAAGATTTCATCTTTCAAACTAGCTAGTTTTTAGGACGCAAACAGTCATTCCACGTTTCCTGACAAGGATCGTTGTGAACGTCCATCTAAGGAGAAATCACTCAACTAAACTACACGCATTATTGGTTGCATATGTATTGGGAGGCTAAATGGTCCTTGTCTGTAGTTTTTATCTCTGAGAAGAAAGTTGGTTGAATAGCATCTGGATGATTATGTGTATTGGTCCGCATGTGTATAAAATCAGTGATATTTGCTGTGTGAGATTTACTGAATATGCTGCCAATGAAGTATATCTATTGGCTGTGCCAGACGTGCTATTTTTATGTAGTGCTTTCCGAAGAGGGGTTATGTTCAAAGTTATAAACTGCGAAAAACTGAGGAGAATTGCGGGAAATCATCAACGCGCTGGCGTTGTGTGTAATTACTGTTAGCATGTATATGGCTTGTAATTCGACAGTGTACAGTGAATATAATTATTTCTTATCTCTCTCATTTGTGAAATTCAGCAAATTTGTATATGTAATTTCCAGAACGAATAAGAAAAAGCAGATGCGCAACTAATTTCTAGCTTTGAATCTCAATTAAGTGTATTTGAGACAAGAACCCAATGTAATTATCATCAACGCATACAACTTAAAGCTTAAACCTCCAGTAATGCCATCTCAGAAGCAGATTTTACATCACATCAGAGCCAAAGATTGATAACAAGCCTCATGACTTTTAGGCAACACGAACAACTAAGTGCTAAGTTAATATCTTGTAGAAAAACCTACATAATGTCAAAAAAAACCAGCATAATGTCAAAAATAATCGGCATAATGTCACTTTTCAAGATACGTGTTACCCGTGCTGGTTCTGTATAGCTAATCCTTAATCTCAGGAAACATTTGGACTGACGTAAGCCAACAGTTTGACGCTTTTTTGTCAACGTTATCTAGGCCAATCTCATTTGCATGTCTCCCATGTAGAGGCTTTCCAGTCCAGCTTTATAACTTCCCTTTATTGGTTTGGTGGCTCGGTTGGTCACCTCGTAGGTGTTAATTGCATTTATTAGATTCTTATTATTGAATGCCGTTTTCAGAAGTAATTATGGTTTATCCGGGTCTTGCTCCTCAGAGTTCTCTTCCATGACGCCGCCGCGCGAAGTGCCTGCCAGACAGACCCGCCTGACTTTGCCCTTCCATCCTAACCATGTAGATACGTCCAGAACTGGCCGATACGACCGCTCCTTTGTGCTGAGGGTGTCGAGATTGTGGAAAAATCTACAAGAGTTTTTCCCAGCTCTACCAACCTTAGACAGTTCAAAAATCGGATTTACAAAATTTATTTAGGATCATGATAGCAGCCGCGGTGTCCCGGCATCTAGGCTTCTGCCTGCGCGGCAGCTTCAGTAAAAAAAAAATAGTCCATAGGCTGGAGAAAGAAATCTGGGAACAACCTCCTCTCTGAAAAAATGCCTAGACGACACTACCTTGTGAAAAATATATAGCTCAGTTAAATGCTTTCAACACTCAGTACTGTACCCCATCGGATAAGAGGCACTTAAATGGAAATCTGCCTCCGATAGAAAGCCAAGCTATATCAAGAAGCAACTAATAGAAATGAAAATCATTCAAGACATTCTTTGACAAATGTCTCGCCAGTTGCAACTGCAGCTAGCAAAGTGTTGACTATCCTGTTTAGAGATAAAGAGGATACAAAATTTTCCCGAAAATGGTCAGGATCGTCTGAATCGCCAAAAAACGAAGTTTAAGCGATTTTAATTTTTTTGTTTTTGACCTTTTTCTCCGCTGCCACTGGACGATTTTCAAAAACTACAATGCTTTTGCGACCTTGGCATAGTAGTAACAGTAGTTATAGGCGGTTATAAGATTAGCGAACAGACCGACGAAACGATAGTTTTTCGTGATGTGCGTATATGTCATATAATATACAAAAAATATAACATCTCATTTTCGCGATTACAATACTTCTGCGCCAGTAGGCGAGGAAAGAAAAATTAGCGTTTAGGCAAATTGTTTAGGTGTTAGCGTGTGAAGAGTTGAATAGTGATTGGGTATATTCTAAACTCGTGATATATTTTGAGATTCACGAAAACTGAAAACTATTTTCCGAAAACTAGTTTATTTATGTTTAAAGTATTCTACTCCAGCATCAATGCACTTCTGTAACCTGATCTTGTACAAATAAAATGCTTCTAACCAGTCAATTGTTGGAATGCCTTCAACAAACTCTGCCATTTCAAGGAACTTGTATGTTGCCGCCATTTGAAAATCCTTTAGGGTAGATGAAATGTAGTAGTAGTAGTGTATTATTATTTATTTTTAGTATAAACTAATACGATATTAGTGAGTGTGTTTAATATTGCAGCTTGTGAAATTTATCCACAAAACATAAGATAACCTCAGATGCAAAGAGGTTGACAGGACAGTGCTGTCGAACTTTTCTGCCTGAGGGATGTCTCAGCGATTCTATAAAATGTCAAAATGCCTAGGGATGGAATAAGTAACCAAAATACCTACAAAGACCAATAGAAGTCTGAGCCAGGTTTCTAATTGGTTGAAAGATCATCAGTAATCGGTATGCCTTCCTCAAAGCATCACTTGGAGACCGAGAAACAAAATGAATAGTCGGAAACTTTTGGTATCAAAGCGCCTTAAATATTCATAGAAAGCGATAAAAACTAAAGCGGGAACTCCAGCGGTGGATGTTCCCAAGTACATTAAAGTTTAATGACAGATTACCATTTCAAGACGGAAGCGTCAATCTCCTCTTTAGCTTCATGAGGTAGGAAGCATTTTTTAAGTGATTAGCAAGATCGCCGTCGTGTCGCCTCACGTCTCCGCCACCATCTAGATCTCGTAAAAACTAATTAATTTCAAGTCGATCCGCAGAGAAAGGCCAGATGTTGGAGGTCTACCAGAGGCGCCGAAGCTGGAGAGGTCTGAACACGAGGTTTATTCAATAATACAGGTCAACTTTTGATTTAAGAGTTATGAATGCACCCCATGGGGTATCATGGAGCTTTTGGGGTAGATAGACCTCCATGACGACAGTTTCAAGAGATCATTTCAAGTCCAGAAATGCCTAAAGAAATCTTAAAAATGGAATACTGTAGCTCCAAAACAGGCATTTGTTTTGACTGGAAACATCATTCGGAGGAGGTTATTTTAGGGTCAAATTAAGATTATTTTGAGGTCAGTGTGTGTAAATGTTAGCGAATCTTTTTGAAAACGCCCACCTACACGTTTCTGGGTCTCTGAGCCAGGCGAGATCATCTGGAGGCTATTTCATGATCCAGCTGTGTAAAAATGGAATTTGAAAAATTCCTCATATAGGTTCTTCGAGTCACCGAATTCAAATTTTGTGTTTGTTTCACCTAGCAAGGTTATCTACATAGTATCTCAGTGTCACATTAAAGTTGTTCCATACGAGTGCCTGAATACAATCCAAAACCTCCATACGTACGTTGTCGAGGTGCTGAATCTTAGTATGGTATTTATTTCACTACGTGCGGTTACCCAGAAGTTATTTCGAGAACAAATCAAGGTTACTTCAAGGTCAACGAGTGCAAAAGTGTTTGAATCTACGTTAAAACTCTCACGTCAAGTTGCTGGGGTAGCTGACTCTAAATCTGGAATTTGTGTTAACAAAACAGGTCAACCAGAAGTTACTTCAAGGCCAATTTTTATGCAGTTCTTCTAAAATAAATCTTGAAATAACCTTGAACCTGACCTGATAGAGCTCAATCGGTCTCGGCTTTGATATGAGCGACTTCAAAAGCCGTATAATCATTACCTAACAAGAAGCCTGGAAGGTCTGTCTAGTAGGCCTAGTATCTGGCGGTATCATGAGCCAGAGGTCAGGAGCGCAAATTCCGAAAGCATTTCGGTAAAACGCTGCCTACTGGTCCCTGTTGTGACCGCCAATTAGTTTACTTAGGTCCTGATGGGTATCCTTACATTGATACTTAGTAGCTGCCTATGGCTTAGGTATTTTAACGACAATGAAGTGATATCCAGCAAAATAGCTTAGGTGATTGAAATTTCAATTTGCGTATCAGGCACAACAAGTGTCGTTTAGCTGAATATTGTCAAACAAAGGAACGTTTCAGATCCTACTAGTTCAAAAATAGTACAGGGTGTTTCAGAAAGACGTACCAATGTTTTTAGGGTATAAAGGACATCCACAAATAATAAAAAAAGCTCCTATAAACTATACCAAAACGCCCAACTCTGATAACCTGCCACTTCGGACAGGATAAGTTTCAGATGTTGCAGTATATAACGTCGTTTCATACTGTTTAGCAATCATCAATGCGATATACGTCTAAACATGGAGAACAGACAAATAAGAAGCAAGTGGAAATACTGATATTTAATATAAATATTCATGATGGCATTAATTTTGTTATTATGAATTTCTTTAAGAAATATCTGGTATTATAAGTATCATTCTACGCCAATGCAATCCACATCCCCAAATTGAGATATACTCGTCAGATGATTCCTGGCGGCAAAAAAGGGATTTAAAGTGATATAAATCTTGATATTCTTTTCCTCTGGGGCAATTATAATGGTTCCGTATACCCCCACCCTGCTGTTTTATTAGAATAATCGATGGGTAATTAAGCAAGAGGTCAAATTTTATTTGCAAATTTAGTATTAATGGTTGGCAAGACGGTTGGTATCTGAGTAATGAATAAAATATGGCTCGGGAAACCATTGGCGTTTTACTGGTTTGCGTTGCTTTAAATTCCATTGATTGAAGCTGCTCAATTAGTGCGTCTCGGAATGAAAAGCAAGGGCATGTTTTGAATATTCCTAAAAAATACGCATTCATATACCTAATCCATTTTAGATATCACAGAAGTACATAATACATCCTCTGAGAATAGGCATTGTACTATTAACAATTATTCATACTTATGCAGCTGGACATTCAAGATTTTTAGCGCTGACAATAATCAACAATTCCGGAGATTCATAAGAGTTCGAGCTGTACCCACAATTCGAAAATACACTAACAAGGAGGGAGCATGACCTCTGGAATTTATATTGAGATGAGAGTTCTAGAAATAATTGGGCTCCTTTATAGTCTTTATCACTTTGTATTTTTGAATCGAACGGTGACAACTGCAATAGTATTTACGAGAAAAACAAGTGACAGGGCAGTACTTGATATTCTTGACCAGATTAATAGCGAGTACTTTTGTTCCTATTCACGTCTTTGCTTCAATTTTAGCGCACATTAGCTTTGTTATTTCAAACGTAGTTGTTTTTAGGAAAATTCCAACTATCACGAAATCTTGCATACGTAAATAACGAATTATATTTAAGGATTTATTCTGTTAATTTTATTGACTACTGAACCTTGTATTCCGAAATATTTAGAAACGATTCAGAAAAAAGTATAGCTTCTTATGTATAATTTTTAATACCCCAATAGCTGGCATAATATTGGAAAATGACTCTTAATATTCACAGAAGGAAAACGCAGTCAACCAGCATTTGGTTGGACCAGTCCTTACCATCCATCTGTTCAACTCATTAATTTCACTTTTTCAGTTTGACAACAGCCAAATAATATTTCAAAGTATTTGTAAAATGAGTTGAAAATGTCATGATCGTTATGTTAATTCGAATATTTTGTGATATACGGTGACAATAAAAATGAATACGATTTATTCATACCTCTTATGACATAATAACTAACTTCTCAGAATTGGATGTATTGTCAAGCAGTACGCACGAGCACCATTTTCGAGGTAAAACCGATTGAGCACCATCTCCATGCATCCAGTCACGTGATGTCCCTCAAACACTCTAGGCCAATCTTTCACTACGCCATCATTATGCTTTCTGCTTCTATTGGTATTGGTTGCTAGGTTATACCGCATTGTTTGTCGCCACGTCACTCTCTAAACTTGCCGTTTGCGAAGTGCGCTCAGTAATTTGGCATTTAGATTTATCCTGCTGTACATGTTGAGGTGCTACAAAACATTATTGAAGCTCTGGCACGGTATTCAAAACCTCTGGCATGGCCTGCTTTCTAGCGGTGTCATTCTGCTTCACGACAACACTCGGCTTCACGTTGCTCAAAGAGCACAGATGCAGTTCTGGGAATTCCTGGATCATCCACTATACAGCCCTAACCATCCTACTTCCACCTTGTGCCAAAGCTTAAGGAATTTTTTGGTGAAAAGCACTTGGAAAATGATTACATGTTGAAAGAAACAGTGAACAACTAGGGTCCCAAAGCTGACGCCAGGAACTGACAAATGCTTAAGTGATTATGGTGAATATGTTGAAAAATGAAAAAAATGTTCATATTTTGGTTTGTGATATTATTTACGTTCATAACGTTTCTCTTACTCCATCACAAAACCGTTTTTGAAAAATAGCACTCGTAGAAGCTGTACCAACTCAAATACGAACATGTTCACGATGGCAATACGGTCATACTTTATACGCGGGAAGCAAAAGGAAAAAATCTGTACTATTTTCGCATAGAACAAACATTTGTCCTACATGTTCGTGTCAGTGTATTCTAGATAAAAGCAGAGAAAAACATTCCGGTTTTCTAATAAACTGTGAGAGGTGACCCAGAATACGTGATTAAATGTTGAGGACACGCGACAAGGCATTCCTCGCAAATACCGACATACCAATTCGTACAACAAGGACACAAACGCGGTGACTGAGCATCAGAAGTGGCTCCGAAGATAAATTTAGCTTTATTTTTACTCAATGAAGCACAAGGTAGATCTGAGAAAAATGGTAGTCTCGAACATATATACAGAGTAATCAAAGAAGTCAACCGGCCCATATAACTAGTCCATAGGCTCTCTTTCCGTTCATCTCTCCGACACAAAGCCGCACGATGCACCAGACGCAGCAGCGCGACACAGCGGCAGTAATCTTGGGACACTAACCTAGACCGCCACGCCCGCTGGTGAAGCCAGAGAGCAGAAGCAAGGCCGCCTGTCAAAAGAATTTCCCTAAGTTTAACGGCAAATGTGCGGGGAAATCTTTGATGAGTGAAATATGCTTTAAAGGTGCGTAGCATTACCTAGCATTTTCTACTCCTAAAATTTTTTTCAAAAATGATCAGGATCCTGTAAAGCATTAAATCAGCAAATTTTAATTTTTCGTATTTAGACTTTTTCTCCACCTCGACTGGACCGATTTTCAAAAACTACAACGTCTTTTCACCCGTGGAATAGTAGAAACCTTGTGGAAAAATTTCATTCAAATCCAAGCAGTAGTTTCCAAGTTATAGCTGGGTCAAGGATTAGCGAGCAGACAAACAGACCGACGGAAATGAGTGACATGGTGTCTCATGATCATGTAACATCAAAGAAACATAATCTCATCTCATTTTTGAAATGCCTACTGTTTACAAGCCACAATTATTACTATGCCAAGGACCGAAAAGGTTTGCGGTTTTTGAAAATAAGGTATAGTCCAGAAACAAGCGAAAAAACGAATAAATGAAAATCACTCGAATTTCGTTTTTCGACGTCTGATCATCATCAGAAAAATGTTGTAGGGCTTATAAATTGTTGGTAGAGGGTTGTAGGGGGAGGGGGAGTGTATATCCAAGCTTGTGTAAGTCACTTCATGTAGTCGAAGAGCTTTTTTGTAATTGGTGTTTCCAACGATCAATTATTTGTTGATTTGCGTACCCACCAAGCTCTTTGTTACAGCTTCAGAGAACATGTATATGTGTATTCGATTTCTATCATTAGGATCTCGGAAACTGTAAGAAATACGAACTGGAGCCAATGGGTTAAAAGTTGCGCCTTGAGGAAACTGAAAAACATCACTTAGTAAACAATATTTCCAGAGATAAATAAGAAAACAGGATTTTTTAAAAGTTACTCGCTCTTGGATTTTTTAAGATGAGATCTCAAAATAAATTACGCATGGCTTTTGCCCTGCTACAAGGTGGCATAATTAGAATTTCAGTATGTCACTTGTCCTTAATTAGAAACTTAATTTTTTCTTATGGAAACCATATCAGACTTTTTGCGCTGATAAAGAGGGGGGGTCACGTCTCGACAATGCATCTAGCAAGGTCATTTTTCCTCCAAGATACAGTAACCTGTAATATTTTTGGAAAAAAAATGGTGTGCCTGACCGTATAGGAAGGAGCCCCCCTATGAAGCAGTCCAAGGACTGTATTCGGAAAAAATAAATGATTGAGGACAATAGGCGAAACGTCATATAACATCATGTTGATTTGGAAACTAGTTTGGAATCGTACCTAAAATAAAGTCAGAAAAAAATAAAAATGCTCGAGAAGAGCTGGTCGGTGTTCTTTTCATTCCTGTTTAAGGGAACTGTGCTAAAGATCGATCTTTCGTTGGCCTTCATAATTGATGCAAGCCCGGACGACTTTTTCTCTTCCCGTTGGAATAAAACCAAGCAGAAGGAGTACCTTTCAGTCAGACACATTTCCATCAAACACAATCGCTCTTCCTTCCCGTATCGAATAAACTGTTCGCCTGCGGATCTGGAAAGTACATGGGAGTTACTTAAAACACCTTCCGTGCTTTGGATGCACAAGGAACGGGCGGACAGGAAATAAAAAGGGAGGAAACCGTCCTGCAGCAACAAGCCGTAAATAAGGAGGACTCTTTTCCGGGAATTTCGCATTCATGACGAGCATTCGTCGTCTAGGAAAGCCATCAATATTCACGGTGAATTGCGTTCTTTCGACTCTCTCTGTAATGGAATGTGGTTGGTTAGTCGACGGAGGAGACGTTGCTGCCTGTAAAGGATGTCTTCCTGCTCCGAAAATTACTTAATAAGCAGACATGTCAACCAGATGGAAATGGAAGCCATGCAGATAATCGAAGATGTGCATTCTCTTCCGGCTAAAGTATACATTGCGACGCAGTTAGATGGGCCACGTATACAGGGTGTTTCAGTTTATTGTTGCATAACTTTAAGATTCGATAGAACTTTTAAAATTAATGCATAAAGTCTATATAAACATGGGTCGAAAAATGCGTGGCTTCCAAAATACAAGGTGTTTAAATTTACTTTCTAAAATAGTTTTTTTTTAAATATTTCGAGCAATATTTGATGTACCTATAACAGTGAAAATTGGTATACAAGTTTTTTTTGGTACGACAAATCGCACGAAGATTTCCAAACAGACGACATCCAACTCGCTCAGTATTTGTAAGAGTGCATCGCCAAATAATTGAAAATGGTTTTGGAAAAATCCAAAGGGATCAAAACATAAATGTTCGTCAACGCAGAACTACCCGTATGATTCTGCGTGAGTTTGATAGATATCCGACCACAAGTGTTAGGAGAGTTTCTGGTGCCTTGGGAATTTCAGCAAGCCATATTCACCGTGTTCTTAGAAATGACCATAGACGTCCTTACCATTTGCAACCTGTGCAAGGACTACAGCCAGGGGACGGAGAACGAAGAATCACATTTTGTCAGTGGATTCTTGATAGAACTGATAATAATAGGGAGTTTTTAAGTAACGTTTTATGGACCAATGAGTCATGCTTCACTAGACGTGGAGTGGTAGATTTTCATAATCAACATATTTGGTCGCATGAAAGTCCGCATGCAGTTCGAGAAAGAAATTTTTAGCATAAATTTAGTGTGAACGTGTGGATTGGTATCTACCGTAATCGACTATTTGGACCCTAGCTTTTGCCTGCAAGGTTAAATGCTGCGACCTTCTTGGAATTTTTAAAGGCTGAACATGCAAATATGTGGGATGATGTTTTGTTAGATTTAAGAAGATTGGCCTGGTTCCAGCTTGATGGTTGTCCAGCTCATTATTCGAGAATAGTTAGAAACTGGCTAGACGAAAATTATCCAGAAAGATAGATCGGCCGTGGAGGACCAGTCGCCTGGCCTCCACGATCCCCTGACCTAAATCCATTAGATTTCTTTGTGTGGGGATTTCTAAAAGAAAAAGTATACCAGACTCCCGTAACCACAAGAGTTATGCTAATAGACAGAATCAGGAATGCATTTAATTTGTTAAAAATAATATTGGAAAATTAAACAAATTAATATTCTGTTTTTTTGTGTTTATTTGGAGTTAGGAATTATTGCTGTGTTTAAAAACACAATCTAAACGATCATCTTAATTACTTGTAATGCCCAAATCGAAAATGTAAAAAAAAAATTATTTTCCCATAAATAATTAAAAATCCATCGAACCTTAGAAATCGAAATATCTCAAAAACGGCTAACTATAACGAAAATTCACAAGAGAGCGTTTTTATGTTGAAAAGTGCTAAGAATCAGTTTTTTTATTCAAAAAGCAAACAGTTGCACTAAAAAAAATTTTTGGGTCATTTTAATACACTACAGATACAGTACCCATGTTTATATAGACTTTATGCATTAATTTTAATAGTTCTATCGAATCTTAAAGTTATGCAACAATAAACTGAAACATCCTGTATAACTCGTTTGTGCTTCATGAGTGAAACTGTTTTCTGTGTACATGGTGTCCAAGATAAGGATATGCATGGGGATCTCAAAACTTGTGGAAAATACAGATTATTTACAAGACGATGAGAGACTTGTCACAAGTTCATGTCTTACTGAGATATTTGGAAAAAACTATAATTTGGCCAATGCATTTTTATTTTTCCTGACTTTTATTCAAGAAATATTAAAATACTAATAAAATTATTTCCTTTGCACTTTTTAGGCACCACATGATTGAATTTTGTATCCGACGGTTCGTTTTCGCGAAACCATCGTCAAGCGAAAAAAAAATACATAATCAAGTATAGTTGTAGTCACCGTTCTTGACGGTCAACGTCATATGAAATAAGTAAACAGATTGAGTCTCCGTACCATGGGCGGAACACTGCGCAGACTAATCTTCAGCGCATCTGCTATGCTCTCCAGTACGCATGAAGTGGGTAACAGGGGACCGCTGGTTTTATCCTCCTACTGGAAATACTCTAATAAATTTAGCACAAGCTGTCGGCCTTCTACATTGAACGTATTTCTGGGAATTGTACAATTTTATATTGAAGATTGATATCACGCCGATGTCAAGTAAGTTGTCACACTGACAAATTTATATCGAAGGGCACTCATACGTAACGACAAAGTTTTCGGCAACTTAAAAACGTATGTCTCTGGGCTTACCGAACAAACATCCACTGACAGGGGAGGTTGCATGTCTACGTATGAGGGAGATGGAGATATATACAGGGATACTGGTAGTCTTACTTTAACCCGCCAAGTACTGTGACTACAAGTATATTAAATAGCATTTTATACGAATTCATGTTACATTTATTTTCTTGGTTATAAGGAAAAATGAGTCTATTCTGTTTTTTTTTTAATTTTTTTTATGTAGGAGTTACAAATACTTGACTTGACGTAAATATCTGTCACCAAGTATTGTTATTAATGTGTATTGCTTTACTAGCGTCAAAGATTCCAGGCGGTTAATTTAGCAACGAAGAAAAGTTTGACGTGCTTCGTTTTTAATGCTACAAAAATACTAAGGCCCAATTTCACCAACAGTCCGTTATTCTCCACCTATAGGGTAACAGACCGTCAGATACAGCGAATGAGCTTCGAAGTTCCAATCAACAAATTTTAGCAACCAATAGCTATGAAATGTTGAAAACAAAACACTGTCAAAGTATGAGATGACAACTTGTCATCGAAACATTACCAGCTTATTGAATACTAAGAAATTACATATAATTCAGTCAAAATTTTAAGAAATGTTTAAGTTTTGAATTAAATTCATGTTTTAATTACTATTTTTGATTTTTTATTCATGTCTATATTATTCTCTTCAATTGATATGTGATACTGGGTGTTTTTTCCTATAAACCTCTTTCAGATAGCCATTAAGCCCCTACTTGATGACAGGCTCTACCAAAAGATATATCTCGTTTCCAACAATTTATTAATTTACTTGCCGTTCATCAGAACCATTATGTCACCTTAGATTGATATTCCCACAGAACCATTCAGGTTTTTTGATATCCATACATCCATAAAGTTGAACATTTTTCGTTGTTCAGGAACTGAACAAACATCCACACTATATTCACTGCGATAAAAGAAATTCCCAAATATATGCCTTAAAGCTACCAGCAAACCTATAAAACCTGCAAAAAACTACAAATTTGCCATATTTTTCTTTTTTCACGAGCACACGTTCTAGGTTATATTTATATTAGACATTTTTGAATACAGCTGATTATTGCATTTCAAGGAGTGACACATGTGTGGGATCTGTCAACTCTTGGTACCAGTCACAAAACATACTCTGAAGGTTTAATTCCATGCTATTCAATCACAACACGGTTGTTATGTGGTTGTCAGCGGCCATTTTGTGAGGGTGGGACAGGGTTGCCACATTGTGCATTAATATCCCGTTTCACCCTCCTGGTCCCAGTGGAGTAAGTTCCGCCAACTGTTGAAATATATTCTACTATACTTTATAAGACTATTCGTGACATTTTTCCCAAAATCAGTGCACAACACTTGAAAAAATGCAAATGAAAATTTAAAATTGTTTCCATGACGCCGCGAAATAGCTCCGTCGGTATCTTGGGTTATACATCTTGACAGTAGGGATGTTCGATAGGATCCTATATATCGATACATTTCACGAGTATCGTCATCTTTCGTTCCGGACTGTGTCAGAAAGAGTGACTGCCATTTGGCTGCGACATTACCCTGCCAAATCAGACATATCTTTCATCATTTTCAAAGAAATTGTACAAAATCTTCAAATTTATGAAGTTAGCGAGTTTGACTTCATACGTTCTTGCCAGATATGCCCAAATCATCAGTTGCTGCCGTGATATTCATCCCGACCACTGCATCCCCACGGCTAGGCGACCTGTATGTTAAATTTGTATTGATAGGGCAGCGGGTTATGCTATAAATCATATGTCACAGTGTTTGTGCACTGATTGCAACGGTTAGATGATACCAAAAATATTTTCATAAATAGGAGATCTTTCCCATTCCGTATCGAACAATCTACCAAACATGCTTATAATCATGATACCTAGTAAATTTTCACGAAAAAAATGCAAAACCAGCAAATGTAAAAGATTCAGTTCGCACCCTCCACCACGGGACGTGATCGTCGTTAGACTTGGCAACCCTCGAGTGACAGATAGATATCCCCGCCAGTCAACGACCGCCAGTCAAAAACACAAACAATAAACATTACTGGTTTTGATGATTCTTGGACTTAAAAGACATTATTTGTGAAACATTTTTCATATTTTTTTTGTCTATGTCCATAGTAATTGCATGGATTGACACGTCTTACACTTATTATCTGTGTTTTAGGATGGAGAGTACATAATGTTTTTATTGCTTTGAAGAAATTCATTAACCCATAAATTAATAAATGGTTACTATTGTGACGTAAAGAAAGATGAGTAATTAGATGGAATGTATTTTATATTCTACTTTCTTGCAAAATACAGACAAATCCATACTATACAACAGGTATGTAATGATAACCTTCAGTATATTGAAGTTGGTAAATTCGAGAGTGCCATGCATTAACAAACGTCCTAATCTGCTGCCAAATTGAACAGCTAGAAAATCGGCCTATTATTTGCCCCATTCCCATTCGCTGAGGGGGATAACGGATTGTTAAATGTAAACCTATAACATATATCAAAATACATGAAAGTTGTCCTGTTTTTTCTGTACAAAAGCATCACGTTGGAATCAAAAAGTGGTCTTGTTTCTAATACAGTCGAATTTTCACGATTTTATTCAATATTGCAATAGAAATCACTAATATTCAGAGACCTTTGACAGCTTCTGTCAAATTGCATTTCGATAAGGTATTTTCCCATTGGTCCATAATATTAATGTTGGTGAAATCGGCCCTTAAAATATTAAACAAATGTGTAACGATTTTAGTTTCCCTTTGAAAATCATATAGTGCGACGAGAGTATGGTCACTAATGATGGTCTTTTGAATCGCCGCAACACTCATTACTGAGCTGAAGGAATCTGCCGGCTAAAAAAGTATCCAGACATCAAGAACGTTTTTGGTTTAATATGTGGTGCCAATATAATAGGTCAATTTATTTAACACAACTGATTAACTGCGGAACGGTACCTTCAATTGTTGCAACATGATCTAGAAGACTGCTTGGATAATTTACCTTTGGCACAGGTAATAGCTATTGGTTTCAACGAGACGGTGCACGTTCGGGAGTATCTTTCTCACAGGTTTTCCTGATTTAACTCCTGTAGAGTTTCATGTGGACTATTTTGGACCTTAGATTTGGCCCAACAGCTTTTAATGATTTTAACAGAGAATAAATATGACTTTCATTCATCAAGATTTAGGTTTTATCTACAGAGATGAACATTAACATTTTGGTGGATGTGCCATCTTTCTGAGGTCTCAATGCCAGTCCGCTTGTAGAAGTGATGCACATTCACCATACCTGGTAATAGGTGAGTATAAAATAAACTGCCTTCGGAAGCATTTGATGAAATCAATATCAATATCCCAATTGTTCCTCAATCCTCTTAAAATCTTTGATAAGAATTCTGGGTTGCTAAAACGATGTGCTTATATGAAAATTTTTACAATTCAAGAAATCTAATAAGTTCGAGAATATGTAGTGATATAAAGGGTAGTGGAAAGTATCCTTCCCATACCCGGCCTGAGATGACCGCCTTAGTATATAAAGTGTTAACCTGTGTATATAATATACAATTCTCGTTGATCGGAACAAGAATAATAACATTGTTTCAGCTAACATTACTGTTCACATCTATTTGGAAAATCATGAAATCCGTTGCAATAACTCTGGCAGTGCATATCGTGCCGACTAAGGTAAACGTAAGGTAAGCTCTTGGAAAAATCCACCAATCGGGTTTCTAATCACCTTCCACCCGCAAACGAACACGGCTCGTAATTGATTTTCGATTTCTTTAATCTCATGCGTTCCACATAAATTTTCATTTTCACGTTTCCGATTCTACGTCCGGCCCAGGGAGGGTTTTGCGTTTTAATCAGGGCTTAATCAAAGTGAAAACAACGCGCCCAGATTTTATTTGAGAGATAACTGGCAAAGAGGGATAGAAAAACTATCTATTGTGGAAAACTGCTTTGCGGCTCGATAAAAACACTGACGAAATTGCCTGGCAGCTTTTTAAGCACGCTGCAGATGTCATGGAAACTGTGATGTAGCGCTAGTCATCATAACGAAATACTTCCAGCACTGCTCTGGTTGGGTATACAGTGTGTTCTACAATCATGTGCTGTTTTTCGTATACATGTGGAACACGAAAAATAACGTTAATATTAAATAATGTCTCCTCTGACTTACAAGTTTTGAAGGATGTTATTGGAAATTGTTTTTTTTAAAATAACTTTTTAAAGGTATTTTATAATTGAACGAACTTTCAACTGCTTGGATCCGGTTTTTCTATCACTGGTTAAATTTCAAGTTTTACAACTACAACTACAAAAGTTCTGGTTGACCAACCCGCTGATCTGGCAACGCTGCGTCTACGTCTCAATTATCGTGTTCTGTCGATCTTCTGTGTGTTTTGTAGTTATAAATTTGAGTCTGGTATCATCTGAGATAAGCCATACCAGCTTAAAGCAGAAAAGGTTAGCGGCAACTGCAACTTCCTACTTAGCCCGTAGATGATATTGTGTTTGAAGTTAACTACCGTTTTAGAACCAACCTGACATTAAAAACGAGTCTTGACGGTTAACTTTGGGGTAGCAGTATAATCGTCGGTAAAGATTACATATGGCCACATGACAAGAATGGTTTTTTATCATATGAAAACGATGGGAATGCTATATTCGTTATACATTGCAAGTCTAATTTAGCATATAACATACATTTTGCTGAGTGTCAAATAGCTTAATATATAGGACGAACAAAGCAAAATTAAAAAAATATAATTTCGACTCGTAGTAAAAATTCTCTTGTAGGAAAGTTCCTAGGAATGATGAGCAACACATGCCTTTGGCATCTCATCGTCTTCAAAACTGACTGCTTATTGGACGTAACCAACTGCAAAATACTCGTAACAGATGGATTTATTTGCATACTTCTACATAATATTTTGAACAAAAAAAAAGTGACGTTTTGTTAACTTTTTTTGACATTATGCTGGTTTTTAGTGACATTATGTAGGTTTTTCTACAAGACTTTAACTTAGCACTAGCTGATCGTCACGTTTTGACCTCGTTTTGTAGTTGTACGTGTTGCATAAATGTCATGAGGTTTCAGTTATCAATGTTTGGCTCTGATGTGATGTAAAATCTGTTTCAGAGATGGCATTACTGGAGGTCTAAGCTATAAGTTGTATAGAATAGACGCAAACATCATCTGCATTCTTTTAACACTTTAACACTTTTAACACCTTAAGAAAGGACAAAATATAAATAACCTGTCGGGCACAACTGATAGATATACTTCATTGGCAGCATATTCAGTAATGATTTTCTCACACAGCAAGTATCACTGATTTTATATTCATACACACCGAAACACATAATCATCCAGACTTCTCGGGTACACAAAACCTATGCAATCAACAATGCCATAGATGGACGCTCCCTACGATCCTAGTGAGCAAACGTGGAATGACTGTTTGCATCCTAAAAACTGACAAGTCTGAAGATGACATTTAAAAGGTTTTTTTGACGTTGTATAAGTTTTTTACATAATACCCGTGCCGAGTCAGCTTCGTTGTTTGCTGGCATCTCAAATTTCATTTTTCATATTTTATTCATTTATTTTATTTTTTATTGATACATATGCATAGGTGACTCAAGGGAATGTGCTCCATCTCTCATGACGTATTTGTTGCAACACTCAGTGACAGATGATTTGGGAAGCTAGAGTGGATGGCGCTAGTAAGTTGGAGGTCATGTCTAAGGTCAGATAGATTAATTAATAAATATAATCGATAGATTAATTAATAAATTAATCGTCAATAGAAGTTAAAACGTGACGATGTTGTGAAAAATATTTTAGCTTGCTATCAAATTTGTCTTTTCCCACCTACTTTTGATAACTACACAAGTGCCGCCTAGCGGGAGCAAAATCGGACATCGCTGCCATTGATAAGGATGCTCTGGCATTATTTTTATACAATGTGTTGGGTCACGCCATACCGATATTTAAGAGGGGCATTTTTCAGCTATTTTTATCGACAAATCTACCCCCCTACAATGTCCTACCTCATCCCCCCTGAAATGGCAGCCATTTTTATTTTTACGTTACGATTACGGTAGTGCATGTATGAAAATTATAATAACTACGTAAGTATCATAGAATGATATATTACGTAAGTGTCATAGAATGATATATCTGGTGTCATTTGAACCATGACATGTTGTCCTAGCGATTCTTGAAAAACTTGTTTTGATACTAACCGTTAGACATACCTAAAAACAGACAAAAACAGAAAAAAGTATGGAAGAAAATTGATTATTTTGTGCATTTCCGCACACCATTCAAAAACTAGTTTGTGAAGTTGTACTTTCTTTGTGCTAATTCTACAGCTCTTTGTTATCCTAAGCATTCTATGTTAAGCAATAAATGCTACTTAACATGGGTCAAAATGGGTGTAATAAAATGCAAATAATTTTCAAACGTTTTATTCATAAAAATGACAAATTAATGTTTCTTATAGAGACTAGTTTGGACATGTTTAATGTTACAGAAGCTGTTCAAAATGTCCCCCATTATTGGTTATGCACATTGTTGTTCTTAAAATAATCTGTCGTGTTGAGCGGCAGACCATATCCGCGTCAGCCTTAATTTCGTTCGCAGCGGTATGGATCCATTTCTAGAGGGGTGAGTTAAGACACTGTAGGGGTGGATTTGTCGATAAAAATAGTTGAAATCACCCTCAAATATCGGTATATCGTGACCAAACACACTGCATATATTGTTTTTTATTCAGTTTTTACTGTCTGCTGTTTTCATCAAGTTTCAATTTCTGTAATATTTCTTCTTATGCAGATTTTCAACATGCTACATGCATCCATTGACCCATTTTATTGGGTATACTATTGTTTTTATAATTTTTGTATATGTAGACCTATTATTAACTTATAACCTCATTTGGATATTTTTATGTATTGTTTTGGAATTGATTGTTGGCATTTTGTAACCCTGAAGAAGGCATCAGATAGATGTGAATGGATCGGAATTCATCATTAAATACATTGAGTATTTGTATCCCAAGAATCTGGATATTAGGACTAGTAGCATGTTTGACCTACTGTGACGAGAACTAGCTCCTGTTGCTTCACAGTTGTCCTGCAGTTAGCTTCGGATTAGCCATAACGTAATACTGCTGGTTTTGAAATAAGACAGAACAAAGTGCCATCTATTACTAGAGTGGACCACTGCGAAAGTGAAAGCAGCAAGCTATCTGTTGGAACTGTATGTCATCTCGCATTGTCAGCCGAGTTGGTCAGATTTCGTTCGGTGTCCATCGAAGAGTTGCCAAATAGCTCTAAAGAGCTGTCCATAGTATGCTGTCTGTGTTCGGACGAATGAAAGTTATATTACTAGTTTGTTCAATAGCAAGTAGACTGTATCTACTGCTGCACCAGAATGGGCGGCATCTAGCGGCCACATTGATAACCCGGCTGACAATGCGAAATGGCATACAGTTCCAGCCAACGAATTTAAACCAGGCTTGCCGTTTTCACTTTCGCAGTGGTTGACTCTGATAATAGATGACACTTTGTGCTGTTTTATTTCGATTTGACCTTACACTTTGAATAAAGTAGAGTTTTTCAGCTTTCGTTCTTTGTCTACCGAGTCCAAGCCTGAAGATTTGCCGAATAGCACGAAAAAGCTGTCCATTTCTGCCCGAGAGTTAATTTATGTTATTCCCTGTATAATAATAGCTCAAAAGGGCTATACCATTCTGGGACATCCTCCATACGCACCCCACGGAAAGAAAGAAAATGGAAATAGACAAGTTCATTCTACTAGTACTAGTAGACTGACTGTTATATCATTCCAAGCCAACACATGAAGAGTAAGCTCGAAAAAGATTGTTATGTTTTTTATACTCAGAACTGGCAGTGGCCACGTTATGCAGATAATAAAAACAACATTCGTGTTAGTAAAGCTTTTTGCCCTCTTGGCTAAACATATAATGTGTAAATTGGATGAAAGAAGCTACTAGAAGGGTAAGCAACCACAAATTGAAAACTAAAGAGGGTTATATCTACACATCGGTGTAATCATACTATTGACGATAATGATAGGGTCATAATACCAGAGCAACTTCTCTAATATTCCAGGACCTTAGCATCGCAGTGCAAACGAGCATTGCAATTGAGCCATAGCACGGCGTGTATTCCCGTGGAAGTAGATAATATAGAACAGTCAACTTAACAGCATCAAATTAGCAAACAATAAATATTTTTAATTGTGATAGTGTAAATTCGCCACACCTCAGTATTCTATATTTCCAAAAATGAATATTTGAAGGTATTTAAAGTACAACTGAGAAATACAAGCTCCACAATATTCAGCCAAAATTTAGTTCAGGACAAAGCAAAATTTATATATTTGCAGTACAATCTAACAGCCCCTAGATCTATCTTCTCGCTCCTACTTCCTTCCTTGCTTTGTCCCTCTCTCCTACGACTTGTCTGGCTTCTGGGCCACCAGACCTGACATTCTAACGACAGACACTGACATTACTATGACCTAAAGACTAAGGTCCTCCGTACCCCCTTGAGAAGCAACGACGAGTAGTACTCCACAATAAAAATGCAAAGAACATGAAGTGTCTTACTACAAAATATTGTAACACTCAGTACTCATTTGTATGATAGCACAGGTTGACCACACGTCTACAAAGATATGGGGGGCTCGATTAATAAATGTTGTCTGAATTAAGAATCCCTCAAGTCGTACTTTACGTATTTTAGTATTCGCTAGGCGCGCAATAACAGCGCCACATATGGACTGAAATATTTGTACTTGCGGATTTGACGGCTAAGGCAAACAGCTAAAAGGAAATAAGTGAATTTTCTCGACTTATATAAATTCAACTTGAGGTTTTTTAGCAAGGAGACTAGATGAATTTGATTGTGATTTCAATAGATGTTCCTTCTTATATACGGCATACCCAAAAAAAGACGGAATTATTTTTTAAAATTTATTTATTTTCAACTTTTTTAAAACAGTTTCAGCAGCATTTTTACCAATTACAAAGCAAAATTTCACAGCTACACGTTGCTCACTGAGGCTTGCCATCGAAAAAAACGGAACAAGCACGAAACAGCTCTAGCAAAAATAATGACTACAGGGAAACGAAACAAACCAGATCGACAGCTCAGGGGCAGAAATGTGTAACTACACAAGCTCCGTCCACTGCAATTCTATTCCGGTTATTTTTGGGCACCTCGTCATACAACTTTAGTGAATTGTTCTTATAGCTCATGAGGACATGTTTGCCTTCCAACTACTCTAACGCACTTTCGTGCTCATTAGCAACTCATCAGTGCGGTATATTATAAAATATTGTGACGATCGTAACCAGAAATGGTTTTGATGGACTTTCATCATCACCCAAATAAACTGAAGACCACGCATTCTAGCTGGTTCCGCTCGACGTACTAGGCTGGAATACCAGACGTTCACAGGGCAGACCAGTAATGAGTTTTCTATGCCAATATGCATAGAAAATCATAAATGCAGATGATATGTTGAAAAAACTGTTATTAAGTGATTTAACGGTCAGGCGACAGCGTCCTTTGACGACAAAGACGGGATCCAAAAGCTGGTGCCACGAATTAGCAACTGTTTAAATGTTAGTGGTGACTATGCTGAAAAATAAAAAATGTTCATACTTTAGTTTGTGATACAATTCATGTTCATAATTATAGTTTTTTCTGACAATGGCCGCCGTATATCATTTTGAACTCACCTGGTTTATAAAGTTTCAAAGTAGATATATAAGCAGAGCGTATGGAAAGTATCAGCATTCATTTGGTTCCATCATTTCAAATGTAATATTAACTGCACTAATAGCCCCGCAAAGCGTGGGGTCGCTGATTAGTCTCTCCTGTGCGCCATTTTCGCCTCCTTATCCGAAAATAAATAATAACCGTTTTCGAATGGGAGTTCCTGGGGGCGTAAATCACGTAGTCTACAGAGCTGATAAGCTGACTGTCGATAAAAAGAGCCGAGTCGAGTGTACCTTTGCGGGAGCGGCACAGAGCGGAGTCATCATGTTAATATATAATAGCCTAGGAGGTGTAACAGGATTTCATGTTCTTCAGTATATTTTACAGAAAAGTGCGTTTGAAAAATAAAATCATTGATCACTTGTTTTCCAAGTAGTTTCTACATACATTTCCTGTACCTATTTGACGAGATTGACAGTAAAATTATAATTTATTAGCAAAACTCAGAAAATGTACCTAAACGCCTCAAAAAATAGAGGGATAAAAAATTAAAAAGAATTGTTATCGACACCACCGCTTATGACGAGGTAATGAATACTAACCATAATGATCAATTCAGATGACTGCAAGAAATGCACCTTCGGTATATTTTGACAAGTTATAAAATATAGATCGTCGAGGATGCTGTCAAAAGTACGTCGTTGAAGTAGAACTTTCCGAAGGTTTGTTTTTTCGTCACGTTATGCTACAAAGAATACTGCATATCGGTTAAAATCATTGCAATATCAATGAAAAGACGATTTTTAACAAAACAACATGGCGGTTGCTCATTGAACGGCAAATTTTGGGCATAAAACCAGCAAGTTGAATTTTGAGAAAGAAGAGAGATATGAAACGTAATTGCGCATGAGCAATTTACAATGTTGCTGACATCGAGACGATAATAACCAATAGACGCGCATGTATACATTCGGTGATAGGAAGCGGGCAAATTCGAGAGCATTTGGCATTTTGTCAAGCGGCTAGAGGGATGGAAGGGTGAGACGTACGAGCACTGGTAGAAGGGTGGAATGCATTCAGTACCACGCCCGAACACTGAATTCATGGTACATCAAGTCCGCGTTTATTTATTTTCGACATTATCAACCACTCGTAACTAGAACTTTGGGTTCCAATGGCTTATCACGCTTCGAGAGATCGAAGATCATCTCCAAGATTTGATGAAGGCTCGAGTTCCGCTTAGAAGGCTTCTAGAACTCGACAATTCGTGGGTGAATACGCGTGCCGACAGCGGGCAGGCAGAGTGGACGGTGAGTCAGAAACAACTCGAAACGCAATAGTCCAGTCTACATAGTCATAAAATTATTTGTAACTCAGTTGCAAGTGTTATAATAAATTAGTGTGAGAGTAATAAATTAGACTTTAAATAGTAAAAACGATCTTTACATTTCAATATTTTCACTAATCTGAGCTATCCGCGTTCCTTTATCTTTTCACACGACTGTCTCAGAAGGAGGGTAATATTTTTCCTGTATCTTCCTGTATGTGTCTATAAATCCAAAAAACCCTATTTTACCGGCTTTTCATGCCAAACGGCCTGATCGATTTTGACAAATGACGCGTCTTTCTATTCGTCATAGAGTGAGCGTGAAACTGACTATATTAAAATTTTAAGCGAACGAAATACCGGATTTTACTAGAAAAAATCATACTTGAAATTCTTATTTTACGGGCTACAGTTTAAACGGCTTGATGGATTTTGACAAACCAGGTGTCCTTATGTTGACGTGTGTGCTATTTGGTGCATATGAACACCGGGGCTGCGAGTGCATAAATATATTAAGATTATAAAATTATCGTATATCCTCCACTACCCCCTACAACCTCCAGCCAACCCTCAATTTCAGCCCCTGCAAAAGTTTGTCCAAAAATAATCAAGACCCTCTGAAAAGTCAAAGAATGAAGTTAGAGCGATTTTTATGTTTTTTTTTTGTTTTTTCTCCGCTGCTATTGGACCGATTTTCAAAAACTACAGAGCTTTGTGGCCTCTGGATAGTAACAACATGAGTAGTACCTTCATCTAAATCCAAGCTGTACTTCTCAAGTTATAGACGAGCCAAGGATTAGCGGACAGACAGACCAATAGACAAACAGACCGACAGACGGACGGAAATGAGTAATATGTTTTTTCGTGATGTACTTGTCATATTACATCCAAAATACGCAATTTCTCTTTTTCGAAATTTTTCGCCCAGTAGCTTGGGAGTGAAAGGGAAGAAACGTGTTAGCACAGTGGACGTTCAACAACTTAGGATGAACAGAAAAAGCGTCACTAAACCTGAGTACTTACGAAATTGTATTAATGAGTTAGTTTCGTATCAGCCTATATCATTTTAATGTTTATTTTGTTGCAATTTTTGCATACAGTTTACTAAAAATTAAATATATCCACTATATCATATTCGTAGTCCATTTATGCCCCGGCACAACAAAAATGCAGCGCGGCAAAGCGGCAGCCGCCTTGCAATATATATAATTTTCAAAATTGTCAAAGGATATAAAAAAAAAATAAAAAAATGGTCTCCACCACACGAAGCTGTTGGATACAGTTGATAACTTTGATCGGAATGCCATCAGACGCAAAGTCTATCAAATTTTTGGCATTCACTTTCCACCATAGACAAAGTATTACAGGAGGTTAGTAGTGATGAAGACTTACCTACTTTCAAAAGGACCACATTCTATAGATAACTCAAAGAACTTCATTGTGTGTATAGAATAGTACTTTGATGGACAACTAAGAGATTATTTAATGGAGAAGAAATTATTTAAAATCAATAAAGAAATACCACGACCAGGGCAGGGAGATTTATTACTTGGATGAAACCTGAATAAATGCAGCACATACAAAACCTAAAGTATGGGCTGACTCTACAATTAAATCAGCAAGGCAAGCCTTCTTAGATGGACTAACCACTGGCTTAAAGAATCCGTCAGGTACGTGTATCTGACCAATTCGTCATTTGTGTTGTAAAAATGATGTCAAGTAGACTGGATCTATGAGCTCACGCTGAAAACTTAGCTACACTAAACTTAGCGATATCTGGTAGATTTTGGACCAACAGCTGTCAGATACTCTGCTTGTATTATCATTAGTTTTCTTGAGTACTATACGAAATTATTATTTCCAGGAAAAGGAAAACGATTTGCTTTCTTTCAAATTGGCAGTGGAGATGGGATTTTGCCCACTGCCCTATTTGAGTCAAAAGAACGGCCGACAATGCCATCATTGTACTTGATAATGCTGCATACCACACTACAAAACTAGAGAAAATCCCCACAATGTCCACAAGAAAGGCAGAAATGAAAATATGGTCAAAGCAGGACTTATCCATCTAGTTCTATCACTGCGAATTATTGAAATGATATATAAAAAGCTATGAGGCTTCAAGCAATAGAACATTAACATTTTCTGATTTTTTGATTTATGAAGCTGTCAACAGAGTGACGGCAAACCATTGGAAATATTGCATCCGTCTCGTTCAAGAGACAATCCAAACAAAGATGTGGGATCTGGACAATATGATCGATATTCAAATTGAACATGTAACAATTAATATTAACCATTCGGACGATGATTCAAGTACTTTTAGCAAATAAAAAATTGTGAAAAGTATGTGCACTTCTTTCTATAAAAATAGTCATTTATTTCGTTAGATTATTCCAAGAGTATTGCAGAAAATACGGATCTGTACAATCTCGCTTTTGGACATTTTTGGGATTAACATCATATTTGGTTGTGTTGTTTACTTTTTCCTCTTTACACGAGCTATCCATTTAACTGTTTGCTGTAACTTTCATGTTGCTACAGTAAACATATAAAATTTGCACGAATCTTTTCCTATTGTTTTTACAGTTCACAACACAGCTATTTCTGTGACAAATTTCGATAATTTGAATGTTTTCACACGAAAATATTTAACAAATTTAGTGTGTAATTGCATGAAATAAAGCAATTTAAAACATGTCAATCTCAGTAATCATTTTTTTAAGAGCAAGTAATTAGCATATTTTAAAAACCTCTTGCAGCTCTGTGATAAATTGCTGACCCATGTAATGAGGCATTCAGGAAGAAATCTTCTCGCAATCCCACCTAGCTCTCACACTAATTTGGAAGGTTTTAACACTTTATAAGTGCCTCCATTATATTCCTCTCGTAATTTTCACTAAATGCGAGCTTTATGATTCGAATTAAATGCCGGTCTAGATAATTTCTTGTTTTGGGAAATTAAACCGGTAATAACGGCGCTGCTGGTTGAGTTATGGGAGAAAAGGGAGGCATAAAAGCAGATTTTGGGGAGGGGGCCACACTATTATGGTCGATGAGCCACAAACAAACTTTTGTTGCCTTATGTTGCCAATATAGAGCCACTCACGCCTGAACCCATTTTTTAGTTACCTAAATACACGTTAAGCCTGGTTCAACTCAGTGGCGTAAGGGAGTTATCCTATACCCGTCTTGTAGTCAGTGATTCTTCCTGACACTTTTTTGTAACTGCATGAAAATCATTCAGTTGGAATTTTCACGCAAGTTTGTCTGAAATTTTGGTGGAATAGTTAGTAAACAATAAGTTACCAATACATGCAAATGTCCGGTGGTATGTGTGGATATATTTAATTGCTTACAGATCTACAAGCCCCTTCCCACTTCAGTTGGCCCACTTCAAGATTTGTACCAAAATATGCCTTTATAAACTAAACATGATGAAACTATTTACTTCTAAAACAATTTATTTTCTCAAAAACATTTTAGATACACTCTAGTCGTAAAAAATACATATTTGAAAGCACTTAGACCTATAACTAGTAGAACATCTGAACAAATAAACAAGATTACCATTGGGTAACATCACATGTATTTTTTATTACGGCTGAAATTCTTTGGGGCATAGTGTTAACCAAGTTTTGGCAAAAATTTGGTGTAAAACAATCCCATATTTCTTAAAGCTTTTGTCTCAGTTCGGTGACTGTACGAGCAGGAGCAGGACCTTTTTCATCTCGTGCCACAAAGTTCCAATAGGTGACAGATCTGGACTGCTAAAAACACATTTCAAAAGTGGTACATTATTTTCTTCCATCCATTTTATAGCCTTTTTTGAGGTATGGCACGCTGCACCATCTTGCTGAAACACAAAATCTTGCCGGATGTCAAAATTCTTCCATCACTGGTAAAAGCGATTCTTCTAAAATTGCCAAATATTTGTTTGTATCCACATTTCCATCAATGAAATTAAGTTTTCCTACTCCTTTTGATGACATACTGCCCCAGACCATAATGGATGCTGGAAATTTCACTTTTCTCTTCAGACAGTCAAAATGGAATGCTTCATTTTTTTGCGAATAACTCTACTGCGACTGTCACCAACACAAACTTCGAATCGGGCCTCATCACTCCATTGTATTGCACACCATTGTTGAGGTGTCTGTCCATTGTCTATGTTCTTTAGCCCATCTAACCCGATTTTTCTTTTGCAGTGGAGTTAATAGTGGCTTTTCTTTGGATTATAAACAAGTTGTGCAACTTTAGGGTTTTTACTTCACTCTCTTTTATCAGAAAACTTACCTTGTAAGTGCTGAATCCCAGTTGTGGACCTCGAAATTCTCCTTCCAACACCGTCACTCCGCAGAGCACTTAATTGTAAATAACTGGCACGCCTGTTTTTCACGATTATTTTTCTTAATGCTCTTCGATCGGCATTTGTGGTATTACTTTTTGACATATCGTGACTTAATATTAACTGAACCAGTTACGTCACTCCGCAGAGCACTTAATTGTAAATAACTGGCACGCCGGTTTTTCACGATTATTTTTCTTAATGCTCTTCGATCGGCATTTGTGGTATTACTTTTTGACATATCGTGGCTTAATATTAACTGAACCAGTTACGTTATATCTTCTAACAATATTTCTCACACTCTACCGCGATAAGTCTAACAAAGTTGCAATTTCTGAGTTTGATTTCTCAGAATTAAAAAATTTAATTAAGAGTAACCGAATATTCTCACTAGTAACCTTTCCTATACCCATTTTGAAAACCTTAACTACCCAAAACTATTTTAAACATAACGTATTCTGGCAGCTGTGATTAATAAAAACAGTTGTCATGGCTTTTATTTTTCACAGGCACCTATGCGTTATAGACTTATTTTGCATTGAAATGAAAATAGGTTGATATGCTGTAATTGCAACATGTGTTATTTTTATGCTGCAAATTTGATTAGGGAGTGATACAGTTGGTGTTTTCTACTATATATTATCAAAATATTCATTGTTAATATTTTAAACACCCTGCTACATTTTCATTATTTGTGTTTGATTGAAACCAGTTTTTGGATATTAAAACCATGTTTTCCAAAAATCCAACTTATAGGTTCGGAATGTGTCAGTGCTATTTGTGTAGGTTGGCTAACCTTGCTCGTTTGAATTGAGGAAACAGGACCGCCCTGCAACTGTAAGTGATTGGATCCATTTGGGTTGCAAGCAAAACAGTGCCGTCTTGCAACTGAAATAGCTTGCATGCAATGGTCTTGCAGACTGTAAAATGGTTTCTAGGAATGTGACATTGAGCGAAGAAGATCGATTGCATAATAATCGATTTTCCCGGCATCTCTAAAAAGACTGCTCCATAGTTGGTTAGCATGGTCAGCACTTAGTATTATAGTAGTAGGTATACTTTCTGAGATGCAGCGAAGCGTATGCTTTCCTGCTACTGACATAGGTGTCGGTGGTACTGCTTTGGTGAATTTCTTATTGGTGGTAATGCCACCTTCTCCTGCACTATACAGGATGTCCGCAAAGTTGGAGTATTCCTTTTCAGACACAAGTACGCTTGATATAACAAAGCTAATGTGTGGCGAATCGTGAGCGAACAAGTAAAAAAAATAAATGAGAAAGTAATCACTGTTCAGTTGAACTGAAATTCCAAGTACGGCTCTGTCGTAGAATCCGAGGAGCACGTGTAACAAAAATAACAAAAGAGATCGAAAATGTGACGTCTGTGTCACCTTTTCTTGGTGAATGTACCTTAAGTACAGTTCGAAGTTGTCGCCGTTGGATTCAAAAACACATGTGCGTGCTCGACGTAGCCAAGCATCGGTGCAGGCTCTAAAGTCGCGTACACATCTGGCGAACGCATGTGGCCGAAGCCTTTCGACCGAACGCCGTTGGTAAATGTGTACGACCTAACAAACGCATGTGTTTGCCTTCGCCAGAGTTCGGTCACTGGGCGGTACATCAAAAGAAAATTGAAGAACGAATTCGTTTGGCTGTGTTTAGTGTGTACGCTTTTCAGTTTTTAAGTGTCTCATCGTGGTCATTTTGTTTTGAGTTTCTATTTAGCAATAATGGAGTGGACTAATTCCTCTTGTTTAAAACTTATTGGTTTATATCGAGAACGGGAAGTTTTATGGAATCCAGTGCATAAAGATTACAAAAATAAAATAAAGAAAATGGATGCCTGGAACGACATCAGCAAAATTATGAAAGGCGATACAGGGGAGGTCAAAAAGAAAATGGAATCTTTATTAACATCATTCCGACGTGAGAGACAAAAACAAGATAGCTCGTTTAAAACTGGCTCAGGAACCGACACAATTTTTAAATCTAGCTGGTTCGCTTTCAAAGAAATGCTTTTCTTGATGGACAAGTTTATACCAAAAGACACTAAACTTTGTATCTTGTTTCGCGATTTTTGGACCGATTTCATTTAATAACCATTCAAAATCAGTAGACTTCATTCTACAAAAATTTACAAAAAGTCCGTATTCCATTTCAGCTTTTAGATCACTAATTAAGTCCATCCCTCTATACCGACTTCTGCTTTTGAACAATGATGTCCACCAGCGCCGTTTTCGTCGTTTCTTGGGGGGCTCTTTTAATGCTTCGGTCTCCGCCTCACTAATAATAATATACAACGCACTTGCAATAATTATATCCTCATCATCGGACGCCATTTTTTACCATTTACAAAAATACCCGCGAACCTCGACGAATGACTGCAAACAAATTCGTTCACCGTAATGTGGACGGCAGAGCAAATTTTCCATCGAACGTCGACATCATCGAATGAATTCGATCGAAGAGCTTCGGCCACATGCGTTCGCCAGATGTGTACGCGCCTAGAGAGTGGAGTTTCTTACCTGGGTGAACGCAGCAGCTCGCTCAATTATCAGACGTAATTCGTCAACTGCGTGCCCCTTAGTTTTGTACACCAAGCGTTTCATTTCGCCCCGAAGAATAAAAATCACACGGTGTTAAATTTGGAGATCTCTGAGGTCATGCTACGGGTCCATTACGTCCGATCCACCTATTCGGAAATGATTCATTTAAGAACTCATGCTCTTCGCGTCTAAAATGGAGCGGTGCAGCGTCATGGAGAAACCACATTGATTGCCTTACACTCAGAGGCACATCTTCTAGCAGGGTTGGTAAAATGTTCTGTAAAAAGTCTAGGTATTATATCCCGTCTAACCGATTCGGAAGAATAAATGGTTCAATGAGCATGTTGTTTACCATTTCAGCGTAAACATTCACAGAAAACGTTTGTCGAAAGTGTGACCGACGGACACCGCGAGGATTTTCTTCTGAGCACACATAAGTATTGAAGAAGTTATTCACCCCGTTACGCGTGAACGTGGATTCGTCTGTGACTAATATGCACTTAAGAAAGTCCGGATTATTGTCATGTTGGTTCAACAATCACTCACCAAAACGGCACTTTTGCAGGAATATCCTCAGCTTGGAGGGCTTGTCCACGTTACACGTGAAATGTGCAGCGTTTGCCACACCTTAGTCTCCGACATCTGCACTTGTCTAGCCACGTCCCTAGTGTTTGTTGAAGTACTTCTTTCTCAGTTTGCACCATTCGGCGTTGACTAGGTCTCCCACTGTGCCCACCTCGACATTTCTTCAAACGACCGGTATCGCTGAGTCTCTGTACGGGGCCTTGGATGATGTCTGGGAAAACGATCTGCATACAGTCGCGAAGCCTCGGTCGCATTTTGAAGACACTCACCATAAATTAACAGCATGTCGACTAGTTCGCTATTGGTGTACTCGTATGAGTGTGCTATTTTTTTTTATTCTTTGAACAGCAATCGGTTACCAATGTAATGATTTGTTGACCTACACTACCGGCGTCTAGGTTAGGTAGTATACTAGCATATTTACATCTTAGTCGTACGTCGTATAAGTGTACGCTGGCGCTGTGGACGTGATGGAGGGATATGACCGGCTTCAGTTTGGTTCAGGTTTGATTGAGCTTGCTGAGCCCAAATTTCGGTTCTCTCAAGACATTGGTGTATATGCTACTAAGAAAATCCGCTTATTTTCTCAACATCTACACGTCGTGTAAAGGAAAACCCCAACTTTGCGGG
Source organism: Acanthoscelides obtectus (assembly GCA_963669975.1). Classification (NCBI taxonomy): domain Eukaryota; kingdom Metazoa; phylum Arthropoda; class Insecta; order Coleoptera; family Chrysomelidae; genus Acanthoscelides; species Acanthoscelides obtectus. The sequence goes on from CAVLJG010000005.1 coordinate 31,221,133, forward strand.
CAACCTGTATATTGAGTATTTTGGTAAACCCATATACACTTGTTTTCGTTGCCTGCCTCCAAGACTAAACTTACACGATATAGGACAGATGACGGGGAGCAAATAGGCGAATACGAGTCTGATAGGCTCGTTTTAATGTTTACAGGCGAGAATCAGAATTTACGCCTATACCACAAATTAGACCAACAGGAGGGAGTCTTTGAAATAATGAATCTAATGAATCTGGACGATTTCTTGTCAAATGTCTCTCAAACTAGAGAAGGATTATAGGACTTTACTTCATATATCACATGATTCAGCTAGCAAAACCTATTTTTCATTTGCGTTCGGATACAAAAGTTGACGCAAATTCCGTTTATAAAAAAATTGTGGCCCACTCAAAATATGGATCAAACCTGATACAATAGATTGACATGACGCCACTGCTGAGCGTTTTATTGAAAATAACAGTGTCTCACTATTTCTGTACAAAATCCTGTTTAATAAATACTTTGAAGACATCAATAAAATTACAAAATGCTTATTCTTTAACAAACATCGAGTAAATAATGAAGTTATTCGACTACCGTGCGAAGAACCTTGATCCGCAAGCCCGCTCTATTACTGTTAACTGTTAACAGAAAGATGTAGCGCACTCTACTGGCCGGTAGCACAACTACACGACCACACTGCGCAGCGGTGACAGTGACAAGGCTAGAAGTAGTTGTACTGTCCAGTAGAGGGCTGGCTGTTTGTTAAAGGATAAGCATTCCGTAATTTTATTTATGTTCTCAAAGAATTATTAAGCCAACTTCTGTACACCAACAGTGCGACGTGTTATTTTCAATAAAATATCAATTTAATTTCTCTCACATCAATCTTGATGTTGTAACCTGATTCGTGTCCATTCCTCGAGTTCGGCACAAATAATAATAATAATAATAATAATAATAATGTCTTTATTAATCCCTCCACACTGCGAGGCGAAGTTTAGCCAGCTGGCTACTCTACCACTTAACCTCACAAATGCTTATTTTTCATTGGTACATTCCAGGTAGCTAATTTACTACTTTAGCAGCTAAGCCAAGTGATTTATGACGTATTTCTTGATTTAATATGGGAATTTGGTGCCCATCTTACGCAAACCGTATAAGTTTTCGCTAGTTTGAGAGACATTCTACAAAAAATCAAATATTCATTAAATCCATCACTTCAGAGACGCCTTCTCATTGGTTGAATTTGTGACCCCCGTGCCTTTTCGTGCCCCGGCTTAGCAAAAGCGGGATTTGATGACGTACTCCGTACTAATGATTGCTAAAATGCATAAAACGACGTTGCATGCGTTGATGTTGGTTATGGTCGCAGATTCGGAAAACAAACAGATCCTATGTATTTTATGTAACTTTAGCATAGTACCTTCATGCTGGTAGTATGGTGAGTGATTTGATATTCCCATGAGTGACAATGGGACACCCATTGTAGTGAATATTCTTGAGGAGCTTGAAGAAACTTTCTTAAACCGATTTTTGAACTGCCCAAGCGTACTAGAACTGAGAAAGTCCCCCTTATGTAGATTGTTCCACTATCTCGATACCCTAGGAACAAAGGAGCTGTCGTATCCGCCATTTCTGGCATGTCTGTGCAAAAGGGTCCCGAGACTGTCCGTTAGAGAAGAGTAATCCATCAGACGGATAGCCCTCCACAGCGAGCATGGATAATGTATTCGGGGTGGCAGCACCCTAAACATGTGATCCGTACGCAAAGCTGGTAAATGCTTGATAAATGCTTCAAGATAAAAAAATATGTTTGTATTTGATACTTAAAGCTGAATATAAAACACATTTGAGAAACTAAACAATCGTACACTTTTTTGTTGCAATGATTTTCACTTTGTCTTGGACTGTTGTTTTTCCTTTTGCTTTGTCTCCTGTTCCCTCTTGAAGTCGGCCCATTTATTGAACGCTTTTTTCTCCTTTCCAAGCGGAGTACTCTGGTAGTACTTCGTGAACTTCTTATACTCCTTGTCGGTTATTGGCTCAATGCTTTTGGACACGATGACCTCGTATATCTCTTCACAAGTCAGTGGTTTAAATTTTAGTTGGACGATCCTCCTTGGTACTAGAACTTCTTCCAGCACTTGCTTGAGCACTGTAAGTATTTCCGAAACTATATGGTCGAAACTGCGGTTTATTGTGGCTTTTTCGTTTATGATCTCAGGAAGGCTAGTTAATCATCCTCGTCAAATTCAAGTGGCACCGAAAGCTTCAGTTAGATACCAGTCTAAGAGTCAAATCGTCAGTCATTCCTACAATTGTTGGACGCCTTTATGGCCCTTTTGATTTTCATAGTTTTCTACTGTTCCGTGTCAGCGCTTTATCATGAGGTTATGTTACAAGTATCTATTTACATCAAATTGTTCATGTTTTTCGTTTATATCATTTGTTAAATAAACCTGAACTTTGCTACAATTCAAAAAGAAAACAGCTTCACAACAGAAAAGCGCTGATGCTGACACGGAACAGTCGAAATCTAGAACTATCCCAGCCTTTCTGAAGGTTAGAAAATACTATGAAAATCAAGCAGGCCATAAAGGCGTCCTACAAGTGTAGGTACGACTTTCGAACTTAAGACTGCGGTGAGGGTCGCGACGTGTGAAAACTCGGCAAAAAGTGAATAATAAGGTAGCAAAAATTACTGTACCTATTTCAAATTTAATAACATAAGTAGTAGGTTGATGAAAACAAAACCTTGCTTACGCTTTCTTTACAATGGCAGACTGATGTTTGAAGTTTGCGGTGAATCATTCAATACTACCCCGTTATGCCGAAAGGCTATAGGCGAATATACATACGAAAATTGCCCCTAGAGATATCCAAATTTAGGCGTATTGGGTCAAATCATCTTAGCCAAAATTTCAAATCTATAGCTCGCCTCTAGGGGCTCCTAACACTGAAAACATGTTTTTTTGCTGAAATTATTTTTTTGCGCTCGCAATTTGGCTCAAAACATCTTCAAAAACTACCAACGGTATATTGTTATATCCTACAGAAGCATGGCTTTTGATAAATTTGTGGAACTTATTGGTTCGAGAATCTTTTTTTTAAAGTTCACAATCGAAGTTTCGATTTGTTTTCCGAAAAATTGCAGAAATAGGAAGACCTGCATTTATGCTAATTTTTCCAATTTTTGAAATTTATAGAGTACGTTATTATAACTTGTCTGATTCAAGAACCCAATGTGCAGATGTATTTTTTGTATTCTTTCAGGTTCCATTGTCGAAATTATGGTTCGTGGTCCGGAAAATTGCAAGAAAGGAAAAATGATATAATTGTTGAGTTTCTCCGATTTCTAATATTTGAGGTCAGTAAAAGAATGCTTGACTAACCCTAGAGCCCCCTAAACATGATTCAAAACGTCAAAAACTGAAGAAAATGAGCAAAAATGCGGTTTTTCCTATTTCCGCAATTTTCCGGGAAACAAATCACAATGTTGTCCGTGGAATCTAGAAGAATTAAGTTAGTCAGCGTTTAAACGTTTAAACTGTAAAAAAATTGAGAAAACCGGCGAAAATACGGTTTCACAGATTCTTGGGGAAGAAAATCAGTGAAAATGCGATTTCTCATATTTTCGCAATTTTATCAGACAAATCAGAATTTGAACTATGGAGGCTGGAAGGAAAGACAAAGAATGCCGAAAATTGGATATAATTGGCAAAAATGGGGTTTTCCAATTTTTTCAGATTTTCCTGTATGTGAAAAGAACATAAGAAAACAGTGACGAACAGTGGGTTTCGAGGTTGCGAAAATTTCATCACCTAACCAAGAATCCGACAAAGAATTGCAATAATTTTTTCTTAAGCACATAATAATACAGTATCTCAATTTGGATTGATCCAGATTTAAATATTTTTGGAGGTAATTTTTATATGTAGTTTCGCCTATCGCCTTGGATTGCCTATATCCTGAGTTGAAAAATTTTGATCATCTGAATATGGATCGTAACAAAGAAGCTACGAACATGAATTTTATTATCGATCTTTTATCGACATCGTGGGTTGAATAAGTTACTATTTTTTTTTCATTCTTTCATGTGACTATAATCTCGAGAGTCTTAATAAGGGCCCAACTTTTATCTGAACTATGATTTGTGATGTTTACGAATCCTGAAGTACTGCTAGATAAAATCTAGTTATGTCCTGTTAACTTTTACAAGCTATTGAGAAGTCGTATTATTATAACTGGTCTTAGTGACATTACTATGACAAGGGCAATTCAATAATAGTATGTATTAGGCATGTAAGGCTGAAAAATTATACCTCCAGCAATTGTAAATATGGGCATAAAGTATTATAGATCCCAAACATTCCATATGACCTGCCCCAGATATTTAAACCAAATCCAAAATTTCAAAGAAAGCATATATGAAAAATAGCAGTTAGATGAAAGTAATAGACGCAAAAAGTTTGACACAAAATCTTCTACGGCTAAAGTTAAAAACCAAAGCATTGGAAACACCTATTTTTGTTGAACGACTTTGGAATTAACTATTTAGTGTTTAAGAGTTAGTTTTGTACTCAAAGTAATATTGTAGCTGATACCTGAATAAAAATCGATTCTATTATTCACCACTACTCGTATATGACATGCGGGTGAACTTTTGAATTTGTCCTTGTCGTGTCCTTGGAATGACTTTGAAAGGCCTTCATAGTAACTCAATATAATTCGGACCGAAAAAAAAAACTTAATTGACCTGTGCTGGAGCTCAGTTGCTACACATTTTTCTGGAAGTGCCCTTGTAATGATCTTGAAGTGACCCTCAAGTGTCTTCATAGAGACAAACAGAGCCCAAGTTTAGAACCAGCGAACCAAAAAACCATGCTGCGCCAAATATGCAAATGCAGTAGAGACTTCAGTCCTGAATGAAATAAAATTTTACTTTTTGAGGATAAATTGTCTTTATAGCTTTACATACCGGAAAAGGGATACTTCTCTGTGACCTTAGTAAGAGCTGTGACGTTGAAATTCCTATCAACACCATGATAAGGCATTAGAAGTTCTCTCCAATAAATGTAAACACTGTTATAATCGGGTCGCGGAATCAGAATGTGCCTTTCGAACGTCTTCTTCAGTTTGGCTCCTTGAGCTAGCCACGGTCTACCAGTTATACCTGCATATTCAAAAAGATCAAAAACAAAGTAATGCTGTTTACTCGTACTTCGTATGTAGATCTAAGCAAAACAAGCCGTTTAAAAAAATATAAATCATCCTCCAATCTCGCTGGTTCAGTGGAATGCGAAAATTCGAAGCTGCTTTATTTCACGCCAGATTTACGCAAAGCTGTAAAGGGGAAAAGAGATTGTGCACTATTGCGCATATATTGTTTTAGAATAAATCTCCTCGTCATGAGGTTTCCACATAGTGCTTATTTATTGATCGAGGATGTTTGTTATTATTTATATAAGAAGTACCCACTGCTAATATGCGAATTTTGCTGAACGACATACAAGGACGGCTCTAAAATACTGTTGACAATTTTCATGTTAATGCTGGAGAAGCAGCAAATGTAATAATAATAACAATAGTAAATAATAATATTTATGTATACTAACTATTGGGCCATATTGGTAAATAATAGCGTTGGTATACTTTGGCTGTCATGTGTGATTTGACAAAAGTTTTAGACTTTGACAATACGCCGATACTACCAAGAAAACTTGAGTACTACAGCCTATGGTGCGATGAGCTTGCACTTTTTAAATCCTCTCGAACAAATGGCAGGTAGTACGTTAGCATCGAAACATGAACTCTGGGGAGTTGGATACAGGACACGGTGCTCTGCAGGGGTCAGTACTTGGCCACCTACTGTTTCTTATCTCCATCAACGATCTGCCTCAGAATATTTTCATCCTGCGTTCTATTTATCGATGATACTACACTGCCGTAACGTTTAGAGCATAGTTCTAGAAAGCTCCGAACAGCCTCAATGCTGGTTTTTTGCAATAAGCTGTTTCTATCGTGAATAACTATTAATTGTTAGCTGGCTTGAACTCTTTTCATTAGCATTAGCTGATATTCAATGGTTACGTTCTGATTAAGCATAAGGACTTTCCTAATTATTCTATGGAAAACGACTCATTCAAAAGTATTTGCGTCCGCAGGTGATGTGGGGATATTGAATGCCGCTAAATGACCAACAGTCATTTGCTGTCACGTTTTGTGTTGAACTATCGTGGTCAATGGTGTGGTGAGACAATCAAGTATGGAAACATCAAATATTTACGGAGACCGATATTTTAAGATTTCGACATTTTTGGGCCAGGACATTTGAGAAATCGCTATAACTAATCAATCTGTTAAATTGCGCTGAAGAGAGTTGAACATGCATGGACAGTACCGTGATATGATGAGTTTTACCTAATATAAGAACTCTATCATCCTTTCCTATTGTTTTGATAACCCCTTTCATCAACTTCTTTCCAATCCTCTTAGGATCCAACTCTTTCTCTTCCTTAGGCACCTTCTTATAGAAAATCTTCTCAGCAGCATCGAAGTATATGATCGAAGGAGCTAACAACTTGGACATTTTGGAGACGAGATGCATGAACATCTTCATGCCCTTGGGACCTGGATATTTTCCTGCGGTTTTTTCAGGAGATAGATCGAACAGAACGCATTTGGTTTCGTTGAAAATGGCGTTTGCTAGAAGGTGTTTGCCACTTTGTCTTGGACCTGCTATCAGCACTGATCTGGGCCTTTGCATTGAAGTTACGCCCAAGGGAATGATGCAATTCGTTATCACTGCCTGTCTTACATCTGTAAGAAAATACGAAGAGGCAATACTTTGACTTCTAAACTTTCCACTATTACAACACGTCCTCGTCAATTGATCTGGGATGTAGCTTGCTCCTGGATGCTGTAGAGTCTATGGTTTTTGAAATAATCCACTTAAGAATGTCATGTAGTATATCTGTTTATCTCTTCTACAGAAAATCTGAAACGTTAGTATTGAAGTTGTTATTTTGATTGCCAGGTACATGAAAACTGCTAAAGAAGCACTGTCATTATTTCCCACGCAGATTGTCGAAGAAGAAGAAATATTTGTAAAACACAGGTTGTCTTTAAGTTGATAGCACTTCATTGTCTGGGCGTTAAATCGAACCAAAAATGTTAAATTACTGTTTATTGTTCGACGTTCTATGTTTTTTTGGATGTTATGTGACATGCACATCCGCTAATACTTGGTTCCTCTATAACTTAAAAAGTACCTCCCAGATTGGATGAAATTTTTAATCTAGGTTTTTATCAGTGTCAGTGGTGGAGAATCCATAAGCAACGAGAAAAAAATGGCGTCAAATGGATTGACTATTCACATCATACGCAAGGCCGTCATCCTAAAGGATTAAGTTCAGCGCAAGTTAAATCCTCTGCGAAAAAGTTTAGTCTCGGACATGTACAACATAGGAACTAAATGCATTGAGTCAGTCAAACAGGCCCATACAATTAGTTCATAAACATTCTTTCCATGCCCTACCGACCACGTTTCAACTTTGTCTCTTTCCACATCTGAGCGTCATCGCTGCAGAGAGTTACCTTTCGTTTTGTGCAATATCCGTATATTTTTTGCGCTTCAGTACTGATACATATACATATAAGCCGAACGGGTTCGCTAGACGGTGCGCTCAGATAGTTTGTACGGGTAAGTCTATGATGTGTGAAACATGGCTAATAAGTGCATATACAGGTAATTGTCGGAGTTGGGGGTGTATAAATATACTAAGATCAAAGAAATGCCAAATACCCTCCCCCATCCAATGCAATCCCCAGCCCCTAAATTTCAACCCCTACAAAAATTAGGTCCCTATAAAAGACCAAAAGACGAATCTTGAGCAAGTTTTATTTTTTTCTGGCCTTCCTCTCTGCTGCCACTGGACTGATTTTCAAAAACAAAAATGCTATGGCGTCCTTAGTATAGTAGTAACATTGTCTTTTTATCGAAATCCCAGCGGTACTTCCCCAGTTATTGGCGGTTATAAGATTAGCAGGTAGACCGACGGAAATGAGTGACCGTTTTTCGTGATGTGACGTACATGTCATATAACGACACATTTTTGCGATTACAATATCTAATCGTCCAGTGGCGTAGTAGATAAAGATAAAAATTGCCAAAACTTCGTATTTTGATATTTCAGAAACTACTGCTCATTTTCGGAACTTTGTTTGAGGTAAGCAACTGAGGGTTGGAGACTGTAGGGGGTCGAAGAGGGTATGTGTCAATTGTTTAAGCCTTTACGTATGTATACTCTGCAATCCCCGTTAATTCTACGCACCTATTAGACACATTTCAATCATATCTCCCCATATATTTGCCCTTAAGAGTATGAACGGTAGAAATATTTCCGATATTTGCTTTAAGCGCAACGAAAATAGATTTAAATCTGTCGCGAGATAGTCGCTATCTCTGGAGATTTGATCATCGCAACTCTGCACTCAAAGTTATCAAATGGTTGATGGAGCATAAAAGATCTATGTCGCAACATTGTCGAACGCGTGGGGATTGGGTACTAATTTTATTAGCCTATTTGATTAACTTCATCCATTTAGTTCCTTTGTTTTGATGCTTGTAATTAGCTAGCTGTCAATTTGTGCTGAATAATCTTTTATGAGCTGATGACAGCGTTACGTGGGAAAGGCAGAGTCAACCTACTTGAAGCAATGTTTTTTCATTCTAACAAAATAGATTCGCAGTAACTTACATAAAAAACTGAATAGGTTTCGTTTACGAAAATGTTGAACTAACCAAATTAGTAGAATTCGAAAAGGCTTCTTTTGGTAGAATGTTTCACATTCTCAGCTTGCAATGTATAGACCTCATCCAATGATGAGCTTGACCGAGTCAAAATGAAGAACGTATAAGCCTAGCGAATACGAACCCAGAATGCAGGCGTCATGGACGAGAACCTGAAAGTACACCGTGACAAAGAAATCCGAATACCCAATAAAATTATTTGATTTGAACGAAATTCTATAAACAGAAGTCGTGAATAAATCTTGGAGTTAAAACGTTTGCCAAAGACCACCAGTCGATCTGCAATACGCTTGAGAATGTGCAATCGGAGCTCCTTTGACATATTGACAGCACTAGCATGTGACGAAACCTATACATGTTCATGCATGTCTGATGGAAAATAAATTTATTATTATTATTATTATTATTATTATTATAGATCGAAAAAGTGCTTCCTAGAATTTCTAAGGACTGCGAAACATCGAAAAGCCTCTTAATTGAAGCATGTACTGAGGAGAATTCTGTAGCTCATTCTCAACGAAAAATATATGGCAGGAGAGGTGTTAGAATAAAACAACTTCTTGACCGAAAAACATTCAGGAGTGGACTAGAATATGAAATGCAGCACGACTGTTCTATAGGGCAAAATGCCGTGAGCTTTCGCTATCGTAATCATGAACCTCGGATATCTCCGATATTGAACATGAAAAAGAATCTATTACTGCTAACAAGGCATGCTCATACCAAATCATACTGTGTAATTTATAGTTCAATGAGCGTTTGTCGAAAGTGGAAGTGTGGCGAGATTCTTTTCAATTCAATGATGCCTCAAGCTTTCGTAAGAAACCATTTTTTGATGAAATCAATTGTATACGTGCACTAGTTGCGAGACAACCCGTTTGTCCTAGTTAATGAGAAGTCGGTGAAAGTCCAATTTTCACTGCATATACAATAAAATATTCGTAATACAATACTAATAATACGGTAATCGGTTTTCAACCTCATGAGCTCCCGACAGACAATATTTTTGATTTCATGCTCTAGTTGCTTGAACATTCATCTCACAGTGTTCATCTATATGATGCATATACTAGCGAAAATTCAGTTGCTATTTTATTTTCGCAATACATTTATGCAAATCGGTATATTTATGTGGTATTTGAAATATATGGGATGCACATGTATAACGCATCAGCGAAATACTATTACGGATTTGCTTTGGATGGATGATCTTTTCCTCTCTACTGACAATAATACATTTCTGAACAACAGTAACATAACTACCTGCTCTGCAATCAAAGCCTGATTTGCAAGACAAACTCGTGACATGGTTTGGAATGTAAGAATGGTATAGTAGCCAGGAAGCACTACGCTGTCGCTTGTACTTGGTAATAAAATAGCGGATACATACCGCCTCGAAGAAAGGGTACAGTAAAGATAATTATTAAACTAGCTACAAATAAAGTTACGTGAAAGTATACTTTCAGAGCCAAAAGTATTTCATGTTACGAGACAGGCAGCAGCGGTGGCGTAGTGGTAGACGCTACGGTCTCCTAATCAGTCGAAATGTGCTGTGCGGGTTCGAATCCCGTCCCAATAGAATTTTTTTCTCTTGTGATGTTGTGATTTTCCGTAGGTGGTAGAAGGTCTCTGTCGTACGCGGATGTTCCACCAGGCGAATCTCGTAGGCGGGGCCAGAATATGTTCATGTAGCATGCTCACGTGTTCCCTCGCTAGAGTCCGTGTGGCGTCACCCCTTTTCCCTGTATCCCCCTATAACCTCACGATACATCATGGGTGCTTCATGGTAGCTGGAGTATGAAATTAATACATATATATATATACAGGGTGACTTCGAAGTTGAGTCATTTATTTTAACAGTGTGTAGATCTGATCAAAAGAAATGTTTTTTTCCTTTACCATTTTTCTGGTAAAATTAAAGTAACAAAGTTATAGCCCTTTGGAAGTTTGAGTACCGCCCTGTCTCAATAATATCATGTGTTCGTGTTTGGCAACAACGGTTCATCGCATCGGAAACAAAAAAGCGAAAGAATTTGGAACGATGTTTTTGCGATTACAATTCAGTTCAGTTATACATACAGTCAGTTTCAGTCGCGTGTGAATAGTGCGTGGCTCAAACGAAATAAAAAATGGCACATGTTTATGCGGATCGGTTTCCCAATCGAGTGCAACCAACCCCTCGTGCCTTTGTTAATGTAGTACAACGGGCTCGTGAATCAGGTGACTTAAGACCTCACAGGGGACCTCACGATCAAATACAGGTCCGCACTGAAATACTTGTCGGGAGGATACTTTATAAAACAAGGTAAATTTTTTTTTTAATTTTTTTTTTATTTTTACACACATATTTTGGTTTATCTTCCTTCTACAATCATTATCTGAAAATTAATGACTCAACTTCAAAGTCACCCTGTATATATATATATATACGTGTGCAGTAGTCATTGCCATTGTCAACGACCAGTTGGGTAAAAAATACAATTGGGAAATTGGCAAACTTTTAGGTTTAAGTTGACTCTTTTGACGATAAAATCAAGCTTTCGGCATTCTCTATGGAGCCTTCATCAGAATTTCGTCGTTGAGGTTGCAGCCAAAAGGTGTTTCAAAACGAACGTAGAGATGAGAAAACTTGTTACAAATCTGAAAACAATCGGACGGAGACATTCGGCTCATTACCCAATCGCTTTGTTTCCCCAAAATGTCTTCTCATGATTAATAATTTTTAATATGTTCGGGTGAATTGATATTTTCAACACATAACGAAGGTATCCCAATGTCTCCGTCCGATTGTTTTTATATTTGTAACAAGTTCTCTCATCTCTTCGTTCATTTTGAAACACCTTTTGAAGGCTCCATAGAGAATGCCGAAAGCTTGATTTTATCGTCAAAAGAGTCAACTTAAGCCTAAAAGTTTGAGAATTTCCCAATTAACAATTAATTGTACATATATTATATATATATATATATATATATACAGGGTGACTTCGAAGTTGAGTCATTTATTTTAACAGTGAGTAGATCTGATCAAAAGAAATGTTTTTTTCCTTTACCATTTTTCTGGTAAAATTAAAGTAACAAAGTTATAGCCCTTTGGAAGTTTGAGTACCGCCCTGTCTCAATAATAATATCATGTACTCGTGTTTGGCAACAACGGATATAATCCACCTTATCGGTTCATCGCATGGGAAACAAAAAAGCGAAAGAATTTGGAACGATGTTTTTATTTCATTCAGTTCAGTTATACATACAGTCAGTGTCAGTCGCGTGTGAATAGTGTCTGTTGCGTGGCTCAAATGAAATAAAAAATGGCACATGTTTATGCGGATCGGTTTCCAAATCGAGTGCAACCAACCCCTCGTGCCTTTGTTAATGTAGTACAACGGGCTCGTGAATCAGGTGACTTACGACCTCACAGGGCACCTCACGATCAAATACAGGTCCGCACTGAAATATTTGTTGGGAGGATACTTTATAAAACACGGTAAACATTTTTTTTTATTTTTTTCCATTTTTACACACATATTTTGGTTTATCTTCCTTCTACAATCATTATCTGAAAATTAATGACTCAACTTCAAAGTCACCCTGTATATATATATATATATATATACAGGGTGTCCGCAAAGTTGGGGTTTTCCTTTACACGACGTGTAGATCTTGAAAACATAAGCAATTTTTCTTAGTACCATTATACACCAATGTCTTAAGGGAACCGAGATAAAGGGCTCTGTAACATCAAAAATATCTGAATACCGTTCTGTAGCCGCGACATCCCCGAGTGGTACTAGGACACTAGCTCAACCCGACGACAGAACTGGGTCGGGGTCAGTGTGTCAGGTCAGTATGCAACCTTCAACCGACGGTTACGGTCACGCCTGTAGAGGTAATCGCATAGACGAGAATCCCTCAACAAGCACTAGAGACGTGGCTAGAGAAGTGCAAGTATCAAAAACTAAAGTGTGGCAAACGCTGCGTGAAGAGGGGCGGTATCCGTTTCACGTCCAACATGTACAAGCCCTTCAACCTGACGATTTTCCAGCAAGAGTGCGGTTTTGTGAGTGGTTGTTGCATCAACATGACAATAATCCGGACTTTTTGAAGTGCATATTGGTGACAGACGAATCTACGTTCACGCGTAATGGGGTGAATAACTTTCTCAACACTCATGTTTGGTCAGTAGAAAATCCGCACGCTATCCGTCGGGCACATTTTCAACAAACATTTTCGGTAATGTTTGGGCTGGCATGGTGAACGGTAGACTCATTGGACCATTTATTCTCCCAAATCGATTGGACGGGATGCAATACCTAGACTTTTTACGCAACATTTTGCCTTCCTTATTTGCCTGCGCTGGTAGGTAGCGCATCAGCAGGCAGAGACGTACTTAGCCCTTCTCCTCAACTGGAGAGTGAGTACTTTTTACTTTATTTTTTTTATTTACTTGGTCGCCCTCGTTTCACTACACATTACCTTTGTTATGTCAAAGGTAATTGTTTCTGAATAGGAAAACCCCAACTTTGCGGACACCCTGTACATATATATATATATATATAAATGAAGAGTGTAAGTTCTAAATGGTCTAAGTGCCAAAAACAAATATTTTCAATTCTTCATGTGCTATGCCTAATAATATTGCAAAGGTAGTAAGTGCCAGCGATTCATTTAGGTTTTCTGTCAAAGAGATGGCGGTCCCTGCAAGTGCCAACATACATTTTATTTATAAGGGGGCTATGTGCTAAAGCTAGGAAACAGATTTGGTTCCGTGACAGTTTTGTTCTGTTGTGTCATTTCTATGTCTTAACTGAAAATGGAATGAAAAATAAGAGCAAAAGGTTCAGAAAGTGTGAAAAAGGAGCAAAAACGTCTGAGGACACTTGGCTTAGAGTACAAAACTTCGAGGTGATATAAAACCTGCAAAACAAGCCTAATAAGGCACATGGACCATTTTAAAAATTATTTTCAAGTCGAAATTAATACTTTTAAACTTCGTTTTCTCAAGGGTCTTACTTAAAGTAATCTGATTTGTCTTAAAAAAATATATTTACACCTAAAATATCGTTTATTTCTTACTCAGATAGTTTTATTTGATTATCTCGGTTCCATGTTTTTGGCACTTAGATCCTTTAGCACTTACACTCTTCAATTATATATGTATATATATATATATATATATATATATAACAAAAAGTTGGAAAATAATGGGCAAAATACGCAAAAAGGAAGAAAGTGAATTCGAGCAGAAAATAGGATAGGTAACCCGAGCGATACGTATTTCTGCTGGTTGGCTTGATCAGGCCCGAAATGAATGCGCATATGAAACTACCAAAGTAGATACACATGCGCACACATCCGGATATGAGTGTAACCTGAGGAAACGAAGACGGAGAGGAAAAAAAAACGACACACGAAGTCCACAACAAGAGCCAACCTACACATTGTAGTACCAAACGGCTAGGAGACCTCGAATTTTCAAGAAGACATCTAACCACAACCACGCGGCCGGTTATAGCCACTTGCTGTGGTACTTTAAGCCCAAAGGATCTACAAAGAGAAAATTTTCTCTTGTCTCCTTGAAAATTCGAGGCCTAGCCGTTTGGCACTACAATGTGTAGGTTGGCTCTTGTTGTTGTGTGTGTCATTTTTTTCCCTCTCCGTCTTCGTTTCCTCAGGTTACACCCATATCCGGATGTGTGGGCATGTGTATCTACTTTGGTAGTTTCATATATGCATTCATTTCGGGCCTGATGAAGCCAACCAGCAGAAATACGTATCGCTCGGGTTACCTATCCTATTTTCTGCTCGAATTCACTTTCCTCCTTTTTGCGGATTTTGCCCATTATTGTCCTACTTTTTGTTATATACCTTTCTCCGCATGATCATTTTCTCTCTCTCTCTATATATATATACAATATATACAGATATGTCCGACAACAGTAGGAACTCAGGATAAATAATTTTGCAACGTTCTTCCAATCCAAGCCTATTGATTATAACTCCTGGATTACCCACATTCGGTACAGATACCCGTGACGGCATCTTCCGTGAAGGAAAGTGGCTTGCCACTGACAAACTACTGAAATCAGAAAGTATGAGATGGAGGTAACCCAGTGCCATACTGGTTTCTTGGCTGAGATGGCATCACGATTACATAAATGTAAGCATCAGACATACTACATCGGTATCTTGAAGATATACTTTATGGTTTGAAGTATGACTTGCATTTGACTGCTTACCTAAAAGAGTGCCAGGTGGATCAAAGTCTTCATTCCTAAGATCCCAATTCTTATAGCTGAAATCCCCATGGTATTCGCTCAATGATACTTTCGGATACGACCTGATGATGCCCTCATTAACAAGCTCTTGGAACAAGTCCTCCGTAGTCCTATCCCCAGTAGGATCTTTTTTCCCTTTCTTTCCTTTCTTCTTCTTTCCCTTATTCCCTTTCCTCTTCTTCTTATTTCTCTTCTTACCCATCCGAATCCTATCTTGCTCCAAGGCGTCTTCTAACATTTCCAGTTCTATCCTCATAGCTTCATCTATCTTCTGTCTCACTTCTATTTGTACCTCATAGCATTTTCTATCGGTTATCATATCCATGTAGTGTTTCTCCAATGGGTTATCCAAGTCGTTGCGTTGGTCCCAAATCTCCGCATGTTCCTTCATACCTAGAAAACAGAGTTAAAAAGAAAACAAATATCATTCACTGAAATGATGAAATTGTTTCGTGATATCATGGTTGTGAAGACAACTTAACTGATATCAATTTACCTTGTTCATAAATAGGTAACCCGGCAGTTTCGTTATACTCGAATTCATACTCAGAAGGCTTCTTCTTCTTTTTCTTCTTCTTCGCAGCCTCAGCCTCTTTCTTCTTCTTTTCTGATTCTTTCTTCTTTTTTTCTGCCTCAGCCTTCTTCTTTTTTTCAGCTTCTACTTTTGCCCTGTCTTTGCCCTTGTTTTTCACTTTTTCTCTCCTTTTCTTTTCATAATCATCCAGGTACTCCTTGGGTGTCATAGTTTCACCACGAACCACCAAGATTGTACCTTAACATAATCATGAGCAATATTGTATACCATCTCCTACTCACAACCTAAAGTGATTGATGACTTCTCGAAAGTCATACTGTTGCTGTTAGGGATACAAGGCGTCAATAAAGAAGTCTAGATATTGATTGTAATCTGTTCCTCAACTAAAATGGAAGATGTGGGTTTTGTTTTTATACAGATATAGTAAAGAAGAAACAAGCTAATGAAAAAGGGACAGATTGTTTGCTGATAGCGTCTTAACTCCATTTAAGCTTGGGGAACATTCCAGGTACTTCTCTAGTTGACTGATCCAAACGTTAATATATTGGCCCCGGCGGTGAATCTGCTAATACGTAGAATACATGGGATACGATGCCGACGTTAAAGTGCTATGTTTTAATTTGTAATCAACCATACCTCCCTTCTCTTCTGGAGGAAACTTGTCAAACATTCTGATCTCTTTGTACCATACACGGAACCATTCCCTGATTTCGTCTCCGATATCCTCCATGAGACCAGGAGCAACAATTCTTAGAATTCTCGTCCTTTCGTCGTCGATGGACTGGATGTATTCCTTGATTCGTTGATCCCTGTACGTTCTTCTGACTTCAAGGTTCTTTTGGAAGATGTCGTAGGCTTCTGTTGACTTCCAGCTGGGTTCGTACGTGCCAATCAGCATCCGTCTTTCAACCTATAAACAAAATGTATATTGAGACTACATGTCATGAAAGGATAAGTAATATTATTGACGCATGTTAGCTAACCTCTTGAAAACGAAGCACCCATTATAATATGATTTATGTTTGTGCTTTTGGTCAAACAAGATTGACCCTCGTATCATCTGAATATTATCCTGTGGTTGTCTGATCTGATAAATCTTCATGTCTTGCTCAGTGGCAAAAAGCACATCAGAAACGACATTGTCATGTCCATATCAAAACGAGAAGATTCAGATTAAATAGGACTTCCCTTTACTCAAGTAAGGTACGAGTCTATTAAGGATGCGGAAATCTCTACCAAATGACAGAGCGATTCTACGAGTATACTCTCCTTCAACGATAAAATGTTGACGTCTGTCAGGAACCATATGAACCTGCAGATCTTTCTCCATGCCTCTCCCTTAGATTTTTGTAGAGCAATATTGGCCTGATACCTGCTAATAACCAGTAAAGGCTTTGTAGCTAACTTTTTTAAACCAACCTGAGTTCTAAACATCAGTTACAAGCTCCTTGTTTAAAGGTGATCTCGTCATCTGAGATGCCATTGACAACTAGTTTTTATCAACTAAATTTATTTATCATATGAAGAACTAACAAGATCATACCTCTTTGGCCCTCAGTTTGAGCCTGTCACTGCATCCTCTCCACCAACTTTGCAGCTTCAAAGTTGTATCTTCCAATAGGGATGTCTCATTGACTTGTTGAACCTTCTTCTGCTGGCTAGGCGGCATCGTTTTCATAGCCTGTTTTTTCTCAAAAATCGCCTTCTTGATGTTGAAATAAATCCTTTCTTGTCTAGCACGTTCGGCTGTCTGTATCAGCATGATGCATTTGGTAGTTCTTTCTTTGCGCTTTAAGGCTTCTATTTCTTCCGGAGATAACACTACCTCTTCTTTCACTAACTGTATAAAAGAATAATGGTTCATGTTTGCCATTTGGGCATCATCACAGTTACTTTGACTTATGGAGGAATGATTCACTAGAGTTACAGTTGGTCAAACTGGATTGAAACCTACATTTACAGAAGTTTTGCTTCGATATAGGTATAAAACCTTTTTGGATCACTTTTAACAAAATACATGTTTTACTTGAAGTCTCAAGCGAATATACCACCTTCTTAGGCTTTGGCTTCTTAGCAGCTTTTTTAGCAGCCTCCTCCTCTTCTGGTGTCACGTCAGGAGGCTTGTCTCCACCTTCAGCAATTTCTGCTCCCTCTACCGGTTCATTTTCAATTATAAGCTCAGGTGGAATGAATATCTTCTCTCCTCTGTTGATCCTTTGAACCATATCCTCGACGTCGCTGGGTCTTGGATACTTCAATGCTGGGTGTAGTATCTCTACATCATACGGGACTAGCTTTAACTCTATCAAACTTCCATCGACGTAGTGATATTCAGAGAGGTCAATTTTGCGAAGCTCTTGGTTGAATTCCCACAACCTGAAGTAGCAATGTTGATGTCAGTAACTCCAGAAACACAACACAGATTTAGTTCGTGGTCTTTATCAGGCAGACCCGCGGCTAGCTGTTTGAACTTCCGCATGCAATATCGATTATTCCGACCTCGCTTCAATTACTACTATCTTAGCTGAGCTTTCCGGAAAGGCTTTTTATTTATGTCACATAAGGGTGTGAATGAGGACAAAGAAAAGAAATACCTTTTGAAGAGAAACTATTAATTTTTATTACTTTCTTGATTAAGTGTAAAACTAAAAAATATGGCTTCGCGGCACTTCAGGATATGATGATCGCATTTGAAATCAGCGCCTCAAATTATCTAAGCGTACCAAGTTTCGTTCACTTGTGGACACAATGAACAAAAAAGGACATTTTTGCGTTGTGCATTTTCAAAGTTTTGTCATGAAAATACAAAAAATTCTTGACTGCTTGCAATCTAGACGGAATGTCATTTCGTGGATAAATTGGATAAGTATAGGCACGCATCTACTGTTTCTTTTTCCAGTCGGATCGACGAAAGGTCCAAAAGCCCAATTTTCTGTTCTAAATAGGTCTTTGTTTCCTGACTTTCGTTCACTTGCTTGTGATGACAATCAAAATTATACATGCCGTGCCTCGTCGAGCTTAACCGAAATCCGATGGTACCATATGCCTTGCTCTGTGTAATATTAAATGAAAATAACCCTCGTTTGCGAATTGTGAAGTCTGGTTTTATTGTTGCAAGTTATTCAAGGGGGTATTCAAAATATGGACGCATAAAATGGGTACACCAATTTTTGTGGGAAAACTTTTTATTCGACAACAAAGAATGAGAAAACGTGTTTTTTGGGATTGAATCGAAAGTGTCGGCAGGAACAGAAAAACTCTTCATTAAAGATTTTTATGAGACCTACAAAATAAGACCACAGGTAAAAGATCCGGCTAATAGCAAAAAAGTTATGACCGAAAACCGAGGCAAACTGCAGGTTTTGGCACTTGTTGGTAATGCGACAATGGTTCCTCGCAGATATTTGAAATTCTTTAAATTCGCAGGATTCGTACTTCTTAATAACCACAGCAAAATTGGAGTAGATTGGTCAAGTAGTTTTTGAGAATTTCTAATTGTTTATCCCAAATCACCTGTTTTCTGGCCATCAATACTACTCGTAGTTTATTCAGAAATATACAGGGTTAGCTCAAAGGACATTTTATAGCAAAATACACTAGTTTTCCTTGCCGATATGAATCGCAAACCACCTAATATAGATTTATCTATTCCCTGTTTGAAGTTTCTCAGACCTTGCTATTTTGTCTACTAACCTTATGGTAGCAGCGTCCATCAACTTTCTAACGGTCAACCGCTTTTGTGGTTGAACCATTTGGTCCAAGCATGTGTCTAATTCTTGGAACAACATGGCGTATCTCGCATATAAACCCCCCAGCAACATGTTGGCTAGGTTTCTATCCGTGATTGGCTTAGCCTTTTTTCTCCATGCTGCATCGCTGGCGTAGAGATCCTCCAACTGCTTTTTGGATGCAATCCACCATTTTGTGTAGTACCCGAAAGACATCTTATTGAAATTTTTATAAAACACGAAAAAATTTTGCCTCAAGCATTACGGTGAATTTGACATACAATGTACAGGTTAATATTGACAGTGATTCCTGACCTAGTGACTCAGAAAGCTTGATTTTATACAAGAAGTTTGTTTAGTGCAAAACGGGACAATGTCTTTGTCGACATCTACAGGAAACAATGCTGTTTGACTTGTGAGGAAATGATATAAGACAACAGTTTGGCCTTTAGATGTCGAAATACTATTTCTTGCATTTCACATCCATAAACATTGCGCATGCAGCATTTGTAGTCGAAGATTGCATATCAGTTGACCGGTGTGATGTGATAGCATTACTGGGTGAGTTTTTGTATTTTCGGAGGACTTTTGGTATTTTTTATAACGGGTGATTTTTTAAGAGGTATAGGATTTGATTTAAAAAAAAAACACAAAAAATTTAAAAAAACGATTAAATCTTTATTTGAGTCGATAGAACGGTCGATATAATTCAATGTTTAAAGATTATTTCATGTAAATGTTGGCCGCGGCTCCGCTTTAGATGGCCCATGCGCAAGGTCCAATTTTGGCACACTCTCTCCAACATATCGGCCGGTATCTCACGAATAAATGCTTCAATATTGGCTTCCAGTGCATCAATCGTTGCTGGTTTATCCCTGTAGACATTAACCTTAACATGGCCCCACAATAAATAGTCCAACGGCGTTAAATCACACGATCTAGGCGGCCAATTGACCGGCCCCAAACGTGAGGTAAACTGTTCACCGAACTCGCCTCTCAATAGGGCCATTGTTTCGTGTGCGGTGTGGCATGTGGCACCGTCTTGTTAAAACCACATGTCAGCCAAGTCCAGCTCTTTCATTTTGGGGAAAAAAAAGTTTGTTATCATCGCACGGTAGCGCTCGCCATTCACAGTTACGTTCCGGCCATTGTCGTCTTTGAAGAAGTACGGCCCGATGATGCCACCGGCCTATAATCCACACCAAACAGTGATTTTTTCGGGATGCATTGGTAGCTCTTGCAATGCTTCTGGCTGGTTTTCACTCCAGATGCGACAATTTTGCTTGTCAACGTACCCATTCAACCAGAAATGAGCTTCGTCGCTGAACACAATTTTTCGATAAAAATGTGGATCTTTCTCCAACTTTGCCAGCGCCCATTCACCAAATTGGAAACATTGTGGGAGGTCTTGTGGCTTCAATTCTTGCACCAGCTGTATCTTATAAGGTTTTACACCCAAATCCTGTCGCAAAATTTTCCACGTAGTGGAGTAACAGAGGCCCAATTGCTGCGAACGGCGGCGAATCGACATTTCACGGTCATCACTAACACTGGCGGATACAGCCGCAATATTTTCCTCAGTCATCACCCTACGTCTGCGTGTTGGTGGTGTAATGTCCAATAATGTAAACTGGGTTCGAAATCTAGTCACAAGCTTCCGAATAGCTCCCTCAGTAGGCCGACCAGATTGCCCATAAATTGGAAGAAGTGCTCGATGCACTCTCTTAACCGAGCATGAATTTTGATAGTAAAATTCAATAATTTGCAAGCATTGTTCGTTCGTAAGTCGATTCATGGTTAAATTATAGACCAAACTGAACAATTTTGACAATGACACAAGACACGATTCATGCGTCATCTGTCAAAAACAGTGTCAAAAAGATACTAGCAAAAAAAATTACCCATTACGATATATCAGGGTGACGTGTCTGTTTCAGTAACAAAAAACGTCAGATAACCTGATGCTCGCTTGTCACTTTGGGAGGCGGGACGGGACGTCCTTTTGGCAGCGGGAACGCCTAATCCAGGCGGTTCTGAGTTGTGCTGGTTTTACGCGGTGCATGTTGCAGGACTGCTCAGATTGTTGTAGTACCACACTGTTTACTAACGTGAAACGGGAAAGAAAAGCAAATAAACTGTCACATGGAACACAGAAGAACAAATTATTTTGTCATCACGTTTGTGATATATATTTGAAAAGTACCACAGTGTTGGCCGACATAGTATAAGTTTCAGATGTTACTTGTACAAATATACAGGGTGACTTCGAAGTTGAGTCATTTATTTTAACAGTGAGTAGATCTGGTCAAAAGAAATGTTTTTTTCCTTTACCATTTTTCTGGTAAAATTAAAGTAACAAAGTTATAGCCCTTTGGAAGTTTGAGTACCGCCCTGTCTCAATAATAATATCATGTGCTCGTGTTTGGCAACAACGGATATAATCCGCCTTATCGGTTCATCGCATCGGAAACAAAAAAGCGAAAGAATTTGGAACGATGTTTTTACAATTATTTTATTCAGTTGTATACATACAGTCAGTGTCAGTCGGTAACGCGTGTGAACAGTGGTGTCTGTTACGTGGCTCAAACGAAATAAAAAATGGCACATGTTTATGCGGATCGGTTTCCCAATCGAGTGCAACCAACCCCTCGTGCCTTTGTTAATGTAGTACAACAGGCTCGTGAATCAGGTGACTTAAGACCTCACAGGGGACCTCACGATCAAATACAGGTCCGCACTGAAATACTTGTCGGGAGGATACTTTATAAAACAAGGTAAACATTTTTTTTTTATTTTTTTTTTATTTTTACACACATATTTTGGTTTATCTTCCTTCTACAATCATTATCTGAAAATTAATGACTCAACTTCAAAGTCACCCTGTATGTATATGTATTAATTTTGAATAGGGGTTTCTAGGAAACTACAAAAAACTTTGGACCCTCAAACATTTTATACCAAAATAAAGGTGATAAAAATGATAATGCCGCACATACAGGGTGTCCCAACTGTGTGAGGAGGAAGTATGGCACCTAAATAGAGGTTCCTATGAAAACTGTATATATAGGTTATTTATATGGTATCTGGAGGCATATTTCTAATATATTCACAATTATGGAGGGTGTCCCAATATTGACTTACATGTCAAAGTTGATTTCTCTTAAATGGAATGCCCTATTTTTTATAACAAATTCGGGTAGACCCTGTCAAAAGAATAACATTGTTATGATGAGAACATCAGTTGGGACAATGGGTGCTTTATCTAAAAAACATTAAAAATTTTTTTCTATTGCACTCAATTTCAGTCTTATTCATCCATTTTGCGAATTTTTTGAATGATCAATACAGAGAGGTCAAAAATGCAAATAATACATCTGCGTATAAGATATAAGCAAAACACTTTGTATATTTTTGCACTATCGGATCCTCATTTATATTGGCTTGTTTTCAATATATGTAGGTTGGTACCAGGTTGTTGAAATGGTTTTTGCGTAACAGCTGTTTTTCCCAAAAAAATTTGATGTTTCTCTATTCATACGAGTCACATTATCTATGAAAATAAACAACAAGCAAAGGACTATTGAAAATATGTCTAAAAAATCAGGCAGTTATCACTAAACAATGCTTTTGCGTTGTAATTTATTATTACAGATTGAATTAATTTTCTCACATGTCTAAAAATGACGCCAATTTGTGAATATAACTAAAATTTAAACTATTGGTACTACAATATAAAATGTTCACAAATGTCTCGTTGATATTAAATACACAATTGACGTCTTCGAATGAGTGTTTGTTTCACACTTTGTAGCGTGTGTCCACTGATATTTAAAAACGCTTCTTGTGGTCTCTGTTTCATATCCTCTGCATTCGACTTAGGCTAAAATTGAGTAAACTTTTATTTACGCAAAATCTACTACTCCAACTATCAAGATAGCAGGTTGGAACACAATGTATAGGGGGGTTTCCATCTGGGTTTCCATTTAAATTTTTTGAGAAAGAGTGAATTTTGCGTTCACTAGCCCGCGGTATAGTTGCTGCACGAAGCTTGAAAGAAGTTTAAATATCAAGGAATTATTATGGGCTATAAAGCTCATTCTGACAAAAAGGGCGCTATTCGATCTTCAAACGTGATTGACTTGCAAGCTGTCAAAGTTGAATATTTTTTCAGACAAAATATCCCGCAGCTCCAGAAGTGGCGATCCAGACCTCTCAGTATGCTATATCAAACTTCTTCCTTTGAAGGAACCTTCCAGAATATACAGGACATTCAATTTTAAGTAAGGAGCGTATACAGGGTGGCGCATCGAAAACGAAATAGACGCATTTACTGGCAGCTCAGTTTTTTTTGGAAAAACGCTCAGACCCGTCGTGTTCCCGAGGGGGACACAAGTTTGGCAAAAAATCACGTTAACACGTGCCGCCCCCCTGGGCGGGGGTGACACCAACCCTAAAATCTTAAATGGAAAGGGGGGTCGAGTGATACCTTATTTCAAAGGTCTTCCAAATCCCTTTATAATGATGTAAAATACATGAGCTTCAGTTCAGTAGTTTTGAAGATTTATTGATTTAAAGCTTAAAGTAGCCTTTAATAGGTACATCAGATTAGTTTGTACTACTTTCAGAAGAAATTTGACTAAAAGAATTTATTTAATAAGTAAATGCTTTTCTTCACTACGCCCATGGTTTGTTTATCATTTTGTTGTTGAAAATAGCTATTGGAGCGTTTTTTTGTGTCAAAAAAGTTATTCCTTGAAGAAACATAAGGAAATACATATCTCGTACTTATTTTAAATAGGAATTTAGTACATAATTTGCGATTGATTTGACCAAACTTTGTTGCTAAAATAACTTGTAACGCTTTATTACATAAATTGACCATGGTATATTCCACAGCAGAAAGAGTTGAAATCATCGAAATATTTTTCGAAAATAATCAGTGCGCTAATAGAACAGCAGAAATATTTAATGAGCGACATGAGAACAGTAACGTGCATCGAAAATATGTTCTAGAACTTGTAGCTAAATTTCGGGAAACTGGGTCAGACGCCAATAAAAAATGCAACATTGAAAATCCCATAAGGAACGAAGCAATAGAACTGGGGGTTTTAGGGCAAGTTTATGTAGATCCTACGTTAAGCACCCGCAAATTGGAGACTGTGTGTGGTGTTAGTCGACGTGCTGTCCAACGGATTCTAAAGGCCCATAGTTTTCATCCGTATAAAATTCACCTCGTACAAGAACTTAATGAAGACGATTTTGATCGGCGATTACAATTGTGTGAAGATATGAGTGAACAAATTATAAACGATGAACATTTTCTATTCAACACTTGCTTTTCCGACGAATGTTCCTTTTTCTTAAATGGCGTAGTAAATCGTCATAACTGCCGATATTGGTCCGGTTCTAATCCCAGAATTTATCATGAGTTTCATACACGGCAGCCACAAAAATTAAATGTTTGGGCTGGTATTTTTGGCGATCATTTAGTTGGTCCTTTTTTCTTACCTGGAAATTTGACCGGTGAAATGTATTTGGAATTACATAGATCCTGCATTAACAGCCATAATTAAAAATCAGAATGATCGGCGGTACATGTTCCAACAGGATGGTGCCCTACCAGATTACGCATTACGTCTTCGACAATATTTAGATCAGACGTTTCCAGTTCGATGGATTGGTGGAGGAGGTGCCATTGAATGGCCGCCAAGATCGCCAGATTTATCACCTTTGGATTTCTTTATGTGGGGTCATATAAAAAACAAAATCTATGCTACTCAGCCAACATCATTAGAAGACCTGCGACAAAGAATTGTGAATGAGTGCCTTCAAATTACTCCTCAAATATTGCAAAACGTGTGGCAACGTTTTGAGCAAAATCTTTATTATTGCATGGAGAGTCATGGTAGCCATTTTCAACATTTACTTGCCTAACGGGTCAGTTCATTCTTCATTTTTACATTACTTTGCTGCCAAATGTTTTGATCTCCACTAATGATGATGTATTAGTTTTATTTAAGCTTTAAATCAATAAATCTTGAAGTTCATTAATTTTATATCATTATAAAGGGAATTGAAAGACCTTTAAAACTAGGTATCACTCGGCCCCTTTTTCCATTTAAGATTTTGGGGGTGGTGTCACCCCCGCCTAGGGGGCTGCACGTGCTAACGTGATTTTTTGCCAAACTTGTGTTCCCCTCGAAAACAAAATCGACGGGTCTGAGCGTTTTTCAAAAAAAAAACTGGGCTGCCAGTAAATGCGTCTGTTTCGTTTCCGATGCACCACCCTGTATGTTGTTTGCCTGTAATTTTTGTGGATAACTCTTCTAGATATCGTTTTTAACAACAATGCAATGAACCGATGCAACACTAAAAACTCACGTTGTATATTAGAAACACTCGTCCTTTTTGTATCATCAGGACTAGAAAAGGTGAGAGAGAGAGAGAGATTACATTCTATCGACATTTACGACTATTTCTAAGGTAAGCACAGAAAACAACAAAACTGATAGATACTCTTCTCAAAAGCCCTGAGTCCTTGGATAGCAATCGTCCCATACTTTCAATAACCATATCACGAAACTTTCTTGTCCCGAACCTCGTTAACACGGCCGCATCAGTATCGCGCCCATTGCTCTCCGTTTCCCATTGGTCGTCGCTCTGAGCGTCGGCCAATCACGGCACAGGCAGTGCCGCGACGCCGGTCGCCACAGCGTCGTGCGGAAATCGGAAAATCAGTTAGCGTGGAACCATCGGGGTGAAAATACGTCTTTTCGCCCTTATGGAGCTTGTCGCACGTGTTCTAGACTGAGATTCGTAGTGCTCGGGATTTGAGATGTTGGGGCAACAGACAGGACTGGTGATGGGGAGTAGTGCCAATACGGGTGTGAGGTATCTGGTGTTGGTCATGTGCAGCTTCTTCGTCTACGGTGAGTCGAACAGATTCTAGTTCACAAAATATTAGGCGTAGAACTGGACGTCAAAATGAGATTTACAAAAAATCTGACAGGAAAAACCTATGCACGCTTACGCAGCCTTTATTCAAACACGTATCTGTTAAACTTCAGAATGAGGAAAAAGCCTTGCGACACCTTGGTTCTGTCTATCTTCCTGCCTTCGCTTCATATTCGTCATCAGAAAATTCGACCATGTATCCTATAAGTATGCAGAGTTGAAATGATCGCATTTCATAAGATAGTCAACAAAATGTGACCATATCGTTAATCCAGAATATGTTACCAGCTGGTTAATTGTTCTTTGAGTACGACAAACGTTTTTTTTTTTGAAACTAGTAACTTCAGGAAATAACAACAAAGTAATCACGAAAAAACAATCTAAAATACTTAAAATCGCACAACGTGTCGAAATAAATTTTTTGCATATATTAGATATCAAAAATTAAGCTATTACCTCATGTGGTCACCCTACTCTTCTTCAGTTGATGTATAACCTAAAAATGTAATAGAAATTAAGATGGTTTACATTTCACATACGTAGAATAATTTAGAAGTTCAATAGACAAACACAATATTCCACTTGGCTCAGTATTTTAACTCCAAATAATCAAATGATAACGTAATTCAGGAGTGATGTACTAACCTGTGAAACACGTTCCGCGCTCGACGGCTTTTTGACCTTTTGATTATTTAGTAACGTATTACTAGAATTTCTTAGTAACGTATTACTAGAATTTCCGGTTCCGATAACAACTTTGTTATTAACGACCCCCATGTTAAAATGTGAACAAAGAGCTCCCAGCACCTGTATTGGTAATTAATTCAATTATTTTACGATTTGATCAAACATGTTTACCATTTCATGAAATAACCGCGCGATTAATTGATCATATCGATGAACGATAATCTGACCAACGCACATGATCTGACCCGTGAATAATAATAAATTTCATGAAATGATCGAGCATTGGTCTTCAATCTTGCGAAGCATTGATCAGGTCAAGCAGTTAGAGTTCGAATTCACCTTCTGTAGGTCCCCATTTCCTTTCTCTGATTCCTCCAAAGAAAACTTAAGACATGCAGGGACCATGGAAAGGCCGGAATATAAAATATGGACGATTCTTATTCTTTTACTGGATCGATTTTCAAAACCTATAAGGCCGTTTCATCCTTAGCATAGTAGCAACATTGTGTCAGAGCTTCATCAAAATCAGAGTTACAGAGGGACCAAGGGTTGGGTGACCGACGGGTTTGATTGACAATTTTTCACGATTACAATACTTTCTCGCCAGTTGGCGTACGTAATTCGTAGAATTTTTACACCTGAAAATATTATTTCACTCCCTACTCATAAACGATGGAAGCATTGTGACTAATTGTAATAACTTTTTTCGATGCCTAACAGGAGTCACGGAAATGCATGAAATTAATTTTCGTCGGACTGTATGTCTGTCGGTCAGTCTGTCTATTACACGTAATTTGATAGAGACCGATAAAACCACGATTTAATAAAATTTGAGATTTGAACATGGGCTCAATTTTTTATTTTTATTATTTATCGTTCCCCCAACATGACCTTAGCAAAAGTTTTCTAGTTTACGAAATATTGCCACTCTTAAGCTTTGTCAAAAAATCCCTACTTTTGCTCGTTTTTTGCCTATTGTGGCTACAAAGAAATTGTAACCTACGATTTCATTAAAAACTAGTACGGTATGCTGAAAAAAATACTACATTTGGTTTCAACACCTTTACTAAAGTTTGATTAAATACTGTGAAAAAAATATACCAGACTGAATCAGCAAATAACATTAAAAACTAGCTAATTAGTGCTCTTTCAAAAATAGTATAATATTTGTAGTTTCTTTTAATTAAAAACTGAATAATTCCAACTTTTGTCATTGAAGTTGTAATACTTGCGAAATACTACAAATAGAAGTGTCAATCTACCTAGATGTCACTCTGGCGTGATATTTCTGGGAACCCTGTATACAGCCTTCGGTGATGTTAAACTAGTAAAAGTGTGTCATCCAAGTCATCTTGTCATTTATTGTCATGTCACCATTTCTGATCTTCCCCACGAATGCACCACTTCTGAGATCACGTAAGAAACCCAAAGATTTTGTATATAACACCGAATGTCCATTCTGCCTCTGTAGATTGAAAACATTCTCTAAATCTAAATGTCTTCATGGATTTTGTACGACTTGCGTTGAAACATACCGTCTAAGATATTCAAAAAACTTGTGCCCGTTGTGTAGGAAGCCTCTGATAAACTTGAGAAGTTGTGAATCCTTAGAAGAGAATGCTTGCAGAAATTGGTTTGACGTAACATCTAATTTACGGGTGATTGCAAGAGAATATACCGTTATAGACTGCTGTTTTGAGAAGGTAGTGTTTTACCTATTGTGGGTGGTATGTCCATGTTTGAATTTCGTTTTTTGAGATGACAAACTACAATAAAATGTTATAACACTTGATTGTGAGATATTCGAATTAACTTTAGTCCATGATGCATCCGCCAAACAATCTTTGTGTAAATGAAATGTTTGTGAAATTTACTTACGGGATGTAAGAAGGAAAATGAGTCCAAATCCAAAATAGAACATTGTCAAATTGAAGCAAGATAATGTATTATTTTTGAAACTAACTGCATGTGATCAGTATTCGTGGAAATATGAATGAACACATAGAGTTCGTGTGAGTATAGATCCGCAAATGTTCACATACATCAAGGAAATGTTTAAATATAGCATATTTAAAAAGCTCTAAAGGTGTGAGTTACATTTGACATTCAAACCAATTTTTGTTTGAGAAGATCTGAGAAATATGTTTAGATGAAGCATAATCAGTCAGTTGGTGAGCGTAGAAAGATAGTAAGTACATCACATTATGTAGGTTGAGAAGTGAGTCCAGCACTGTGAGTGATCAGTTACGGCCTTCCCAAACGACATAAATATATATATGTATTTTAACTACTGACACTGTATGTCACTATATTCGAATTGATGAAATTTGACTATTTTTATTTTGTAGCGTGACTTAACCTTACCTATTCGCTATGTGCGTGACGACAGTGCTGCCTAGTGACTATACTTATTCGAGACTCGGGACCTGTCAATTCTTGGCAACCAGATGCTTTGATAACAATTTTCGGCTAGTTTTTCGATGAAATTAAATGAAACCAAATGAAAGTACTCGAGAATGTTGTGGTGCATGTTAAACTAAGCAATTTGCATACTCTTACAGTAAAAGAATGTGACAATACGTACTTCTTCGGTATTGGAATAATCCATCTAAAATACAGGAGTTTATTGAATTAGTAATATAAGTGATGATTTTATGAGACACGGTAAGATTATTTCAAGATTTATACCATCAATACCATATCGAGCGATTTCAACACACTCAAAAATAGTTCTGACGTAAATACTCGTGTTGCTATAGTAGTAATCCAAAGTGTCATAGTCTATTGATGAGCTGGCCCAAGATATCTGAAAAAATTGTTATTTATACATCCGGATTATCTAGCTGATCGGGAATACAACTTTTTTTGCTGCTAATATTTAAATTTATTACTTTTTTCAAAGCACTTCGGTTTAATTGGTATTTCCATCCACACAGTATTTCAAATAATTTTCGATATATATGGCTATATCCGTTTGAGTTTTCATTTGTTTATAGTTCCCAATTGGCAGCAGATTTGTTCTTCTTCCGGAATTTTTCGCTTTTTTAGCCTAATCATGTGTAGAATACTGAACGTTAACCATGGGGGTTTTTGACTTTAATTTAAATTTCCTTTACAGGAGAAAGCACATCGAGAATATTCAATAGTAATTCATTTAAGACTAAAATCTTTTCCTCGATATTTGGTAAATAGATCAACATCAAGTAGAAATTTCCAAAAACTCATTGAGCAAGTCTTCATCCAGATTATTTTGATGTTAGTATGAACACTCTATAGTAGCAATAAAACATCTACCAATATCATACTGGGTTATGTTGCTTACTTCTTCCCCTTTACAGCAGCTAGTCGTTTATTTCTTTGCTCTAATTTTCATGTTGCTGTACGAAATTTGATACTTGCGTAAAAGTGCTCTATCAACCTAGATATGCAATGAACTACGAGGGATGTCTTTTAAGTTTTGCACATGGAAATTAAACAACACGGTGTTTAGTTTTAAATGACTTTATTGTTTTTCGAAGTACTCTCCACGAAGATATACACACATCTGCATGCGCTCGAACCAATTTTCGAAGCACTTATTCCACTCGTTTGCTGGCAGATCCAAAACGGCATTTTTGAATGCGTCAACTGCTTCTTCTGGTGACTGGAACCCTTGACCACGCAGTATGTTTTTAATTTTCGGGAAAGTAAAGAAATCGTTAGGACTTAGATCAGGACTATATGGAGGATGGTCTAATAATTCCACGTTTTCTTCCGTTAAATACTGCCTTGTTTTTTGGGCTGTGTGCGAGTTTGCATTGTCTTGGTGGAGGATGATTCTTCTTTCGGAGTTGATTTTTCGAAGCTCGGTGATGACTTTTGGCAAAAAAATGGTGGTATACCAATCCGCAGTAACAGTTCTTTGCTCATTAACAGGAATTGTTGCAATATGACCCGCTTTTGACTCAAATGCCGCGACCATCTTTTTCGAAACACTTCGAGAACGGATGACTTTTGTTGGCTTTTCTTCACCTTGGAACACCCAAACAGCCGACTGTCGTTTATTTTCTGGTACATTATAGTAAATCCACGATTCATCACCACTAACAATGCTGTACACATTTTTTGAGTTTCCGGAATTGAAACGGTCTAGCGTTTTTTGACACCAATTAACCCTGGCTGCTTTCTGCTCTTCAGTCAATAGGTAGGGTATCCAACGGGAAACTAATTTTCTCACTCCTAATTCTTCATGTAAAATTTTTTGAATTGAGGTCTTTGAGATTTTCAAGGACGCCTCAATCTCGCGATATGTCACATGTCTATTTTCAATGATGAGTTTGCGCACAGCATCGACGTTTTCCTGGGTGATTGCCGTTTTTGGTGCACCCACCCTGGGATCGTCGCTAAGACTCACCCGTCCACGTTTGAATTCTCCATACCAACGGGAAATTGTCGACTCATGTGGCGCGTCGTTGCCGAAAATAGACAATAACTCAGCAAGGCATTGTTGTTGCGATAATTGTTGTAATAAATTATGGCGAGAAAATGTTCTCGGTTGAGCTCCCTTTTTCTAATGACTTGGTGACACTTAAAAATTCACTGTAGTGAGAATACTGCACGTATTGTTGTGAAACTTTGATTTTAAGTTTACTAAAGAGTGAGGTTAAGATTCAGTACTGACGTTCGATCCTCGCCGCCTACTAGGTTTCTATATGCAAAACTTAAAAGACATCCCCCGTATTTTCCCGTTATTTTTACAGTTTACAACTGGGATCCTTTTCGAGAATTTAAATGTTTTCACATAAAAAAATTTATCAAATTTACATCTGTCAGTCCCGAGTAATTTCACATGTTTACTACATCAAGCGTTTCGAGCGACTTGACGGCCCCAACCACCCCATTTTACGTAGCGAATTTGTAAATCAGCGATCTTACCGCTAAATACGTAAATATGGATTCTACAGATATTTTGAAACATCGATCTCACAAACCAAAACGACTTCTATTCATCGTCTGTTAAGACAGTCAGTAAGATCTTTGTTCTTGGTTAAAGTACCATAGGTCTGTCTTAGTCTTGCCTAAGAAGAGAAGTACGAACAGGGTGTAAGGCTATAGGTTAACCCCCTCCAACTGTTTTATATGATTTTCTAGAAGAAAAGGTTGTGTTTAAAAGTTTTTCATGTAATACTTTTTTGTATCAGAAAGGTGCTGTCGAATGAAGTTGTATTTTTCCAAATATTGATATATGATTTTATAACATATTTTTGATATTTTAGTCAAAAACTTGAAGTATGTGTGTCACTTAATCACATACATTCAGGTCCATGTTACACAAACTTTAAGTTTTTTACCAAACTAATCACAGGAGGTATGTCAAACCATATATATTTTGAATTAGAAAAAAGAGACTTTCCCTAAAAATGTATGGGGTGTTCTATTAAAAAAAACAGCTTTATCCGATACACCCGTGTACACAAAAAACATTACATGAATAACTTCATATCAGATCCTATAACTTTTCCTGAAATGGATGTCGTGAAAAGGTAGATAGTATACCGAGGCATTTCCACATCCGGAAATGAGAAGTTATAAATGCATATCTTAGGAATAAACAGGATGATTTATCTAAATATGCCAAATACTTAATATCACATATTTCAATCACTGCTGAACCGATTTTGTTGACATCATGCACAATGATAAAGTTAGGTACCTAGAAGTAACGTAAAACTTTAGCGAACGACTAAAAGCTCCAGGTTCGGACTTAATATTATTCTCACCTTCGCTTTTCTCAAAATCAGCAACTTTTATGCAGAATATTGAAAAGTTTGATTATGCAAAAAAGCCAATATTTGTTGCTAATAAATAAGCAAAATAGATTTTCAGTTAAAAAATTATTCATTCAAATATACTATTTTTAGCAGTTTATGTGAGACAACATTAAAAATTAAGCGAATTCAGCTTAATTTCATCAAAATTTTACAGAGCAATGCTCAAAATTGAACTAGACACGTTCTGGGAACTCAAAATTCTAGGGCCGAAATCAGTTTCTTATTTCCTCGTACTTCATTAAATGTTACGCTCTGTAAGTTATACTCCGAATTCACCATTATTTTGCTGAAAACAGAGCATATAGGATGCAGAATTGCTAAAAATAGGATATTTGGATTAATAAAAAAATTTAACTAAAAAACCAAAGCAGGCGCAATCAATCTATTTTGCCAATTAATTAACACCATTCATTGCCTTTTTTTGTACACAGTCAAGCATTCCAGCATTCAGCTAAAAAAAAGTTGATTTTGACTGAAAAACAAAAAGTTAAAAAGGTGCGGCCCTAGGATTCCCAAAGGCCGTTAAGTGTAACGTTACTCCCAGGTAAGTTTATTATCGACAAAAAGAATTAAAAAAAAGTCGGTCTTGTAACTCCTGAGATATAGTAGAGTATAGTATGTGGTTTTAAAGTGTCTAACTTGGTTTTGATCACCAAAATTAGCGCGATACGAAGCGGATTTGATCTGCGGACTACTGAGGTTCTCAAGAATATGTAGGTACATGATGAGCCCTACCTTATACTCGTATTAATCATTTATCTCGCCTATATTCAGGGTGTCCCACTGCAGCGATTGATTACGCCAAAATTTAAACAATTATTATGAAAACTTGTAGTCGTGGTATAACCGATATGAGAAATTCGGCTAAAATATTTTCATAACGAATATGGAATACCCTGCATACATTTTTGAAATATTTGCAAGATTCTAAATACATTTTTTTTTTTGGCTTTAGGACCTAATCCATGCAGCCAGAAACTAGGTTGTTATATTTTACATTTCTAATTATGGACAAACACACGACGTCACAACATCCATGGCCAAGCCGAGATTCGAACTCGCGGCCCGGCCGACCGGCTGATCAGTAGCACGACACTCTGACCCACGCGGCCAACCGAGGTCCCCTAAATACATTTCATGTATAACATCATATACTTAACTCTAATCGTGTTTAAGAAATATCAAATTGTTGCAAAAAATCACAAACGGTCCATTGATACCTATAATTTTTTTGTATATTTTTGTTCTTGTCGAACGATTTGTAACTGGTTCCTTATAGAAGGGGGTCCAAACAAATGAAAACCCCCTGTTTTTATAATCTCATCATCTTAAGCAATAAAAATAAGGGCAGTTTCGTATAAGATTACCTACTTCGCATGTTAGTAGTTTAGGGAATATTTGCAAGTCCGTCTATACCGCATTTCAAACATAATTTTAGGCATTTGTTATAAGTAAGACTTTCCTCACGAATAATAAACAAAATTTTTAATAACGGATGTTACTTGATTAACGCATAAAGAGGATAAGGTGCATCCGCGGGTATAGTCTAGTTCTAGTACAATATAAACTAAAATTTTAAATCTTATAGATATACGTCTTCCGTTATGTTTGATATGGTAAAAATATTTTAGTTTGTACAATCCTAAATTTGTTTCAGCTAGTAAAATTGGTGTATTGCTTTACGTTATTCATGCTGTACGTACAGAAGTGCGGATCAAAACCGTTATCCGTGCCCTAGACATTTTTTCTCAAATTTACAAATACTTCTCTCGATAAGGAGACATTCTAAAACTGATGTTTATAGAAACATGTCATGTATCATTTCTGAACTAGATACTCCTCGCTGTTATTTGAATGACTTTGCTTAGTTTAGCACATAATTTATTAAATCAAAGTCGAGTACAGAATCCACAACTCAAGCTCCTCTATTATTTGCTATTTCAATTCACCTGTTGAAATTTGGGCAGAGTCACGTACTGGCACAATGAACAAAGCTGGTCGAAATCAATATCAATTAAAAGTAATGTAACCCTTCTAAATATATTGTTCTCCAATAAATTATAACGAACCTAACCACATCAGAGTAACATGTAACCAGCACTGAGGAATGAGGTTAAAACCTTTGAAGTGGGAACAAGCACATCAATTATCTTGTGACCTTAAACATCATTGTCAGTATTGTTTATAGTACGGAGGTTATCGGGCGATTATGACCGAAACCTTGCACTTCAGTCAGACGTAGTGCAACTTTGCACACAGGTAGTACACGGAAAATATTACAATTAAGATGTGCTGCCCGATTAAGGGAGCGATCAAAGTGCGTATACAGGATGATTAAGAATAAATGGACACATGCTGTATATCGTGAAGCACACGTTGTTGAATAAAAGTATTTAGGCCAAGAGTGACCATTAGAAAACGCTCTGAACTAGCTATCAGTTTCTAAAATGGCCGCTAGGTGCGTAAATCTAACCTCAATATACAAAATTGCATTTTTCTCAAAATTAACATTCATTTAAATCATATTTTCTGGTTAGAATGGAAAATTTGGGAACTTTCTACAGAGTGTTAATAAAGTACGTGGAGAAACTTTAACCATCGAATCCTTGGTGAATTTGAAGACGAAATTTCCATATGAACATGGGTCCGCAACGGCTTTGTTTTCAAGCCAGCGCATCTTAGCACCAAAAGAAATGATGATATTGTTCTAAAAAATTATAAAAGAATGGAACGTATTTTATTTTAGTTAAGTATGCCCTGTGGTGAATATCATATGATTTACAGTTGTTTTTAGACCCTCCTAGTACATAGGTACGGATAATGTTATCCAGAATTTTTTGAAAAAGTAGCATGACATTGATTTGTTTTGGTCGCAATATTTTAATATTTAAGCATTGCGCTCATCTAGACACCTATGACGTACCCGAAAACAATTGATTTAATTTATTTTCTCAAATAATTCGACAGCTGTCAAATATTTGTTTTCTTGTCTGGTCATTCTAAGACTCCAAATATTTCTAAGTTTTAGTGATTACTAATTGCCATAAATGTCCAGTTCAGTAATCAAGAAATGACAGATACGCATTTTGTTTACGGAATGGCTCTGGGTAACGCTCGACAAGCACGACGTTTCTATTGTGATCGATTTCCACAACGCCCGCTGCCTAATGTACAAACTTTCTTCAACATTCACGCTCGACTATGTGAAAAAGGCAGTATCAAGAGATCTACATATGTTGCAGGAAGATCCGCAAATGTAAGAACCATCCAAATCAAAGAAGCTGTGCTTAATAAAATCGAAGAGGACCCTAAAAGAAGTACACGAAAAATTGCGCACCAGCTAAATTTAAATCATGTAACGGTATGGCAAGTTTAGACCGATCAGCAACTTTATCCATATCATATACAACGTGTACAAGCGCTTTGGCCTCGGGATTTGCCTATCAGAGTTGATTTTTGCAACTGGCTACGTGAAAAAGCAACACTAAATCAAAATAAATCGAATACTATTCACGGATGAAGCATGATTTTTCGCGGACAGCAATGATAAATTTCCATAATAACCATGTATGGTGTGAAGAAAATCCCCATGCCATAATTGAACATATTACGCAACACGACTTTTCCTTCAATATTTAGTATATACTAGTTAGTGACCACTTGATTGGCCATCATTTCCTTTTCTCCAGACCTAGATAATAATTATCCAAATCGATTTATTAGAAGAGGCGGACCACATCCATGGCCATCTAGATCGCCTGACATGAATCCTATCGATTTATTTTTATGGGGACATTTGAAATCATTAGTATACAAGACTCCTTTTCGAAGCGTGGACGGCTTAAGAGTCAGAATTGTCGTATACAAAATATTCCGGGTATTTTCAGGAGAGTTCGTCAGTCAATATGCAAAAGACTAGATGCCTGTACTGAAGTCGAAGGTGGTCACTTTGCACATTTATTGTAAAAAAGCTATTCGATATTTTCTATTGTCGTTCTATTCGAATGTTGATTTTCAAAACTATTGACCTAAATCATTTTTTTTTTCCAAAAATATAGGATAATACTATTTCCATTCACGGTCATATTGAGCCTCAGCAACTTGTAAGATGTGCAAAATTTATCATAGGTTTTACCAACTGTTCAATAAATACGTTTCATTATCCATAGAAATGTTTGGAACATTACTCGTATTTCTTTAGTGATAGTGTTCTAGGTCGAAAAGAAAGCCGTTACGGACCCATGTTCATATCAACATTTAGTCTTCAAATTAACCAAGGATTCGATGGTTAAAGTTTTTCTACATACTTTATTAACACCCTGTATATACATATTTTTTTTTTGTTTTCTTTAGTGTGGAAATGCATGTTTGGAAAATGTAACTTCTTTCTGTCACCATCGATTTCCATCTTTGTTTTATTTGGATGAAATTGATGACATTTTCGATAACTGTTAGGTCAGATCTGCGGAGTTCTTTTTTTAGCCGCTGGGGTCGTAGTAATAACGTCAAAACAGGATACTCGTTTTTTCATTTTTCTGATCAATATTATACAGGGTGTTTCAGTTTATTGTTGCATAACTTTAAGATTCGATAGAACTTTTAAAATTAATGCATAAAGTCTATATAAACATGGGTCGAAAAATGCGTGGCTTCCGAAATACAGGGTGTTTAAATTTACTTTTTAAAATAGTTTTTTTAAATATTTCCAACAATATTTGATGTATACCTAACAGTGAAAATTGGTATACAAGGGTTTTTTGGTATGAAAAAACGAACCACGGACATAGTTTTACTGTAGCCGCTAGAGGTCGCTCTCTACTGTACCTGCAGTGTATTTAAATGACCGAAACATTTTTCTTAGTGCAATTTTTTACTTTTTGAACAAAAAAACTGATTCTTCGCACTTTCCTGCATAAATAAGCTCTCCTGTGAGTTTTCGTTATAGTTGGCCGTTTTTGAGATATTTCGATTTTTAAGGTTCGATGCATTTTTAATTATTTATGGAAAAATAATATTTTTTTTTAAGTTTTCGAGTTGGGCATTACAGGTAATTGAGATGGTCGTTCAGATTGTGTTTTTAAACACAACAATAATTCCTAACTCCAAATAAACACACAAAAAACATAATTAATTTGTTTAATTTTCCAATATTATTTTTAACAAATTAAATTAATTATTTACAACTAAAATGCTATTGGATAGTTAGGACAAACATACAAAATCTAAAGTAGTTGCTCGAAATGTAAACCCAATTGTTCAATACACAATTCACATCTACGAATGATGGAACGTGGTATAGCATTATTCAAATCAGGCCTTATTTCATCACATGCATTCCTGATTCTGTCTATTAGCATATCTCTTGTGGTTACGGGAGTCTGGTACACTTTTTCTTTTAGAGATCCCCACACAAAGAAATCTAATGGATTTAGGTCACGGGATCGTGGAGGCCAGGCGACTGGTCCTCCACGGCCGATCCATCTTTCTGGATAATTTTCGTCCAGCCAGTTTCTAACTATTCTCGAATAATGAGCTGGACAACCATCAAGCTGGAACCAGGCCAATCTTCTTGAATCTAACATAACATCATCCCACATATGTGCATGTTCAGCCTTTAAAAATTCCAAGATGGTCGCAGCATTTAACCTTGCAGGCAAAAGGTAGGGTCCAAATAGTCGATTACGGTAGATACCAATCCACACGTTCACACTAAATTCATGCTGAAAATTTCTTTCCCAAACTGCATGCGGATTTTCATGCGACCAAATATGTTGATTATGAAAATTTACCACTCCACGTCTAAAGAAGCATGACTCATCGGTCCATAAAACATTACTTAAAATCTCCCTATTATTATCAGTTCTATCAAGAATCCACATTCTTCGTTCTCCGTCCCCTGGCTGTAGTCCTTGCACAGGTTGCAAATGGTGAAGACGTCTATGGTCATTTCTAAGAACACGGTGAACATGGCTTGCTGAAATTCCGAAGGCACCAGAAACTCTCCTAACACTTGTGGTCGGATCTATATCAAACTCACGCAAAATCATACCGGTAAATCTGCGCTGACGAACATTTATGTTTTGATCCCTTTGGAGATTTCCAGATTATTTGGCGATGCACTCTTACAAATACTGAGCGAGTTGGATATCGTCTGTTTGGAAATCTTGTGTGCGTATTCTCTGGCTGCTTCTGCTGCGTTTCCATTTACAAAGCCATACACAAAATGAATATCCGCTAACTCTTGATTGTAGAATAAAAATGGCATTTTTATAAAACTTACAAAAAAAAAACAGGTAAAAGAAACTAAATTTCGTGCATTCACAATTGCAAAAAAACGTTTCAGGTTTCAACAGACAACAAAACTAACTGTCAACTAATTGACGTTTAACCTTATTCTGCTTTCAGTTTCAAAAATATTTGCAGGCACAGCCTACTTCTAAAAATGATCGAGATACTGACTTTTTAACGTTATTTTATCATAAATAATTAAAAATGCATCGAACCTTAAAAATCGAAATATCTCAAAAACGGCTAACTAAAACGAAAATTCACAAGAGAGCTTTTTTATGTTGAAAAGTGCGAAAAATCAGTTTTTTTATTCAAAAAGCAAAAAATTGCACTAAGAAAAATTTTTCGGTCATTTTAATACACTATAGGTACAGTAGTGAGCGGCCTCTAGCGGCTACAGTAAAACTATGCCCATGGTTCGTTTTGTCGTACCAAAAAACCCTTGTATGCCAGTTTTCACTGTTATACATCAAATATTGTTCGAAACATTTAAAAAAAACTATTTTAGAAAGTAAATTTAAGCACCCTGTATTTCGGAAGATACGAATTTTTCGACCCATGTTTATATAGACTTTATGCATTCATTTTAAAAGTTCTATCGAATCTTAAAGTTATGCAACAATAAACTGAAACACCCTTTATAAAATTCAATTCTGCATAGAATAAACAATTTCTAAAACTTTTTACCGATATCGTTTTACCATATTTGAGGGGAGTGTTGAATGTTATTTTCGAAAAATTATTGTTGTTTACGTTTGCCTTTATCCATTTCAGTGACATAGGCTTCACTTGGAAGGGATTCAAAACAACTACTGCTCGGGTTTTGATTAGTATCTATGAAATTTTCACACCAGGTGCCAAGGACGAAAATGCTTCGTAGTTTTGTCTGCTTTTCTTTTTGTGCTCATTCAGTGGATATTTGCCAAATTATGGAATGAGTCCTTCATTCACAGAATTTTACCGTTCTCAAAGCTGCTGATTTTGCTTTAAGTGTCTCAGTCCGTCAAATAGTGAACAGTCGGAAAGACTTAATGAGCCAAGTGATACTGTGCTTTCGAAAAAATTAGGAATATACTTCAATGTTTTTGTAGGTAGTGATTCAATGTACTAACAAAGGACTGCTAAATACTATTTAATAATTCCAATATGTATATCTTTGTGTC
Source organism: Acanthoscelides obtectus (assembly GCA_963669975.1). Classification (NCBI taxonomy): domain Eukaryota; kingdom Metazoa; phylum Arthropoda; class Insecta; order Coleoptera; family Chrysomelidae; genus Acanthoscelides; species Acanthoscelides obtectus. The sequence continues at coordinate 31,261,354 of CAVLJG010000005.1, forward strand.
ATTAATGTGTTATATCTTTATTTACATTCGTAATTAAAATGCCCTTCATTGGATAATTTTTGCTCATTATCAGGTGTCATCTAGAGTAGACACCCAACTAGTAATGAAATTGAAAATAGATAGGTTGAACGTGCAAACCTGTCTAATACTAGGGATGGTAAGGCTCCCACAGTCCGAGAAAAGTAAATTTATACCAATATGATTGACTTTTGCAGAACAATCCAATGCATCGCATACACAATCAATTACATTGTGAATGCTCCTGTGTATTTCGACGACATCGTACAAATAGCAATGATAGACAAAATTGAATTATGTGTGGGCATCCAGAGACTATTGAATAATTAATTGTGATGGAATGTATCATCAATGATCAGTAATGTAGATTTTGATTGAACTCGTCCAAATTCATGTACAGCGGTACATAATACTAATTACGTTCTGGACGAATTTTTAAATTATAAGGTGACTAAGCTTTCGCCAAGAGTCCAAAAGTGCAAGGCTCTTGAAAACAAAGTCTTGATCGGTTTTCCTTAATAGATTCATGTTTATCCGCTATTATCTTTTCTCCAATGTTGCTTGAGTCACACTTTACGTTCTTTCTCCAAAAAACCTCTTTTGAAGCTGTTTTAAAAATTCACTCATTTCGACAGGTCTAAAAATTGTGAAGAAAGACCTAAAAATAGAACTGGAACGTTGTTTATCACTCGAAAAATTTTCTAGTTGAAGGTTTACCTTTTCACGTGACGCTGATCGTTTACCCACCCTCCTTCGACCTATGGGCCTACCCCAACTTAAGTACGCCATTATGGTAAATTATTTACTACACCCCTAAAAGCTGGACATCATCTGCTGAAGATGTACGCGAAATATGTTTCGAGAGGGTCAAAGCTTCCTCTAACTAAGGGGTTCTATTAGCGTGACCATGTTCCGTTTTGGGGACCATCCGGTTTCTTGGCTTTCTATCCCGGTGTTCACGATAAAAAGCTGGGGACACGAAATTGTCCCGCTTTCAAGCTGGAAAGGCAAAACTGTCCCGCTTTACAAAACTGTGCGAAAATTGCCTCTACCTCTCTACAGTATTGAATCCTAGGTACAAAAGCCTTCACCCAAAAATGAATGGTCACGTTAGGTATGATGATAAAAAATAACTTTTAGGTTAAAATAGATATTATAGGTTCTTTGCATCACCTACCACCACTGACAAGATCTCTTTGTGTTAAATCGTGTCATGGTAATCTGAATTCCGACAAGCCTAAACAAGTGGCTTCTTAAGAGAGCTCTGAAAAGAAGGCACATGTGTACTTGGGCACCTCTTGTTAGTTAAGATACTGCATTGTGACTTGAAAGCAGCAAACTTTCAAATTGATATGTACACGCGCAGAAGCCTCCAATTCCTTCGTCGAAGAATGCGCTTCTAGTCTGCTTCTCTCCAACTTAATAGCAGAAGTCAGTGCCTTATGTGCTGCCATACACAAAGTTTTGAATCAATGTGGAAGATATCAGTCCCTGGGGAATGCCCGTGCTGATGTTATGAGTTACAAAGGGGACATTCCTATTATGTAAGATATAATAATAATAATAATAATAATAATAATAATAATAATCGTCTTTATTGACCAAAACATGTTACATTACATGGGGCGAGATTTAGCACCTGCTATTCCACCATCTAACCCCGTACAAAAGTGAAAAAAAAACAACTTATAAAAAAAAGTGAAACTACGTATACAAAGATTAAGTCACAGTATAATAGGACTATTTATGCCAATTTAGCTATAAAAAGAAGAAGAGATAATAGGTTACATTATAATAGGACTATTTGTGCCAATTTAGCTATAAAAAGAAGAAGAGATAATAGGTTATGAATAAACGGAAAAATAACTAATGAAAAATTAAAAAAAGTATGAAAATGAAAGAACTTCTTAAGCTAGCGGTTGTTTTGCAATTCTTGTAAATATCTTTTTAACTGAGTTTTAAAACTCCGGGAAGACTGGATGGTCTTCAGATCCTGGCGTAAGCTATTGTAATATAAAATTGCATTGTATGTGAAAGTTCGTCTAAAAAGTGATGTGCGGTGTATTGGCATAGTTAAGGTGTCACGGTTACGAACCTGAAGATTATGAACAGACGCCCTTGGAACAAGTTTACAGCTGAGGTATTGAGGGGATGATGTTAGTATGATCCTGTGAGTAAAGCTAAGAATGGAGTATTTGAAAATGTTTTGAACGCTTAGCCATGCAAGATTACGATACAAGTGTGATACATGATCGAACTTTCTCAGGCCTTCGATAAACCGTACACAGGTATTCTGCATTATCTGCAAACGTTTTGCGTTAATAGACGTCAAACATGGGTAATATATGGATAAGCCATATAACATTTTATCTTCTGTACAATGGAAGTTTACGTAACTTACCGAGAAAAATCACATTTTCTCTAGCACTTGAACTTCTACGCATAAAAAATGCTGCACAAACGTGCGCAGGTTATTGATTTCCCAAGGAAAATTTCCTGTGATACAGCAAGTTAATTTTCGTTATATGCCGTTCGCAGTTAATCAATTAATTTATGCACGAAGGTCGAAAATACGCCATCAGCACCTATCTGTTATAATTAGGTAGCGGCAGATCGATCATTTAAAGCTAAAGACACTTCGAAGGTTGCTGCCGGAAGGTAACAGGTCAAAATATGAAGCTCTTGGGGGCGTTCTCTCCATGACGCGACGGGAGTTCGTTCATATAGCATGTGATTTTGGATCCTTTGGCGTAGCAAATATCACTACAAACATAGTTTTACCACTCACTAAACTGGTTTACTAAACACCACTAGTTAGCGAAGCACTTGTCGTGTGGAAATAAGACATCATAAAGTGCGATCTTTTACTAGAAGCGATCACTACAAAAGCGAAAACAACAAGATGTCTATTGGCACTGGCGCTATAGTAGTTACGATGTACTTGCCATTGGACTAACTAGTAATACAGCCTTCGCTCATGCGACCATAGATGGCCAACTATAAGCAGCTGTTTGGTGTTATTTGGCAACACTTTAGCATCGCAGGCTTGGTTTTGTGGACAATGAGAAGCTCAGCAACTTTATTCGATTAAGAGTATAATAATTATCGAGAAAAGACAGTTCCACCTGACAGCTTGACGTTTTCACTTTCGTAGTGGTCGATTTTGGTACAAGATGGCACCTTGTGCTGCCTCTTTTCGATAGACATTACACTCTGAATCTAGTACGGTTGCTCAGCTTTTGTTCTTCATCCACCCAGACAAAACCATGCTAAATAGTTGCCATATAGCGCGAAACAGCTTAATAAATCAGTTTGGCGAGTGGTAAGACCGTGTTTGTAGTGACACAGACAGGTGGTGGGTTGACAGCATCAAACGCCAATTGCAGGGGGATGTAACCTTGATACTCAGCTTTGTACCCACATGCAGTGCGCCATATGAAAAAAGCGATCGATGCTAACTCTATTAAAAAAAGCATTCATAAATATATATGCGAAATGGAACCATATAGTATTGAAGAGTTCTGTGCTCTAGTGAAACCGTAAGCATCAATATCGCTGTGTTATATGTTGTCTATGTATGCTTGTTTCTGATGTACTTAAAAAAAATTGTATGTTATTTACACTGTATCACAATGACGTGTTATCTCTGTTATAAATTTCTTTGTTTTTTGTTTATAACTGAGACACCAATAAATTTCTATTCTATTCTATTCTATGTATGGTGTTATCCGCGAAAAAAGTTATGGAACGAAGTTGTGAGGTTCGAAAAGATTCATCCATTGATGATGTTGAACATGACCTTAGCTATGACCTCCAAGATAATTTGAAGATCAAGACGGTTTTCCTAAATGAAACCTCTATTTTGATGCCAGCAATGTAAAGAGCGGGGAATTTCACATTAAAGTATGTCTTTGCTAAAGATCTTAACTGTGATCTTCTTGGACAAAACATCTCAAAAAATATATTTCATAAAGTTGTGTAATAGAGTTGTAATGTTTGAAGAAGTTTATCTGACGGGGACCTTATTAGTGACCTTGAATATGGCCTTCAAGGTCATTTGAAGGTCAAGATAGTTTTCTTGAATAGAAACCCCTATTTTTGACACGAGAAATAAAAAGAGCAAACCACTTTATACGCTCAAGTATGTCAATGACCTTGACTATCAAAACAAGCTCATTTGGAGATCTAATGAACCTTTAACTGGACACGACACATCATCTATTTTTAATTTATGAAATGCAAGTTGCGGACAATTTTACGTTTAAGCGTATCCTTGCCAATGTACCTGACTATGACCTTCAAGGTCACCTTAAGATCAGATAAATCATCGAATAAAATTTTTGGATAAAAATGGCTGGTGTCCATAGGTGTTTTAAGTGATAGATCTGTCAGTTTGGTAAGTGGTAGAACCCTGTAGTAGTCATAATTGCGACGCACAATGAATAGATCCAACATCACATATATTCCGAGATAATTGATTTTCACCAATGCTACCATGCGAGGCTTAAAAGGCTACCACGTTTTCATGGATTTGTTGAATGGTAGTGTTGCTCAAGGGTTATTAAAGGAAAGCTCTTAGTTCGAAATGAAATATCGTTCAAAAAAGTTCAAAATAGTCAAAACACAAGGGAAGGAGCATTTCTTGAGATAAATTGCACCCTGTAAATATCCTTATATCTTACAAGCAAATATGCAAAAGGGTGAAAAAAATGTCCACTGAGCCACTGTGTAGGCGTAAGACAGATAAACAAATCGTTTATAAGCATGTTGAGGTTAACCTAGCCTCACCACAAATCTGCAGAAGCAAAAAAAGGCATATAAAAGCCTCGTCAATTTGCGCGTATTAGAGCTCTCCAACATCGTGGAAGGTCAAATAGCAACCGAATTTATCACACACCTTCGATACAGAGCCGTAGTAGTCGCAAAACATGAGAGAATGTTCCAATAAAAAAATATTTATTTTATTTACTTATACATTATCCACCAGGTTGAGGTAATGAACGTACAATACATACACACACACACAAACAGAATATATCTATATTCTTTGAAGAGAAGTTGCAAACAGCATATAGTGGGGAATACTTTAAGAGTATCTGTAGGCGATGTATCTGAGTAAAATGTCATATATACGTACAAGATATATCAGTTTAACCGATAGGTTCTTGGCAGGTCACAGTCAAACTACAGGAATTACTTTCATACACCTATCTTTATCATACCTACATATGTAATCGATCTCTACGCGCGGACGTTGGTTTTTGTGAACGCTTCCTAGTTGTGTCCCAGTCTCATAAAAATTTTCCCGCTAAAGTCTTCCACGTCCACTGCGACAATTTGCTTGTCATGAATTTGTGTTTACCCATGTTGATTTTCGCTACAAAACATGCCTGAAGATACAACTACAACGTTGACAGTCTAGAGCTAAGTTTTTGTCAAAAGCAGCTCCAAGATTACCTATGTGTGACAGCCTAGTTAAGCTGATATAATTACTTTCATATTCACATATATAATGGCTATCTCAGTTACCATAATTAATGACAAAACGCTTTTCATCATTGAAGTTCAGTTTCTTTTGCTTACACCACTCACATACTCTACATAATTAGATCTTGTTGTAGCCTTGGACAATCATTCAAACATCGAATTTTGCACAGCACACCATCAGCGCCAAGTAACAACTTACTCAACATGTCGGGAATGTCTTCTTGAGATAAGAGAAAACGGAAGGGTCTCAGTACGGAGTCCTGTGGTACACCGGCGCTCTAGCTGGTTTATCGCCAGCTTAATAAAGGCAATTTATTTTTATTATATTCAAATGAAAATTGGGAATCGGGGGTTCCTAAGGAAGAGGAATAAAGCTGTTTTGTATCTTCAGCATAGTTTGTGGAAGGCGACAGTCTTCTGGCTCGTTCTGTTTCATAACGTTCTTACCTCCCACGTCCCATTCCACTGCACTGGCGAGGAAGCGATGTAATCGCGGAAAATGAGACACCTTTTTCAGATGCTGTATGATTACTATATCACGAAAAATCATGTCACGTAGTTCCGTCGGTGTCTCTGTAGGTCGGCTAATCCTTGACCCGTCTATAAATTGGAAAGTAGCATTCGAATTTCAGTGAAATTTTTACATATCATTAATACTAGGGCAAGATCGAAAAAGCTTTGTAGTTTCTAAAAATCGGTCTAGTAACGGCGAAGTACATAAGAGTACAATGAGATTAAGAGAGACAGGTTGTATAGATTTGTTTTTCGCATTCGTTGCCAGCTCCCGGGGGTTCTTTCTTCGTTTTTGCCTTTTTTGTGTTTCACCGCCTCTTCATTTGCCTCTTTATTGTTTTTTTTATTTTGTTTAAGGACTTTTAGGGTATTCAGGGCTTTCTCGCATGGACTCTTTGTATTAAAGGGTCCAATGTATCCGTTTTATAATCGAGAGACTGTCCTTTTTCGTCATTACTCTATATGTAGAATTTCTGTTGTTTATGATGTTTATTCATGACGAAATAAATATTTTGAATTTGAATTTTTTGGATTTTGAATTAAGCAAATCTCCTTTTTTGACTTTCCAGAAACTCGTGACAGCTTTTGTTAATTGTATTACATCTGGAGCGTAAATCCACGCGATGAATTGACCACCAAGGGTAATATAATTTATTGATTATAAATAATCAGAGACGGTGACAACATTAGAGCTGTAGTTATTTAGTTGTAGAATAACGAATAGACAGCCACCAGCCTTCTGCTAATACGAAGAGATTTCCAAAACTGAGAAGTACATTATCTCATCTATTTTTAGTAACTTTTTCTAAAGAAAACTCACAATGTCGTTCTACAGACAGTGTATTTATAGCCGTCGAATAGTAATAGTAGCAGGAGGGACGGAAGTTTTTCGGGATTATTTCAAACAAAAAATAAACTGAATTCTTTTTGTTCAGTTATATTCATTCTATTACATGATCAGATGTGAGGGGTCCAAGGCAGGCTAATAGTGAAGAACCAGAACGTAAAAATGTTGACCAAAAATTTCAATTTTTTCCAAATCAACAATACCTATTTTCGCTGATAGTCATTATACTCTACGGCCTTATGACAAGGTTTAAGGGGATTTTTATAACCTGAGACCTACTATACACGATGCATATACAAAGTCCATTTGCTCACAATTTCGTAAGAAATACAAAGTCAACCTATTTCACGTCATTCTTCAAGTGAAAGGAAGGGGACTGCACAACTTGTTTTCGTGTTTTAACCACAAAAGATACATGATATACATATGACAACTTTTCAACCAAAAGTTGAAATAAATAAAATTACCACTTCAAGGACATGTATTTGCTTGAATTTAGATACCACCGTTCAGTCAGCAATAACCTAACTCTTTTTTTGAACATATAATTAGTAAGAGATCGTACATTATGAGACAAGTCATGGTAAAGTACACCACATATATGAAATGGTGACTTTGTCATTGTTTTCAACTGGAGTAAAGCATGGAGGGCCCAGTCAATTGAATAGAGACATAATCGTCATGTTCAGCAAACGATAACTTCGCATTAAAGATCGTGCCTACTATACTATAACTATCTAAAACTGTAATGACTCATCGATGTTCACGTGAACATCACTTAACTACCAGTAGTCGGCTGTTCATAGGCGGGGTATGTATGTTTAACATGGGTGAACTAGATTTGTCACATGCTTAATAAAGAGTGGTTTGAAACATATTGTAAGTCAAAAATTTGGGAATTACCTTTATTCATCGTCGCTTCCACTTACATCTGACAGTAATAAACTGTCGCTATCGCTTTCCTCGTTGAAATTGACTATAACTGGCTCTATGATGGTGTCGATGTGGTGGTCAAGCTGCCACATTTTTGTTTCTTCCTTCACAAGATGACGGATAGCATTCTGCCAAGCTTCGGGCGTTACTAGCTGTATGGAAGTCTCAAGTAAAACCTTAACGTCTGGTAATTTGAAGGTTGTGTTATGGCGCGCAATATAACCCTTCACTTGAGCCCAGATGAGCTCTATTGGGTTCAGTTCACAGTGGTAAGGCGGTAACCGCAGCACAGTGACACCACATTGACGGGCCATCTCATCAGTCACGTAACTAATGTTCGCAGGTTTGTGCTGTTTAATTTTTTCCTACAATTCCGCTTTCACACATGAATCGTCAAACGGGATTCCTTTTTCGCGCAATCATTGCTGCATGTCACTTTTTCGAGATCCCATAGTCGGTACACGTTCGGCTCGATGACTATGGTAGGAAGCATTATCCATAACGATCACAGAGTTGGGCTCAACTCGCTGAAGCACCCCTTGAAACCAGCTCTCGAAGCAGCTGGCATTCATTTCGTCATGGTAATCACCTCCTTTCTTAGAGACGAAAATCAAGTCACACTCTTCTAAAAAGCCACTATCGCTACCAATATGAGTTACGATCAATCTTTGACCTTTCCCTGACGGTCCACGAAGACCTGTTGACAAACCTTCAATAATTGCTTGTCGGTTACTCACTACTTTTTTATCTATCCAGGTTTTTTTAACTGTGTGACCTGCATTTACCCATGTCTCGTCCAAATAATAGATTTTTCTGCTTTGTCGCCTATATTCAATCATTTCGTGTAGGTATTTTCGACGCCAGGCGACTATTTCAAGTCGCTCTATCAATACTGACTTCCGATTACGCGTTTCGTAACGAAAATTAATTTCGTGCAGGGATTTCCTCATTACCTCGACGCTCATTTGGGGTATAATTTCATTTTCCTTGATCGCTGCCTGTACAGCCTTGAGGGTTGGTATCTCATTCCTAAAGAAGAATGAATGTACGGTTCGCCTTAACGCCATTTTGCTATCGTCATCCAATTTAACGGCCTTTCGTCCCTTCAAATTAAACTTTGGGTCAGTAGTAGCTCCAGTTTTCTTCTTTTCATGCACCACCCTGCGAATGGTCCACTCCGGAACGCCTGTCATACTTTCACAACGCGCGAGTGCATCTCCCTGCGACATAGTTCTGTTCAGATAATTGAACACGTTGAGCACGATTTCTTTCGCGTCCCTCTTCAGTGATTTACGAAGCCGCCTACTTGTTCCCTGGCTTTCAGTACTTCCACTCGTGCCATTTGTACTCTCCATGGTTAAGTATAACCAAAACAGTAACCACAGAAACCACAACAATAACAATCACACAACAATTCTTATAAAAACACACAATATGCGATCGCTCAACGAAACACGTTCCAATGCGTTGCCGACGCCTATGTGTCTGCCGGTCGAGGCGCGTCTTTGATTTCATTGGTTCTACCGGCGGAGAACAATCAGCCATTATTTCCATCTCTGTCTGTGCTGTTGACCACCGCAAAGCCACAGAAACGACATATGTCGTACGCTATACGGCTGTACTGGAAGGAAGCCGGGAACGAGCTCTGATCACGTGTTGATCACGCGCATGAGACATTACAGTTTAGTTGTAGTATAGCTTGGTCGACGACGACGAGGCGAGTGGAAGATTATTTGATTGGATGACATCTGCATATTAAAATTCATACTACCGTTTTGACATTGCCCAGAATAAGTCGGTTCCTCTGACACCAAGCGCTAAACCCATCTGTAACAGATTTAACATTATTAAGTAGTCCAGAGGGATACAGTTATTGGTGTGTCATCTGCAAGCACCGTGACGTGGCCGCATGAGATGCTTTCAGGCAAATCGTTAACATATATTATTAACTGCAATGGTCCTAATACTGGGCCATGGGGAACACCTAGCTTTATCTCCATTGTTTCTGATATCATGTCATCTACTTTAACCTGCATTTTTCCAGCACCCATGTATGATAATACCCAGTCTAGAGCAACACCTCGGAAACCCATGGCTTCTAATTTAGTTTTTAGTATATCTCTGTCAAATGATTCAAGTACCTTGGAAAGGTCGAATGCCATCTCAACTGATTTTCGCGCCTGATACCCGTGTTAAGGCTATCGTTTTTAGCTATGAAATTGACTTGGCTCAAAAATCTTCGGGATTTAATCCGAAAAATAAACTGACTGACACGAAAACAGTTTCTTGAGAGTTGGATATGCTGTAGAGGGGAAATATACGTGGTTATGGACAATTAGCATCAACTCAGGCCTATGGGCGCTATCATAAAGATGGATAACTGCGTTGACTTCGTATTACGGCCCTGTGTTCCTTTTGGTGGCGCCCTGCGGAGAGCTATAATGAAATAAGTTGCTGTTTCATCGTCATATCATTATTTATATGTGGGGGAAAATAAAAAGGTAAATATATGTTTTGTGTATTATTCGATATTGATTCACACGCTACTTCTCCAAAGGGTATATTAATCATTCCTAAGGTTAATTAGTTAATAACAGTATATCACGTCACGAGAATTATAAACGACGTGTAATGCTTGTCGGATTGATCGGATGGGTACTAATTACTGTATTTCTGTATTTATTTCTGATAACAGTGATAATGAATACCTTAAGCATTTTGCTATTACGTGACAAAAAAAGGTAAATACCTACGTATGTTAATTAGAATTCAAGAATTTTTTACATATCGTTTTATCACAAGTGATAAAATGCTCAGGATTTTCTGTTAAGTTTCTGTGGTGGCCACGTGTTTTGTTTGGTTAATACGAAGCGCTCAGTTTTCCTACATTTACGGTGTCACTTTGCTTATTGCATTTCTCTGATCAACCCCTTTCATTTGATACCCATATCACGGTTGATTCTCATGTGGCCGGACTACCGAGTATCCACAAAGCAAGCCAGCAATGGCATTCTATACATATATGCACAAAATAGATACGACTGAAATGGACATTTTTGCTTCCCCTCTCTGAAACCATGATCAACCGCAGACAGCGCTGTTTCAATGTCAGCAAAGAACCTGCTTCATGCATAGCGTCTCACTATACACACAGGGTGTAAAGTTAGTAGTGGATCAACGGAAGTTAGGTGATACAGGGTCTCAAAACCTAACGAATGGAACTCTATACAGGGTGACTTTGAAGTTGAGTCATTAATTTTCAGATAATGATTGTAGAAGGAAGATAAACCAGAATATGTGTGTAAAAATAAAAAAAAATTGAAAAAAAAATTTTACCTTGTTTTATAAAGTATCCTCCCGACAAGTATTTCAGTGCGGACCTGTATTTGATCGTGAGGTCCCCTGTGAGGTCTTAAGTCACCTGATTCACGAGCCCGTTGTACTACATTAACAAAGGCACGAGGGGTTGGTTGCACTCGATTGGGAAACCGATCCGCATAAACATGTGCCATTTTTTATTTCGTTTGAGCCACGCAACAGAAACTATTCACACGCTAACCGACAGATACTGACTGTATGTATAACTGAACTGAATAAAACACTTAATTGCAAAAACGTCGTTCCAAATTCTTTCGCTTTTTTGTTTCCGATGCGATGAACCGGTAAGGCGGATTATATCCGTTGTTGCCAAACACAAGTACATGATATTATTATTGAGACAGGGTGGTACTCAAACTTCCAAAGGGCTATAACTTTGTTACTTTAATTTTACCAGAAAAATGGTAAAGGAAAAAAACATTTCTTTTGATCAGGTCTACTCACTGTTAAAATAAATGACTCAACTTCGAAGTCACCCTGTATATGTGGGCAACGCAAAAAATCTTAAATTAATTTTTTTGTGAAAAATTTCTTCTGTCCCTCAACTTTGAATGGTGGTAAAAAAATATAGGTTGTATTTCATTATTAGCTTTATTGTAAAAACTATTTCAATCCGTGTAGAATAAACCCTGAAAATTTCAGCTTGCTACGATAAGTGTATCTGTCACATTCGTTGTTGCGATGCGATAAACGCAAGAAACGCAATAGAATCCTTACCACAGTACACAAGTACAGGCCCCTTTTTATGGCGATTTCCCAACAAATGTGGAAGATAATTTAATTTAACTACCTCTTAAAGAGTATGTTCGAAATGGCGTCCATTATTTTCTATACACAAGCGAATAAAATTGTCCTTTAATCTTTGAAATCAATTTGCGTTTTCAATAATTTTTATTTTTGCTTCATCAATTTTCTGGCGCAGTTGGTTGATATTTGTATATTCAGATGTATAAAACCCTGATATAAAAAAATCTAGAGGATTTAAATAAATTAACGCCGGACTGACGTTAAAAGCTGTATCGGCGAATAGCGTGTGGATTTTCCACGCTCCATGAATAGAAATTGTGCACGTTGTATATTCCATTTCGGTTAAAGTTGGATTCATCTGTCCATGAGATGCTGTCGAAAAAAGTTTCATCCTCTTTGCACCTTTTCAACATATTCTAAAAAAATTCAACCCGTTGTGCATAGTCGCTTGGAAGCAATTCTTGTACTTTCTATACATGGTAAGGATGCATGTTCTCCGAGCGTAGTATTGTGTGCACTGAAGTATCATAGATGTTTCTGCTTTGGGCAATGGCTCTGGTGCTTATAGAGGGATCTCTTTTGGCTGCTCCTATTATATCTTCTATTTCGTCTGGGCGTATCCTTGGCGCTCCTAGCTGACGATAAGTGCCCAGTATGCGGCCCTCCATATACGCATCATGGACGCGTAGAAAAACGTGGCAGTCCGGATATACCGCCGGTTGTGGTCCACCTCTTCTCCCGATGCATGCGAGCAGCTGCTCGAGCATTTCCTAGGGAAGCATCATAATATTAATTCATTTCTGCATAATCTCGCGGGAAATATGACATGATTCTACTCAGATGCCAAACGTTAGATACAGATTCCGCACTGGCCAAGCTCATTAAGTTGATTTGGCTATTTGCGTAAAAAATCCGCCATTTTGATTTTCGAAAATGCTAATACACACACTATCACTCAATCGGGCTACTTTTTAACTCGCGAAATAACTTTGAAATCTATTTCACGGGCTACAGCTTAAACGGCTTAATGGATTTTGACATGGGGTGTCTGGCGCGGAAGCGCTCAGTCGCTGGTCTGACCGAAATGAGTAAGGATATATAAATAGGGTATTTGTACCATGTATTACTCCATTTCGACTTTCGTTTTCTTACCATAATCGACTTACGTTTGCTTGGTGCTCTGTTTCGCTTCAAGTACAATACTGTGAATAACTAGTTATTGGAGTAGATGTGTTCCTTTGAAATTATATTGTAGTAAAGCTGTTATTCAGTGTTCTTATAGGTTTAAAATACTGTGTTTAGTTGGTTGGTTTACTCTGTTGTCATTAAAACTTTCGATTGGTAAATAAAAAATTTTCTTTCATTTATTACTTTGCTATTTGGTTTACTGTCGGTATACTATGTAGCTAAATTGTTATTAAATTAATTGTGCGCTTTGCGTGCTATTGATTGGTCATAGTTATTTTCTTGAATTATTTATAATTTGTATGATTTATTATTCCTTGGTGGTTCCTAAAGTGCTCGGAAAACACAAGTGTAATCTTTAGAAGTAGCTCCAAAACGGTCTATTCGTATATACGTAGTCATGCCATAAGTTCTGTCCCTCGTTTTCAAACAAGTGTAGACCTGTTAATACTTGTCCGATTGTTTACATTGTGGTGTCAGTTGATTAAGCGCTTTTCGGGTAATTACATATACCTCAGTTTGTATTGATCTCTCGAAGCATAACGATGGAGTGGGGCAAGGCAGAGAACCGTATTGCAGTGATAGCTTTACATAAGTGTAATCACAGTGCTAGTCAGATTTTTGAACTCTTACGCGGCCTTCAAATATCGCGTAAATTTGTGTCAAGGACCATTCAGCGGTACAATGAGACGTCCTCTGTTGATGACAGGCCAAGAAGCGGAAGACCTCGTCAAGTAAGGACTCCAGCAGCCATCAAAGCCGTAAAAGCCAGGATTCAAAAGAATCCACTCCGGAAGCAGAAGATCCTATCCAGGGAAATGAAGATTCCTGTCCGGACGATGTCGCGCATCATTAAACAAGACCTAGGGCTAGGGGCTTACCGGAGACGTACGGGCCAGCGACTTACGGCCATCAGAGCGACATACTGGATCCTATCGTCAAGCCTTTAAGTGGTACATTGTTTGCCAACCAACACTGGGTCTACCAGCAGGATTCCGCCCCCGCTCACAAGGCTAAGAGTACGCAGCGCTGGCTGGAAAGCAATGTGCCAGAGTTCATTGCTGCGGAAGATTGGCCCTCAGGGAGTCCGGACCTCAATCCTTTAGACTACAAGTTGTGGGACCTGCTAGAGCAGTTGGCCTGCTCCAAAGCCCACCGTAATATCGAGTCCCTGAAAGCGGATTTGATCCGATCAGCGGCAGCTATTCCTTTGGAAGCTGTGCGTGCAGTGATAGATGAGTGGCCCGCGAGATTGAAGCAGTGTGTGAAGGCCAAGGGGGGACATTTTGAATAAAACTGTTTGATTATGAATTCTAAAAATGTTGTCGAATAAATAATATCTTTCATATAAATATATCTTATCTTGTTTCATTTTTATCATGAGATTATCATGGGACAGAACTTATGGCACGACTACGTATTTAGGCTACTGACAATAATATTTATTGACCACCTACAAAAAATGCAATTTGAGTAAATGAATGTAAATATACAACAACGAGCCTTGCATACCAAAATCCCTTGAAATGCTATGAATCAATGATAGTTCACGCGAACGGAGTCACGGGTTTAGGTTAGTAATACATAAAAAACAATATACGGTCTTAATGGACTCAGAACACATAAAAACAAAGCAGAGTTCCCCAATAAAAGCCTCTAAAAAACAGTATTTTCGTTCTCACTCTTAGACAAAATGCCGTTGGGGTATGAGTTGGGAGGCCAATGCCTACTCGCAGGGATTTTTTAGATGAAATCCGTGTTCCTGTCATGACGACCTTGTCTTGTAAGTGTGGCTCATAATAGACCAGAGGAAGCATTAGAGGAGCGTAAAACGATCCAATAACCAAAAATTCTCTCCACTGAAGCGCTAAAAGTATCTACTGATTCCGAGTATTTCACACCTACGCAGCATTTTCAGCAGAATCGTTATTTTTCCGGCAGTCGGCATCGTTTCCATCATCCGCAATGGACGAGACGTAGAGAGGGCGATTAAAACTAATAGGTGTTATCTGGCCCATTCTGGATCATATTTACACACGGCTGAGCAACATCCCGACCGACCGTCGACCAACGAACGGACATCACGCAAGAAACGCTCATCTTGCACTTTTGGCTGCGGCAAAACAGAGGCGGACCGACTGGGAACAAAAAAAAATACCTCTGCAACACTATGGAATACTATCTACCTGGTTATAGAATCTGAATGATCCAGTACAAAAAACCAAGCTCGTTTTATTACATCTTAGTACTTTTTAATCGTACAGGTAAAAAAAAATATGGTTGCTGTGATGATTTTCAATTTCAGATAGGAGCTCAACAAGGCAGCGGATTGGCTCAATAGCAGCCGCTCGAAGACTAGAGATAGGAGGTTAAACTGAGTAAGAGGTAGACGTATTTGTATGAAGCCAATCCTGCCGCCAAAGGAGACGTGGCTCTCGGAGATCTAGTGTTCCTAGAAAATGGCGTAGAGCCTCTGCTGCCTAGTCTACGGTCGTGACGAGAGTAACTGGCAGATATGCCATATGTGCAGAACCTGAAATCAGTTTTCTGCGCCGTGTACATACGAAAGATATTCCATATGCGTAGAACCTGAAATTTTCACGAGATAGCTCCGCGTTTGTCGTCGACACTTTAGCTTCACCCTCACACTGCGCATTCCACCTTCCACGTCAAATGTGCAGGTACCACCCGACGCATCACTTAGGCGGGACCAGAATGTGTTCCATAGCTAGAGTCCATTTTTCTCTATATCCCAATATAGGCCCGCGGCTCCCACGGGTATTCACTATTCAGGCCTTAGGCCTTCATGTTCAAGTATAAAAAAGGAGTGTTCCTAGACCAAGAAGTATCGATAGTTAGACCACTATCGAATGTTTTTTCATACAGTCGAACAGCTCGTAAATGAGAATGAGGGATGTAGCCCTAAAAGAATTCGGTGCGTTATGTTTGTTTCTATCGACGTAACCATACTAATAATAGCTGGCGTAATGCAGACATCTGCTATTCTAAACCATGCTCAGCAAGAAATCCTAAACTGTCTAAATAAGAACAAAACAAAAATATTGCTCAAATACCACTACGTTGAGATAGAAGTACTCCTATAACACACTTTTAAATGTCAAATTTGATTACCCTCAGCCTATTTTTAGTCCAGAATGGGTTGAAATCTTCAAATGCATTCAACGTCAAATATTCAAACCAATTTTACTCGTAAAGGAGTAGGGTGACAAAAATTTCATAATATAGGAGATTTATGTAAAATTTATTACTTTATTAAAAATTCTTCCTAAAAAAAGTCAGTGGCGTGTAAAATACTTTTCTTTTTTCTTCTGTAGTGGTCCAAATCTCTACTCAACTGCCACAGTGATGGCCTAGTTTCTGTACGATTTAATTGCGCTGTTAGTAAATGTACAAAGTGTCAAAATCCAGTGCGAAGATATCATTTTTTCTAAATTCCAAAATGAACACTTCAACACCGTGTATCTCTGTAAAGGAGCAAGTCAGGACCCATGTATATAAACATTTTTCGTGCTATGATTTTGTCTACTTTATACCCTACAAATATTTAGACAGTTTTCTGAATCGCGTGAAAATGTATTCTCTCTCTCCGGGGTAAAGATGAATCCATCTGGCGACCATAGTTATAAATTGGAGGGATACTAAGCAGAAGATACTACAAGGTTTTGATGATCAATTGCTGCGTTGATAAGCGATATATTGTATAAATGTATAAAAATTCTAAACTGCATTCCAGTCCAATATTTTGAAAGATTTATAATTTTATATTCTACGATTCTAAAATAGTTCAAAACATATGATGTATCACATGGTTCCTCAACCTGACTAATTTGTTTTTCCAAGATGCCATCCATACTTTGTCTAAAAAGATTGAGCTGTTACTTTTTGAGGGTACATTAAAGAAGTGCACGGTATGTTTATCTAACATTACTACAGTATATACGTATAGTTTTCAAAGTGAAACCCACTTACATTGTTAACGAACTCCTTTGTCTTCACTTTAGTCTCGAATTGTCTGCGATACTTCAATCTCTCTCAACGAGCTACTTGGTAATGATATCTAAATGACCGGTAACAATATGCTATCTCGTTTGAAATTCGCTCATATGCCACCGGAAAGGGCAGCAAATAAACGCAGAATGCCATGACGGGCGGCTGCCCAGCTTATCTCGGTTTACATAACGATGGTCCTTTCTGCACATATCGCAATCTAACAACGGTAGAGGAATTACTAGAATGTAATTACGCTTGTATCTCAGAGGTGGATTATCAAGGGTGAATTGGAACGTTTCTGATGGGGAGAAATTTCGGTCTTTCTGTCACTGGGTTTATAGATATGTATTATTCTGAGGTTCTAATGGTCACTCCCGTTTCCTGTCATCGGAATACAACATAGGCTTAACGAAAATTCTGTTTTTCAAGGATCGCTTGCTACCAAATAAGGAACTACTCACGTCTAATGAATAAGAAGCTGTCAACTTTCTGTCTTGTTGATCTGGCAACACTGATAGATTTTATTTGAACCAGCCGGGTGTTAAAACCCACATAACTAAATAGGTTAAGGTGGATGCGCACACTAAAAATATGTTGTGCATCCATCATTTTGTTTAGACATAGAGAAATGACAAAAAAATGACGTGAGATGCGTTTAAAGATTCTCTGTCAATTTTTATTTAATTCATATAGGAGTCACCAACTTCTATGTTCCAGTATATTGATTACTCATTAGCCTCTAGGATAGCGATATGTTCCACCTAGAAAGAAATGAGTTTATAATATTATATTTTTAATAAATAAATTGATTGTTTCCATTAGTGATGTCCTAAACAGTTATTTGACATAACAGTTATAACCTAGAGAATTTCTTGGGCTTATTTCGTGGGGTTACTTTTTTTTATTCAGTACCCTTGCCAAAATTCATAAAACTAGGAAACCTTAATCAAAATAATTTCAGGTTATAAAACATATTGGTTAAAGTGTAACAGAAATATGAGTTTTAGGTCACAGATGAAAGTAAGTTCAAGGAATAGGTAGTGCTACGCATGTTTTGGATAATTGTCCTGATTTTTACATAGTTAGTACATAGTCAACCTACATGTTTTTTTCAAGAACGATGCAGTTTTTCGCTCGTACTAATGAAAGGCATTTAAAATTTGTAGATTTGTATTCTTTGCATTTTATGATGATGAAATCGGAACGGGGCCATGTAATTCATGTCAAGTTACCAAGGTCAAATCGTAAATATGACGTTAACTGTTCTTACAGATGGCGGAAGCCGAACTGTCATTGCAGAAGTATGGTGACATTCATAAGCAAAAAACTGAAAACTTCATACCAACCAAGATTGAACATAATATTGAGACAATTCTGAGTTAATCATCAATACTGAAAAGAGCCAACTGAAACTCCAACTTTGACTCTTCCCTGCTTTCATTTTCAACCCAAAATGTCTCAGAACAGGTTAAGGGACCTCAGCACGTCTCAGAAATCTACTACATCAAATTAATAAAATCACTTCGAAATCTCTTATTGGATCAACAAAGTAACAGAGTAATTGCCATGAGATGTTTCAATAGGTATTTGCTTTTAGCCAATGACCTGCTCTGTGTTTTAACCTGGCAAAATTAAGGATCAATCTAGAATTACTCTTTACCGCTTATGAATATTTACTTTCGTTTCTCCGCCTTATTAAATATTTGTTCTGTTTTAACAGTAACTAAATGATTCACATCCGACCCAGTACGATTGGCTATTGGGATATCGTATCGAAAGAAGAGAATGCATGCTGATGTATCGGTTTGTCACATGTACTAAATCTTAGTTATCCAGGCAACAAAACATGCCCTACAATCATATATGCTTGTATCTATCTGATCTATAAGGATTCGTTTATACTTGGCAAGTCAATGTATATCACCCTATATCTTCAAGTAGCTATGAGCTAAAAGCGGTAGTTGAAACATCTATTTATAACCCCTGTCAACGCCCCGAGCTACAACCCATGCAAAAATACCCATTAATTAAAAGAGTACATCGTAGAATCCCCCAGCAAACAGTAGGTACCAAGGTATAAATTGACCAAAGTTGTCGGGCGGTCATTATTCACTCTCTCGTATCAGCCCATCTACATCTGGGGTCTAGAACGGAGTGGCGGAGCGCGCCAGAAACAGCAATTAAGCATGCACAAAGATATCCGCCTTCCGGTACATTTGCCTTCGAAGACTATCGTGTTCGAGCCCTGTGTTAGACCTGATAATACATTCACTCAACACTAACACGAAATTGGTAATTCTGCGCACGATATGTCAGCATTCTGGTCGCTCGTGTGGACTTTTCGAATACAGGGCGTCAAGCAAGTTGATATTGAGTTTCACTACTCGATGTTGATAATCTTAATTCGATAAACGGTACAGACACTTCTCGATTTCGTCTGACTTATCATTGATTAATATGTTCCCCTATGCTGTATTGAAAGGTTCACATACAATTTTAATCATAACACTCGTCAAATGCGTCGTTTAACCGCGTTACAGTTGCCAAGTAGATCGCAGTAGAAGTATTGAAAAGCAAAGGAGCAATGAACTTTTGATATAAGCATGCACAAAAGAGTCAAGAATACATTCTTAAGAGCGACTACTTCAGTCTCTACTCAAGGGCCACCTGGAGTTGTAAATACAGCTAAGATTGAATAATTTAATCGGTATCAAAAGTATAAATACTTCCAGAAAAAATGAATATTCAAAAAATGTTAAAAGACTGGACATAGCTACAAAAAAGTTGCATATTATACCATCTAGCTACATTATCAATTAACATAGAATTACGAATAGATATAAATACCTGGAATTGCAGAGTTGATCTACTCGACACAATTTAAATGCACTGTCAGAGAACAACTTAAGACTGACGTGCATACCGTCGAATTTTCTTTATAGTATCGATGTCTCATGACTCAATCTACAGACCAAAATGCGGAGAGCTTAGGGGTAATAAAAACCACGTGTAAGTTATAGTCTCCTGAAAACCTTTTTTTTATTTATGCTTGTCACACCAACTGCATCATGAAATCTGCACCCACCAGTGATCAATATACCGCATTAGATGATGAATATCATACTTCTCGACGAAGATTATTATCTCTGTCATTCCAAAGCTACACTCGTAAGATGTGATATTTATCGCCAAACAATACAGCTAACAGATGCACGCACATTGATTCTGATTTACAAGGTGGCAACAATCTCATGCGACCATGATTCTGAAATGTGTATTTAAATAAAGGAATTATTTGTCTTCGGATTTCTGCTTGTTACATATTCCTCAACATTATATTATCTTTATAAGGAACGATCAGCCTTAAAACCCTTGTAATTATTCTTAAGATTTCGTATTCTCAGCATCTGTTAACTATGCAAAAGGGATCCTATAACCTGCGGCAACGGTCCGACAATGTAGCAATGCTGACACCTAAAGAGGGTGGTTGACACGTGTACACTGTGCTCCGTACTTAAATAGACATATTTCAATGGTAAGTTGTATTGACAATGAACCTTCCATATCAGAAAACACAAAAGTTTTGAATTCAGTTTTTACGGATATGGGTTATCTAAACACGCCAAATATTTAATATTATATATCTCAGAAGCTATCGAACTGATTTTGTCGAAATATTGCATGATGACAAAATCACCTATTAGCAACGTAAGTCTAGAAGGATGGGTCAAAAATCCAAGACTGGTCTCGATATTTTTCACTTTTTTGTTTACAATTGTAGGACGCCTTTATGGCCTCCTTGATTTTCATAGCCTTTTCTCTCCTTCAGGAACGCTGGGGAATTCCTATATTTCTTCGGTTCCGTATCAAAGGTCAGCGCGCGCTCTCCTATTGTGAGGTTATGCTTCCTTGTTGAATTGTAGGAAATTTCAGGCTGATATAACAGATTATATAAATCAAAAGCATGAACAATTTGATGCTAGGTATTTGTAACATAACCTTAAAATAGAACGCTGACACCTGAGCACTAGAAAACTATGAAAATCAAGAAGGCCATAAAGGTGTCCTACAATTATTGTAAGGGCTGGGATATTTCTGTTCCGTGTCAGAGTCAGGTCTCTCCTATTGTGAAGTTATGTTTTCTTTTTGAATTGTAGGAAATTTTAAGCTAACAAAACAGATGATATAAATCGAAATCATGAACAATTTGATGCAAATAGATATTTGTGTCATAACCTCAAAATCAGGTGCAGACACGGGACAGTAGAAAACCAGGAAAATCAAAGAGGTCATAAAGGCATCTTAAAATTGTAGAAACGACTGAAGATACGGTCTTAAACGTCGTTTACCTAAAGCACGACTGGACAGGAAAAGTTACTGAAAAAAATAAGGTGTATGACATTAATTATGCCTTTTATTTATATCATGTATTGTTATTTTCTCTGCGAAACAATAACTGACTTGTTAAAATATCATATAAAAGAAACCGAATCTGAGTCTGGGAATTTTGAAGAAACCAAGCTTTTAAACCCTTGGAAATGTTAAGATTTTTGTCTCACAAACTGCTGAAATAATATTTTTGAATATATAAAAATATATAACTAAAAAACTGCAACAGGCGCCAAAAATCTATTTTGCTAATTAATTGGCACCTTCCATTGGATTTTTTGTATATAGTCAAACATTTTAAAATTCAGCTTAAAAGGTGTTGATTCTGATAAAAAAGAAAAAAGTGAAAAAATCGTGTACGGCTCTGGATCATTTAACCGTTCGTCTAGCTTTAAGTTACTACTAGGTAACTCCAGTATTGTGCATAATTTCAACAATATCGGTTCAATAGTGCCTGAGATACGTGATGTTGAACGTAAGTTTTGTTATCACTAGTGGTATGGTTCTGGAAGTATTTTAAATAATTGAACTATACCGAACTTTTCTACATCTTTATTAGATTACCAACTAAAATAGCGTTGAGAAATATGTTAAACGAGTGCTTGAGTAATTTCAGATGAATCTTACACATATGGCTGGAAACTAGTGAAGACCGGTGATTCTGTCCTATATTTTAATACACTTCTATATGGTGCTCTAGCGCAACCTACATAGTATATGTGTAATAACTATTAAAAGTTAATAAAATTATGCTTAAATCTAGATAACTAAACTGTAACTGAATGATCGCTATATGGGAAGAAACTCTAGGGTTTTCATCCTCTCCTAGACCGTCAGTTTGCTTCTATTGCACTTGCACGTTTATTTGTGGAAAATGGCACTGTCGATATGCAAGAGGATCTAGGAGCTTAGTCCCTTTCGAGTGCAGTATTGTGCCATTTTCTTTAGATGGGTACTCCTGTTGTTAGCATCTATAGATATGAATCTTGATCTGGCACGAACACATCTCGATAACAACGGCATTTGCTGGGAAACATCTAAGTTCTTTGTTTAGGTACTTTTCTCCACATGACCTCCTCACTCTGTACAAGGCCTAGATCAGTCCGAGAGTCGAGTACTGCTCACATGTCTGGAATGTTCAAAGGAGAGTTGTCCGGCTGATCGATGACACTTCTCTAACTGACAATCTCGGAACCCTTTCGCACCGATGCGCCTTCGGCGATCTGGCTCTCTCTTCTACCGCCAGATCAACGAGGTTTTACTTCTCAGAGCTCTTCTCCAGCATGCCGCCGCGCGATGTACCTTGCCAGGCAGACCCACCTAACGTCGGCCTCCGATCCTAACCGTGTCGAACTTCTTACGATCAGAACTGGTCGGTGCGACCGTTCCTTTATCTCTAGGGTATCGGTCAGGAGACCTTTCCTAGTTCTACTAACCATAGTCAGTCCAATAATCGGATTAACAAAGCTTCTTGAAGCTCCTCTTAGTAGCTGCGGTGCCCTGGTATTTAGGCTTCTGCCTGCACGGCTGCTTCAGTATATAAGAAAAGAAAAGGTTGTAGTGAGCTATTCAAAGGATTACTAATGCTAATTGTATATAGCGTCAGAGCCCCAACACACATTTGTTTGTTAATAGAGAATGCTTGCAGAAGTGAATTTTTAAAAAATTATGAAGTTTTCTTCGTCGCCGGTAAGTCTGATTTCTATAGGAACTTCATGATGTACCATTTAAACGATGCGAAGAACCTAGGAACGCATTATTTTGCTAAAAATGAATGGATTCACAAACTTATTTGCTAACCCCAAAACATACATCAGAAGCTTTCAGAAAGGCTCGTTATCTGACTTCCTAGTTTTAAAAAGTAGTCCCAGGTCGAGAAACTTTTACCCAGACCTTTATAGTACATCTCGCATTGTGAATCAATGAAGATTTATCGTTTTTAAATTAAAAAACAGAAATGCCCCACATAATTCGGTTCTGACATGTATGGCCAACCGTAGCGAGGAAGGTAAAAATGATTATAAGGTCGTTTATGAATAATTTTCTTAAAAGCAGTAAAACAAGTTAATCAACTTCAAGCACCACATGACGTTGGAGAGTTTAATTAGAATCCATTACATCGGGTCTTTTATGTAAAATTTTCACACCAGCGTTTTTCTCGCGACGAGCTGGACTAGGCTTTTATAAAAATGATATAATAAAGGACGACCAATAGAAGAGCGAATCTGTACAAGTCCGACGTTAAAGCAAATCTAGTACCATTTGCTATATTTTAGCGAGCGCCCCAGTTATCGAGCGAATCAGAAAATTGAGGTTCTCTTCACTTTGGGGAGCTTCTATGTTATATACGTTACGGCTATATTAAAACCGATATGGATTTTCCGCTTTCTCTCAGATTCCTTCGTGAAAATCCGCAGAGTATTATCGTTAGCAACATGTATTTCGGTATTTCAACGAGAGCAGAGATTTGGAAAGTTATACCGGGGGCTCAAGATGACTCCTACTGATCTTGGAAATGTGTGAGATATACCTATGGATAGTTTTTTTTACACAATGAAGCAGCCGCGTAGGCGACAGCCCAAATACCGGGACACCGCCATAAGTAGCTAAAGACACTTTGTTATCCCGATTGTGGACCTGCCTAAGGTTAGTAGGAAAAACCCCCTTAGGCAGATATTTCTACCAACTCGACAGCCTAGGGACAAAGCAGCGGTCGTACTGACCAGTTCTGGATGTACGGAGTTTGACATAGGTTATAACAACAACTCGCTGTCTGCCGAAGACTATCGTTGGACGTAGTCAGTTTGTTCATGTGTTTATGTTAAGAACCTTCGTTGGTGGTTTTTGGTATTGTAATCGCGTAAAACTTCGAAAATATGATACGTCGGTCTGTCTGTCAGCTAATCATTCGCTCCTCTATAACTTGGAAAGTATTGATCGGATATTCATTAAACTTTCACCCAAAGTTACAACCAGGAAAAGAACGAAAAAGAATTGCAGTTTTTTCAAAACAATCCAGTTAGGGCGGAGCTATGGACAAGAAACGTAAAAAATAAGGATATATTTCTATTACTTCCTACGCCACTGAGCGAGGAAGTATTGTAATCGCAAAAAGTCTGTTTGTCGGTCTGCCTGTCTGGTAATACTTGGCCCGTCTATAGTTTGAGAAGTACGAGTCGGATTTTGTTGAAATGTTCACTCATACTATGCCACGGATGAGATCCGGGGCGGAGTTATAGGCAGAAAGCAAGATATATTAAAACCGCTCAAACCTCGTTTTTTGACATTTCAGAGGATTCTGAATATTTTCAGAAACATTTTTGCAGCGGCCAAGAATTGGATGTTGGCGGTAGTAGAGGGTGGATAGTAGTAGGTATATGGCAGTTTTTTGGTGATAGCAATTTATACGTTTCCGACCCCGGTAATTACTTCCGACTAATTCTGCGCACCTAATACACATACATTATAGATTTCCACGTACGATTGCAGTTGAAACTTGAATGAAGGTGATATATCTTCAGTATACGCGTATCGGACAACTCAAGAAGCGTATGTTTGACTGAGTTGAATGCGGCGAGATAACTGATGTTCTACATTTTTTTACATATTCGGATTCCAATAGTGGGGTGACATAGGATACTCTAGTGTTTTGTTGACTGTCTGCGATTTATCCTGGAGTCATAAAATACTCATCAGGTATAACAAAATGGCACCCAACCGCCATCTTTTCCAGTTTTTCAATTTTAAAATATCGATTTCACGTTTAAGCAAAGTATTAATGCAGCAATTTCATTACACAGAATTGCAAAAAATAAGTAGTCGTTTTGAAAACTGATGCTGCAGTAATTAAATCATTGTTTTAAGATTGTCTGAATATTTTAATATATAGTATGATTTTCTACAAGCGTTCTATCACATAAAATCGCCGACCTCAAGGCAGTGCCATCTGCTTGTTAGTTTGATTTTTTGCTGCTCTCATCTGGGTACGCAAAGAGTATAGTATAAGTCTTGAAGCTTAGGTTAAATTACTGGTTAAACATCTGCACCGACTAGCAAAGTGCATCCGGTGCTTCAAGGGGAAGACAGATAGAGAGGAACAGAGACGGAAAGGGTATAAGGAACCCCCACTATATGGACTTGAATTTCAGATATCCAATCACAGATTCTAGTACATAAGACAGATAAAGATATAGGAGAGCAGTGCAGAATTCAATTAAATACCACTTGATGTATGCTACCAAGAGAAGAAGCACTAATTGCTTACGAAATATCCCAAGCTTGAAATTTTAGAACAAACGGATTTCCGATTCTTAAGCCCAGCGTTTGTAGGCCAGATTTATAGGTATTATATTGTAATTCTTTGTTAAGGCTGTGAACGTAGGGCTATGGACTGGAGTAATTACAGAGTTCAGCAATACCTCACATGTAAATGTTGATATCAATCTTTCTCATATCGAAGCAGCCGCGCAGGCAGAAGCTTAAATACCATGGCACTGCGGCTGCTATGAGGATCCTGAAAAAAACTGTATTAATCCGATTTTTGAACTACTTTGAGAGAAGAGAGAGAGAACTGGGAAAAGTCTCTTTGGGTAGATTGTTTCACAACTTTAAATAGTACTAACCTGGTGTGAAGGGTTACTTTTCAAGTTACAGAGTATTAGCGGACAGACCGACAGACAGACAGACCAACAGACAGACTGGAGGAAATAAGTACCATGATTTTTTGTAATACTCGTACACCTCTCATATAGGATCCAAAAAAGTAATATCATTTTCGATACTTCGCAATTACAATACTTCCTCGGGAAACTTTATATTAGCCTCCTAAACTCTTTTAGGTCTTTTTTTCTACCTGTAACCATTATACAAACAAGTTTGGGAGAGGTCATTTTCTAGCTGGACATCCTGCATGAAAGCGGAAGTTATGGCCAGCTGAATATTACTTTGTAGTAATGTTTCATGAAGTGTATATAATAATTACCTATACGAATTTAAGCTAGTCCTATTTTTACTTACTTTTTTCACCGGTACCCTGGCGTCTACCCAACTTATTAGGTATGGAGGCATTCAAAGTTCATGTGAATACTACTTAGCACCACACGCTTTGTCTTTCAGAAAATAAGCTACGTCTGGCAGCCTTGCGATCTTTCTCTGGTTCTTTTTATGGTATAGAGTATGTGGAATAATCTCCTAGGAGTGTCATTCCCTTCGCTTCAGTATTGGAAATATACAGTCATCCTTCAAAATGGCGGCGCAAAATACAAATCCTATAAGAGTGAATACGAGTATACGGTATTTAGGATTTCAGTGGTCTGTTAATCAAATCAAGAAGTTGTGTGAAATATCTTGCTTTATTGAAAACATCTGATGGAACTGAGGTAGCTGTCAAGATTTAGGCACAACGTGCTTGAAAATTTATATTCCTCAGGCATGCTCCATTCCCAACAAATATCAATAAATCTCTGGGTATGTAACTAGTAACACAATATACGAGTACTCTTGGTATTGACACATGAACATTATAACAAGTTGTGTCATCCTCACATGGCGCAATTCAAATTGAATATTTTCGTTTAATGTAGTTTGAAACTAGCGTGACTTTATCTACTGAAACCAGAAAAGCGTCAGCTTAATTTACTTTTCTTAGTTAACACAGAACACCCAAATACGGTATATTCACCCGTGAACATCACTGATATTCACAGTGTTTCACCCTCCACAGTCAATGCACATTCATCGTATCATTGAAAACAAATATGTTATTTATTCATATAAACTATTGATATGCAATAAACGACAGAAATATGAAGTAGTCTATGGAGTTTAAACGCCCCTTTCCATGCTTCACGTTATTTATTTTAAAAGCTGTTGCGTACACAATGCAAAATGCGTTTGTTTGTTTTTATATGAATATACAACCGTTTTTTCGAACGCGGTGTCATGAATTTCACGCGTACTAAATAAAATTTGACAATTTCATGGGATGCCACGTGATGCTTTAGCGAGTATTAGAGAAATGTGATATGCTTCGTGTGACGTGGTATTTTTCATGGAATGAAATATATTGAAAAGCATTTCATTGGGTAGATAACGCGAGATATTGACAGAATAGGTATATGGAAAATAACTACTGAAAGGCACAGAAAATAAATCATTCTCGCTGATACGTTTGCGCTAGCTATTGCATTTAGAATCTACGCCTCTGGTGAGAAAGTATTGTAATCGCGAAAAATTTCGAAAATTATACATTATGTTTTTTTGGATATGATACGTCACGAAAAACCATGCCACCCATTTCCATCGGTATGTCTGTCTACGCTAATACTTTGCCCGTCTATAACTTGGGTTTTGATGAACATTTCACGCAAGGTTACTATATGCCAAGGACGAAAAGCTTTGTAGTTTTAAAAATGGTCCCAGTGGCGGCAGAGCTTAGGGCAAAAAACAAAAAAAAAAACTTTGTTTTTCGACTTTCCAGAGGCTCCTAGCCATTTTCATAAAACTTTTTTTCTTTTTTTTGGGGGGGGGGTGAAAATTGGGGGTTGAGTGTTGTTGGGGTGTTATCAAATTTTTAACGGACATTTTCCCTTACAACGATAATATATCTTCGTCACGCGTCTCTCTCTGGGTTGACCGATATCACAGTCTCTATGAGTTTCGTCACTGCCACGCTGCCGAGTCTGACGAGTGACTTCATCTAGCTATGAGATTGGAGGGAGATGCAATGTTGTCAGATAGACGGAGCTATCCAGCAATTTAAAGACTGCTTGATGTAGGGTAGCTTTGCGGATTCATTAAATAAGCATCTACAAAGGGGCCAGCGGCTAAGCATAGGGATCTCTCCTATATGTCGTCTGTAAGATTTTGCCACAAAAACGTCAGGTTTTTGCACCTAAGACCTAGAAATAACACTTGTTGGCAGATACCGAGTGTATTCATGAGCAGGACCTGCGACCAGATATTTGGCAAGTGTTACCGTCTTTATTATGGGCAAAGTTTAGCATAGTTCTATTTTGGCACTTAACCCTGAATAATACATATAATACATAAAACATTTCAATGTTACAATAGCGAGGTAGGACATAGTGGTATAAAAATATAAAATACAACAAGTATGTATGTACACAAGCATATGAACCGTAACATTGCATTGAAATTATTGATTTTTTTGAGGAGTGCGAGGAACACTGTACCTATAAATGGTAGGTAAACTATATCATAATAGGTAATTGTCGATATAACTAATGATTCATATATGTTTTTGTTTTATATCAAAAATTCGTTTACTAAGCAATAATTGACTCAGGATGAATAAACATTATTTACATGTGGTATAAACATTCATGAATAGTAACTTTTTGACCGATACACTTACCTCAATAGGCACTCATAATATATTTAGTTGTTCAATCCGTTTATTCTGTCAGGCCTGGGAAACTACCATCAATGCAAATAAGGGAAGAAGAAAAGAATGGATGGAAGGGTAGAAATGAGCATAACGCAAAAGGATCAGGCGATCAAAAAATGCTTAGCCGTTATCAATTTGTTTTAATAATTTCGGTGGTGGTATTAGTGGCGTAATATTTTGGCTGAACGGCTGATCTGCGTGTTCGTGAGGTTGAAACTCTTAGGCTAGGTTCTCAAGGAGTAAGAAGACGACGGCACGGCACAATGTGGATCTTGTTTTCTTGAATCTTGGCTGGAGTCGGGAATGAAAAGTGGAAAGTCGTGGACTTTTCACGCTGTCACGACTCAGTCGATTTCCTGAACCCGACTATGAAAAAACTTCTGCTTGAAAGCTGTGCAGTTTTGACTCTAATTTTTAGTGTTATGTTAGCGAACAGATTGAGAGGGTCACGTTAGCAGATAAAAAATCGTATTCGTGGAATTGTTTCCGTCTGAACTAAGTGTCGTGCGTTTGCCTCGACACTTTTGGTTTTCAGGCGTGTAGTGACCGAGACAGTTTGTGCCTTTGAAACGTGTTATAAAACCTCCCATGCATTATTGTCAAGAAGATTAATTCTGCATACAAGGTATTTAACGTATATTTTCGTAATTGAGCTTCAAGTGTGACAACAATCAAATTTACTCATTTAATTCTTAGTAATCTAAGTAATCATTCATTTGGTTAATTACAGAAATAAGTTTGTTTGTGAATTTTGTGACTCTTTCTCCAGAAGCCCTGGAAGATATCCCTCATAATATGTGAATCAATGCCGAGGGCGATAGTTTTAAGTGATAAGAGCTAATATACAGTGTGTTTCAGTTTATTGTTGCATAACTTTGAGATTCGATAGAACTTTTAAAATTAATGCATAAAGTCTATATAAACATGGGTCAAAAAATGCGTGGCTTCCGAAATACTTCTAAAATAGTTTTTTTTAAATATTTCGAACGATATTTGATGCATAACAGTGAAAATTGGTACACAAGGGTTTTTTGGTACGACAAAACCAACCATGGGCATAGTTTTACTGTAGCCGCTAGAGGGCGTTCTCTACTGTACCTGTAGTGTATTAAAATGACCGAAAATTTTTTCTTAGTGCAATTTTTTGCTTTTTGAATACAAAAACTGATTCTTCGCACTTTTCAACATAAAAAAGCTCTCATGTGAGTTTTCGTTATAGTTAGCCGTTTTTGAGATACTTCAATTTTTAGGGTTCAATGCATTTTTAATTATTTATGATAAAATAAAGTTAAAAAGTTAGTATCTCGATAATTTTTAGAAGTAGGCTGTGCCTGCAAATATTTTTGAAATTGAAAGCAGAATAAGGTTAAACGTCAATTAGTTGACAGTTAGTTTTGTTGTCTGTTGAAACCTGAAATGTTTTTTTACAATTATGAATGCACGAAATTTAGTTTCTTTTACCTGTTTTATAAAAATGCCATTTTTATTCTCCAATCAAGAGTTAGCCGATATTTATTTTGCGTATGGCTTTGTAAATGGAAACGCAGCAGAAGCAGCCAGAGAACACGCACGAAGATTTCCAAACAGACGACATCCAACTCGCTCAGTATTTGTAAGGGTACATGCCAAATAATTGAAAATGGTTTTGGAAATCTCCAATGGGATCAAAACGTAAATGTTCGTCAGCGCAGATTTACCCGTATGATTCTGCGTGAGTTTGATAGAGATCCGACCACAAGTG
Source organism: Acanthoscelides obtectus (assembly GCA_963669975.1). Lineage (NCBI taxonomy): Eukaryota > Metazoa > Arthropoda > Insecta > Coleoptera > Chrysomelidae > Acanthoscelides > Acanthoscelides obtectus. Next base: position 31,292,011 of record CAVLJG010000005.1, read on the forward strand.
CTAGGAGAGTTTCTGGTGCCTTGGGAATTTCAGCAAGCCATGTTCACCGTGTTCTTAGAAATGATCATAGACGTCCTTACCATTTGCAACCTGTGCAAGGACTACAGCCAGGGGACGGAGAACGAAGAATCACATTTTGTCAGTGGATTCTTGATAGAACTGATAATAATAGGGAGTTTTTAAGTAACGTTTTATGACCGATGAGTCATGCTTCACTAGACGTGGAGTGGTAAATTTTCATAATCAACATATTTGGTCGCATTAAAATCCGCATGCAGAATTTTTAAAGGCTTTTAAAGGCCTGGTTCCAGCTTGATGGTTGTCCAGCTCATTATTCGAGAATAGTTAGAAACAGTCGCCTGGCCTCCACGATCCCCTGACCTAAATCCATTAGATTTCTTTGTGTGGGGATTTCTAAAAGAAAAAGTGTACCAGACATCCGTAACCACAAGAGATATGCTAATAGACAGAATCAGGAATACATGTGATGGAATAAGGCCTTATTTGAATAATGCTATACCACGTTCGATCATTCGTAGATGTGAATTGTGCATTGAACAATTGGGTTTACATTTCGAGCAACTACTTTAGATTATGTTTGTTTGCCTAACTAGCCAATAGCATTTTATTTGTAAATAATTATTTTAATTTGTTAAAAATAATATTGGAAAATTAAACAAATTAATATTCTGTTTTTTTTTTGTTTATTTGGAGTTAGGAATTATTGCTGTGTTTAAAAACACAATCTAAACGATCATCTTAATTACTTGTAATGCCCAAATCGAAAATGTAAAAAAAAATATTATTTTCCCATAAATAAGTAAAAATGCATCGAACCTTGAAAATCGAAATATCTCAAAAACGGCTAACCATAACGAAAACTCACATGAGAGCTTTTTTACGTTGAAAACTGCGAAGAATCAGTTTTTTCATTTAAAAAGCAAAAAATTGCACTAAGAAAAATTTTTCGGGCATTTTAATACAGGCACAGTAGAGAGCGCCCTCTAGCGGCTACAGTAAAACTATGCCCATGGTTCGTTTTTCCGTACCAAAAAACCCTTGTACACCAATTTTCACTGTTATACCTCAAATATTGTTCGAAATATTTAAAAAAATTGTTTTAGAAAGTAAATTTAAAATACAGGGTATTTCGGAAGCCAGGCATTTTTCGATCCATGTTTATATAGACTTTATGCATTAATTTTAAAAGTTCTATCAAATCTTAACGTTATGCATAAATAAACTGAAACACCCTGTATAAATTCAATTTGCTTTCGAAACTCCAGGGTTTGATTTCACTGTTCTTTAAGTAACATGACAGTAATCGTACGTTTCCTCTGAAACACCATATATTCTTTCATCAAGTACTTAGGTACAACTTTTTATGGGACTTCTAATTTGATTGCTCTTTTTTCCGATATGTAAGTCATTGCGGATATATCTTGCTTTGAGATGTGGTCTTGCAACATGTTGTATAGAACGTAATCAGCTAAGGGACGTGAGAGTGGATACAGTGTATCGCTTATTGGGATGGGAAGCAATAAATGGGGGGCTTGGAAATTCAAAAATCTCCTATCACATAACCCAACAAAAACTTTTTTCATTTTTCCATGTGCTCACATCACTCTGAACCTTGTCAGTAATACGCAACTAAAGCCTGAACTCAAAAGAGCACAACAACCAATGAGAAGCTTTTTAATGATCGGCTTCATGGAATAAACTGAATTGTGATCATGTCAATCATCTACGACCCACGCTTGTTCACTTTTCACATCCCACTAAAGATAGTTTCGAAGCGTGCCACGCTGTCATCTGTTTGCCCCGTGGGAAAGTAGCCTAACAGGTATATCAGATTTTCAGAGCTGGAAACCGGACGAATTATTGATTGACGTGGTGAAATGTGCCAAATTAGTTCATTCCGACACAAATAAAAACCGAAGCCGTCGAGGCTATTTGCACCGCTGTCCAGCGTCATAAAACCAGGCGCCTCTTAAAACATTCATCCAGCTGATCGCGAATCGCATTTTCAGTTTATTACTGCTTTATTGTTATGGATGCGTTAAAATCTATGCGCATTATTAATTTATTGACCCTTTTATGTCAGTACATCCGTATCAGGCCAATAATTGGTTTTGCATTGTATCCTGTTTTCACTATCAGCTGCATTCTGACGTTTTTGTTGTTATAAGCAATTATCTGAATAATTTCGAATTCATTTCAGTTGTGGTCAATGTCACATTATACCAAGTGGTTTGTTCGATGATTTGGGTTAATATTTTTGAATGATCTGCAATAGGTTATTTGTGGGTAATATTTGCGGCAGTGTCGCGTAGCTTACAAAATATGCAAGCAAATATATCGAAAATAAACCTCCGAAACCTTTGGAATGTATCCTACCGCCATTTCTAACCACCACAGTTGATGAACAAATGCGACAGATAGACATAGATAGTGAAGTACATTTAGCACATTTAGATATGAAAGGGTTCATATGAATATTGGCCAGGAAATGCTCCACTTCCATATGTGGTATATAAACTCGTCTTTAGAGGTGGTAATGTATAATCAAAAGTTAGATTCAAATATGCGAATATTTTGACGACACTTTTGTAACTGAATGCTTCAGGCTCCCTTTTACATCAACAGGGTTTTCTTCTGCGGCTATGCCAACGGATTTTGCCGCTTCTTTTTTTTATATCGAAGCAGCCGCGCAAGCAGAAGCCTAAATGCCAGAACACCGCGGCTGCTATGATGATCCCAAAGAAATTTTATTAATACGATTTTTGAACTGCCTAAGGTTAATAGAACTGGGAAAATCCCCTCTTGTAGATTGTTCCACAATCTCGACACCCTCGGGACAAGGGAGCGGTCGTATCGGCCGATTCTGGATGTACGAAGTTCGACACGGTTAGGATGGGGCGCCAGAGTTAGGCGGGTCTGTCTGGCAGGCACATCGCGCGACGGCATCATGGAAAAGAGCTCTGAGGAGCAAAGCCCTTTGGTGTAACGGTAGAAAAGAGCCAGATGGCCGACAGCCCGCCGGTGCGAAAGAGTCCCGAGACTGTCTGTTAGAGAAGAGTCATCGATCAGTCGGACCGCCCTCCTCTGGACAGCATCGAGCATGGATAATGTGGTCGGGGCGGCAGCACCCAAACGTGCGAGCAATAGATACTCGAGGCTAGGCCTTATCTGGGCCTTGTATAGAGTGAGAAGGTCATGCGGAGAAAAGTACTTCTTAGCCCTAAACAAATAGCCTAGCTCTTTTCCAGCAGCTGCAGCTATTGACGAGATGTGTTCGTGCCAGATCAGGTCCTCGGTGATCTGGACTCCGACCAGCCGAAATGAATGGCTCTTTGGCAGAACTCGACCATCCATCGAAACCGGGTGAGCGCAGGGACGCTTTTTGTTCATCAAAGTACAGTACTGCGTTTTGGAAGCATTGAACTGTACAAGATTGTTGCGTCCCCAAGCAGTGATAGCCTTCAGGTCTCTTGTCAGAGAGGAAGTCATCGCTAGTCTTCTTTTTTCCAACTCAGCGGCAGAGATCGGCTTGTCACTCCGAATTCCTGCATGTAGAGTGCTGTCATCAGCGAAGCTGTGGATTGGGTTGGTCGCGCAGGAAAGGAGGTCGTTGATATGTAAGGGAAACAGTGTCGGAGCCAAGACCGATCCCTGGGGAACACCCGCGTTGACGTTGTGAGATGAAGAGGAGAACCCGTCAATTACGACGGATCTTGCGGCCCGAGATAAAGTCAGCCACCCATCTGCAAAGCTTTTCCGGGAGGCCATAGGATGGAAGTTGGCTTAAGAGGGCAGCGTGCCACAGCTGATCGAACGCTTTCGTGATGTCAAGAGCAACGACATGAGCCTCACCATAAGACTGGATGAGTTTACTCCGCAATTGAGTGACGTAAGCTAGGAGGTCCCCTGTGGATCGTTGGTGCTGGAAACCATACTGCCTGTCGCTAATCAAGCCGTGACGTTCGAGGTAGTCCAGAAGCTAGCGATTTATGCACCTCTCCATCACCTTACTTAAAACATAAAGCAGAGCTATAGGCCTGTAGTTGTAAGGGTCGGTCTTAGATCCCTTTTTTGGGATGGGTTGGACATGAGCAAATTTCCAGTTTTCTGGGAAGGTGCCGGATTCGCGAAAGAACTGGAGCAAGCTCCGGTGCACACCTCTTCAGTACAATAGCAGGAATCAAGTGCGGACCAGAAGCTTTGTTGATGTCGAGCGACAAGAGCACTCGTCTTACGGTCTTATGCCTGAATGTTTCCTCCCGCATAGTGTAGGGAACCCTTTGAATTGACGGCACTTGGGCGTTGGGGGGGACGTCCATGGTGGAGTTGGCAGCAAAGATCTTGGGTAGCACTTCCGCCTTGGCCTTTGAGTTGAATACAATAGTTCCATCCTGACACGTAAGTGGTGGAAGGCTACTGTGTGAGAAGTTCTTTTCAATCTGCTTGGCCAGCGTCCAGAATGACCGACTGCCATTGCGCTGCGACATTACCCTGTGCCTAACTTTTATATCATGCTGGTCTTTGGCATTGCGAACCGCTGCTTTATATTTGTTTCTGGACTCAACGTCGGCTTGTCTGTTCTCTACAGTGGGGTTTGGTAAGAAGGTTCTGTGTGCCTTGATCTTCTGCTGGCGAGCAGCGTCACACGATTTGTTAAACCAGCCGTTGGACCCTGGTCTAGGCACTTTCACTGTGTGAGGGATGTATTCCTCCATTCCGACGTGGATAATTTCGGTTATCGAAGAGCAGACAGCCGACGCATCCGCGTCAGTGAAATAGACATCTTTCTAAGGAAAGCTATCTCTGCCTCTCGGTGAGTACACCACCATTTTCCAGGCGGAAATCTTTGCGATTCTGGCTTGTGTATCTCACATTCTGGAGGAGGGTGGGCCTAGGAGAAGAATAACAATCTTATCCGACAGCCAGGCTGCAATGAAAGCACTAAGTGCATGTAAGATTACTTCGAGTCTTGTATTGCAATGCAGGGAGGCTCTGGATTGCCTCGCAGCGAGGCATCCGGTATCGTTAATATGGGTACCGGGGCACGCTGGGATAAGGGGCAATGAGACGGCGGACACTCTGGCGAAAACAGGATCAGCCAGCAAGCTCGTTGGTCCTGAGCCAGCTCTAGGAGTAACCGCGCATAAAGCTAGGAGGAAAATGGAGACGTGGGTTGCAAGACAACACTCTCAGAAATGGAGAAGTATCTCTAGACATCTCCGCCAGGCACGAGAGCTCATTGAAGGGCCCAGTGCTAAGGATGGACGCTTCTGCCTATCTCTGGGTAGAGCCAACCTAAGGTTGCTGGTGGGACTGTTGTCTGGCCATAACACGTTAAGGCGGCACCTGCACGTGATGGGGGTGGCTGAGGATCCCTTATGCGAACGCTGCGGAGTAGAGGAAGAGACCTCGGCGCACGTTTTGTGTCGCTGTGAAGCTCTGAGCTACTATAGGCAGACTATACTGGGGTCCATTACTTTGGACCCTCAGGACGTAAAGGAGCTTGGACTCAAGGCGATTCTCAACTTCGCTATAAGGGCGAGGCTTGTGATTTAAGTATCGTAGAGGTGCATAAGGGCCCGCTTAAGCGGCCTATGCACTGGCTCCTTATGGTGGCCGGGATGCCTCTAAAATTCAAGATTCATTCATTCAAGGAAAGCTAGAGAAGAAATCTCTGAGCCCCTCCAGTCGGCATGTCCGTAATGCCAAGTTTTGCGGCCTCTACGAGTTTCTGCTGCCACAGCGGGTTCTGACCAAAACCTAACCTCCACAACACTGAGGTCTGAGTTACCCAGGGGGGACAGGACAGCAGTGCTGTAAGGGGCAGGATGCGCGGTCAGTGGTCAGTGGTTTCATGTCGCAGCGCGTTGCGCTTATCAGTCGGACCCATCAGCCTCGTGCCTCCCATCCTAAATTTATCGAACTTCGTATACCCAGAACCGGTCGCTACGTCCACTCCTTTGCTCCTAGGGTGTACAAATTGTAGAGCCGTCAGCCTGACCACGTTTTTCTCAGTTGTAATTTTCTCAGGCAAGTTCAGAAATCGGATTAGCAAGGTGCCCTTAAGGTCCGTATATCAGCCGCGGTTCCGTCAGTATAAAAATGCCCCTTTGCATGTATGTACGGTGTACGTCTATGGCTTCAGTACACGAGCAGCCATTTGAATACCTTCCATTAGTCGTTATTTACGCTTGTGTCACGTTAACAAAGTCTTATCAAGTCGTCCGCAGTAAATACCTGAGGATAAACGATCATACGTCCGAGTGAGCTCGGGTCAATGGGGCAGTGAAGGAGGGGAAGGGTTCACTTAGGAATTATCGGATTTTGATTATATCCGGATATGATTTTGTAGGGCATCTTTACTAGTTGTAGTTGTCTCAGTGACGAGGCATTGTTGTCTGGATAATAGGACGTTTTTGGTGTCATTACTGTAGTAGAACGGTGGCGGTGGAGGAACACCAATTTCAAAATTTACTAAACCACCCCCTGAATAATTCAGGGAACACTCATAAAAGAATCGCTCCTTGAGTCATTCACGGAAGAGAAAGTACGGTAGTCTCATTGTCGTAATCAGTTGCATCTGTGAAGACGAAGCTATCTTATATAAGAATATTGTATTAATAATAATATCAGAATAATATATTGATGATATTCCTCAAATAACTCAAAGTCACTATGGTCATGTATTAAAGATGTATCATGTGTTTCCAACCGAGATAATAATATAGAAAGGATACTCGTACTAACTGAAAATCAAGTAGAAGTCATTGTCAAAGAAATTAGAACCCATAAATTTGCTAATTACTTCAACGATGTTGGTAAGCGACTTGCAGACAACGTCACTTCAACAACGTCCTTTGTAAAAAAACTCCGATTTCCAGGCAGAAACCAATGATTAACAAGTGCTTCTGACTATGATAGATACTAAAGATGTAAAGCTCCGGGGTGCGATGTTCTAAGGGCAGATACGCTAAATAAAACACAGGACAGTTTCCTCGCAGTCATAACACCTGTATATAAAACAGGTAGTTATAAATGACAAACTACAGACTTCTTCAATTTCCTGCCTTGCTAAAATTATAGAGATTATGCTTAAAAGACGCCTTGTGGGATTTTTTAGAAAATACGATGTCATGTATAGCAATCAGTATGGTTTGAGAGACCAAATTTCTACACAGGATATGGCACCATTCAATACCTATATAAATGACCTATTTCATTAGGCAGCAAAGAAACAATTTTGGGATTTGCGGATGGCACTGTAGTTATAGGTATATATAAAGGTACTAACTGAGCAGAACCAAAAACACTCATTGAGGATGATTTCAAAACTATTGTTGAATTCCATAACAGTAAACTTTTTACCGTGAATATCACATAAATCAACTTTGTTTCATTTTCTTCCTACAAAAATCACTTGCCAGGGTACGACACGCTAAATATTAATCTAAGTTCTAATAACACAATAATTACCAAACGGAACGATGACTTAAAATATCTATGCATTATCCTTAATGAAAACCTGAAATGGACGCAGCATATAGAATACACTGTAAAAAAATTAGAATGCGTTTGCCAAAATTTAAGCATCTAGCAGGATTATCTTTGAATCTTTAAAAACCATTATATTTTGCACTTGTTCAGTCTCACTTAAACTGTGGTATCATTGGATAAGGAGGTGTGGTCTCAAGTCACCTTAGAAATCTTGAATGCGTACAAAAATACATAATTAAATTGATATTCAAAAATAGAAGGACCTATCATTCCAACGAGTTGTTAGCTGTAATATTTTTGACGTCAAACAGTAATATGCCGGGTGGCTCACCCCTATAAATTTTTTATTATTGACGGTAGAAAAACGAAATTTACAGGTTTTATATTATAGATAAATTTACATTTTTTGACTTATTCACTTGCTTTGAAGTACGTTTGACCTGAAACGACTCCAATTTTAGATTTTTTAATGGGGCACCTTATATATTTTTACTGACTTCGATCGAGAATGATATTCTGAACTCAACAACGCCTCACTTGTCAATATTTGACAAATGAAGTCATTTTTGTTTCAATTTTAATTCTTCGATCTAGAATGCCATGGATCCTATGATACGCTCCATTTTTGATCAACACGGGAGAAATACGATTTTGAGGCGAACGACCTTACAGTCGATTTTCTTCAGTTTTCTTGATTTTTTCAAATAGGAAAGGGGTATGGCTCGACGGCTTTTTCTAGGAGACCATTTTCTTACGAATAATTTGACACGACACACTCTTATTCTATTTTCACTATTTTTCTAAATAATTGTAAGAAACGGTCATCATACATAACAACAAATAACACGTTTCTGCATTCGGTATAGCTATGCATTAAGTCCTATTATTCTAGTTATCCGTGGCGAACAATTGAAGGTCTTGCTTTCGAAATACAACATGTAGAACGAACCAGAAGTTGAAATGTGAATACACGTAACTTAACAATAACAAAAAATAAAATTCAAAAATGTGCCATTAAGTGTTCAAAATGACCTCCTCCTCCGTAAGGAAATGGTCTCTTAGAAAAAGCCAACGAGCCACCACCTTTCTATCTTCGATAATAAAAAAGTTATAGAGGTGAGCCGCCTTAGAGAATCGCTCGGTATGTACAATCTCATTACTTTTCAGTACAAAAATAGGTCATTGAAGCAAACTATGGCACTCAGTAGAAAATGCTGTCTCACAATGTAGTCCCAAAGCCGGAGAAAACACTCATACAAAGGTCCTGGACTTTTCTCTCTTCAAGAATTTGCATTACCATCCCAGTGTTTTTTAAAATAATAGGTCCAGAGAGTTAAAATCTATATGTACCTATATAGAAGGCACGAGCTATGCATTGTAAGTTGCAGGTCATTCTGTGATTAATTCTTCCATGTTTTAGCCAGTACTGTTTAAATCTTCTTGTATCCTATTTATTGTTTATTTAGCCTTGGCTGTCTGCGATATGGTCGAAAAAATACTTATAGATAGATCAGCCCTAATTTAGTTAATTTATTTAACCTTAGCGGCCCATTTTAAACTATATGTATTGTTGTATTTTAAAGTCCTTAAGTTTTGGTCCAATCGGATGTAATGGCCACGTACAGGTTATCTTTTAGTGTTTAGTGGTATGTACTTCCTCTGATATACCATATTCTATGAGTACAATCCATACTTCTCCTACATAATTATATAGAAATTTCACTCAAATTCATATACATCAGTTATATGTTAATTAGAGTAAAATAAAACATTATATTGTGTTACATCGTTAGTACGTAAGTCTCCATTCATCTGTCTTCAATAAAATTTTATGTGTAATGGTTGTGTATTTTGGCGACGAATAAATATTAATATATTACTAATAATAATCTAAACAAGTTGCTTTCGTGAGTCAGACCAAAAGACAACCAACCATGGACAGCTATTTCGAGCTTCTTGGCTACTCATCAGCATGGTCTAGACTTGATCTCTTGTCTCTGGGCAAACGAACGGAAGCATCGCAACTAACCCGAGATACGGTCTATCGAAATAAGACAGCATCTATCAGACCAAAATCGACGACTGCGGAGAGCGCTTAGCTGCCTTTATTTGGAACCGTAAGGAATCTCAGTTGATCTACGTTTTCTGCTTGATGGCTGATGATTCTGGCTGTAATGTAGATATGGTCCTCTTACCATTGAATTATTATCGTTATATAAAAAACTCGTGTTTGGGCTTTAATGGCGATGCGTCAGAGCTGTTGCTAATCTACTCGTAGGGTACATGGAGTTCAGTAGAAAAGCTTTCGTTTCTGACGTTGCAATGTGTATTTATCGTAGCATGTCTCAGTTATATAGGGTTGAGTCATTTATTTTAACAGTGAGTAGATCTGATCAAAAGAAATATTTTTTTCCTTTACCATTTTTCTGGTAAAATTAAAGTAACAAAGTTATAGCCCTTTGGAAGTTTGAGTACCGCCCTGTCTCAATAATAATATTATGTGCTCGTGTTTGGTTCATCGCATCGGAAACAAAAAAGCGAAAGAATTTGGAACGATGTTTTTACAATTATTTTAGTCAGTTGTATACAGTCAGTGTCAATCGGTAACGCGTTTGAATATTGGTGTCTGTTGCGTGGCTCGAACGAAATAAAAAATGGCACATGTTTATGCGGATCGGTTTCCCAATCGAGTGCAACCAACCCCTCGTGCCTTTGTTAATGTAGTACAACGGGCTCGTGAATCAGGTGACTTAAGACCACACAGGGGACTGCATGCCGGTGCTCTAAGACCTCACGATCAAATACAGGTCCGCACTGAAATACTTGTCGGGAGGATACTTTATAAAACAAGATAAAATTTTTTTTTATTTTTACACACATATTTTGGTTTATCTTCCTTCTACAATCATTATCTAAAAATTAATGACTCAACTTCAAAGTATGTATAACCCTGTATAAGAAACTCCGTATTTCCACAGATACAATACAAGAAACAAAATAAAAATCCAGTTAAAGAATCTGAGATTGACAACATCTATGAATGCACGCAATGCCTACACCATAGTTTTCTCCAACGTGTTACCAAATAACATTAAAGAAATAGAATCCAGCATATTCATGCGAAGAATGAACAAATATTTAATTAGCAAATGTTTGTTTTTTCATTTAAGTAGCACCAACAATAATTTTACCGACCTAACGACTTAACATTTTAGTGTGTCCACTGATTTAATGTGTTATTATGACTGTTTTTCTTTAACTGATCTACCTACCCTTTATACATACTCATCTAGTGCACTAAGCATGTACTGTATTAAATTTTAGATATCTATGTGATTCTTGACTTGCATAAAGAGTTTGCGATAAATGCCAATAAACTACTATGACTAGGTTTGCAAGCGTTCGAGGCATCTTAAAAACGATTTGTAGTCATCATATTCAATTGAACTGGGGTAGGTGCACTAACAGAAAACTGTGACTTAATTATGAGTGTATTGGCAAGGTTCCCATTAGACAGTCATAGTTCTGTGTCTTATGGCTTTTATCAAACCGATTTGATGAAAAATATTACTGCAAAATACATATTTAGTAACGGTATGTCAATGATCAAATGAATGTTCGGGATTATTTGATATTTTGCTTCCCGATCTAAGAAAATAGCGTAATGATCCTTGGCAATGCTGGGCATTCCACCGCATACGTGCCAAAACGCGATAGCACTTCATCTGCGTGTCGGGTAATATTTGGTTGCAAAATTCGGGTGCTCATGGCCACAAATCAGTGGCGTAGCAAGGAGAGGCGGCGGGGGCGGGTAGCACCGGGTGTCACCTTTCTTGGGCTGACAACCTCCCGCAAGGGTATTACGTATCTTGAAAAGTGACGTTATATTATATATTATATTTTTTGATATTATACTGTTTTTTCTTGACATTATGTAGGCTTTTCTACAAGATGTTAACTTAGCACTTAGTTGTACGTGTCGGCTGAACGTCATGATGCTTCAGTTATTAATGTTTGGCTTTAATGTGATGTAAAATCTGCTTCAGAGATGGCACTACTGGAGGTCTAAGCTGTAAGTTGTACGTGTTGATGATAATTGCATTGGATTCTTGTCTCAAATATTTTTATTTGAGATTCAACGCTAAAAATTAGTTGCGCATCCACTTTTTCTTATCCATTCTGGAAATTACATATGCAAATTTGCTGAATTTAAAAAATGAGAGGGATAAGAAATAATTATATTCACTGTACACTGTCGAATTACCAGCCATATACATGCTAACAGTAATTACACACAATGCGGGCGAGGTGATGATTTCCCGTAATTGTCCTCAAAGTTTTTCGTAATTTATAGCTTTGAACATAACCTGTCTTCAGAAAGGACAACATGTAAATAACCCGTCGGCCACAGCTAATAGACATACTTCACTGGCAACATATTCAATAATGATATTCTTACATAGCAAATATCACTGATTGTATACACATGCAGACCAACACACATAATTATCCAGATACGATCTTGCTATTCAACTTTCTTCTCAGAGATAAAAACTACAGTCACAGATCACTCGGCGTCACAAAACATACAACCAACAATGCGTGCAGTTTAGTTGAGTGATTCCTCCATAGATGGATGTTCACAATGATCCTAGTGAGTAAAACTACCTAGTCTGCAAGATGATCTTATGGTTATTTTTTGACGTTTTACAGGTTTTTTACATAATACCCGTGCGTAAATACCTATATAATGTCAAAAAATCGGTAAAATGTCAGCTTGTGCAGGACTCTCATTTAAAGATGAACCTTAAAACGATATATTGGAATGTCTCGACCGATTCAGAGTTGAACTCCAGACAAGATCGAAGTCTCTTCAAGACCTAGCTTCGTTGTTCGAGATCGTAGAAACAAATACTTTGCGTTTGGCAAATACTGAAATTAGATACATTCAAATTTACTGATTTTTATGATTCACTTTTTGTTACAGTTGCTGACTGGGTGTCTCTGGATTTTTTAAAGCTTAATGTAGAATAGGAACTTACAGAATCTCTTCCAAATCTTATGATTCCACTAAAATTATTCATGACGGTTTGCGTGTCCGTAGCTCCATGTGAAATGAGTTTCAGTAAACTCAAATTAATAATAAACTAATTGCGGTAAACAATGACCCAATCGCGGCTCAGCAATCTTAGTATATTAGCGATAGAACACGAGGCAATGCAAAATATAAATTTTGATCAAGTTATTTCCGAGTTTTCAGCTGTCAAAGCTAGAAAGAAGAGATTTTAATTGTAACATAAAAATATTTTTTCTGTCTTAGTTTTTATTGAGTTTTGTTATTTGTTCGATATTTTGAATATAAATGTTAAATGATCCATGACGTTTATGAATCATATAAAATGTATTGCTTTTGCCTTTCGATGGAGTGACACCACCAACTTCCGCACCGGGTACCACCCAAGGTAGCTACGCCGCTGTCTCAAAGGCATGTGCTTATTCATGATTTGGATAGAACGCAACGACTGGTAGGATGATGGCCACCCAGTGTTCTCTTCAATGACGAGTCGTCTATGATATTTAGTGACTGTAGCGTAACGTAAAACTGACTGCTGAAAATAACAAGATGGCAGCCATTTTGGAACTATTTCGTGTGGATTGAAGATCATGTTACTTCGTTTATGACTTATTATCAGGGATTTAGAATCTTCGAGTATCAATCTATTATCCTTGATAATGGCGTAGTAGAGGGTTGTCAGCGTTTTTGTACATTAGATCTCAACAACTCAACACCTACACATCAAAACGCTATCGCATGTTATACCTTCTTCTTTTGAAATGACCTATCTGAATGTGAAATAAAATATAAAACAGTCCGTTTGAAGGAATTGAAAAATTTTATCAATTCTCTGAAGTGGAATATTACATATATAGTTACACATTCGGATAGCTCCTTCTAGAAGAAGAATATTGATATATCGTGTAATAGCGTTCTTATAATTGGTTGTTGAGTTATAAGCGATTCAATGTACGTTCAACTTTCACAGCCTGCCCGTCCACCATATTAAAAGATACTCTTATATCTTAGAGAAGCATTTATAATTGGGTTCAAAATGAGGTATCACGTCACCCCTATTTCATTTGAAAAAATGTTTCAATAACATCCATCAATTTGACTTTCAGCTGAATAAACTGAGTTGCTCAAGAAATAAGTAGGAAGGGCTTTTTAGAAAACGCCCATGTCTCAATCGTATAATGAACCAACTGGCAGTCAAAGATAGAGAACATGAACACTTTGCTTCTAGATATAGAGAGCTACATATTATTTCGTTTTCAAGAAATCGGAAGTATTTTTTGCAGACTATTTTGATTCACTTAATATTCTCCAATCAAATAATAACACCGTCTTTCCTCCTACTCAGCGCGAATCAAGAAGGACTGATACGACCAAATCTCAGAATTAGTAGAGTTTGAAGCAAGGATTAGGCCGCAGGCACCACAATTTCGGATTTATCAGCGCGACAACTCTGCCTTTCTTTGTGTCGACAGTTCCGCACGTATAATTATACGAATATAATTGCACATCCCTGACAGTACGAGGAACAAAAGGGAGCTTCCCTAAGGAGAACGAGGACCTCAAACGATCGGGTAGACCACAAACGGCGGAAGCAGGGTCGCGCGGATTGCAGATATCCGCCACTTACGGACGCTTACGATTCTAGAACGACTGAGGGCGACATTACAGTGCGATAAATTTAGAACAAGAATCGTCGCCACTGTTACAAAAAATAATACCTTGATTGAAGATTACAAATTTGTGCAATTGAACTTGTTTTATTGTTTGAAGGAAGTATGAGGTGATATGAAAAGTTTCTGGACTCGCATACAAAGGCTGTTTATAGATTGATGGTTTATTGCCATCGGATCATAGATTTACCTATATAAGTACAATACTATTACCAAAATTTAAAAATGTGTTTAAGTATAAATAACAAATTTGTCGAAAAAGAAGCGGAAAAAATACTATTAGTGGAAAAAAGACAAAGGACGGATGCGAACGCGCACGCACCTGCACTGAACAAGCAGACGCAAAAATCAACGGAATTATTTATATAAAGTATAACAATAAAATATAAGAGGGATTAGAAATCAAATTGCCTTGAGTCGGGTGTGTTCTCGGAAGTCGAATGATTATAGTGTATTTACACCCAAGATAGAATGGATGCGTGATTGCCAAAAGCAAGGATGGCGTACAGGGCCGCATTCAGGGCTACCTCCGAATGATGGACTACCACCAACGTGTTGTAAAACAAAGATGTCAGTATTTTACGAAATTATCTAATATAGTGACGTAGTTATAGTTAAGGGTGTCGCAAAATCAAACTTGTATTCTTGAAGAGGTGCTAAGTTTTTCTACAGATTTTTCAAACTAGAAAACATGGAGAAATACATACCAGAGGTAACCAGCTGCTCACTATGCACAATGAATCCGTAGTCAACGAGGGGTAGAGTTGACACTCTTGTACATGGAATAAATATAAGGCTGTTCAATCAACTGAAAATAGATTTTGAAGGTGCACTTCGGACTTGCATTGTCTGTAGTTTATCTGTAAGTTAATATTTCACTACAACTAGGATTCCCATAATATGTATTCTGTGACAAAACAAAAACGCAAAACTTACTCAGACTCACTTGAAGAGCTATCATCATTAATGTTTATTATGATGGATTCAAAATCTCTGTATGTTGTATTGTGTGCAGCAACAAAATTCTTAACATCTGCTCATATGAGCTCAATGGGGTTGAGCTCACAGTAGTAAGGCGGCAAAGGGAGTACTGTTTTGAGGTGTGCTTTGGCCATTTCATCTATGACATATTTATCATGTCTTGGTCTGTGTTGTTTCACAATATCTAATAGTTGTAATTTCAGTAAGGAAGGGTCGAAAGTTATATTTTTGGAACGGAGCCAGCTCTGAATGTCTGATTTCCTAGAAGCTGAAGTTGGGATTTTTTCGATTTTGCGAGAATGATATTGAGCATTATCCAAAACAACCACAGAATTGTCTGCGAGACGTGGTAAAATGCCTGAAAACGACTTCCCGAATGCTTCCCCATTCATATCTTCATGGTAGTCAGTGGTATTTTTTGACTCAAAAGACCATAAGCCGTCATCCACGAAGCCATCTACACCCTCAATGTGGCAAATAATGAGCCTTTTTCCTTTGCCTAGAAAGATAACATCCGTTAAGTACACACACGTCTTGTAGGTACGAAGATAGAGAGATATTGTGCGCAAAAATTGATACCGTGAACTACTTCGATCTATTCACCTGCTAGATTTTTCAATCCGGTCGACAGTCCATCTAGAAATGCCCTTCTGGATGAAGTCACAGTTTTGTCAACCCATACCTTCGGAGTAGTGCGCCCAGCGTTAATCCAGGTTTCGTCCAGGTAATAGATCTTCCTGTGTTGATCCCTAAATGATTTAATTTTGGTCAGGTACTCTCTCCTCCACAGAACAATTTCTTTTCTATCCATAAGTAAGCTGTTACGACCTCGTTTCTTCCATTCGAAATTAAGATGCTGAATGTATTCAATCTGACGTCTTTCATGTCTACGCTACGATGTCTTTTTTTATCGCTTTCTAGGAGGGCTAAGGGTAGCCTACAGCCTCGTCAGCAGAATCTGTACCGGACTTGTTCAGGATTGGTTCAAAACAAATAATAACGAGGAATAACAATAAAAAACAGAAACTTAACAAATTACTCAAATACACTTAACAACAACAGCAGCAACAACCAAGCAAGGTGAATACGAAAACACGCGCACGCAGTGATACACGCTACGGTCGGTGGCCTGAATGCAACTTTGCCTGCCCTGCCCCTGCCCTGCGCATTATTCCGCCAGGCGACCGCTTGAAATTTAATGGCGAATGGACCAATAAGAGGCGTTGTCACCACCTGTTACCGAGAGATCACGCGCTAACTGTTATTATTTACATCGCATCTTGAATTTGGATTCAGTTTAGTGTCGCATGCGAGAAGCAGAATTGTACCAAATCCATATAGTCATAGTGCCTCCTTGAATCTCGCAGTTGACATTTTTCTTTCCACAAAATCTCTAGAAGCTACGTCCATGCGAGAATATATGACTTATTCGAGATTTCGTCATCATTCGACAAAACAACAAAATTTGTCGATGAAGTAGGAGATACGTATTTTTTCTTCGTTATTGACCACCTGTTGCCAACTCACTTCTTAAAATCAAATAACTTGACAAATGTGAACAGCACCGTGACAAACGATGACAAGAATCGAGGTTCGCTATCATCCTCCCCTGGACTACCAGACATAGTTTCAACCCGATCTGAAAAGTATTATTCCTTTTACAGCGCTATACCATATAGTAGATGAACACCGTGTTTTCTTAGAGAATTGGGAAACTTCGAAGGTATGCACTGACTGATACATTCATAGAGCAGGATTGAACAGTGCCGAAATTCATCTTCTACTAATATGGTGAATGTATCAGGAAGTGATGCCCCTTCGCGATCAACAGTATTTAATGGGAATACTGAATTTACACGTGATGAAAACTGCTGTTGATAATTTGTTAACTCTATACACGATGTCTTAAATGATGAATGAATGACTGCGTATGAAATTGCTGAAGCTTCTGGAAATCTAGAATGACTTGTGTTTCATATTTTGATCAATGAATTAGGGTCTAGAAAGTTACTGGCAAGGTGGGTGCGGCATTCATTATCTTTGTATCAAAATCTAATTCGAGTGACACGTTCCCAACAACGTCCTTGCAAAGGATAAAACTGATTTTATGCATGGATTCATAATGGACAATACTTGGGTATACCACTCTGAGCATAAATCGCGATATCAAACCTCATGGTGGTCCGAAGCGGCTGTTCTGCAAAGTTATCAATATCGCCTGAAAAGGTTGTGGTGTCTATCTTTTGGAATGCAAAAGGAATATTGTTGATAGGTTACCTGCAGGCAATTATATAAAACAATAACAGCAGAGTATTATTATGACCATATCGATGACCCTGCTCTGAAAAGTACCCTAACAAAGGATAAAATCAGTCAATTACATTCCGAATCGCTTGAATACACAGCCTTTCCACCATATTTGGCACCTCCTATTATCCATTTGCTTCCATGCATCAATATAGCCGTGAAGGTATAAATCAAATAGAACATTACTAGACAAAAATTTATTGAACTTGAAGCAGATTATAAGGGTAAACGTATTTGGAGCAAACAACTATTTTTTTTACTTTCTACGCCACTCGGCGAGGAGAAATTATTGTAATCGTTTTTTGGACGTTACATGACATGCACATCACGAAAGATCATGGCTCATTTCCGTCGGTCTGTCTGTCGGTGTATCTTTCTGTCCGCTAATCTTTGGGCAGCCTATAACTAGAAAAATCAGCCAGTGGCGACGAAGCTAGGAGTAGAAAACACGTAAATAATAGAATCGCTTTAACTTCGTTTTTTGACTTTTCTGATGCTCCTGATTATTTTCAGAAAATCTTTTACATGGTCTAAAAGATTGATTGCGGGTTGTAGGTGGTTGGGGATAATATATGCCATTTTTTGATGCTTCTGTATATATTCCATAAACCAAAACTTTCCCCGTTCATTTGCATTTGAATTACTGGATTGTGTTGTGACGTTGCTGGAGGGTCGGTACTGATATCCCGTGGTAGGCTCGATTGCATTGTTGGACTATGGACTGATTTTACGATCCATTTAATTACTTTGTTATTCCTGTCGTGTTTTTCTAATAGGGACCAATTTATGTCGAAAATAATTCCTTATGGATTGTGGGACAACCTACTTGACGCTATCTTGTCAGCATTTTCGATTCAATCTATTGAGTTATTCAAAAGTAAGTAAAGACTGAATGCCAAGCAAAGGATAAATAACGATCATCGTTTCTTTATACTAAATATATACAAGGTAACTTTAATTGATGATTTTCATTTTGGCATAATTGATGGTTCTTCATCGCACAATGCTGGACTGCATTTTCATCCACGAGCGGTTAATGAGCCTTTGATGTTCTACTTATATACTAACAGAAACTGTTCATCTGAGCTATTCGCCGTTAGGTCTGCTAGATAAACTCGTTCTCTATAATTTGAACCTGGACCTGGACTACTTCTTCGTTACTGGGATGGTGATGCTATAGTATTTAGGTTTTGCCTCCGTGTAAGCTTGGGTACTTAAAAAAGGGACAAACCTACCGATATCAATATACATTAAAAAAAATGTGATGATACTTTATACCAGAGTTCCCCAAACTTTTTTGTGTCGTAGACCCCTTACCATGTTTTTCCGTGTTGGGTAGACCCCCTACTTACCTGATATTGATTTCCTGTAAACTTCTAACTGTAGTGACGTGTTAAAAGCTTAAAGTAAAAACACATGTTAATTTATACATTTATTAATTGAATTTAAATTAAAACTACTCAAAATAAAATTTTGTATCTGTTATGTAAAATATACGTGACATTAAATAAACAGGTGTCTGACCAATAAGTGCCCGCATTGGGAATAAGTGCCCACATTGAAAAATAAATAAGAGGGATAAAATTAAATAAAGTGAAAAATAATTAAAAAAAAGTTTTTTACTTAAAATAGTACAATAAGCGGGTTCGTTTATTAATTATAACATAAACGTATGTTCTATAATAATTTCACTGTTAGTTTGATTAAATTTCGCTTCTTATACGTTTAAGTTATCTAAAAATAGGCAAAAAATTAACGAATTTTAGTGTGTACCTATCCTTGAATTTTCAGAATAATTTAAAAAAAATAATTTCTATAAAGGGGGGTTCTTTAAAAAAAACAATGCGGCACTTATTCCCAATGCGGGCATTTATTGGTCAGACACCAATAAACATAAAATAAACTATAAATAAAATAACTTAAGCAATAAGTCAATATTTTTAGTGAGACACTAGGTATGACGATGGAAAGGAAATTAAAAATTTCCTCGCTATATTCCATAATACGGGATAAGTAACGGGTATGTAGTTTTGCAGCCAGAATTGCTGATATCCATTTTTAAACTGAACCTTAAGTTCTTCGTTTGTACTTAGTTCAGTCAGTTCCTCTTGTATTATGACATTCGTTCCTTCTATGTCATCATATGGATTAATTATCCACGGTGGTATTACCATAGTCAAAATATCCTCAAACCTAGATTCAAAATCTGAATAGAGGGCATTTAAATGTTCAACGTAAGTTGAAACGTCGTCTTCCTGGCAGCTTGTGTGTGACAAATTGGGGAACTAAGAAAATTCGCCCCGTCCAATATTTTGCTTCATTAGTTCAACTCTGGCTAGAAACGCTGATAAGATGGACTTCGTTTTAATCAAATTTAAACTGTCGCCTTGTAATTGCAAATTAACCATGTTAAATTTTGTAAACAAATCTGTTAAATAAGCGATGTCTGTTTTCCTCTTCATTAAATTTTCTTTTAAAATTTTATCTTTAGTATCCAGAAATTCTAAAATTATATCAAAAAGTGCAAAAAATCTTGTCAAACCTTTTGACAGCCAGCGTACTTCAGTGTGAAGGAGTAATTGATGAAAGTGTTCGTCATTTTCTTCACACAACTGCGCAAATAACCGCGTATTCATGTACTGCTAACACCCCTGACACATTTTGTTTTAAATAGCTTATAAATCCACGATAACGTCGAACCATGGCAGGTGCTCCATCTGTAGCTACTGATATTATATTTGATAAAGGAATTGCTTTTTCAATGAAGTAATCCTTCAAAACATGAAATATTGATTCACCTTTAGTGTCGGTTATCAAGGTTCTTGCGAAGAGCAGTTCTTCGTAGATTTCTTGATTCATAATGAAACGAACATATGCCAATAATAATGCTGCATTATCGGGTAGAGTTGAATCGTCCAGTTGTATAGAAAAATGGCTCGTTTGCAAATAATTACATAAGAAGCTTTCAATATCAGAACCCATTTCATCAATACGTCTTTCAACAGTATTGTTGCTTAAGGGAATTCTTTTAATGGTATCAGATGCAGGTTTGTGTAAAACAGTTCTTAAAACCTCTTCAACGGCTGGCAAAATTAATTTCTCTCCGATAGTATGCGGTTTTCCGGATTTTGCTATGAGTAACGAGATATTGTAAGACGCCCGCAAACCATCATCATTTCTTTGTGACGTCGAAGCGAACATTCTGTCCAGTGTAGGTCTCTTCTGAAATTTATCTTTGAGTGTTTGAAAGTATTCCAAATCTTTCCCTGTTTTATCAGGGTGGCATCTTCTCAGATGATCTTACAGTTTAGATGGTTTCATAGCCCAAAACTTTATTGCATAAAAGGCACATAGGCGATTGTTTGTCCGGCAATGATGGAATGAAGCCAAATTCCAAATAATCAACACTGTACTGTCTACATTTCTTTTTAGATTCGGACATGGCATCAGTCATCTGTGGGCAAAATTAAATTATTTAAATAAGAGAGAAAATCCAGCAGCTGTATATTAAAAATATTTTTTTATTTTTCCGAAAACATTCCATAATTCGAACATCTTCTTGCTACAATTAGCTCGAATTACGGAGATTGCACTGTAATTATATTACCGATTGCTAAAACTTTCAAGAAGAAACTATTGAGGAGTACTCGTGTAATTTTGCATGATTGAATATTTAACTACTAATAACTAAAGTCATGATTGGCGTAATTTATCTATCTTTGCTAACTACGAGTACAAAACTAAAATTTAATGAAAAATAATGTACTTACTTTTTTCCAGCACTCTCAACAAAATACCACTGACTCAATATAATTTGTGTGATATACTATCTGTTCATATTTTTTAAAATATTTTCTTAGCACTTTCCTTTTCAAGATTCAGGAAACGAATGAACGTATTTGTCCCACATTCGTATTTATAGAGTGACGAATTGAACAAGTCAGTGCGAGGTAGCTAAGCTCTGAGACTGCGACTCTCAGGTTTTTACAAGTTCAAAATGTATTGCGACCACAAAGCGAATACCAACATCCTACAACTTACACAATTTTATAAACATATATAAGAAATTTTTTACTTCATAGGTACTTTTATAAATAATTTATATGTTTTGATATTATAAGATAGTATGATGTAAGTAAATAGGTACTATCAGTGTATGTGTTGAGATCCACTATCGTGGACCCCCATATTCATTTCATGGACCCCCAAATTTTTTTTCGCTGACGTAGACCCCTTGCAGGTTGTCATAGACCCCTAGGGGTCGATATAGACCACTTTGGGAATCAATGCTTTATACTAAATAACAATGGAGAATATTGGAAAAAACGAGCATTCTGCCTATGCCGCTTTATATTTTTTACTCCGAAATGCTAAGTGTTAACCTCTTAAGAACCTTTTATGTCGGAAAAACAACTAACCGCCTACCCTGCCTTGCACAATCTTTTACTCCTGCTAATAGAAATACTTGCGGCGAAATAAAAGAAAGTCAGCAGCGCAGTAGGACATACTAAAACTTCGCTCTACTATAAAGTGCGGCAGAGTCTCGAAGAAGGAAAGAAGGAATCCCATCGAACCGCAACTCGAGCGACACACAGAAAGCAAACTAATTTGCTGAGGAGCTCACCCCGACTGATCGTAAGAAAGTTTTATTTTTCTTGGGCATGAAACATGTGGGCCTTCGTCATCAAAGTTGAATGCATTTGGTCGACGATGTCCTTTGCCAGGACAAAGATTCAATGAGGCTGGCGACGGATGAAGGTCAGAGGCGAAACAACTTGTGCGGAACCTTTAATTTAATTAAGATGCCGTTTCGCTTCTGTTTTATTTCTATCCTGACCTTTCAGTCGGATGACTCAATCATTTATGTAAAAAATAGCACATAGTTGCATCCAGAAAGATAGTAGCAAAAAAAGCAATTTATGGTATGTGTAGAAGCTCTGTTTTCCTGATTAATTTACTAAAATATATCATATTCGATATTGTAAGTCTGACTGAGTCAAAGTAACTGAAGGCACCGTTCTCACCAAAATCAACGCAACGGCAACTAGACATCAACTCGATTTCCACTTTCGATCAAGATTCCGTTGCATTCTCACTGAAGCAACAGCCCAGCAACTGGTAGCCTCGTTTTAAGGTTGTGTACAAAACCACTGACTCTGCAGGATCGACAGTGGATCACTGCTTTGCAGTATGGAAGAAAATATGTCTGCCAGCTGAGTTGGTTGGACAGAGATACCGTATTACATTGTTATTTTTTGGTAAATGCTGATTACAAGTAAAAAGGCATTAGTAAACAGGCAACGAAAACTTACAGAGAACATCAAAGTAAATATAGATACTGTATATTCAGATAAGAGATAGACAGGATGTAAACAAAAGGTTCGGGTGATTTTCACGCTAACGCCGCCGTCTCGACGTAAAACAGGAGCCCTCATTGGTCAATTCGCAATTAAATGCCTATGCCGAGCGGCAGAGCAGTCGTATCAAGGCAGAGTCACATTCAGGTTCAGTCGTGTTACGTATGTCGTGTGCATCATTGCAATTTGATATTTCTTTGGACGTTTTCGTTTGTTATCTTATTAAGTTGTTGAGTTTGTCGTTGTTATTGTTATACTTTGTTATTGATTGTTATTGTTATCAGCTGCTTGCGCAAAATGCCCAGTAGTACAGATACTGCCGATGAAGTTGTAAACTCCTGTAGTCCACCTAGGAAACGCTCTAAAAAAAGACACCTGAGTGCAGAAATGAAAGAGGTCATTTTGAATATATATAAGATCGAGCGCGAGGAGAACGAGGCATCAACCATCAAAGAAATTGTTGTGAAGGTTTCTCACAAAGTTGGGGTGTGTCGCGCATCACTGTTTAATGTGTTAAGACAATACAAAAAAAATCACACCTTTTCTGAGCCAATGACCAGTAAACATCGCAAAAGTATTGTTAAATCATTGGATGAAGCTGATAAGCATGCGATTAGGAGGAAAGTGCATGAATTCTTCTTTAGGAATGAAATACCTACTATAGATAAAGTACTGCAGGAGGTAAATGGAGATACAACGTTGCTAAATTTCAAACGATCAACTTTCCATGCGTTACTGAAGCATTTAAATATCAAATGGAAAAAACGGGGTCGTAATAGTTTACTACTGGATAGAGAAGAAATTGTGCTATGGAGGAGGGATTATTTAACAAAAATTGGGAAATATAGAAATCAAAACAGGAAGATTTATTACCTTGATGAAACGTGGGTAAACGCAGGACACACTACAAGTAAAGTATGGGTTGATGATTCTGTAACTTCATCCAGGAGGGCCTTTCTAGATGGACTGTCCACCGGATTAAAAAATCCAGCAGGTAAATACGAGTAATAGACAACAATCGGATGTTTTTCAAACCTTGGGAACAAGGTTCTAAACATTAATTCCAGGGGGCAGATAAAACATATTACAAGTAACAAAACTTTTATAACTTTCGATAAAATGCGTGGATGTTTTATTGTCATTTTCATTTGTTAGAACTTTTTTAAGCCATGTTTTTATGTGTTTTCGATATTTCAATAACTTTTTAATATAATCTTAAAATATGTCGAATATTATAAACTTAAAAAAAAGTTACTAAGTTTTATATTGTGTACCGTTCCTAATATTTCTAATCATTTTAATTCATACTTTAAGCTTTATAAAGTTATAATTTGTTAACATTAATATTTGCGCGTATTTCAGGTTCCTGATCATTCATTTTTTAAAGGTTTATAACTTTAAATTAAATTGTGAAGCGCTGAGTAATCATACGACGTTCAATATTCTTTCTTTCAATATGACTAAATAATCCCAATTATAACAATCTGATACTCATGTCTCAATGTCTTTTCGCTGAATGTGATGAAAACATTTGAAAAAGTTTCGCTTATTGAAATAAATCTACACCAGTTAGTACTTCGATTTCCAGGTAAAGGGAAAAGGCTCATTATCTGCCATATTGGCAGTGAGGATGGATTTCTTGTTGACGGTCTGTGGTGCTTTGAGTCTAAGAAAACTGGAGATTACCACGAGGAAATGAATGGCGAATCGTTTGAACAGTGGTTTTCAAAAATTTTACCGAGGAAAACGCAGTAATTGTGTTGGATAATGCGCCTTATCATTCTCGAAGAATGGAGAAGGTGCCAACAACGGCTTCAAGGAAAGTTGATGTTCAAAATTGGCTCCGCTCGAAAAATATCAACTTTGAAGAAGCAATGCTGAAAGTATAATTATTAAGAATTGTCAAGGATCACAAGGCGGAATATCAAAAATACGCCATTGACGAAATGGCAGCAAGTCAAAATAAAACTGTGCTCCGTTTACCTCCATACCATTGGGAGCTCAATCCCATTGAGCTCATATGGGCAGAGGTTAAAAATTATATAGCTAAGCACAATACAACTTTTAAATTTTGTGACCTCAAAGGACTTTTCAAAGAAGCACTAGAATTGATAACAGCGCAAAAATGGGAAAACTGTATTAAGCACGTGAAAGACAAAGTTGAAAAGAGAATGTGGGAACTGGACAATATTTTAGAGGAACAAGTCGATCCATTCATTATTGACGTTGGTGGTTCAGGCAGTAGCGACGATGAAAGCTCATCAAGCTCATCTTTCCAATAAAAGATGTCGTTCATCAAATTCGGTAAGTTATAAGTAATTATAAAGCTACTGTATTTTTTAATTAATTATTGACATTTTTGAACCCATTTTGGCAAAACCTATTCAAGAATCTACTTTCTGACAATGTTCAACCATGCACATTTTTTTACGTTTTGAACGTTTTAATTTGGTTACATATTTACCTAGAAATCAAAAAATATACTAATCAATATTTTAAAGCAATTTTAAGAGATATACGATTATTTTTAATTTAGG
Source organism: Acanthoscelides obtectus (assembly GCA_963669975.1). Lineage (NCBI taxonomy): Eukaryota > Metazoa > Arthropoda > Insecta > Coleoptera > Chrysomelidae > Acanthoscelides > Acanthoscelides obtectus. The sequence goes on from CAVLJG010000005.1 coordinate 31,317,452, forward strand.
CTAATTTAAACGCCATTTTGAGATTATATTCGACTGTATTTCACCAAACATCAGGCGGCATCCGAAGCTGGAAATCGAAGCGAACATTTTGAAACCCTTATGTATATTTACATCATTATATATTTCTTACCCCACCCCCACATGATCCTATATCCATCACCAATCGTATATACATCGAATTGTGCTAATTTACTACAAAGTTACGCAAAGCAGCATCTACTATCTAAAATATGTACTGCGTGACTCTTAATACGTCCCTGCCGAATGTTTCAGCGTTCGATGATCACGTGGTCTTGTTTATGTCCGGTCTATCTCTTATCTGAATATACTTTAGTAATGTATCGATACTTATCTGACACCTCAAGCAATCGTAGTGAATGCATGTGCCAGATATAATTATAATTAATAGCATACAAAAAAGGATTTAACATAGCCAATAGTGGTAAATAAGTCCCAGATCAAATTTTAGCAACCAAATTCCACAAGCATTTCACATTAGATATAAAAAAGTAAAATGCCGTAACCAGTTATGCAAAATGATGTGTGTTATTTGGTTTCTCTACTTCCTGGTTTTGACACAATTTCGAATAATTTGCTCAAAAATATTATTGTCGAGGTCTGTTCGCCTCTAGTATACCTAACAAATCTTTTTTCTGTTAACAAGGAACTTTTCCAAGTTGCTTGGAACTACCTTTAGTCATATCGATCAACAAAGTATACGACGCTACTTATAGATGTATAAGCATGGTCTCTAGTATGTCAAACATGTTTGAATTTAGCAGGAATGTTATATCGAATGACCACCTTGTTTTAATGTCAGAAGAAGGAGTGAAATTACAGTGTTTAATTTTGTGAAACATATTGTGGCTGAAAGCCATAAAAAGTGGTTTATTCATATATTTCTCTCGTGCATTCGACTATGTGGACCATGAACTACTACTTCTCAAACTACACAGGTAGGGAATAAGTGGTTTGCCATTACAGCTTGTTTATTGTGCAGAGAAATCAATGTGTTTGTGTCAATGGTACCAAAAGTGAATCAGCAAATAATACACATCGGTGTACCACATGGTTCCAGTCCAAGACCTTTTTTGATTCTGGTGTATGCTACCGATTTGTTTTTTAAATCTGAAGATGGTCCAGAATATGAGGTTGTGGTGTATGAAGTAGATCATACCATCATCCTGATTACCAGTCCAAACACCTCTCAGCTGCCTACAATGACTAAACGTGCATACAAAGGACTTCGCCCGACTAAATACAGAGAAGACCAGCATTGTAAGAAACTAATTGAACGATAAACACGATTTCAAGATTTTTGAAGATATTAACCAAGCTAGTCAGTCATGTAATTTAATTAATATGCCAGAGATGACGCTTGATTGTGAACTGTCGTAGTAAAGCAGCGCAGTAAACGAATTTCAATAACGCTATACCATGAGACTCTGTGCTGCCATATCCGTTATGATATTCTCAATTCTCCAAAGTTCAATAACTGAAAGAGTTCTCCTACTGCAAAAATATCCCATAAGGATTATCGACTACCTTGACTGGCACCAACAGAAAATCTTATACAATTTAATGACTGTAATAAGTATTTACATTTGTTAGTTGGATGTGTTTGTTCAAAAAAAAAATCATGAATATATCCAACCAGATCCAAAATACTCTTAATCCCGCCTAGACGTCGATTTGTGGCAAACCAAAAAGCATTTAGATATACGGGATGTAAGATTCTTAATAAGATTAGTGATGACATTAAGTAAATGTCTTCAAAAAGTTTTTAACACTTGGACTAGCCTTTGCTTAGATTTGTTTTATCCATCCATTCCATTTGTAATAGACTTTAATTATTATTATTTATTGAGATCCCATAATTAATGTGTGTGAGGGAGATTGATGATTCTCTGTATATTAACTTATAAGAAGGCAGTATATATTTAATCGATTTTCAAAAGTCCAGGCTGGAACAAAAATAGCATAAGTAACGCATTTCACAAAAATATTATAGCCAAATCAATCAATCAGTATACTCGTATATGTCGTATCATTTTATTTACCGAAAAATACGATCGAAACAGCTTGCTATCGGGTTGGGGTCGCCACTGCCTCTCAATGAGAATGATCCATAACAAAAAATGACGAAAAAGTATATATATCTGGTTTTGAAATTGGCCCAAATGGGAACGTAGGATGCCTCTGTCTTCAAATAGAATTACGAACCTTTTGTCTGACTTTTAACGACATTATTATTTCCTAACTGATCCTAATAAAACGCAAGCTTACTCCTGCTCTGCCCCTGTATCTTCATTTTCAATATTAACTTCTTGGTACTAATCTATGTTTCTTACACATATCAAAAAAAACTTCCTACTGTCCATACATGACGCCAATCTGAATATTTGCAATCATAAAATTAATAGTTTGATGATTTAATTTGAACTAGGAGTAAAAAACACCTGAAACGGATCTTGAATTTTGAGGTATAAGAAACCTCGGGGACATGTTAATGGCATTCTCTTAAAAATACCGCAAATCGCAGAAATCTGAAAATAAATGAAAAGAAAGCTAGACGCTGTTAAATTATTCATAAGAAAAAACTTTGCCTATAAACTTCATGGATGCTTAGGAACCAAGTATTTTCAAGGAGTTTACCAGTATTCCATGTAATTTACGGTCACTACGTGACAAACAAGATAAATTGGTTACTTTTTCTAGGCTAGAGAAAAAACAGTTCATAAGCTATACGCCAGTGACTAATAGAAGAAACTTAATGATTATACTGTAATGGAATTGTATAAATACAATCATATGTGCCATAAATCTATTGTCCAATCATTCAAAATGAACGTTTTTCCAGATTCCAGTTAAAGTAGTATTCATTCCTATACTAGGCAGAGCTAGTTATGCTGACCCCAAGGATTTATATCCGATTATCCTTTCACTTCTTGTGCTCAGGACATTGGAAATAATAGTTGCCAGATTTTTTAGTTTTGTCAAACATTTCGATAATTCGTTTACATTGTCGACTATACAAATGACTTTGTTGTGGACATGCATGTTCTGACCATAACCTAGGTCCTGTCATCACAACAGGGCAAGCCGAGCCAAATGTATTAAAAGCGGACAGTAGAACTTTTTCAAGATTTGAGATTTTATGTGACTGGCCAGGTTGCGAAACCACCCAAAGAGTGCAGCTTTTGAGTTTTTTCATAGATAACACAGCAAAGGAAATAAGATGTCGACTCATCTTTGGAAACAAAGTCAAAATACTATATTCGTTGTAACGACATCTTGATAATAAAAAAGTAGTAGTACAAAAGTCTACAAACTAATCGATAAAAGTCATATTTTCGAGTTGCTTGCCTTTTTAATGGAAAAGGAATAGAGTTCTTGCATTACAAAAAGAAATTTAAAAATGCTAAAGCTCGACCAAAACGAGTTTCTTGGGTACTTATGAATCAGCATCCCAGGTTTCTCAACATTGTTACTATTTGTTTCTTACGAAAATTGAATAAAACAGAATGTCGTGGTTTCGTAATATTATAAACAAACAAAAACTCCAGACGTTTTTATAAATTGTAGTAAAATGCAGTTAACACCTTCTAGAACAAATATATCTGGTAGCTGTATATGACTGACAAAAATGTAATGAAATGATAGTAGGAAAATAACTTAAACCCTCCTGTATGTATTATTTCCATAAGTAAGTGCCCTTTTCTCATAAAAAACATATGTGCCGCCAGATTGACCTTTAGCTGGTCTATTTCTAAAGTTGTCATCCCACACGTACTAGCATCTTTGTAATCAGAGCTCGATAAATTGGAAAATAATGATCTCCAGTGCAGACTGCTTCACATCCGGATGATATTGCTGGATATCCCTTATGCAAAACGCAAAGCTAATTCTAATGTCGATTGGCATAGCATATGCATTTGGTAATTCGATCGCTTGGAAGTCATGCATACACAATACCCCCACTGCATTTAAATTTACTACTGGAGTGGAATTGTGGCAGCAAATAAGCAGCAATACATGCCGAATAATATGCAAATATGAGAGAATTCTGGGAGAGTCGTGATGTATTACTGGATGCAAGTTCAAGCGGACCCTACCAGGAGAAGTACTGTTATTTGCTTATCACCTCATACATGTATTGGAGGCCAATGTGTTAGTGCACCTCTAAGAGACACGTCGAATAAAAAAAGGGCAATGCGACGCAGAATCACGTACAGGGCCTCAATTAGGTATCTGGCCAATCTCTCAAAGAATGCTATATTGAAAAACTCAAAATTTTTCACAGTAACAAATTAATTTTTAGTCCCAGACCTAGTTAGCACTGCCTAGGCACTTCTAACGGACGCACTTCCCTTTGCTCTACACCTTCCTTTTCTACTTCTTCTCCTCTTATTTCTCTCTGACTTTGTCTCTGGTTCTGGGAAACCAAACCAGAAAAACCTATGGTACTTCAACCAACAGCAATGGCGATACGGACACCTCTGACAGACAATGATGAACAGAAAGAGGGGGAGCTTATACACAGGTTTGACAATGTTTCCGAAATATAAGGTGGCATATTTTATTAGATATCTATTTTTCGTGACAATCACAGTAACTCTTCTTCCGGTTGAAATATGCTGAATACTCGCCTGTAGAAATGTTAATATCGGAAATTTCAGTTCGACTAAGAAAAAAGCACCAGTAAAACTCAAACGCGCAAAGGAACATTTTTAAGGTACAATTCGTGGTTATGGTGAATTGTTATTCGTAAATGATCTTAAAAAAATTCACAGCGGATCGCCTACAAAGTTCAGTAAGTTATAACCAAATCGGCGAATGGATTTATACGAGTTACGCGAAAAAATGCATATGAATTCTTAGAATCACTGAAGAAATCGCTCCTTGGAGTCTGGCAAGGTATTTTATAAATATTAGATTTAAAATGAAGATGGTGAAGCAAATTTTTTGATGACGAATGTCGGTAGCAGAATCCAGCTTAATAATGGAGATTGTGATATCATCTATCCGTCTGCCTGGTTTTGTGCCTGCATTTTTATCTAACAATTATTGTCTACCAACAGCAATTATGCAACAGCACGAATTGCGTCCATAACATACCCAAAATAAAATAATTTCATGATTTTCAAAAGTTTTCAAGTTACTGTATAATGACACCGATTCACCCATACATCTTAAAGTCATGAATCGAATGAAAGGGGGTGATAGGGGCCAATGTCAATCAGAAAAACCGCATATGCAATTATGCATGATTCTTGTCTCTCGTCATTTTCAATTTGTCGAAAATCACTAGTTTTGAGTCTGCTATTTTTTTCTGTTATTTCTAAATCAGTTCTACAAGATATGATCTCAATGATCTATCGTTTAAAAAAGCTCACAGAGAACAGTTATTCAAGTAAATGTAAATAGCACCTGGCTGAACCGTAATTTTATCTGTTGTCAAAAATATTATAGCATGTTCGATTAGGCCTATATAAAAGATTAGCGGGCAGATAGAGTTCCCATAGTTGGGAGATTTTCCAGATAGTATGATCTTCCAAAAGACACTTTATATGTTTAAATGCAGTTCTTGTGCGAGGTAGACAAAATCCTAAATTCAGAATAAGTCGATTTTTTAAACTCAATCCTTTAATTGTGATTGTGAATCTTCTACCTTAAAGGACAATAAATCCTCAAATTCAAAAGAATGTCAGGTCTTATTCGTGTAAGGTAGGGCGACAGTGAGATTTTTTCCCCGGCAATAAAGGGTTACGGAAATTCCGCAGTATTACATGAATCTGCGACCGCCTTCGTACTACAAATGTATATCGTAGATGCTGAAAATGAGCTACCACGGTAACCTGGAAATAACCCTCCAGTAGCGTATATCGCATGTTACGGAGCGCTGGTGTAGCATCGTCGACAGTACATCAACTTTTACGTAGAGAATTGCTGCGCTCATTCCACACTGAGCGTGTGCAGGTTCTTCTTCCAGAGACTACCTAAAGAGAGTCCAATTTTGCTGAAAGATGCTCCAACAATCCAGAAATGACCTGCGGTTCTTCGACAGAGTCTTATGGACGGACGAAACTTGTTTTCGAATACATGAATTAATAACATCCATAACTTACACCACTGGGCTGTAAACAATCCACGAATAATAAGGAAGATCCCTTCCAACAAAGACCTGGAGGATTTATGGGCTGGGCTAGTGACGGGTAAATTCATTGATTTGTCTAAAATACCAGAAATATTGTGTGGAGAACCCTGTTTAAATGTTATACAAAAGAACTTACCAGAACTGTTAAATGAGATGTTAGATAACATGTATTCAGCCAGTCATACAACCATGTAGTTTCAGCATGGTGGGACCTCTCCCCAAAATGAAACGCCGCTTCAAGCATTTTTGTAATATATATATATTGAGGATGTCGGATAGGACAAGGAGAAACCATACCATGGCCGCCTTGTTCACCAGACCTCAACCCCATCGATTTCTTTGTATGCGTTTATATATTAGAAGTACGAGTAATTTGATAGGATGAAACACCAACTGTGGAGGTTTTGAGATTTGATTGATATTGCGAAAAAAATGATCCCTTGGGTAAGAAGGAAATACAACTCCAATATCTCATTCATGGGAATCAAGGATTTACTGTCTCCTTATTGGACTACATGAGGGTTGACAACCGGTGTTATAGGATTATGTAATGCTGCGCAGGTTCTATAAAGCTTTTAATACCCGAAATAATATCGGCGGCCATCCCTTGAATTGATTATATCCAGAGTTCACTCATGTGTGAATATTTATTGTTCCTAAGCTGTTTCCGTATTCTCATTGAAAGGTAGAAGATTGACAGTGGCATATGAGGGTTAAGTATAAGAGATGAAAATTTTCGAGACTTGTAGTATTTTGCACAAAAATTATTTAGCAACTTCATCAACTAAAAGATATTTTGTAATGCCATACTATTTGGAAGTTTCATATAACTGTGTACACTTTCTCCGCCCGCTGATTTTTCTAGAAGTCTACTCGAATATGCTGTAATATTTTCACAATGGATACGAATACGGTTCAGACGATTGTTGTATCCACCCTAACTGGTCTAGTTATACATGTACACTGATAGATTTTTTTAATGATGACGCTTCTGGTTGTTTAGTTATCTTGCGAAGCTGATTGTGATATAACTATATCTCCCGAAAAAATTGTATAATTACACAAGTAGCGAAGTTACACAAATCACTAAAAATTACGATCACTAAAAAACCGTACCCAGTTGGATGAGAACATATTGTATGATTATTATAATTGGAACTTGCCACGCCTTTGTTTTGGTTAATTAATAAAACACAATGATAAATACTATCTAACGGTTGGTCCAAGCAAAATAGTTGTCTAGTGGCGTGCAAATTTAGTCCCTAGCTCAACAAAGCGGAGAGTAGGGGGGGGCTTAGGACGGATCAAGCCACAACTCCCCGAGATGTTAGTAGGAACTTGTTTTGCTTGACCACCACACAAAAGGAGAATCTAACAGGGATGACGAAATTTAAGTAACAGTACACACAGAGAGAGCCAAATAAAACAAGGTATTAAATGAATCACAATATATTGATTAATAAAAAAAAACGCACATGTGCTCCACTACTGGAGTGCGAGTAATAAAAAAAAGAAAGGATGTTATACATCCTAAATACAACCTGACAAAATTATTTTTCGAGATAACCCCGCGAAACGTCTACCATGGTATACAGCCGAAGTATTTACAGATATTTTGCGCCTAAGTATTAAACTTATCTGTAGGTCTTCTTTGTCAGCCGCGGCCGAGATGTCCTCAACTCTGGTCAAAAAGTGGCCAGTAGTGGGCACGTCACTATTTAAAAATCTACTCTACCCTCTGTCTGAGATAAAACTACTCATTGAAAACAATCGCACTTGAAACAAAACCATGTACATTTTTTTGTACAAGAAAAGTAAAGCAAAGGCAAAAAAAGATAAAAATGTACTAAATTAATATACCCTTGTTCTAAAAAGTTATGGCAGCTCAAAAATCAAGATCATGATGAATGTAATAGGAGGTGCCATGTAGGCACTGCCCCCATATTTGAATATGAATAGAATGTCCAATAAGATCAAGAAGTCTCTCAGAATTTCAATAAGCAATATTAAATGTATGATGATGTATGAAATTGTTAATTAGAATGATATTTTACCTGTTCACATCAGGATTTTTTTTCAAGGGGATGGCTTCCACCAATTTGCGAAACTGCAACAAGATGCAAACAACTGGAGGAGAAAGGATGATGATTATCTTCTGTTTCTATTGACTAAAAGAAAGCAGATATTGAACGAACGTCATCAGGACACGCATTAAGACACGTGGTCCGAAGGTATATAAAAAAGAACTTACCGCTGAGGGTCAAAATACCATAAAAAAATGGAAGAAGTAGCACCCAAGCCAAAATGACTAAACTTAAGTTACACAAAAGAAGGGTGCTAGTCCATGAATTGGCGCTTGGGGCCTAATATTCCAGAGTCCGGAAAACGACGAAACGACCCCTGCACCACGACCTCAACGGAAACAGAAAAGCGAATCACGCAGAACACGTAACGTTCTGGAAGAAGGTATGAAGAGTGGCCTTGAAGAAGATGTGTTTTATAGTAAACCAACTAAAGGAGAAAAACTACAGAGTTTTTTTGCTGATCGTCAACACCATACTGAATCGCTGAGAAAGAAAGATATAATACGAGGGAAATTATCCAATCAATAAACTATTAAATTTGCCAAAAGAAAACCATTGAAAAGGGTTTGGCCTAGGAATGGGTACTCTATTATCAATAAAGAGAAATTCAAATTACCGGTAAGCGATAAATAGTAAAAAAAAGGTTACGTGACTTTGGCACGCGACAAACTGCACCTCCTTATCGCCCCCATCCGTTTGAAACATAACTTTTGGACATGCTGTATAGCAATAATAACGGACAGACAATGAATAATTCCATACTTCTCAATTAGCATGAATAATAATAACGGTGATTGTATTTCATAATAATAACAAACCAAAGCCAAAAGTATAAAAACTTCATAGTTCTAAAACGTTGGTTACTGTATAATGACACCGATTCATTTTTATAAGAAAAAGACAGGATATTACTACTCGTCGTTGCTTCTCAAGGCGGTTCGAAGGATCTGAGCCTTTAGGTCACAGTCATTGTAATGTCAGTGTATGTGGTTAGTCTGTCAGGCCTGGTGGCCTAGAAACCAGACAAGTTGTAGAGGAAAGGGGTGAGGGAGAAAAAAAGGAAGGAAGTAAGAGTGAGAAAAGGAAGAATGGTACATGTTCTATGTAGATATTTCAGGTACTATATAAATTTTGATTTGTACTGATGTAAATTTAGGGTATTTGGTTTTTAAAACTAAACGTTTTTGAGGTCTGCACATGAATTTAATTTTGTTCACGGTGCGAGTCGCGGCCTGCATATTTTCTCGACTGTGTAATCCACTGCTTCACTCAACAAAGGGTTGCTGTGCGATTTTGCTTGCTGGTAGTGTTTTTGTGCGATACCTAGAGATCTTGACAGCCACTAAGATAGGGGATGTCAAGACCTCTATGGATGGTAACGTTTGATGTATACCATGGGGCATTAGTTATAGTTCTGAGTCTTCTACTCAGCAGAACTTGCAGTTTACGCATATGCGACTTAGCTAAAAAGCACCAAGCCGTACATGAGTAGGTTATTGCAGGTCTGACGATGCTTTTGTGTATCCGACACTTATTGACCAAACTCAATCTTGAGGCTCTACATAAAAGAGGGTACAGTTGTCGAAATTTAATTTGGAATTTAATTTTCACTTGTTCAATGTCTGCCTGCGAAGTTATACCCTTGCCTAGTGTAAGACCGAAATATTTGGTATCGAATTAAAGGACAGGATTACAGCGCTCCAATATCTCGCTAAAAATTTGTATAAGTAGCCCATACCAATGTATGCTCTCAGCTCTCAATAGCAACCTCGTTTCAATGAAAGAACAATTTTGAAATATTTTTCTCTTAAATCATACCTAACACCGCTTAAAATCAGACGGTTTTATTCCATAATTGTTAGATTGAGCGAAAACACTCAAACAGACGAGTATTTGACCTGAATACGTCGAGCAGAAGCCGTATACAATTATGGTTCAATATCCTAATGAAACTGCGAAACCTGCCAGTTAATAAATAGCTATAAATCTCTCCCCTTTGGCGCAAAAGTCGTTAAAATCAATCCACTCTGGCCGTCCGTCGGCCAGTGGGAAGAGAAGAACACTCAATAAAATTAATATCAATAAATCTATGCCATCGGATGGTCCGGCGTGCGAGAGAGAGAGAGAGAGCGCAGAAGAGCTAGTTGGCGGTCGGGGCAAATGTATAATTTATCACGGGTCGAATTGATTTGTTCTGGAAGACCTTTACAGTCTTGCGGTCACCTCGGCCAAATTAGATTCTAATCCAATTAAAAGTTTTGCGAGGGTTATCACTGACGGCCGAGGACCGCTAGTCAGCCGGTGCCGTTGGTGCCGTAGTCGCCTTCAATCTTTGTTCTGAAAAAGGACTGCGCTTCCGCATTCAACTTTGATGAGATCCGGCCCATGTGTCCCACGTTTTCGGGTAGGACTGGGCGCAATAAAATAATATGTTGGTAAAATAGGAGAACCCGATGACTTCTTCAGCGTCTGTCTACCCAAGTACTTGTGAGTGAATAAATACACGACTGCTTCTACGCATAGTATCGCTGTTGTTTATTCACACCTCACTATTTTCGTTCAACACGTGGACAAGGAGGCATTTTATTGTTTCTGTGGATCTCCATCGAAATGCCTGGAGGTTTTTGCATTTCCACAGATTTCTTTGGATTTCCCCGAATTTGTTTGTATCTTTTCACGATAAAACCGCATTCTGAAGGATCAGGATCAGCCATGAGCTTTATTGGTGATAGGAGCATGTCGCCTGAGCGTGTATTGTATCGGATTTACTTCAAATCTTGAACTGCCTCGGATCTCCTTTCAGTGTGAGAGAAAATGTTTTGAATCGTTTCAGATCGTTTGCCTAAATGACTGAAGGCCACAATTCAGTACACCACAGATTGCTTTGAAGTATCTGAGATATCCTTGGATTACCCCGGATCTGCCTGACTTGCGTTTTAACCTGAAGCCTCCTTAGCTTGCCTTGGACATCCATACACTGGGAGAACAAATCTTCTTCAACCCTTCGTAAGTTTTCGTCTGTAGTGTGGGTCTCCTTAATACTGTGAGAGTAAAAAGTTGACTAGCTGAACCAGAGCATGCACGGACATTCAATGATGGTTCTTAATGACCCAGTACATAAACATCAAGTCACACATCGATTATACAGGTTGTATTACGGAAGATTACGAATTAGGCTAAAGAACGACAACACTGTTTCCTTCTCAGGTGAAGCGCCTACACACGACCTCCGGCGCAGATCGAGCTGCAACAGCTTGCTCGATATCCCGCGTTGCTGCTTTTCTCACTTTTTGGACTTCGTACTAAGTAATCATTGAATACACAACAATATGGTACGAAAAAACCTTGCAATTTTTGTTTTTTCTTTTGTTTAACTAGTTCTCGTTTGTCTACATGGGAATGTTTTGAGGTCATTCGACCATATTAACCATTGTTTGAGTTTTTACTCTATGTGTATAAATGTTACTGTACCGATTCAAGCAATGAAACTGAGTTGGAAGACGTTATACCGAAGGTAGCAAATTAGTAGGGTAGCAAAGCCGTAAGAATTAATCAGAGCAGTGAGTGCTAATTACTGAGAATTATTCACGAATCCGCCCCTAATAATGGTGGTGGATTTGAACAATAATTAGTCCGAAAACAGGAGGCGATTAAGAATAGCAGCGTAGAGGCGCGCAGCGGTTTCTCGACGTGGGATACGAGCTCTCACAGATACTAAGGGAGCTCCCTCTCCACAGCTAATTGCAAAACACAGTCGGCAAATTCTCAAACTAATCTCGCCTTGAATATTTTATGAGGTCGTGCATTTTTAATACATCGCGGCGGATATAATATAATACATATGCTACGTATCCATATTAGGAATTTAGGGTAGTATGATAGTAGTAGTATAGCTATGATTAAATGAATACGAAATGTGTAGCTTGTACTACATTCTTGAAATTTCAGATTGAGAGCAATTCTCGCAGTAACTGAGAGAGCCAGAGTATTCCAGTTTTTACGCCCTTGCTTCAGTTTGGCCGAACCATTATCGCACTTTTGCAGATATTCCTCTATTCGCTCCATAAAAAGAAACTTTTATTACTAGATTACATCCTTAACGCCCTGTATATCGGTATGAGCGTTTGTAGGAACTCTTCGCAAAAAGACGATCATTCTAATTTGAATCCGAGGAACTTTATCGCTGTTAGTTTAGACTGGCTCTGGTTCCAAGGTTGTCCAATCTGGATGTGACAGATACAAAGACAAAATTGAGACAATTTCAGAAAACCTACTCTATGTTCTTCATTAACGAGTTCCTGAAACAAAGTGTATATGCAAATGTCACTCAATCAGTATATACTGTCGTCCGTACCATCCGTATTTGCTGATCATTCCGTCAGTGTCACTGGCACTGGATTCCCACGGCGGATCCGTCGATGATAGCCTCGATATTGCAAAACAATAGTTTTTCAGAGACTGGTAGCAATTTCTGTTTTTGTTATGGAACGCTATACATTTCATCCGAAATTTGTATATTATAATCCTGAATACTTTTTATTAAACATACTTTGACGTAGAACTTATAGTTTTCGAAAGGTTTGTGGTCAAACATTAATATTCAAACAATAAAAGGTATTTTTTTCACCTAAACAATAACCGGTATCGAAAGTAATTTCCTGTCATTTCTGAAATTCAAAAGTTTAGTTAGTAAGTGTACTAAGAATGATTCATTTAACTGAAACAGACAATAGAAATTCTTTTAATAAGAAATATCCCAACCGGGATCCAATAACCAGGTCTACTGTTGAAAAATAACAGGACATGTAAAGGATGTTCCGCGATCTGACCATCCGATAACAGCCACTGACTAAAATAAGGCTTTGAATATTTTAGTGAGCATAGCGGAACATTCACACCAGTTACTAGGATACTTGGTGAAGATAACAATACATCCCACATGTCTGTGGAACGCATTTTGAAGACAGAAAAATTCTTACAGAGTCACCTTGGTCCAAGGGCTATCATATGATGATTTTGAGAGGCGTTTACAATTCTGTGAGACCATGATGAATATGTGTAAAAGAAATGAGCATTTTTTGTATGAAATAATGTCTACGGATGAGTGAAGATTTTCTTTGATCGGAACTCTTAATCGCCATAACTGCCTCTACTGGGCCAGGGAAAATCCTGATTGGGTACGGGAACATCATACACAAAATCCACAAAAAATTAATGTTTGTGACTGTATCATAGGTCAAAAGATAATCGATCCATTTGTCATCGAAAAAAATGTAAGAGCTGAAGGATATTTGCATCTTTTGGATGGTGCATCTTCGCATTACGCTCAAAATGTTTATCACTCGATTATTTTTTGTTGGGGCACTTAAAAAATACAAAACCAAATCATCTGATCTGTAGGAACTAAAACAACTAATAGAAAATAAATGTAGAAGAACCGTGGAAGGCGGATGTTTTTAAAACGTTCCAAACGCATTTCCGAAATATTTAGCTGATTACCAAGAAGTATATGAACGGCAATTCAAACGTTTAATATGATTTTTATCTTGTTTTGAAGTTTAAATTAACAACTCGGTTTTATCGTTTTCTTTGTTTTACATTTTTCTCTTGTTCCCTTATCAAGCAAACTTCTATTTTAATCAAGATTTGAATTTCTCTCATCTTGGTTTTAGTTAAGTACATTTTTCATTAACTCTACTGACAAAACTCAATGCATTTTTCTATGTCAGAAATGTATGGAAATTATTTTCACTGCTTAGGTAAACAAGATACGTATTATTGTTATTCGAAAAACTATGAGGTCTACGTCGAAGTATGCTTGATAAAACGTATTCAGAATTTCTCGCAGAATACAAATATCGAATAAAATATATAGTTTCTGAAAAACTGTTGATTTTGCAATATCGCTGATATCATCAACGGATCCGCCGTGATTTCGAACCTAAACCTACTAATTTAAAAAAAAATTGTTAAGTCATTCGTCAGATATTTGATGCGTTCCAAATTTTTGTTACAGTCTGTATATGTATGAGCTTTTTACCTTTTAATGCAGAATCAAATTATTAGGTGTTTAGATGCTACGGTCGTATGGCATGATATGAAATTTGATATCTTTGCCAGTTGTATGGCAACCTATAAAATGCCATCACAATCTGACGGACAAATTTCATATCGTGTATCACATAGTAATAATATTTCTTTATTCAATGAATCATTAAGGAATGTCATGGAATGCATCATAAGAAAAAGACATGAAGGATGATACTAGGATAAAAAAATACAAAAAAGTGTACCTTTTTCTGAGAACTTTTGGGTGTCGATTAAAACACTGGATTCCACAAACAGAAATGCACTAATTTATTTAAAACACAACACAACTAACTTTAACTTAACTAGATAGAACATTTATGTACACCACTATTTATGTCTGACTACTTATTTACGAATTATGTTGCGTCATTCACTCAACTCTGCTTACCTCTCCCGGCCGTCGGCTTATATATTCCGCATCGCATGTACTCGTTAGTTCCAGTAAGTCACAAAGCGGTCAGGCCAGAACCTTCGAGGTCACTTCACGTCGATCTCGAAGGAGAGTCCCTGTCGCGGTTCCCAACAGATGTCGCTAGTAGTACCACTCTTTGTAAGTCTCGCACTGAAGGAGCATCCCTGACTCGACTCCCAACAGATGGCGCTAATAGTACCATTCATTCTTGTTACACTGTATTAGTTTTTAAAATTAACGATAAACTTATCAATACTGTAACAGAAGTTGTAACGTTTCCTCTGTTGTCCTCAAACATCTTCTTCAGTTTCTTGTATAGAGGCAATATCGAATTTTTGCACAGAATAGTTAAGTTTTTAATGCTAATTCCAAAATGGTCAGATAAATGGCATTGGCCTTGAAATTATCGAATCATTCATATCCTGTGTGCAGCACTCCTTCAGTTTCTGTGAGCAAAGCTTAGATAAACAGTTCATATTTCCAGCTGATGGTGTGATGTCATACAGATCGTAGAATGAAACAATAAAACTAAAAGAACCTCAAATTTCTAATAAAATATTCTTCCTGTAGTTGATCTTTAGCCATCGGATAAAGAACAATAATGCCAAGCTTCCTCATATGATTCAAGAGTAGTATTAAAGACATTGAAAACATAATAATTTTATGTACCTAATAGAAAAATTATGGAGTGAATAAAAGCACACAGCACAATTTAGTGCACGCATTCGTCTTGCATTCAAATACTAGTGATCTACGGCCGAGGCGTCGTGTAGTAAAGTAAAGCTTGTCATAGTCGACAAGTGGGCAAATATCTGGACGTCTTTTCAACACGCTTCTCAAATCTGAATCATACACCTGAGATAAACTGTCATATTTGAGGTCAACTATATAAAAATATTAAATGTCAAAACTACTTGGGTTTAGCAATGCCAATATAGAACATAATTACACATTTTTGGAAGTCAATATGACGTCCTTAATAAAAAATTGAGTTTATTATCGCGGACAGGGGACGATACGTCAAATAGAAATTCTGATTATGGATAAAGTGACAATGTTCTATTTCAGAAACTCCAATGATGAGATTTGAATTTGAAACACCCGGTATAGCAACGTAAATGATTAAAAAGTAACTGAACAGTAATAAAACCGAGCAATTATACTGAACCGACGCTTTCAGCCGCAAGAACTATCATCCCTTCCGTGACATTGCTCCATACCAGCCATTTTCGATGTTATTTCCTTTGTAAAGCGCCTCACCACCGATTTGAATTCGAGCGTTCTCGATATTCACTTACCCCGCATCAGCACCCCAATGTAAACTGCTAACAATACACCATTTCCGGCTCTCGCTCTTGCACGCCATTATTCATCTACCGACGTCGGCGTCGTCGCGTGGTATCCCAGCCCGTTATAGTTTCCACCGATTATGTCCTGAGCAATCATATCTATGATGGAAATGTAGTGATTGTTACCTCTAAATCAATTATTATTCGCAGAATAATAATATAAATTGGTACTCGAAAAGAACAGTGTACGAAACTGTGAGTGAAAAATAAAGCAAAAGGTTGGGGGGCCGAGCTACTAGTCGGTCAACCCGAGGCTTGCGGGTTCGAATCTCCGCCTCAGAAGCTAATTCCGAGCCGTGGATGTTGTGTTGTGTGTTGTCTATATCACTCTTGGTACATCGCATCCCTGGAGCTGAATTATTCAATGATTTTTTTGTTTTTCCTAATATTATTAAATAATGGCGTATCCAGGACTGAAGGGCGAAACTGACTTGTTGGAACTGGTTTATTTAGGGTAAAATCGACTATTGTTAATAGCGTATACACGTATATCTGATTTTGTGTGCAAAAGCAATTGGGCTAAAAACAAATCGACAGAAGGTATTTTTGTTGACACTCACAAAGGACTCCAGTCACAGTAAATGAATTCCTGACTCATAACGATGAATCAGGCATTATCTGCTTTACGGTATATAATAATAGAAAAATATGTGATGTCCTCTTACTTACTTCGGTGGATAATGTATTATGAAAATTAAGTTTTGCAAAAAAGTAAAACACATGATTTATATTGCGAATGCAAATGCTAGTTTCTTGAAGACTATGCAAGCTTAGCAAACTTGAAGTGTCACAAACCAGCGGTCAAAGAGGCCAACAAACAACGACAACAACATAAAGTTTCGAACGCCTCCATCAAGTAGACATCCAAGGCAACAGTCTGGCCCCATTCCCAACCGCGCGGATTAACTCGACCAGACGTCTGTGGCCTCGGTCGTGATGTGCACGCGATCAGAAACCACCACTTCCCACTCTTCTCAGCCTTCTCGCAGGATCCCCCGCCGAAAAGTCCCAGCCGATTGCATAGCGGAGCGCTGGTAGCTGGTAGCGCTGCTATTCCTCGTAGAAAATGAATTAAAGGGGTTAAAACGTAATTCCGGCTTTGCCGACCCCTATCTTGCTACCCCTTCTTTTTACTGGATCCCAGAGACGTATCAGGCACAGAAATGAGGAGGCATATGCTAACTGTGTCGAACTTCGTACATCCAGAAGTGGCCGATACGACTGCTCCTTTGGTGTCGAGATTGTAGAACACTCTACAAGCTTTCCTTTGGATCCTCATAGTAGCCGCAGTGTTATGGGTTCTACCTGCGCGACTGCTTTGGGTATAAAAAAGTATCGTAATTGCCATGATCTCTGAGAAGCACCATATGGGGGGCATTCACATAGTTTTTTGGATTTACACCAATGCAGGGACACTTGAATATATTTGAACGTCAAGTTCCCACTTCAATGTTTCGAGCAAAGTCAATTCATCATTGGTTGTCGGCCGTTAGCTGCTCTTTCATAGTGTCAGTTCGTAAGTGGAAGAGGAAGAATAAAAGGTGAGCTAAGAGATACAAGAAAATCTTTTAGGACATTTAGGCATTTGGGTATTGTAAGAATTACTCGACAAATTCCATTAATATTTAATTTTTGTAAATGTTGGAAGCCCAAATACCGGGACACCGCGGCTGCTATAAGATGTATATATAAGAAATACAATTAACTATTGATTGGGAAATTGGCAAACTTTAAGCTTAGTAAACTCCTTTGAAGGAAGCTAAACGTTTTCCCATTTCCCAATTAATAACTAATTGTACGTATATTTCTTGCCCAACTGGACTATGACTATGACTACTGCTCGTATATATATATATATATATATACTTGAGACGTTGTCATTGTCGTCTAGACTGGTTAGGTGAAAAATAAAGCTTTCGCCTTTACATGGCTACTTCGACAAAACTCAAGCAATGATGACTCTTTGTACTTTATTAGTCTCTAGCTTTCAATGGAATTTGCCATCTTCATCAGGAGATTAGTATGTGAAATTGTTGCTAAATGTTATTAACGGTTAGGTTGAGGGAAACATTTAGTAGCCTGGTGAAATTTATCATTAGTGGAGATCAATACATTTGGCAGCAAAGTAATTTAAAAATGAAGAATGAACTGACCCGTTAGGCAAGTAAATGTTGTAAATGGCCACCATGACTCTCCATGCAATAGTAAAGATTTTGCTCAAAACGTTGCCGCACATTTTGCAATATTTGAGGAGTAATTTGAAGGCACTCATTCACAATTCTTTGTCGCAGGTCTTCTAATGATGTTGGCTGAGTAGCATAGATTTTGCTTTTTAAATGACTCCACATAAAGAAATGCAAAGGTGATAAATCTGGCGATCTTGGAGGCCATTCAATAGCACCCCTTCTACCAATCCGTCGATTTGGAAACGTCTGATCTAAATATTCTCGAACACGCAATGCGTAACGTGGTGGGGCACCATCCTGTTGGAACATCAACCTATCCGCAATGTACCGCCGATCATTCTGATTTTCAGTTATGGCTGTTAATGCAGGATCTATGATGTCGTCCAGTAATTCAAAAAACATTATACCGGTCAAATTTCTAGGTACGAAAAAAGGACCAACTAAATGATCGCCAAAAATACCAGCCCAAACATTTAATTTTTGTGGCTGCTGTGTATGAACCTCATGATAACTTCTGGGATTAGAATCGGACCAATGTCGGCAGTTATGACGATTTAATACGCCATTTAAGAAGAACGAACATTCGTCGGAAAAGCAAGTGTTGAATAGAAAATGTTCATCGTTTATAATTCGTTCAAATGTGATGAATGTCAGAGATATAAACATTCAAGGCCTTATGTTGAGCCTATGTCAGTCACCACAACCGCATCGTCAGCATTCCAAAAGGTATTTTTGGAACTTGTTGGGCCACTCACAGCAGATTCGGGAGATAATTTATACATACTTACAGTGCGAACTTACGGAATTCGTTGAATGTTACCCCATTAAATATAAGATTGCTAGAGCTTTTGTAGAGAACTTTATTTTGCGTTTTGGAATACCACAAGAAATAGGTAAAGATAAGGGCACGGAGTTTATATCGACAACATTAAGAGAAATTTGTAATATTCTTAAGGTTTGTTCCACAGCTTATCACCATCAAAGTTTGGGTAGTTTAGAAAATACTTACAAAAGTTTGGGGGCATATATAAGGATACAGTGTGCTATGTTTCCAGATTCATGGAGTTCATGGGTACAATTTTGGAGTTTTGCATTTAATACTACTGTTCATACAGGAACAAAGTACACGCCGTATGAACTAGTTTTTGGTAAGGTTTGCAATTTGCCTTCAAATATAAAACGGCAGGTTGATCCTTTATATAACCTTGATAGCTATCGATTAGAACTTAAATTTCGTTTGCAGCAGTCTCAGGCTGATGTAAAGACTAATTTACTAATTTCAAAACATAAAAGGAAAGAAACTTACGACTTAAAAATAGATACAATTAGCTAGAAACGTTTTAATAAAAAATGAGGGCGGTATAAAGATGGAAGCGTTGTTTAACGGTCCATATGCGGTTATCGACGATGAAGCTCCGAATATTTTAGTAAAAATAGGAAATAAAAATAAGTTGATACACAGGAATAGAGCAAAACCATATTTTGTAAAGTAATTTTATATATCTGTATATTAAACCTTTTTTTTTACAGGTTTTTTCCAGTTTTTTCTCTTTTTTTTCGTAAGAGATGTAGTATATGCATGTATGTATAATTGGGGTATTAATATATAATCATACTGTATATTATAATGTATTTATAATGAATTAGCAAATTGTGTAAGTAGGTTAGTAAGATTGCTTAGGAATATAACTATATTACTATGTATACTTTTATAAACGATGGTAGGCATAAACAATTGTGGAAGGCAAGTGTACCATTTTTTGGGTTGGAAAATATAATTACTTTTTAGCTGGTCTTAAAGTAAGACCTATTATTTCAACCACCCCTAAATCCCCATGCAATCTTCACAAAATTGTAATCGCCGATCAAAATCGTCTTCATTAAGTTCTTGTACCAGGTGAATTTTATACGAATGAAAACTATGGGCCTTTAGAATGCATTGGACAGTACGTCAACTAACACCACACACAGTTTCCAATTTGCGGGTACTTCACGTAGGATCTACATAAACTTGCCCTAAAACCCCCACTTCTATTGCTTCGTTCCTTATGGGATTTTCAATGTTGCGTTTTTTATTGGCGACTGAACCAGTTTCCCGAAATTTAGCTACAAGTTCTAGAACATATTTTCGATGCACGTTACTGTTCTCGTGTCGCTCATTAAATATTTCTGCTGTTCTATTAGCGCACTGATTATTTCCGAAAAATATTTCGATAACTTCAACTCTTTCTGCTGTGGAGTATAATTTATGTAATAAAGCTTTACAAGTTATTTTAGCAACAAAGTTTGGTCAAATCAATCGCAAACTATGTACTAAATTCCTATTTCAAATAATTACCAGATATTTCCTTATCTTTCTTCAAAAAAATACCTTTTTTGCCACAAAAAAACGCTTCAATAGCTATTTTCAACAACAAAATGATAAACAAACCATGGGCGTAGTGAAGAAAAGCATTTACTTACTAAGAAATTCTTTTAGTCAAATTTCTTCTGAAAGTAGTACAAACTAATCTGATGTACCCACTAAAGTCTACTTTGAGCTTCAAATCAATAAATCTTCAAAACTACTGAACTGTATTTTACATCATTATAAAGGGAATTGAAAGATCTGTAAAATAAGGTATCACTCGATCCCACATTCCATGTAAGATTTTAGGGTTGATGTCACGCCCGCCCAGGGGGCTGCACGTGTTAACCGGTTTTTTTGCCAAACTTGTGTCCCCCTCGAAAACAAAATCGACGGGTCTGAGCGTTTTTCCAAAAAAAACTGAGCTGTCAGTAAATGCGTCTGTTTCGTTTTCGATGCGCCACCCTGTATAAGTACGTATCACGAGCTATTATAATTAGTTATCAAACATTGTCGACAACCAGTTTCACACCAAAGCTCCCAAAACTTGAGGCTACCGCGTACGGACACGCTCATCTACAGTCTGAGGTTTTTTTTTATGAAAAGCTATATAGTGCACTAATGCTTGTGACAAAAACCCATGTCTTTGCATTGCACCACATGGAGAATTGTACTAGGAGTTATTTTGCAGGCGCGGGAAGTATAGCCTCAATCTACTTGACGCCATTTTGTTATATTATTTTCGCAAAGAATAGAATAAATAGAAATAAAAACTGTTTTCCAAGCTAAGTTCTTCTTGCGTTTCCTTACGTCGCATATACTTTTTGGTATTCTGAATCTTTAGTAGGACCAAGAAACATCAACTTCAGGGCTTTACCAAATGCAAAATGATTTGTTTCTATAACTGCAAGTCGTTCTTTGAAACAAATCATGATTGCAGGGATATCAAAGTTCGAGTGAGGCTATAATGTATGGTCTGATGGAGTATGCTAATAAATGATGTGTTTTAATCTTTGGTTCAATTCTTCCTGTTTCTCTGATCAACTGGTCGTAAGCACAAGCAGTTCCTTGCTACGATCCTGTTTGTACCCGATTTTCCTTTTCTCTTCGCCCCAGCTCGCCGTCCGTTAATTCGTGTGCTGGACCAGAATTAGAACTAGCGAAACGTACTATTCGGCGGTCAGATAAGGAAGTTTTATATGTACCGCGCCACACAAAATGGGAATGCGTGTTGGAGATTTCTAGATGCGATGTTCTATGTTCTTTAGGAGTGGGGTCATACGTTTTCTTTTTAATTCCAGAATTTTGTCAATAGCATACCTATGTTTATTAAGATCGGAATCTCGTGGCTGCGATTACAAAACTCAGAATAACACTGTGCTAAGTGATACATTACTCATATAGCCCGCACATCGTGAGCGCCACCTAAGGAGGAATGGTGCAATGGTTCTTTTTGTTCACATTTGCCTAGATTACTGCACCCCGCATTTCACCAGCTTGGCTTGTAGGGTGCAGGTTTGCATGACCTCTATGGAGTGTATATACTTTTGAGACGTGTCGGAGGAAATATGGGCTACCATTTTGCTGCTTGCTGCTGCAAGAAGTATACCCGAACTCTCCAAAAACTCGGCAACGACGCATTTCTCGGAAAAAAAGTTTCAGGATATCGAGGAAGCAATTTGTTGGTAACCTCACATATTATCTAGGCCTACACAAGTTTTTGCGTTGGTATAATACGCTTCCAACCCTAGTAATTCTACGCACTTACTAGACATACACCTATATCGCTTATTATGGATGCCCCAGTACTTTTATCTTTAAAAATCAAAACAGTCGCGTGTCGATACGTGCGTCGTGGTCCAACTGATGGTCATGCATTGAGCGTCGCCGTCCACAGTCGCTTCCGTGCTGCTATGAGCTGAATGCAGCAAAAGTCAATATCGCGAGATTAGCGACAGCAACGATCATATTCCTCAATTTCTCTCTTATAATGTTCATGGCTAACTTTTTTCTCGGAAGGACTAACTTGTGCCGAACGTAATCCTTTACGACTCGATAGCAGTGTTGCGTGGATAGTAGTGAGTCAACTTACTTATCGCCACGTTTCTCAGTATTCTATATTAGACAGGTTAGCAGTCAAGGCATTAGAAATGTGTAGGTCTTAAAAGTACACGAGCGGCCGGAAAACTCAATAATATTTATTTTTGATTTCCGAGATCAAAAAGAAATGTTATGACATGGATCGCACTCTGACGATGCGGGGTGATCTACAGATACAAGGAAATAACACTAACAGTCAACAGTTATCAACAACAACAAATTAACCAAAGCTTAAACATTGAAAGAGCATTCATTGATATGTTAGAACATTTCATAACAGTTGTTCAAGGTTTAAATTGCGAACAGCCTAACAATGAGCCATTTTGTTATGAAAACTTTTTAAAAAAACGTGGTTGCCAAGTTTCCTGGGTGTTCGGGTATGTCCATGAGCCGAGATTGGTTCTGCAGGGTCAGCTAAGTGATTGCCATCTCTGGAGCAGTGTTGCAGTTTTAAAGTAGGCAACACACACAGCTAGTATGAGTCACTGATAGTAGTAGGCGATCCGGCATAAAGAATTGCAATCGAAACCTCGGACTAGTAGGTACACCCTCACAGGTATCATTTACATCAAAGTATTTACTGGATGGTGTCACCTCTATTCTGATAACGGCCGTGATATAATGTGGCGTGTGAAAACAGATTATTTTTGATTTGCTAATTAAGCTAAGCCATTTCCAAATGAAAAATGCATAACTGCTGAGTGTCAGATAGCGTGTTGATCCAAGTGGCTTATTTGCATGTAACTAAGGAGTGTTTATACATTATTATAAAACAGCACGTTGTATGCTTAGAACTAGTTGTGTTGCATTGAGCAGTTGCACATAAGCGATTTACAGTGTGCTGCAGAATCTACCACAAGTGAGCATGAAGTGAATGTCATCTAGTTCAGAAAAATTTTACATTAAAACACATACATATATAATGCCATAAAAATAGATATTATGTCACTTTTAAGTTACGAAATAAGGATGCGGAGCTAAAGGGATATCCATCTCTTATGAACAGCTAAGGGTGACTCTTCAATTTCCCTTCTCTCATCATTTACGAAACATCTTGTTTTGAGTATTGGCACACATTAGGTATTTCTCGATTTACTAGAAGACCTATGTGTGTCAATTGTGTTTTGGGATCAAGCGCGTATCCGTGACAAATAATAACAAAAAAAAATAGTAGCATCTAATACATTCAGATTTTGTTTCATTAGTTAGTTCACTATTTATGTAATTGGTTGAGTAGACTGACTAAAACTTAGACAACACCATTTATGACAGCTTTTCAATGTTTGAAGTTATGCAATAAAGATCTTATAATATTGTCTCATATCTTAAAAATGGTGAATAAACTATACCGCACGAAAACTGATGGTGCTGTATTGAAACAATGGTGCTTTTTCTAAAAAACTGGTTAATTTATCGATGCCAAGCAATAATGCGTTTTTCAGCCTACGGGACAGGTTTTGCAAAAATGTAGTCGTTGAGCCGTTATTGTGAAGAATGCAAAAAATGATCAACATTGCGTTTGGGCTAGTTCGTCCCTAGTGACTAAAATTAGTTCACTGTTTTCGATAAGCATCCTTACGCGCAGCCCAAATTCTATTCTGCTGTCAACATTGCGTTGATTTATATGTAACTCATTGACACCCTATATAGTTGCCAAAGAAACGGGCTACTTAAATGTAGTAAAAAGTTAGTAAATAAATAATAACACACATGTTAAAAACTGATAAATGAACAAAGAAAGTAATAAACCCCGAGCATTGTTCAGCCAGCCTTTTCATGTTTGTTTGTTCTTCGTAGCTTTCTTCCAACTCCAGATATTCGTGTGAAATGACTTCTACGCTACGCTATTCCGCCCTTTGCATCCCACTTCTGAACAGTTTAGGATCGTGTTTTCCTAGCGTCCGTCCTCTAGCATATAATAAAATATGTAGTACAAACTTCTTGGCGGCACGTTTTAAAAGAAACACAGCTTCTCTCTATACATTCTCATTTCCGTCGTATATCTCCAGCTTTACAGCCGCGCGGGAATAAAAATCTTATTTGTTCGTTTTTTGGAAATAACAGCACGCCGTCATGGTATACCCATTCCCTGCAATGTGGTATAAAACGCTCCTTATCTGAGTGTTTCTCTTGTTTTAATTCTGGCACAAAACCTGGATTACAACATGTAAAATATGAAGAAAGGTGTTCTGTAAAGTCTCATGATTTACATTTGATTTTACCCCAAAGCAGCCGCGTAAGTAGAATCCTAAATACTCTTGCTATCTAAAAATGACATAAAAATTTGTCTCAGTAACGGTACTAGTAGCAAACTATCCCTGAATGCCGATGACACTACTCTTCTTTCAACTCACAGCACCTTAGAAAACCTAGACAACGAATCATCAGCTTGCAGGGTGGACATTCAAAACTGGTTTATTATTATTCATTAAATTGAATTTCATGGCCTTGTCCTGTGTATACATCTTGCCTCATGTATGTTAAAACTCACTCTCACAATTACGCAACTCGTCAAGACACTCATAATTATCAGGTAACCAAATAAGTTTGTGTGGTTGCTGTATATCGCACATTGCCATGGATGTTGTTGATCGATAGCGATTGTTTGTTACCTGTTGTCACTTTAGTATGACTCATTCTTTTCTGACACACATAAAAAGTTGCTGAAAATTGTTACGTTTTAATCATTGAAAATGGCGACGAATAAAACAGTAATTCGAAGTTGTTTACTGTATGAGTACAAATTTTGTACAAAAGCTGCATCGGCGGTGCGAAAAATATGTACCGCATTCGGAGATGCTGCCATTAGTGATCGAACAGCACAGAAGTGGTTCAAAAATTTTTCTTCAAAACCCATGAACAACGAGGTTCTTCGACAGGTTGTGGACGCAAATTCCAGGACAACGTGCCTGAAACTTCATCAGCTAGGAAAGACGTGGAAGTTAAGCAAATGGGTCCCACATGAACTGACAAATGATAACAAATAGTCGTCTTACCATTTGTTCAGCAAACATTTCACGCAACGCTAATGAACCATTTCTTAATCGGTTCGTAACCTGCGACGAAAAACGGATCCTGTATTCGAATTCTAAGCGTTCGTATCATTGGTTGTCGCCTCTGATTCGGTACCACTCACGCCCAAGGCTTCCTTGCATCCAAACAAGGTTTTGCTGTATGTTTGGTGGACACCAACAGGAATTGTCCATTATGAGTTTTTGGAAAGGGGTCAAACCATCACTGCTAACTTGTGTTGTGAGCAGCTTCAACGAGTACAAGCAGCACTCATACAGAAACAGCCTTCTTTGATCAATCGAAAGAAAGTGATATTCTTGCAGGATAACGCAAATCCTCATACTGCAAAAGTGCCCCGAGAAAAAATTTCTGAACTCGGCTGGGAAACGTTACTGCACCCGCCATATTCTCCCGACATTTCGCCCAGTAATTATCATCTTTTCTTGTATCTTGACAACTGTATGAGGCA
Source organism: Acanthoscelides obtectus (assembly GCA_963669975.1). Lineage (NCBI taxonomy): Eukaryota > Metazoa > Arthropoda > Insecta > Coleoptera > Chrysomelidae > Acanthoscelides > Acanthoscelides obtectus. Next base: position 31,343,658 of record CAVLJG010000005.1, read on the forward strand.
CCGACAGTTCACAAATCGAGATGGTGTAATAAATGCAGACCGCCATTTTTTTTACTCCAAATCCAGGGAGTTTTACAATACCGGCATACAAAAATTGGTTCCACGTTGGTAAAAGGTCATTGAATGTGATGGTAATTACTTCGACGAATAAATACTGTCTTATTGTATAATTTTATATTTTTCTACTAAGAACCGCACGTACTTATTTGGTTACCTGATACAACACCCGAAACAAAAAACATTTTTGTCCAAATCGTCATCGCCGTTCCAAACCTAGAAATGGTGTTAACTACCAAGGGTTAAAATTCTACAACCTATTGTAGATGTTGAACAATTTGGCAAAACTATTAAATGCTTCCTACTATCTGAAGCTTTTTTTTGACGTAGGAGACTTCCTTAACTTCAATTTTTTGTCAAATTTTGTCAGAATTTGATAAACATGTATTGAAATATCGCTAAAAATTTAGCCACAATTATAAAAAACGAGTTATTGAATGCATAAAAGGGAATGGTTGCTAGGCTGCCGGATTTAATTATACTTCTAAATCTGGATAGAAAACTGCAATCAGCCTGCATGTTTTTCGGATTAATCCAAACTTAAAAGAGGACATTTAGGAAATCATTCCGGTGAGTGATATCTAGAACACTAAATTGATTGTTTTTCGTCAATCAAGATTGTCTTGGTTCTATCACCAAGTCATATGGCAAATATCTTTTCAACCTAATCACTAGCTCATGACTAGACACATGAATTAAAATTTTCAAAGAAAGCCTGACCACCTATGATTGAAGACAAACTTCTAGACCTACGTTTATATGATTTCAGAATCATTTTAATAACCCAAAGTATGAACCCTTTAAATTTGGACAGATATTTTATCAACATCCTCTATGAATGCATTTTGCTTAAGACAAAAAGTGCAAGCTTTTTTTTTATTTTTACAACTACTGGTGAACCTCGTAGAATTCTAATAAATGGTATTTCCGTTCATTGTAAGAATAAAGTAAGTGCGTAGGAGTTTTTGCGTCAAGGTTCTTGGCTCTATAGTCAGTGGTAAGTCTTTTCAATTGCAGAAATACACCACCCCGCTAATAAAATCGTTTTGAATGAGAAAGTCATTTTTATTCTTTCATTTACAGCTTGTGATAAATTACATTTTCCATTTTCGTTTCAAACACATTTTACTTTCGGATGAACTAACGTACACCGATATTTATCTTAAAAATCAAACGAGCGGGACCGAACGGAACCCTTAGATGTTGGCGTTTGCACACGGCCAAAGACAGAAAAACTCATTTACGAAGTTTAAATTGAATTTAAAAGTTGCATTTATTGTAGCAGAGGCATTAATAAATCTCAAATCGTTTACCTTTTAAATAGGAAAAGAGTATTTCCGAACAGCCAACGTGATTCCAGTAGCGACTCGTACTTGTCTTCAGTGCTAAAAGCGTTAGTCATATTCTGTGGAGAGCCTAATCCAGTGTTAGAAATTAGTCCACCACGATTCTGGACATTATCTTGGTTGGCAACAAAGAATGGAGTCAAGTAGGTTGACTCTGCACTTTCCAAGTAACGGTATTTATGGCTCATGAAGAAATATATGCGGCACAATCTCTGAGAAAACAGAGTGCTACTAACATGTATAATAAAAAGTTAATTTTCAAATCAAACAAGCTCACCACACAAGTGAAATTTGCACATTTGTGTACCTATAATTTTGAGAACTTGCAGCATTTGCTTCCCATTTCCTGTGAAAATTTGTTACCCCGGTCTTCGAAAAGTTTTGGATGCAGGTACACTTACAAAAAATGATATCTCTTGTCGATGAATGAATAAGAACATTTCTATAATCGCTCACCGCTCGCCATCTACGACAGTACGGCAGCAACTACCGACTGCAAAACAGATACCCATCGGATCAACCTCAACGCACGTATATCCAGAAAAGCGCATGTTGAAAATATTCCTCATTCTATGCCAAGTTTTAACGGCAAATGTAGGGGCAAATGTGCAAAATATGCCAAAAGTGCATAGAATTACCAAGTTCGGAAGCGTAAAAGTACACTAACGTCAGAACATTGTGTTATAACCTACAACACCGAACTCCCAATCATTAACTCCTACAAAAAAAGTTCTACAAACTATCTGTAGACTCTATTCGTTTCTTGCCTCTATCTCTGCCGTCGCTGAGCCATTTTAGGAAAACTGCAAAGCTTTCTGGTCTGTGGAATAGTGGTAATCTTATGTCCGAACATCTAAATCAGACTTATACACTGACAAAGCATTAGCTGACAAGCCGATGGAAATGGATAACGTAGTTTTTTGAGATGCACATATCGGATATAGTCCAAAAAACATAGTATCTCATTTTCGAAATTTTTACAGTGTCGGTGTCGAGGGATGCACAACAGGCTTTCTCATTTTTGGTGTAATTTCTACTACTTGGAGGATTGTCACTATTTTCAAAACCCACTCTGAAATCTAAACGTACGACCATCTATGTTGTACATTTTTTATCAACACACTTGTCGGTAAGCTCGTGGTTATCATTATACGGAGTCAGTAGACTAGCGACCTGCTAGTAGGTTTTCTTAATTAACGAAGGATTAGCGATAACGTTCCCATGGCAATTATGTTTTTCAGATTTTTGCAGTATATAAAACATTTTGACTGTCTTGTGGTTATTGGTTATGTCTATTTTTGTTGTATGTTTGGACGATTTTTGACTTATAGTTCCAATAATGGAGGAATAATGAATTAAATGAAGGGCAGTCCTCAAACCGGAGAACTAACAGTTGTCGGTAGACAGCAGTGACAGGTACCGTTTTTTCATGATGACGTATTCAGAAAATTTTGTCTTATTAAATAAAGTTAAAATGATAACGAAACTAAAGTTTATAGTCCAGAACAAAGCTTTATATTGTCTTAGTGTGTTTCGCACGACATAAATAAAAACTAAAATATAAGTTCTGTTACTCAATATATAGCGCTTTTCTTAAATGTCCCCCCCTTTGATTCTTTGAACGGATTAATTCAAAAAATTAAAACTTAAGGTAATGAAATTGATTTTGTTGACACTGACAAGAATATCAGTACGAAAACAAACATCATTGTACAGTTAAAATATTCTTATTTAGTTTTCGGTTTTAGTGCTAGATACTGTTTGATCTATTTTTAAAATGGTCAAGTCTCGTCCATTGGAAGAAAAAATCGAAGCGATTTTTATTTATGGTGCGACGCGTAAGTTTCACGAGACCGAAAAGATTTTTAATGATCGTTTCCCGAATCGTCCTAGCTTTAGAAAATATTTAAGGAAACTTGTATCTAAATTGACAGCTACTGGTAGTGTAAGCAACAAAAAAGCCCCCAGGTCACCCGACCATCCCGGAAGAAAAGCAAGCTCAAATAATTCGTGAGATCAGAGTAAATCCCCAACACTCTACTTCCCCCATCGCGAATGTATGTAAGGTTTGCCCTTCTACTGCATGGAGACTTTTGAAAAAGTATCACCCATGCAAAATTCAAATGGTACATCAGCTAACTGAAGATGACCCTGATCGAAGAACAGAATTCTGCGAGACTATGACGGAAACTATTGCACGGCATCCTACCTATATCCAAAGTATTTGTTTCATTGGTGAATGTACATTTTTTCCCAACGGTAATGTGCATAGACAAAATTGTCGTTATTGGAGTGACACCAATCCTCACATCTTCCGGGAAACCCATACTCAATATCCACAAAACATTATCGTTTGGGCTGGGATTTTGGGAAATCATATTGTGGGGCCTCTATTCATCAAACAAACGTTAACCGGGAAACTGTATTCGGATATTCTGGAAAATACTATTGGCCCTCTAATCACCAAAATCGTCGAAGCGAGTCCTATAATTCGATACTGATATTGTATTCCAGCAAGAACAATTTCCCCGGTCGTTGAATTGGCCGTCGAGGTCCTGTGGAATGGCCAGCTCGCTCGCCAGATTTGACAACTTTTTATGGGGCTATTTGAAGCAAAAGGTGTACGAAACTGAACCTGCTTCAATATTGGATATACGGCTGAGAATAACAAATATTTGTAGAAATATCGATGATACTATGTTTGAAAATGTTCTACGCGAAATTAAGGACCGGCTGTTATTGTGTCAAGAAGTTAAAGGCAACCATTTCCAGCATCTTATAAACTGAACTCAACGTATTTATTTATCAAGTTAAATGTCAATGTATTCAGGTAATTATTGAATGTACCACCATTTTGTAGTAGGTAAAGGTATTGACTTTATATTCTAGGGTTATAAAGTACTCATCAGGAGCGTCAGGCACAAGACCCTCGTTTTCATATAATTTTTTTCCAAGATGGCGCCCAGCAGCCATATTGACATTTTCATCTGTCAATTTTACTCTAAAATATGGTATCCACGCATCAATTTCATTACCTCAAATTTTAATTTTTGAATTGATCCGTTCAAAAATCAAAGGGGAGGGGGGCATTAAGCAAAAGCACTGTATACATTTTTCCAAGTCCGATGAAGATCTAAAGCTCAACAACATAGATATATAGTAGTTCCGTTAATACACATAGTCAGTTCAGCTGCGGAAACATCCATCTTAGTGATAAAAAAGGTAATCAAAATAACAACAATGCAATAATTTAGCCCTAAACTATATGGTGCTCAATAAAATCTCCGAAACCCCAGTTTAAACACAAATGATTTACGATCGTCCAGTAGCACCCGCCACTGATGATTATCAACAGAGGCGTAACATAAAGTAAAGCTTAGAAAATATAAGTACTTGCTATTATAAAATACAATCTAGAAGATGCCACTATTAGCGGATTTACTTTTGCAAGCAATCGGTGCCGGTGGAAGAACCAATGAATAAAATAAAAATAGTGTTTTGAAAAGCTTTTATTAGCTGTTAATAAAGAAATGACGTCAAGTAGATTCATTTTGCGCTTTCCGCGCAATGCTGTCTTCAGTTCATAAATGATTAAGTTCGGCCTAAGCTAGTCCATTTGAGCTAGCTACAGACATGCATAAAAAATTAAATAAGTCAAGTCAGCTATACGGGCTCAAATACAATAATTAGTACGTACTACATATTCCTCATCCATCTCGTCCCGACCAGCCTCGTTTATAAATATTAGTTATAAGGGCAAATGTACGGTTAAATCTTTGATGTGTGAAATATGTACTGAAAGGCGCATAAAATTACTGGTTGGAAGCGTATAAATATACTGTTTCCAAAAAAAAAACAGGATATACGTTCTCCCATTCCCTATAACTTGTATCCTCGAATTTTTTTTCTAAAAATGGTCAGTAACCTCTAAAACGTCAAAAAAGCGAAGTTTGAGCCGTTTTTATTTATTTGTTTTTTGGCCCCTAGCTTCGCTGCCACTGGACAAACATGGCCTTTACGTCCTAATCGCCATATCCCATTTCAACAGTATGTTCCATATAATATCTTATGAGTCTGCAACTCATAAACCATTCTAGGCGAAATGCCCAACTTTTTGTTGCGGCCCAATTTTCAATCACAATTCTCAGCCCCCCTCCCCATTAATTTTATATAATCGTATTTAAGCTCAACTACGGCCTTAATAACTTTAAACTATAAGAGGGTAAGTAATGTAAAGTACATATTATCTTTTTTTATATCAGTTTATATCATTTTCTTTCAATAAAATAATAATAATAAAAATATTTATTCGCCAAAATACAAAAAATGGGCAAATAAATATGAAAAAACTACAGTTTGAAAACTTTTTTATTTTCTTTTTTCAGAATACTCGCACCCTCCTAGTTTATCGCTTCCCTAGGAAGGCGCTCACGTCTGTGAACTATCTTAACACAACAGTGCCTAATGCGAATTTTATAGGCGATTTTTACGTAATATCGATACGTATTTGCCAAAGTAACGTAAGTCACCAAAAACGATTTCGGAGAAAAAACGTGTTTTTAATTTAACCTGGTTAAACTTTTTTAAATTGTGCAAAATTTACCAGAGTGTTTCTCTGAGGTCTATATTTAATTAAGAAAAATGATTTTTGAAGTTTTTCTATAGTTTTAGGGGTTAATTGATACTTACGTTACTTTACGGGCTCAGAAATCTCGAAGTCTTGATCAAAAATGTAACGTAAGTACACAGATACGTCAGTTTGGCGGCAAATTGTATCACTTAAAGTATTTTGGAAAGAATTAAAAACTATCGTTTATTATTAAAGAAAACACAAAATATCGTTACAAAAGAATATATGAAATTCTTACTAGTTAAAAATATATCTATTTTTAAGTTTTGGAGCTTTCATCTTCATTGTCATCCTCTGCATCAGTTTCTGCTAACTCATCTGGAAGAGAAGACTTACATTTTAAAAAAGAATCCATCGTGAAACATGTAGTTAACTAACGGCTGAAAATATTCTTGTACATCGCATTGCTGTTCAAATTGAACACCCACTGTCCCATTTGAGCTATCAGTACTTATTGGCACATTTATTTCTTCTTGCATAGTATGGTTACCATCATTTTCATAAGAACTCGAATTGTTAGAAGACAATAAAATTGATTGATCTATACTAAGTGACATATAAATCCGAACACCCAGTTTAAATGGTTTTATTTCAATAAAAGTTGGTGAATGTATTTATCTTACTGTAAATAACAAGTGAAAAAATTTTCAGCCTTATCAGTTGGACATTCCGGTTTTTATACTGCTTTTTTTTAATTCACTAACGCTCTAAAAATGAATATTTCAGCCGCAGTAAAGAATCAACGTTGGCGGATTTTGGTTCTTGACATCCTTTACGATCGGTTACGATGCCTAAAGTACGGAGACCTGTACGATTTCGTGAACTTAGTGAGTTTGATAGGGGCCGTATAGTGGGACTTCGGGAAGCTGGACTTTCTTTTCGGGCAATTGCACCTAGAGTGCAAAGAAGTGTAGACACTGTGGTTAGGTGTTGTCAGGCATGGCTTCGAGAAGGCCGTACGCAAAGAGCAAGGGGCACTGGACGCCGCCGTAGAACAACAGTCCGTGAAGATCGCCGCCTAAGGTTATTGGCCTTAAGGGACCGTTTCTCCACTACCAGGTCCATTGCAAATGAATGGTTTGCAGAACACGGAAGACCTATTGGCATGCGAAGTGTTTACCGACGAATGAGAAGTTTTAGCTTGTTTTCATACCGGCCACACTGGGTCCTCCCTTTAACTCGAGAACACCGACGTAATCGCCTTGAGTGGTGCAGACAACGGTCACTCTGGGATCAGGAATGGAACAGTATTGTCTTTAGTGACGAGTCTCGATTTTGTTTAGGCATGCACGATGGTCGTGCCAGGGTTAGAAGGCGACGTGGTGAAAGGAGGAATCCACAGTTTTTTGTTGAAAGACATGTTCATCACACTGTTGGAGTTATGGTTTGGGGTGCTATAGCTTATGGTTCCAGGTCACCTTTAATCTTCATCAGAGGTAACGTGAACGCGCAGCGTTATATCCACGAAGTTCTAGAACCCCATCTTTTACCCTATCTTAACACCCTGGCAGATCCAACTTTCCAACAAGATAATGCCCGACAACATGTTGCAAGAGTCATAATAGACTTCTTTCAACATAATGATGTCACATTGTTACCGTGGCCACCAAGATCTCCCGGCTTATCCCCAATTGAGCACGTGTGGGATATGATGGGTAGGAGATTGCTCAATTTGCAACGTCCTCCTCAGACTCTAGAAGCACTTCGAGAGGAGTTGGTGGTTGCCTGGAATGAGATACCACAGGAGGACATTGACCACCTGATCAGAAGCATGCCTAGGCGCGTTGGAGAATGCGTAGCACATCAGGGTGCATCCACACATTATTAAAGGTCAAAGGGCTTTAAAGCAGTGCAATCATTTTGAAATTTTTATCATTTACTTATTATGCTTCATTAAGTACTTATACAAAATTTTATTAAAATAAAACCATTTAAACTGGGTGTTCGGATTTATATGTCACTTAGTATATTTCGATTGCGTCTTCATTTACTAAAGTAGTTTTTAAAATATTTTCGGAATTATCTAGATTAAAAATGTTGTCACTTGAAATAATGGCTATCGGCATAGACCCGATTTCTTCCTCAGAATAAACATTATTCGATTCATCATTTTGGCTAAGAGCCGCCAAAATCCTTTTTGTTCGTGAACTGACCATAGACATAATCTGAAAGTAACCGAGCATTTATGTTTACAATGTTTCATAGTTTCTATAAAAATTAGAATAGAAACAAATACAACAGTCTTTCTCTAACTTCAACCGATTCATTCCTGTTAATTTCTCGCAGGCTTCGAGGTTGTGACAGAATAACTTATAATAAATAAACGAAATTAAATATGAAATGGGAGTTTTATAGGTAGGTACATAATATTAGTTAAGGTTTTAATATTTTTAAATTCTAACTACAAAAAAATGTTCATTTGTAATAAATGAACGAAATTAAATATGAAATGGAATTTTATAGGTATGTACCTACATAATATCAGTTAAGATTGTAATATTTTTGAATTCTAACTATAAAAAAATGTCGTTATTATTTACTTACCTAAAATCAATAATTAGTCGATGGTAGCACGAACCTAACACTGTCGTAAGCCAAACACTGACTGCGAAAATCTGACGTAAGTCGCAGAACCCGACAGGGACTTATGTTATTATGGCGGTAAAAAACGTTAGCTTGCATTACTATGATGGAAATAGTGTTAAAGTTATGTTCCTTTTACGGATATGATTTAAAAAATTCTGGACATAACATAACACTAAAAGCCTTACGTTAATGGAAAAACATGATTTTCACCAAAAATGTCACTTACGTTACTTTGGCAAAAATGCGTCGATATGTAATGAATTATAACTTCGGTTTCTAGAGGAAGACTGATCCCTCTTTTGAGTTGTAAATCGAGGTATATACGGTAGACGCCACTGGTTGCTATGGAGCATGTCCGCTAAGCCCAGCCGGTTGAGCTACGAACCGTTTGAAACTTTATAACGGATCAATTCTCCGTAAACCGAAACTCCTATAAACCCGACAAAATAAAGAACTATTAACTACAGCCCAGCTACGGAAAAAGTTAGAGTAAGCTAAATTCGGCCGTTCCCGAGAACGCCATTTACGTGTCGATCGGCTTACACCTGTTCTCCCTTTCAGCCCCCCCATTTAATCAATTTTTCTTTTTGGGCTCATGTGGTGGTCTTCAGACGTCCAATTAAGCTGCATGCATCTACCTGGCATGTATTTATAGTGCTGTATTTGTGTTGTGCATGATTTTTTCGAAGCATTGGACAAACATACAAAAGCTATTTCCCCGAATACTGAGGATTTCTTTGTCTTTTGCGATTTTGGAAATATCGCTTCGTAGCGGAGACACAAGTCCCTAAAGATGTTTCTACTGATGGATTCCAATTGAATAAGTTTTGAGCAACATTGTGTGTCCCAACTAAGAATCAGTTGAATCATCATATCGTCGACTTAATCGGCAAAATGCGTAACTCCACATTTTTGAGAAAATGACATTTTGGTGCCATCTAGTAGTAAATAGTACATCTTTAGGAAAACAGCCTATATCCAAAGCTTTATTCGTTTCTTTGTAATACGCAAAGTAGAAAACGGCCTATATCCGTTCCCGCCAATTTCAGTCGGCAAAATGCGTAAATCCCAGAACGTGTAATAACGCTTACGGTGAACACGTGCATCTGCGAATTTACAGCTTGGTGCAAGTGATAGTGGAATCTATATTTCCATAAAGGGCTTTTGAAAGGTAAGTACAACTTCCAGATTATTAGAATCAGTATTTTTTAATGATAATTATAATTATACATGGTGATATGAGTTAAACTTTGTATTTCAGGGAGTTACGCATATTTCCCATAATATATTTTTAAAGTAGATATTTGGTTGTATAGGAGATACGTATTTTTATTTTCAATCATTAAGAAGGGACATTTTTTTTTCTAGATTATGGCGAGACGAATTGACAGAATCTTCGATGCGTTGAAGTCTACTACCAGCTATGAACCAGTAAATGAAGAAAATAATAACTACGACCTATCGAAGGCTATTCAGGATGCTGAAATAATATTTTCAGACGCTGCTGGTAAGCACTAATAAGACCTTCCCAATATTGTATGACCTTTTCGTAAGTACTTTTGCACAATAGTAAATTCATAGCTAATAATGTAAGAATTGAGTACCAGGTGATTCATTCCAAATATAACAGTAAACATTGTTGCGTTTTATGCGGCGTTTGGTGACTTTTTATCTACAGTCTTTGCAGTTCGTGCTTTATTATAAATGGAACGTGTCCATTGTATTAATTCCAAATAACCTGCGAAATCTTTGAAGATTGTTAATTGATTGATTAACAGATAATCTGACCACTTTTTAGTCTTACGTTCGGTCTTTTTTCAGGCGAAGACTACAGTGCTGTTGGAAATGTGGATTCAGTAGAAGCGCAAAGTGCTAGCGAGTGCAATAGTGAATTTGTAGACGCACAAATTAGCGATTTTGTAGTTGATGGAGAAGTCAGAATGATGATGGAAGACGCAAGTGGTAAGAGCCTTAAATGAGATTCTTTATATTTATTTCTGACCATCTAACTTTTTTAAGATGAAGCTGTGGCTCCAATTCAGTTGAGTATTGTTGAAATTGGCCAACGTGATTCCATTTTCGATGAAATACCTTCCTGTTCAGGAGTACAATCCACTATTATTGAAAATCTAACTGTAGAAGATTGTGAGAGCTCCGACTTAGATGAGTCTGATCATACGCCTTGTACTAAACTATCGGATAAGATATTAGAAGACGAAGGACCCCGTCGGAAGCGTTCAACAAAGTATGAAGTAAACAAAAATAAATGGCATGAAAACAAGAATCGAATTAAAAGAGAAAAGGGAGAATCATACGTAGGGAAAAAAAAGGAAAATGGGATGTGGAAATATGACATTTTAAAGGAACCGAGATCACTTGAGGATGTATGTCGTTGTAAACTAAGTAACAATCAAAAATCTGTTTTAAAATGTAGAGAATTGACTGAAAATGAGAGAAAAAACATTTTTAAGGAATTTTGGCAATACACTTGGGCAGAAAAGAGGGTTTTCGTAAAAAATCACGTTTCCATAAATTATACTATAAGAAAACGGGGAATTAGGGACGTTTCAAGAAGATCTTATTCAAACAGATTCTTTTTGGGCAAGGACAGACTAAGGGTTTGTAGAACGATGTTTCTTAATACGTTAGGAGTAAAAGAGTGGGTTATAAAAAAATGGGCCAAAAGTAACTTGGAAAATGGTTATAGAAAGGATGAAGATAATGTACAGCCGAATAAAATACGTGACAGTACTACTGCACCTACTCGTTCGCTGCATGACTTTTTCGACTGTCTACCGAAGCTGGAATCGCACTATTGCAGGGCTTCCACATCCAAGCTCTATTTAGAGCCAACTTGGAATTCTAAGGCTCACTTATATAAAATTTACAAAAACGACTACTGTACTACACATAACGTTGAACCTGTATCGATTGCAACATTCCATAAAGAATTCGACAAAAAACGACTATCACTCTATAAACCAAAAAAAGATCTATGTGACACTTGTGTTGCTTTTGAGACGGGCAATTTAACAGAATATAAGTACAATGAACACATTGCATTCAAAAATGCAGCAAGAACTGCAAAGACCGTAGATAAAGAGTCTCCAAACGAAGTTTTTACAATGGACCTTCAATCCGTTTTGCTATCCCCAAAATCAAACACGTGTGCACTGTATTATAAAACTAAGCTGATTGTCCACAACTTCACCCTCTATGACATCAAGCGCAATCAGGGCTACTGTTATTTATGGAATGAAGCGGAAGGAGGACTAACTAGTAATGAGTTCACAAGCATAATAATACATTTTTTAGAAAGACATATCGATCAGTTTGGATTACAAAATCGTAGTGATATTCAAATTATATTATGGAGCGATGGTTGTGGTTATCAAAATAGGAACGCCACATTGGCAAATGGCCTATACAATCACATACAATCACATTGGAGAGGGGAGTTACTATTGTGCAAAAGTATTTGCAGAAAGGACATACCCAAATGGAAGTGGACAGTGTCCATTCTGTAATTGAAAGGAAAACCCGAAATAAGAAAATCAATATTCCAGCAGACTACGTCTACATCTGCAAAACGGCATGTCAAAAGGCTCCTTATAGAGTTGAGTACCTAATGCACGATTTCTTCAAAAAATACGATGAGCTGAAATATTTTAATTCTATCAGACCCGGAAGATCTGCTGGTGCACCATTGGTAAACGATATTAGAGCATTGAGATACTCTCATGAGGGAGTGTTTTTCAAACTCAATCACTCTGATCAAAAATGGCAAATTCTTCCAGTCAGGCTAAACACAAAGACTAACAACGCCACCAATGATGCAAACGACTTACCCAAACTCTATAGAAATAGGATAAAAATTAAGGCAGAAAAGTATAAACACCTTCAAAGTCTAAAGGCAACCATGGAAGTCGATTATCATGCCTTCTATGATAATTTACCCCATGATTGAATAAATCGTAGATAAGCACAATCCGATTTTGTTTTACTTTTATGAATACATGTGTTTTCTTCCTTAAGCCGCTCTATTAAGCACAATCTGAATTATGTTTATATTTTTATGAATAAAAATTGTATTTTTCCTGAGTAGCTTCATTTGTTACTGTTCAAATATCCCATATGAGGAACCCGTATCTCCAGGTTTTTGGCTGAATATAAAAAAGAAAACTGCCTATCTCCTTTTTTTTATCATAGTAAATGATCTATGCTAAAATATTGTCCAAGCATATAGTTTTTAGCTGCTACAAGACACTTTCTGATCGTTTAACACAGTCATTCTTGTGAAAAATACTACAGTTCAATCTGATGACGTTTTTTGTGTCTCCTGTAAAATTTATAGAAACGGAGATACGCATTTTGCCGATTAAGCCGACGATATGTTGCTTTACATAAAAACATTCAAATTTAACCATTGTTTCGATGCTGTTAATATCGACCTACGATACAACCAATCCTTAGAAGGTTGGGTCAACTTCGTTACGTGAACTGAAAATTTTTGTCTAGGGTTCTTTCGGGTCGCTGATTTTGGACTTGGTATGAAAATTTGGTTATATCGGAGCCAGTACCATAATCGATACACACGGCATATCTCAATAAAGTAGAACATGAACCTTTTTTTTTAGTGAAGGATTAAGCTGTTCAAAATTATTATTTTCAAACCATCATTATACAATGTGTAGGAAAATTACCAACATCACGACAGGGCTTGTCCGTCATAAGGGACCTGCATGGCTTAATTGTCCTTCATGGCCAGCATCATGTGAGGCATCAGGTTACTATGCTTAAAAATTTTATTGGACTTTATAGTGCCATTCGAAGATGATTTAATTGACAACCAACGTCCAGTAGCGTTCTTCAGAGGCATGCAACTCTGGAACGAAGCGGTATTTTGAAAATCGTCAAGGGAAAAAAGCCAAGGAATCATCACCACTTGAATGCATGCCCAATGTTTTAGAAACACTATGAGTAATTATGCGAATACTTCCACCATAAAGATTATTTCAGTTACCTTGACACCTATAGGTTAGTCCGTTCTTAACATTAGATGTCATTTCATTTATTAGCCGCGACAAGGTCGCTCTTTATCCCAGTATTCATGTGAGAGCCCAAAGTTAAACTAGGTAAAAAGGTGTAAAATTTCATCATAAGCATGACCACTGAGCGCTCCAATACTGAGCCCTGCGGTCGTCAATATTCAAACTTTACTCCTATAATTGTGTAGGACGATAAGAGTAGGAAGTGCTAGGGTTGTTGTCAGAAAGCGAACTAGATGATCTTTTTTGATCAGAGGGCGACTTTATTTTATTTGTGAACCACCACGAAAGCCTAATGCCAATTTACGGGTGGTACCGTAGGACTAGGGGGTGGTACCTTCACGGTGGCATGTTTGATAGGCCGAGACCGTCTACCACCTAAGGACAATTACAACATCCTTAGCCACGAGAAAAAATCTATTGGGACCGGATTAGGACCCGCGCATAACTGATTACGAGCCCCTTCCCACTTCAGTTGGCCCACATCAAGATTTGTACCAAAATATGTCTTTATAAACTAAACATGACGAAACTATTTACTTCAAAAACAATTTATTTTCTCAAAAACATTTTAGATACACTCTAGTCGTAACAAATACATATTTAAAATCACTTAGACCTTTAACTAATAGAAAATCTGAACAAATAAACAATGTGCGAATAAATGCGCGAAGTTAACAAAGCAACAATTGAAATATTACCATTGGGTAACATCACCTTTATTTTTTATTACGGCTGAAATTCTTTGGGGCATAGTGTTAACCAAGTTTTGGCAAAAATTTGGTGTAAAAAAATCCCATATCTCTTGAAGATTTTGTCTCAGTTCGGTGATTGTACGAGCAGGATGTTGCCGTAGAACCTTCTTCATCTCGTGCCACAAAGTTTCAATAGGCGACAGATCTGAACTGCTAGAAACCCATTTCAAAAGCCGTACATTATTTTCTTCCATCCATTTTATAGCATTTTTTGAGGTATAGCACGCTGCACCATCTTGCTAAAACACAAAATCTTGGCCGGATGTCAAACATTCTTCCATCACTGGTAAAATCGATTCTTCTAAAATTGCCAAATATTTGTTTGTATCCACATTTCCATCAATAAAATGAAGTTTTCCTACTCCTTTTGATGACATACTGCCCCAGACCATAATGGATGCTGGAAATTTCACTTTTCTCTTCAGACAGTCAACATGGAATGCTTCATTTTTTTTGCGAATAACTCTACTGCGACTGTCACCAACACAAACTTCGAATCGGGCCTCATCATTGTATTGCACACCATTGTTGAGGTGTCCACTGTCTGTGTTCTTTAGCCCATCTAAGCCGATTTTTCTTTTGCAGTGGAGTTAATAGTGGCTTTTGTTTGGAATATAAACAAGTTGTGCAACTTTAGGGTATTACTTCACTTTTTTTATAAGAAAACTTACCTTGCAAGTGCTAAATCTAAGTTTGTGGACCTCTCTACGAGTTGTGGACCTCGAAATTCTCCTTCCAACAGCGTCACTCCACCGAGCACTTAATTGTAAATAATTGACACGCCTGTTTTTCACGATTATTCTTCTTAATGCTCTTCGGTCGGCATTTGTGATATTACTTTTTTTCACATATCGTGGCTTAATATTAACTGACCAGTTACGTTATATCTTCTAACATTATTTCTCACACTGTACCGCGATAAGTCTAACAAAGTTGCAATTTCTGAGTTTGATTTCCCAGGATTAGAAAATTTAATTATCAGTAACCGAATTTTCTCACTAATAACCGTTCCTCTACCCATTTTGGAAACCTTAACTACCCAAAACTATTTTAAACGAATTCTGACAGTTATGATTAATAAAAACAATTGTCGTGGCTTTTATTTTTCACAGCCACCTATGCGTTATAGACTTATTTGTCATTGAAATGAAAATACGTTGATATGCTGTAATTGCAAAATGTGTTATTTTTATGCTGCAAATTTGATTAGGGAGTGATAAAATTGGTGTTTTCTACTATATACTATCAAAATATTCATTGTTAATATTTTAAACCTATAACACCCTGTTATATTTTTATTATTTGTGGTTGATAAGAGAAAAACTACGATTTCAATAGTTGGGCCAACTGAAGTGGGAAGGGGCTCGTAGAGATGTAGCCTCAAACATTATTTTTGTTATCAATTTTGACATTTGAACCAATTTGGTGCTTGTTACCTATTGAAAAAGCGAGAAGTGACAGAAAACGAAAAAAGTTCTTTCCAATCTAACCTTAAATATCAATCTGAAACTCCCAATCTAAAAATTACACGTCTTTTTCGTCCTTATGTATGATGTAGAGGCATGAACAGTCGACGAAGCCTCTTGTTCACAGCTACAGGCTTTTAAAATGAGTGCTATCATTGGGCGTTAACATATTTTCATACCGAGCAGCTGCATAACAAGCCTTGATAAGAGGCAGCGTGACTGCCAGATAGATAGATCGTTTTATTCACCTATAAGTGTTATAATTACGAATGGAGTTATGCATAATTAGACATGCCAACTATCCTACAGAATAAAAAATATAACAAATGAAGATATGAATGACACCAAGATTAATCCCACATTGCCAGCCAAATACACAAATACAAATAATCGACCAAAGTTGGATTTAAAGCTACACAATTACATATCAAATGAAATGCATTATTAATTAAATATTCTAAAGTATTAGGCATAAGCTCTTAAATCAAATTTATTCAAGCACCCATTAAAACACATAACTTGTTGATACTTATAATAACCTTGCCCAACACTTATCCTTGAAAGAGGATGGTAAGTGTTATTACAGTGTATTGTATTCAACAAAACGCATAATGGGCTTATCATATAACCAACTCCACCATAATGCAACGTTTACAAATGGAGCTAGAAGTCTTAGACATCATTAAAGAGAGGAAATTGACATCACATACTGAGAAACAGCACTAAATATGGAATTTTACCACTCATACTACAAAGAGAGGTAGAAGGGAATAGGGCACCAGAACTCTGCCGCATATTCTGGCTTAAGAACCAGAGACAAAACAACAACCGACTATTTAAAACAGCTGTTAATAAAATAAGACGGCCCGTTGCGGTCGCCAACAACCATTGAGGATAGAAAAAATGTGTAGCTTCCTACATTGCTTGAGAACAGTGAAAATTAATATACAAGGTGTCCCGAAAAAAGTGTGCAATATTCTACCAGCGGTTTCTAGACCTTAAAATAGGAAGAAAAGTTTATATAAACATAGGTCAACAAACGTCCCGTAAGGGCGCTACTGTCTTTTAAAGGGGTTCCCTTGAAGATTTAATATTTCCGAAACGTGTCGAGATAAAGACAGAAAATTTGGTATTCTAGAATAGTTTTTTATGCTGGATTTAAAAATATTAACAATTTTAGACAGTTTTGTTTGGAAGCGTATGTAACAGGGACGGACTCAGGTTATTTTAGCCCCAACATTTTTGTGTGATTCTATTTTTGAAATTCAATTTTAGAATTGTAAAATTTAGGGTTTCTACATGAAAAAGGTATTCTTATTGAATATCGATAAATTGTGCCATTTTTGAATAAAATCAAACCAAAAAATTTGTCACATGATAGGAAATGTACTGCGAATTTAAATGAATTTTTGATTATACATAGTTAGCCATGACTGCAAACAAAAGTTGTTTTGATTTGTTATGACGCAATGTTCGAAATTGGTTGAATGTCAATTTTCCAGACAGGTGGTCAGGCCGAGGAGGTCCTATAGCGTGGCCGCCACGTTCACCTGACCTAAATCCATTGGATTTCCATTTTTGGGGGTCATTAAAAGACCTAGTTTACTCGACTCAAGTAAATACTCAAGAAGATTTACTTCAAAGAATCCATCAGGCTGCAAATGAAATAAGAAGAAAAAGGTTTTCCACTTTTCAGACTGCGCAATCATTAGTTCGTCGAGCGCGACTCTGTATCCAACAAAATGAGAATTTATTTGAACACTTATTGTAAAGCTAGTTTTAAGTATATCCAACTGTATGTCTTCTGTTTTAAACAAATTTCAATTACATTAGTAGAAAAAGTTTATTTCTTTGGTTTTTGCCTTAATGTTAGCTATGTTGCAATAGAAATATGTATTTATGTAATATTTACCAATTATCAAATTAGTTTTTTCGTTGCCATGGCTAATTATTCAACAATCATTCAAATTCGCAGTACATTTCCTATCGTGTGACAAATTTTTTAGTTTGATTTTATTCAAAAATGGGACAATTTATCGATATTCAATAAGAGTACCTTTTTTATGTAGAAAACCCTAAATACACAAAATTTTTGGGGCCAAAATAGCCTGAGTCCGTTTCTGTTACATACGCTTCCAAACAAAACTGTCCAAAATTGTTAATATTTTTAAATCCAGCATAAAAAACTAGGCTAGAATACCAAATTTTATGTCTTTATCTCAACATGTTTCGGAAATATTAAGGAAAAACCATCTTCAGGAGAGCCCCTTTAAAAGACCGTAGCGCCCTTAGGGGACGTTTGTCGACCTATGTTTATATAATTTTTTCTTCCTATTTTAAGCTCTAGAAACCGCTGGTAGAATACTGCACTCTTTTTTGGGGCACCCTGTATACGCAAAATTCCTGAATTTAAAGAGACAATGAGGATGCCTCAGGCCTTCTTTGTTGAGGAAGCTATATTACAGCTCTGGTGTGAGCCTCATGTCTCAAGAGTGTCAAATTAAATGAGGTGTCCTTAAAATTTGTAAAGAAGCTTCAAGTGATAAAAATATGCATTTGACTCTAAGCCCGCCCCTGATCGACATAGTCCGAATTTTTGTCCATTCTCCCGGCGAATGGTTTCAGGACTGCTGTCTGGGTAGTATTGTGCACAGGAAACGGTGACGGTTTCGCGTGTAATCCGATCATCAATCTTGCCAGACTGTGCCATTAGTAAGGGAAGCACTTCCATCCTTTTAATGGCGACGCTCGCTGCTAAGTCAATGCGGAAAATTGATAATTGAAGAAAATCATTAATTTCTTCGGTGGTCCGACCGACCCCAGCCCGAATGTCCAGTCGACTAGAGGCTATAAAGACAAGATGTAATGTGTTTTCTTCTAACGTGCCGCTATGTTTATCGATTTGGGTTTTTGTTTCAGCGGGAATAGAATGGGTAGGATATAGACCAGTAGACGCGAGAGTAATCTTATTTGTTTGACTGTAGTAATCAAGTATCACACTAGGAGCCTATCATGTTAGATTAGACTCAAAGTATGCATATTATAGAAAAGTGTCTTCAGAAGTCGAGTGGAATTTCAGTCGGACAAGTAATTCCGTTGTTGGATTCTCTACACCAGATACAGGAGCTGACTTTGGAATATCGGAAATGGCAAAAGATACGGAGTCAGTTAAATGGAAACAGTTGCGCATTTAAGAAATCAAGGAACTGTCAAGAAATTCGGAATTTATAGTATACTAAGTGACATATAAACCCGAACACCCAGTTTAAATGGTTTTATTTTAATAAAATTTTGTATAAGTACTTAATGAAGCATAATAAGTAAATGATAAAAATTTCAAAATGATTGCACTGCTTTAAAGCCCTTTGACCTTTAATAATGTGTGGATGCACCCTGATGTGCTACGCATTCTCCAACGCGCCTAGGCATGCTTCTGATCAGGTGGTCAATGTCCTCCTGTGGTATCTCATTCCAGGCAACCACCAACTCCTCTCGAAGTGCTTCTAGAGTCTGAGGAAGACGTTGCAAATTGAGCAATCTCCTACCCATCATATCCCACACGTGCTCAATTGGGGATAAGTCGGGAGATCTTGGTGGCCATGGTAACAATGTGACATCATTATGTTGAAAGAAGTCTATTGTGACTCTTGCAACATGCGGTCGGGCATTATCTTGGAAAGTTGGATCTGCCAGGGTGTCAAGATAGGGTAAAAGATGGGGTTCTAGAACTTCGTGGATATAACGCTGCACGTTCATGTTACCTCTGATGAAGATTGAAGGTGACCTGGAACCATAATCTATAGCACCCCAAACCATAACTCCAACAGTGTGATGAACACGTCTTTCAACAAAAAACTGTGGATTCCTCCTTTCACCACGTCGCCTTCTAACCCTGGCACGACCATCGTGCATGCCTAAACAAAATCGAGACTCGTCACTAAAGACAATACTGTTCCATTCCTGATCCCAGAGTGACCGCTCTCTGCACCACTCAAGGCGATTACGTCGGTGTTCTCGAGTTAAAGGGGGAACCCAGTGTGGCCGGTATGAAAACAAGCCAAAACTTCTCGTTCGTCGGTAAACACTTCGCATGCCAATAGGTCTTCCGTGTTCTGCAAACCATTAATTTGCAATGGACCTGGTAGTGAAGAAACGGTCCCTTAAGGCCAATAATCTTAGGCGGCGATCTTCACGGTCTGTTGTTCTACGGCGGCGTCCAGTGCCCCTTGCTCTTTGCGTACGGCCTTCTCGAAGCCATGCCTGACAACACCTAACCACAGTGTCTACACTTCTTTGCACTCTAACTGCAATTGCCCGAAAAGAAAGTCCAGCTTCCCGAAGTCCCACTATACGGCCCCTATCAAACTCACTAAGTTGACGAAATCGTACAGGTCTCCGTACTCTAGGCATCGTAACCGATCGTAAAGGATGTCAAGAACCAAAATCCGCCAACGTTGATTCTTTACTGCGGCTGAAATATTCATTTTTAGAGCGTTAGTGAATTAAAAAAAAGCAGTATAAAAACCGGAATGTCCAACTGATAAGGCTGAACATTTTTTCACTTGTTATTTACAGTAAGATAAATACATTCACCAACTTTTATTAAAATAAAACCATTTAAACTGGGTGTTCGGATTTATATGTCACTTAGTATATTTCCGGAGATAGATGCAAAAAATGTTTCCCAAAATCGATTGTATTTTGTTCCAGACTATTTGAGATGGGATTCCATAATCAGTTATACGTAAGCATTTACACTTTTTTCTCCTCTACAGAGTGACTTAAGTAGAAATTAAATCCGACGTTTTATTCCCCGTCCTCCATCATCATAATTTTTTCTTAATGAAGTCATATTGGATTTTTGTACTAGTAAGTAGAATTTTTAATTCCAATTTTGATATTTATTGTAGATCATACATAAATACTACAGGGATGATTATTTAAAGAAAACTGCATGTTCAAGGTACGCTTTGTAAGTATCAGTTCATCTGTTTCATTATATTATTAACCAAAGATTGCATCATTATCACTAACTGCACATAGGCAAGCAGTTCATATGTCAATTTTAATGATGATGAATTTATGTTATAAAATTTAAAATCTTTGAAAAGTAAACTTTCTATTGCTGGTACTAGCGCATCGACTGGAGAACAACATAATGCTAACTTTTCATTCATTTAACGGTTACAACGAAAACATCCCAACTAACAATTATCACTCCTATTAGAGTTGCAAGAACGATTATACAGTCTTACTTACACAGCATTGTATGCTGTAAGAACATTGGCAAAACGCTCTTAGAACAGCTAAAGAAGCGAAATGGGCACACATAATAGGACACTTCAGTCATTTAAGAGGTTGTATAAGGGCTGCAGGTAACAGTTCTACAACAAAAGTCTAAACCTCTTGCAGCCGCTATAGAACGTCGGTGCAAGATTCAGTTTTTGACAACTATACAACTATTCTGTTACATGATTATACTTTATTGCAACCAAACTATTTCTTGTATTGTATAGGCGATAACTAACACATTACAGTCATCTTGTTTACTCAAATATCGGCCATTGTGAATTTCATACACAGGAAAATGATAAACTTCTACACGGTGATATAGGGCTATTGAATTACTTGTGCAGCAAATTTTATTGTGATTATCGTGCAAAGTAGTCACGCAATTTCTACGGGCTTCGTATTTAATTCATATTTTAATAATGATCAAAGGTATGTTTAGATGTTTAAGATGAAAGACTGAACTTATCTGCGTTAAATATTCCACAAATCCTATATTTAGACACAACTACACTAATGTTTATCACTTTATCTCTGCAATATCGAACTGAAACATAGTTAATTAATTTTCAATAAAGGAATATATTTTTGCCCAATATGGCGGGTGGTTATGTATAAATGGCATCTTCCATGTTGTCTTTGGTTTATTAGAATATTTTGGTGTTGTCTGCAAGTGTCATGCAACAATTTGACAGATCTCTAAAACGAAATACGGACAGCGTCGAATGATTTACCCAGAATTTCTACCAGATCTATATCTCCTATTTGAACAGTTGATAAAACCTTTCAAACCAATATGAATGTCTTAAAATATTAGTTATGGCAGTTTAACTAAAAAGATGACAGCAGAAAGTTAGGTTATGGTAAAGTTGTATACCAGCATATTTGGCAACAAATATCTGCTGGGCACAGCAATTTTGTACTATAAAAGTTGTAATATTGTTGCAGATGTACAACCTTTAACAGTTACTAAGTTACAGTTGTATAAGTGCTTCCGTTGGGAGAAGTTTGTTGGCTAAAGTAGTAAATGTGCACACCAAAACAACAAGGCTAGGGTTTGTTGTATAAACGTTACCATGGATGCCACAACACAAGTATTTTCACTACCGCGCAAATATGCCATATCAAATAGTTGTGTAAACGTTTATGCAACCGTTCAAAATTTGTCCAATAAGGTGTTGTATAAGTATGCTATAAGAATATTTTTAAACACCCCATTTTAGAGCAAATATGCTGCAAAAAGCAAATTTGCATTCCGCACAACATTAAGCCAGCATTTTGGTGTTGATGCAACAACAATAGAGAGCTTTTGCGGCTGAACAGTTCTTTTACCAAAAGGTTATATCACCACTTTGCTAGTTGGGATGGAAAACGTTAAAATTTCAAGAAACTGGTAGAAACACTTGGAGCAAGTATTAGCTTCGACGACATTGCAGGCTGCTAAAATATTCAAACCGATGCACATGTCTTGTCTTTTAATAATATCTACGACATAGGTGTTATGTAGGAAAGTTCCTTCATGCCAAACATAAAGCTTGATAGAGGCTAGTAAGGGGTAAAGATGGGTGAAAATTGTACCAATCTTTTATTGGTTAAATAATCGATTAAGCATGCAGTTAGCTATCGCTGGCATTCTTGGAATCAGGATTCGCTGGTGTGAAAATCCAGTACTGCAGCAGTTAGTGAAAAACGAAGGTAATGAAAGAGGATAAGAAACGAAACGTCAGATGGAATTTTAATTACGCCACCTTGTAGAGGACAAACAGTGGTAATGTTAATGTGCAATTCATCCTCAAATACCGCCCTCAATATATCCAGGAAAAAATAAATTCGACTTTAGAAAAATTCGTCTACTTCCGGAAGTACTCTGAACTGCGTTACGTTCTCAAAGCCATTTTATAATTTGGCATAAAGTGCAATTTTGCACCCACTCAACTGATTTTGTATCTCTTAATGCTCGCGTGATCCCAATGGTGAGGGTCGATTATACTAACCCTTGCTTATAGATCGTCTCTGATCAACATATATAATAAAATTTGCTGTATTTAATGTAATAGGGGTTTTTTGGGTTTTCATGCATCCATTATATTATTTTGCCACCTCTTTCAATCTCAACAAGCCGTACACAGTCCCCACTATATTATATCTTATAGCTGATTTCAGTCTGACCCTTTTTTCGTTCGTACATAATTTTTCAGGACTACCGCGCAACGTGAGATATATATAGAGGAAGGGAGCAATCGAATAGGCAGTCTTATCGAAACAAGTAAGCACTTTCTGGAAGAATATATTATGTCGAAAATGCATCGTTGTCATGTTACTTGAATAGTGAAATTAAACCCTGGAGTTTTTTAAAAGCGTATATTGAATTCATCTGTTAATACAGATCATCTAAACTTATCACCCTCTGTATTGATTTACATATTATTATGAGAGGTAGCTGTAATCTTTAAGAGATTCAAATTATCTGAGAGATATTAACGGGCAAAGAGAGTTACGCATTTTTATCTTTGTTCTGTTGATGCTGTTCCGCTCAAATTACAAAATCGAGAGCAATTAAAATATTGGGCACTTAAGCACTATATATGGTTGTGTCTACTATTTAGGAATTGCGTCTAATGTAAGTATACACTTATATTTAATTTACCATTGATTAGGACTTGTGACTATGGCTCATTTGTATGAGCATTTGAATTAAAGAAACTGTTTGACTTCAGTTTGGATTAGTTAAATTACAAGTAAAGGGAATCAATAAGTAGACGTCAATTACGTACGCTATGTAGTGTTTTGGCTCGGAACCTACTGTTTAGTCTGAGCTGATAGCAAAGTACTCTACCCCGTTGGTAGTCCATTTACGCCCAGACAAGGCACATGCCCAAAAGTGAGACTGTGCAGGTCTGGTCTTGGAATAATCTAACAAAATAAATTATTATTTTTATAAAAAGGAGTTCACATACTTTTCACAATTCTGTATTCGCTGGAAGTGCTTGAATCATCGTCCGTATGGTTAACATTAATTATTACAGGTTCAATTTGAATATCGATCATATTGTCCAGATCCCATAACTTTGTTCCGATTGTCTCTTGAACGTGACGGATGTAACCTTTCCAATAGTTTGCCGTCACTCTATTGACAGCTTCATAAAACAAATTTGAATGTTCTCTTGTCCACATAGTTTTTTATATTTGCCCAAATTATTTCAATGGGATTTGATTCGCAGTGATAAGAGGGTAGCCTTAAAATGGTCTTAATTTGGTTTTTAGCCATTTCGTCAATAACATTAAGATTATGTTTATATTTGTGCTGCCTGACTAGATGGATAAGTTCTGCTTTGACCATATTTTCATTGAAACTAGTGTCTCTGGATAGGAGCCATTGTTGAATGTCTGCCTTCCTTATGGACGTTGTGGGAATTTTTTCTAGTTTTCCAGTGTGGTATGAAGCATCATCAAGTACAATGACGGCATTGTCGTCAAGCTTCGGGAGCGTTTCTTCAAACCATAGTTCAAATGAACTCCCGTCCATTTATTCATGGTAGTCGGTCGTTTTCTTTGATTCAAATACCCATGCGGCAGTGGGCACAAAGCCATCTTCACTGCCAATGTAACAGATAACAAATCGTCTTCCTCTTCCTGGAAATAATTATTCAAATTTAATAAGCATATTATCAACAGGTGTTGGTTAAAAATCTCCAGATATAGCTAAGTTTAGTGCAGCTAAGTTCTTAGCGTGGGCTCATAGATTCAGTCAACTTGACACCATTTTTACAACACAAATGACGAATTGGTCAGATACACGTACCTGACGGATTGTTTAGACCAGTGGTTAGCCCATCTAAGAAGGCTTGTCTTGCTGATTTAATTGTAGAGTCAGCCTATACCTTTGGTTTTGTATATCGTGCATTTATATATTTTCCATCCAAGTAATAAATCTTCATGCCCTGGTCGCGGTATTTCTTTATTCATTTTAAACAATTTCTTCTCCATAAAATAATCTCTTGGCTGTCCATCAAAATACTACTTCTGCCCCGTTTTCTATACTCAAAATGAAGTTCTTTGAGTTAACTATAGAATGTGGTGCTTCTGAAAGTAGGTAAGTCTTCATCACTACTAACTTCCTGTAATACTTTGTCTATGGGGGGAAGTTCCTGCCTTTCTAAAAATTGATGGACTTTGCGTATAATGGAATACCTATCAAAGCTATCAACTGTATCCAACGGCTTCGTGTAATGCAGCTTCTTGTGTGGTGGAGACAATTTTTTGTTTTTTATATATCCTTTAGCAATGTTGAAAATAAGCCTGTTCGCCACACGTTTTTCAATATCATAAATTTTCATCTCAGGGTGGTCTAAAATTTCACTCTTATAAACGTTGACGACAATTTCTTTTGCCTGAATATTCAAATGTCCCTTCTTGTCACGTTTTCGGAGAGGTGCCATCACTGAAGAGGAAGCATGGCTGACGGACGCATTTAGAGAAATATTCTCAGTTTCATCTGCGGAATCCCTAGACGACATGATAATGCATAAACACACGCTGTCGAATCCTGCACTTGTTCGAAGTTGATTGGCCGAATGACCAATAACTATTGCAACGCTTAGGCGGCTGCCGCTTTGCCGCGCTGCATCTTTGTTGTGCCGAGGCGTAAATGGATTTCTTAGTTCAATTCCAAAAGATCTCGGTAATCTTTACACCGTGAATATAAGTAATAAAACTGTTAGGATTCAAATTATAGTCATTTGGGCTTTTTTATTGAAGGTTGGTTTGATTTGAGGAGATCGTGATTTTAGGGAAGCATTTTTCTGAACTGGGATGTAGATTTGCTTCTTAATCCAGAATATCAAGGGCGCCTTCAGTCTTCATTTTCAGATATGTGATTGTGTTGACTGTACAATGGTTTACTTAGGTCAAACTAATCAAAATTCAAAAAATTGAATTTCATTTCATAAATCCTCTTGCAGATATGATGGGGAGCTTTGGACACTCATTACTTCTAGAGCGTTGACAGTTTTGATTTTGACTTTGTTATAGACGATTTTCATCTTTCCAGACAAGTGACCAGGATAAACCGCATGTTGCCTGTAAATCCTGATCAGTGAGACTGCGAGAGTGTATGAGCGGGACGAAACAGGTTTGTTGTATCCATGGCTTGGTATGAGCCAACAAATCATGTAGATGATGTTATTTCTGTCTGAGGTCCTCATTAAATTAAGATTGGTCAACAAACAAAGAGGCACCAGTGAAGTATCATTGCATCGACTCCGCCCATTCCTCATTGCCGAGGATGATGCTGAAGGTGAACAACAAGGAGAAGCGGTTGTTAGACCTGTTACTTCCCGTGGCCCAGATTTCGAGGCAGAAGGTTTGAGCAAGCACCATATACTAAAAGTATTGGGTGATCTCATGAGAGGTGATGACTTGTCGAAGTAAAAGGCAAAGCTTCTTGAAGCAATTCTGAAATAATGGCAAGAAAAAGCAAGCAGTCTGGGGGACCAACGGAGGCGTGGTTCGAGGATTTCTAGGCGACCAAAAATATGACTACCGGCAGTTGATGAATGATCTCCTACAAAGGTACCTTGAATTTAGATGCAATTTGCCTCCCAAAAATAATTTCCCCCACACTCTTTTAAAACTGTGGGGTTTTAAGTGATGAGCATGGTGGAAGATTCCACCAAGATACATTTCAAATGGAACGGAGATAGGACGAGTCAATTCTCGCCGACTATTGCTGGACTTTTACATGATATTCTCCGGATTTGACGTATACAAGGCAGTCCAAAAGGAAATCTCAATACGAATACACTATAGTAAATTGTTGAACATTATTTTTCCCATTCCTTTTCAATTGTATTATTGAAAATTACACAGGATCTTTGATATCGAAATCGATATATACAGTAAGCTGCTGTTTACCCCAGCTCGTTTTTCTCTACCCAAAACTAGTGAAATTTGACTACTTAGAACCAGGTTACAGATAGACCGTTTTTTGTTGGCCAGTACTTCACTACTATGCGTCATCCAAAATCAAGATGTTTTTAATATGTATGTATGCATAAACAATTCAGGCATCTTTTTTTGTTTTCACGTCCGGCTTACCATCCATCAGAATGAACTGGCACACTGTGCAAACATGAGAGATAACGAATTTGGAAATTAGTGTAATCCTTGAACGAGTGTTGACTCTGCTGCTGTCGTTCAGACTGAATAATAAACTGATTCGGGTTGATCCCCTAATCCCGCGGCTCCACTAGACCCGAATTAAAGACGGTGGAAAACTGGAGGGCCATGAAATCGGGAAACTTTATTTGGGGGGAAAAAGGCAAATACGTGTGTTTCGAGGACGCCACATTCACTGGGTGGATCCACGATACGGATAGTTGTTAGCATGTAGGTCATGCGAAAGATTTTTGTGGGTAGCGGAGTATTGTCCAGGCTGAGGTTCGAGGATTTTACGATGCAATCATAGAACCGGTATTTTTTTTCCTAATCTCTCGTTAGTCCAGGAATAACCGGATATGCAAAGAATAGTTTCAGAATTAAACCCTGAGTCCTGTAGATAGTGCGCTTCTTGATTAAACTGCACATTAACTTAGCAAACAATCATTAACTTCGATATATCTTCAACGTTTTAGGTGTATATCTTTCTGACGTGGCAGCAAATAATCTCTCTAAATTAAAAAATAAATGCCAATGGTTTCAAGAAATATTTGCAACATTTTTGTGCTATTGGCAATTGCTACTTTTGTTAGTTTCAGGAGGAATTATTTTTAATGTTTATATTATGAATGGTGTCCAAAATTCACACAAAATTTGAACTAAATCAAAAAAAAAATTTGTTAGCTTTCCATGCAAGGGACCTCCTCGAATTTTGCTGCACATGCACCACTTTTTTTTAATGTTCAGTGGTGTCAAATCACATCTTTTAGAGAGCCCATTACGTGAAAATACACAAGAAAATCTTAAGTGCAATTGAACTGTTCGACGGACTACATGGCATGTTGCACCGTCTATGTTTGAACCACACGCTATCTCTACTGCAATGTACTTACACTCACTGTACTTGAATTTAGAGACATTACCTCTGCAACTAAGCGGATTGGCTGCTTTTTTAACTCAATTTACTTTAAGTGCCGTCTTTCTGCTAATTGGAGTAGTTCAATTTGGGTGAAAAAATATAGACATTTGGTGGAACTGAGCTCCTCACCAGGAACCACCGACTTAATCTAGGTCAGGAGCTTGTTAGTAGCATGTTTTTATTTAACAAATGAACTAATGTGCTGACATCAATATACATATACTGCAAGAAGAATAATTTGTTTTTTAATATGTTCTTGAGTTTGAAAACACGCTTCGAGCTCATCAGGCTTGTTAACAATATGATTCCTCAGGAAATATTTTCGGTCAAACAGTCATATGTTTTTTCTTTTGTAGCAGCTGTAGTTTTCGAGATATAAGCTATTCAATATTTGGAAGAGTGCAAAACATGTCACTCTCGATCCCGGAAAACAGTATGAAGAAACGACAACTTCAATATTGCCAAAGCTACTAATTTCAAAGCATTTTAGGAGGTATTGTTATTTTAAACCTTTGCTTCTTAATTGCATATAATTGACTTATCATGTCACTGATGTTTATTTCGCGGTGCTTGAAAGAATACTTAGGAACTTTGCCATTAAAAAAAACTGTCAGACTGACTTAGAAGGAGGGATACGTTTTTCACGTGCGGGTATGCATATTGTGATACATGCATCTAGTTACGAAGTGTTGAGCGATTTGAGTAGACTGAATTCAACGTTTGCCAATTTTTGAAAAATTGAGTTTTTGTTAGTAGAAATATAAAAAATGCAGTTTAAATATCACTGTAGCTACATGTATCCCAGAAATAACGGTTAGGTTATAGTGCAAATCGTTACTGTTTTATTGAATCTTAATCCCGACATTGTAAAGTATCATACGAGTACATCGTGCCACATCGATTACACTAAAACATGGTATCTGACTTTACAAAATTCTTGCACGAAAAATATATCATTCCTGACACAGTGTAAGGTAATATCATGCTAGTAATATAAGCTTTAATTGTATTGCTCTGTGTCTCAAAAGCTATAAATTTACTAATGATCCAAAAAAAGCAAAAGCAAAATGTGAAATATTTCTAATGTCACCACCAGAATTCCCACAAACTCGTGTTGAAATATACACCGCACGCCTATGTCTACAGTGAAGTTATTAGTAATTTTCCGCGCGCACTCAGTTACGCGGGGATTTCAGTACACCAGGAGGCTGGCAAAGGTACCAAAAGGGTACGTAAATGAATCGTCACATGCAGATAGGCTTACCCTTGCTTACAGGTCGTTAGGAAAAAAGAAACATAATCACATGTTCCTGACAAGCACGGTTCCAGAGATTTACAAATCCTTTTATGACAGTTTGACCTGTAGTGACGGGACAGATCCAGAAAACTTTATATTTGTAGTATAATCGTATTAAACAAAAATACTCCTGGTTTGCCAAATAATTGTAAAGTCTGGTTTTATTGCCGCAAGTATTTCAAGGGGTATTCAAAACATGGACCCATAAAACGAATAAACCAATTTTTGTGAGAAAACTTTTTATTCGACAACAAAGAATGAGAACACGTGTTTTTTGGGATTCAATTGAGAGTAAAAATGAGACCACACGTAAAAAGATTCGACTAATAGCAAAGAAGTTATGTCCGAAAACCGAGGCAAACTGCAGGTCTTAGCACTTATTGGAAAAGCGAAGATGGTTTTTCGCACATATTTGGAATTCTTCAAATTCGTTGGATTCATACTTCTGAATAAACACAACAAAATTGGAGTAGATTGGTCAAGTAGGTTTTGAGAGTTTCTAACTGTGTATCCCAAAGCACCTGTTTTCCGGCCATCACTTCTAGTTTATTGAGCAATATACAGGGTTAGTTCAAACGGCATTTCACAGAAAAATACACTAGTTTACCTTGCCGATATGAACCGCAAACCATTTCGAAAGATACATTTTATTTTTATGCAAAAAAGGATGGGTTACGTTTTTTCTTCTAAACAAATTCAAACTTTTCGTATTTGTGAGTGATTCGCAACAAAAGATGATAGACACACCCGCTTTGTCTTAAAATGTGTATAGTAGCGTGTGTCTTTTTAATATCGTATCGCATTTGTTCAATTACTCACAAATACGAAATGTTTGAATTTGTTTAGAAAAAAAACCTTAACCTTTGTTTTTCGCATAAAAATAACATTTATATTTCGGAACGTTTTGTGATTCATATCGGCAAGGTAAACACGTATATGTTACAATTAAATGCTCTCTGAACGAATCCTGTATATTGCTCAAAAAAATAATATGATTAGACTTTAGAATTAGGCACAATTGAATATTTATCGTTTTCAGTTACTCCACTTGAGTTGCCTGAATTTTTAAGAAATGTACTTGTTTCACAGTTTTTCTGAATGGAAGATATCATACTCTAAACCTCTTTCGATCTGTTGAGCTGTATAATATACAAATACGTATAGGACACTCAAGCCTATTTGCAAGCCTGTTTGTACCATCCCCACTTCAACTACCATTACCTAGGCTTAGGTTGTCAGAAATGTTTTTCAGTTTTGCCACATAAGAGTGTAAATGTGAGAATAGAAAAGAAATAATTTCGGAAGAAAAATTATTTTATTTCATCACTTCGATACCCATCTTTGATCACTCAAATGTAAAACTGACATAATAGGCTTCACGACATTTTTGGATTTGTTATGACCACATTTGAAAGCGTCCCAAATTACCCCAGCATGCCGAGTTTCGTTCACGTGTAGACACGGAGAACGAAGACACAGAAGCAAATATGGTTTCTGTTTCTATCTATCTCTTCGTCGATTAAATTTGTTCCACTGTTATAAATTCTGTGTATTCTCTTCATTATGGAGTTGTTAGTGAAGTCTTGTAAGTGGTGTAATATGGCTATAATATATAAAGTTCTACCTAAATATCTATGATAAACTGCAGAGTGATCCAAGCACTAGCGTACGGTAAAGTTCGACATATAAAATAATCCACTTGAGAAGTTTCTCTGATGAGGAAGTATACATGAAACAGCAAACGCAAAGCCCTTTGTATGATTAATCGTTAAATCTCTACTCACGTAGCTCACTGGAGAAGCCCACTTGAACATCAACGCTGTTTCACTAGCGCGATAAAACCCGTTCAGCATGTAATAACTTGACCGCACTTACTGTGAGGTTTCTCCAGTTTCTTTAATTAAAAATCTCGACAGCCATTACCACTACCAGTCATACGCTTCTCCACTCGGGGTAGAATACATTGAGATCCTGGGGGATTATCTTTCGTGCAGAGCATATAACCATGGTGAAGTGAACAGAGCATAAAATATTTCTTGCGTACACTGACGAATTGTTGAAATATCGACGAAAACCTATATTATACAGGGTGTAAAATTAATAGTGGATCAACGGAAGTCAGAGATAGAAATTTCAACCGGCAAAAAATTAATGGAGCAAAAAAAATTATGAAAAACGCAAATTCATTTCAAAGACAGAAGGACAATTTTATTAGAAGGTCGCTTGTGTATACAAAATAATCGAGGCCATTTTGAAAATGTTCTTTTAAAGTTAGTTAAATTAAATTATCTTCCCCATTTGTCGGTAAATCGTCATAAAGAGCGGCTAAACACAATAGGTTCTGTACTTGTAGGTGATAAGGATTCTATTGCGTTTCTTACGTTTCGTACGTTACAATAACAATTAAACAACCTCAATTTTTTTACCGCCCTCCAAAGTTGAGGGATGGAAGAGTTTTTTCACAAAAAATGGAGATTTTTTTGCGTTAATTTCAAATAAGCTCTGTTAAAAATTGACAGAAGCATTGCTAAAACCGACCACTTAGCTCAGCTCAGAAAAAAATCACAGCCCTAAACCAAATGGTTTAGTTTTAATTGCGATTGAAAGTTCATTATCCCGTTTTTTTCGAAATTTCACAAAATTGCAAATGTCTCCTGAACTATAAAATTTCGGACCACACATATAGGGATTCATTCGATAGGTTTTGAGGTCCTCTATCACCTGGCTTCCGTTGATCCACTATTAACTTCACACCCTGTATATGAGCCAGTATAATAGTCGAGCATTTTGGGGCTGCCAGACAATGCCAACTGTCTGAAAGATAAAATGTGAAACATTGAAGATTGCTAATCTACTGATACTAGGTACGAGAGTAAAAATAAGGCTAACGTTACTTGACTTCTAATGGCTGGTTTTCATATATGCAGACCCTGTATACAAAAAAGATAGCAACGAAAACATTATATGAGACCCTATAATTATTATATGAATCATTTTCTTCTAAAGCGTCACAAACAAGTGGGACAAAGATCAGGAAGAGGACGGAAAGTCACTGCTAGTGCTGAATATTGCTTTTTAATACTGTAGAAAAAATGGCAATCCGAATTTGCGTCTATCTAGGCTTATTTTTCCTTAACCTTTCTCACCAGAAGCCTGTTTGTTACTGAATTTCGACCGTTGAAATTAAGTTCAATGTCGCCTTCTCGCCATACATGTCATCCCCTATGACTGATTCTAGCGAATTTGAATAATGGAAAGAACCTCAAACTAACTCAAGCATAAGTGTCATATCATATTTTACAGGCTTTTTATGGATAACAATATGATCAGTATGACTCTCTTGCTTAAGTTAATTTTGGGCTTCTCCATTGTCACACCTATCACAGCGGATCAAATGTATGATGGTCAGACGACATCGAAACTAATTTCAACGGTAAAAATTCTGTTGGACTTAGGCCTTGGCTACTAGTAAATCGACTCCCTACTCAACTCGGCAGATAAGCAGGCGTTGAAAGTACATACAGCGTGACACAAAAGTCATGAAACCGCTTCTTATTTTCTCGGGTA
Organism: Acanthoscelides obtectus; assembly: GCA_963669975.1. Lineage (NCBI taxonomy): Eukaryota > Metazoa > Arthropoda > Insecta > Coleoptera > Chrysomelidae > Acanthoscelides > Acanthoscelides obtectus. The sequence continues at coordinate 31,376,774 of CAVLJG010000005.1, forward strand.
AGGTATATTTGGAAAAGAGCAGTAACTTTTAGCAAGGAATTCAACGGTGACCCTGAGTTTGACCTTAATCTTCACCTTCACCATGGTCAACTTTATTTTTTTCAAATAATAACACCTACTTCTGATGCCGGAAGTCGAAAGAACAGAAGATTATACGTTCAAATACAATGAAAGGCCAAAGTCAGGATAACTACTAAAGGTCAAATGAAGAGCAAATGTGTGCTGCTAAGAAAACCTTTATAAATCTCATAGGCTGGCTGATGAAAATAACTATCAAGGTCAGGTCTTTGGTGAATTTCAGCGAGCGAGTCAATGGTGATCATGGGTTTGATCCTGATCACTACCTTAAAAGATAATTTCAAGGTCAACTTAATTTTTTTAATAGAAAACGCTATTTTTGATGCCAGAAGTCGGAAGAGCAAAAATGTTTACGTTCAAATACAAATTGTTCAGCATGGTTATGATGACCACTGAAGGTCAATTGGAGGTCAAATGTGTGCTGTCAGGAAAACTACTATGCGTCTTACAGGGTTAGTGCTGAAAATAACTATCAAGGTCAGTCTTTTGGCAAATTTTGGGGAGTGGTCTTGGATTTGACCTCGTACCTCACCTTTAATATCATTTCAAGATCAACTCTTTTTCAAAATAGGAACGACTATTTGATGCCGTCAATCCAGAGAGCCGAACATTTTATGTTCAAATATGTATTAGAATTCAAGGTCAAGGTGACCGGTAGAGGTCACATAAAGGCCAAATTTGTGCTGCTAGGAAAACTTCTAGAACTCTCACACGAATGGCGACGAAAATACTGTTTCTGCGGGTTTCTGTATAAGAAAGACCTTGAAATGACCTTGAAGGTGGAGTTCAAGAACAAATCCAAAATCACTCGTCAAAATTTACTGCAGACCTGACTAATTACTTTCATCACTAATCCTTCGATATTTGTGGGAGTCGCACATTTGATCTTCATTTGACCTTTAGTAGTCATACTGAACTTAGACATTATTGTGTTTGATCGTAAAATGTTCTGTTAGTTCGAATAAGGCTGACCTTAACATCAACCTTGAAGGTGAAGGTCACCGTTAAATTTCTTGTTGAAAGTTTCTGAAGACCTGACCTTGATCATTTACAAGAATACCTTACTCGAGAAAATATAGAGCCGTTCCGGGACTTTCCTGTCACGTTATGTAAACGCTATTTATTGCCCCACGTCCTGTCTTTCAGAAAATAAGTAACGACTGGCAGTTCTTAGCCCTTAGTCCATAACTTGTTTTACCTTTTTGGTGGGAGATCTGAGAGTCTTGTTTTGTCTTTTCATTCGGAAGTGACTGGAAAGTTGTCAAATACTACCTTGATTATTAACCTTAATCCTTGATGGGCTCATAGATCTGTTTATTTTCATCACAACGTTTAAACACACTACATTTCGCTTCAAGGATCAAATTCGTCTCTGATCACCTGATATAGAAAATTTTAACATATATATGTAACAAACAAAAGGCAATTTCTTGAGGAAAGTAGTAAATTAATAAAGTTTTAAGATTAACAACAACATGTAATAAGGATTACATTCTTTTTTATGAAAGATATCCGACAACTTTTCCGTTACTTCCAAGTGACAAGAGGAATAGGCCTTCTGACAAGGACGCCTCAAGTGGATAAACGAGTATTTGTTAGGTCCTAGGACTCTGCAAATAAGATGTACACTTTACCATGCAGTGAGCTCACCAGGTTAGTTATAGCTGGAGACATTTGTTGGGAACATGCTACACTAGTTTGTCGAGGAGTGGGCAATCTCTTTTGCCATTCAGACTCATTTACGAAACCCAGATAGGACCTAGATTGGAGTATTGCTTCCACCTCTTACTCCAGGAAATGGGCTAACTGAAATTGTAACCAATTTTTATTATTGATAGAGATAGAATGCTGCTTCGTAATGAAAAATTCTTATTGGTACCACGGTCAGCTAAACATCATATTTTCCATGCTTATACGTGGCCGTAATCAAGGATTGCCTTTAAAATGGTATTTTTTAACATAGATAATAACTATGGAGTTATCGCGTGTGAAATTATGTATGTGGACACGTAGATAACATAGGTATCGTGCAGATACGAATGTTTTCTTATATTTCAATAACCAGCAAACTTTCGAAAAAGAAAAAAACACATGAAAATCTCGTTTGACGCTCAGTATATTTCCTACAAAGAATTATAGTAGTCCTCATATACTCATAGCGTTACTTTAGTCATTATAAGCAAAAATATCTTAGATTTTTTCTTGAGTTTTTCGTACAGTTCTGGCTAACTGGAAAATTTAGCAATAGCAATGAAATGATAGGCAATCTAGTTCCCTACTTAATTGTCTCAATTACTTTTTTAGACAGGATTGATAGTTCACGCGATAATTTAACAAACGCGTTTTATCATATGGAGGGTAATACCCCAGGCCTATCATGGTGTCATTTTGGACGTAGCATTAGAAAGCAGTTTCCTAACGATATCACCAAAACATTTTACTTTGCATTTCTTCTTGTAACTTCATTATTAAAAATCTTCCTACACGCTGCCCTATTTAGAGAGTTGCTACATTGTACATCTAGAATTGTATCTGCTCCTCCACCACTAAGGTGTGGGGAATCTGGAATCTATCAAGAGAATGCTTTCGCACTTCTTCTAAGCTTAAGAGGTTCAAAAGTCGTGTTGACAGTATGTCAACTTCTTCATAGTTGTCAAGCTGTCGTGATATTCTGGTTTTATCTTTGCGCTTGTGCAAGTATAAAAAAACGATCCCTAGTACTAGTACCCCTCTTCCTTTCACAATACTTCCCAAAGTGCGCGCATACAGTGAAATGTTTTCCTGCTATCTGTCATGCCCACGAAACTAATGTCCACGTATCAACTCTTCGGAGTAATTAATTAGAGACAGATGGAGGAGGATGGAAGAGGGACTGCCGCGGACAGGTAACACAAAAGCGAATCGGATCCTGTGCAGTGAATATTATTGTCGGGCTCGAACAGGCCTCATTGTGAAGCTCCGAGAATTATGCTAGTTTTATTTGCTGATATTATTCGCAGAAGCGGTATTGTTCCTGATTACAACGATTTCACCGTTATGTGTAATCGCGTTGCACAGAGGTGAGCTGATACAGCAGCCTCTTTGAGTGTAACGCAGATACAGGCTATCAGTGGATTCGATATGTATTTGAGGTCAGGTAGTTGACCAAGATCACAGCTCTTACATCCTATTGAAACTCATATAACGTCTTTCTCCTTTCCTTTTTTCCGACCTTATGCCATTCCAAACTTATAAACTAGGCATTCATGTGACCCAGCGGGGTCTTCCTTGTGATGAAATATCAGGATCAGGGTTCCCTCAGAATTGATTATCATATTTAGAAAGCAGTTAGGGTGTGCAACATATGTCTCAGATTCGATTCTCTATGGTTTGTTCAGAAATTAAAGACTGATATCGATATTCAGTTGAATACTTTTCCTAATCTCTCATAAAACTTTCCTAACTACGATCAAGTATGCCAAGGTCACGCAAGCAGCAATATTTTAAAACAGTAGTCGCTAAACTTTTTTTTCAGTGTGTTTAGGTTATTTTGCTAATTTTGGAATACACAGTGAGCTACCTAGTAAGAAATGGAAGCCAACTTAAATGAAATTATACACAGATGTATGTGGCATAGATGTGCTGTACTAATACAACTTTAAACTGAGCGCACTGTCCCCGCATCATGCGCATTTATTCCGTTCAAAGAAATCGAACAAATCGCTCACCGCAGTGTTGCCGCTACTTGTGTTTGTTATGAGAATTTACAAAATTTACGGAAGCTTCTATGATTTTTACACCTTGCTAAAATATGTTGTGAGCCGGTAGCTCGCGATCGAAGGGTTGGCGACCACTGTTTTAAAAAAAAGAACGTATAGTAGTTGACTGTCTCCAAAAATACTAGACACACAAGTGATCAGGAACCAATCAGAATACAGAACTAGACACGTCAGCGAGTATTGTCAACGAGTGCCTGTTCAGGGTTGTACTGTACTTTGCATCGGGGAGTATGAATTTCATCTTCTCAATGTGCGTGATATGACTGTAATTTTACGAACTGTGCAACAAGTTTAGCTAGTAAGAGAAAACTAGTAGCTCTTGCGAGGGGTTAACCATAATCCATGCTTGGCACTGACTATGTACAATTTGCTATACAGGGTGGCGCGTCGAAAACGAAATAGACGCATTTACTGGCAGCCCAGTTTTTTTTTTCGAGGGGGGACACAAATTTGGCAAAAAATTTCGTTAACACGTGCCGCCTCCTGGGCGGGGGTGACACCAACCCTAAAATCTTAAATGTAAAGGGGGGTCAAGTGATACCTTATTTTAAAGGTCTTTCGATTGCCTTTATAATGATGTAAAATACATAAGCTTCAGTTCAGTAGTTTTGAAGATTTATTGATTTCAAGCTTAAAGTAGACTTAAATAGGTTCATCAGATTAGTTTGTACTACTTTCAGAAGAAATTTGACCAAAAGAATTTACTTAATAAGTAAATGCTTTTCTTCACTACGCCCATGGTTTGTTTATCATTTTGTTGTAGAAAATAGCTGGATCGTTTTTTTGTTGTAAAAAAGTTATTTTTTAAAGAAAGATAAGGAAATATCACGTACTTATTTTAAATAGGAATTTAGTACATAGTTTGCGATTGATTTGACCAAACTTTGTTGCTAAAATAACTTGTAACGCTTTATTACTTAAATTAACCATGGTATATTCCACAGCAGAAAGAGTTGAAATTATCGAAATATTTTCGGAATTAATCAGTGCGCTAATGGAACAGCAGAAATATTTAATGAGCGACATGAGAACAGTAACGTGAAAATATGTAGAACTTTCGGGAAACTAGGCTAGTCGCCAATAAAAAACGCAGCATTGAAAATCCCATAAGGAACGAAGCAACAGAAGTGGGGGTTTTAGGGCAAGTTTATGTAGATCCTACGTTAAGTACCCGCAAATTGGAGACTCTGTGTGGTGTTAGTCGACGTACTGTCCGACGGATTCTAAAGGCACATAGTTTTCAACCGTATAAAATTCACCTGGTACAAAGAACCTAATGAAGACGATTTTGATCGGCGATTACAATTTTGTGAAGATATGAGAGAACGAATTATAAACGACGAACATTTTCCATTCAACACTTGCTTTTCCGATGAATGTTCCTTTTTCTTAAATGGCGTAGTAAATCGTCATAACTGCCGATATTGGTCCGATTCTAATCCCAGAATTTATCATGAGGTTCATACACAGCAGCCACAGAAATTAGATGTTTGGGCTGGTATTTTTGATGATCATTTAGTTGGTCCTTTTTTCTTACCTGGAAATTTGACTGGTGAAATGTATTTGGAATTACTGGAAGACGCCATAGATCCTGCATTAACAGCCATAATTGAAAATCAGAATGATCGGCGGTACATTGCGAATAGGTTGATGTTCCAGCAGGATGGTGCCCCACCACATTACGCATTACGTGTTCGACAATATTTAGATCAGACGTTTCCAGATCGATGGATTGGTAGCAAAGGTGCCATTGAATGACCCCCAAGATCGCCATATTTATAATCTTTGGATTTCTTTATGTGGGGTCATTTGAAAAGAAAAGTCTATGCTACTCAGCCAACATCATTAAAACTCCTGCGACAAAGAATTGTGAATGAGTGCCATCAAATTACACCGCAAATTTTGCAAAATGTGCGGCAACGTTTTGAGCAAAATTTTTATTATTGCATGGACAGTCATGATGGCTATTTTCAACATTTACTTGCCTAACGGGTCAGTTCATTCTTCATTTTTAAATTACTTTGCTGCCAAATGTATTGATCTCCACTAATGATGATGTACTCACATTTGTTTTATTTAAGCTTTAAATCAATAAATCTTCAAAACTACTGAACTGAAGTACATTTTATATCATTATAAAGGGAATTGAAAGACGTTTAAAATAAGGTATCACTCGACCCCCCTTTCCATTTAAGATTTTGGGGGTGGTGTCACCCCCGCTTAGGGGGCTACATGTGCTAACGTGATTTTTTGCCAAACTTCTGTCCCTCTCGAAAACAAAATCGATGGGTCTGTGCGTTTTTTCCAAAAAAAAACTGAGCTTCCAGTAAATGCGTCTGTTTCGTTTTCGATGCGCCACCCTGTACAGTTTGTCTAACGTGTATGCAGGTACATATCGTGAGAGTACGTATATGCACGGAATCATGACAACCTGAAAAACAACACAACTGTACTAAATGTAGTAAATCTAACTTGACGCTCATCATTGCAGAATCAAAAGCTAATTGTTAGATTAGCTCACATACTGGTTGACAAAATACAAATATTAATGCTCATGGCCTCTTTTATACCTGTTGGTCCGTATGATTATGTACCTAATTTAATTTGCAGTTCATATTATACCAATTATTTCGTGTTATTTCCGACTTTTTTGGCCTTCTTCTAAAGTACGGTCATTTTTGTTTTTCAAGAATCGCCTGAATCAATACTTCTCCACTTTATTAGAAAAATAGTGAGTCTGTGTCAGAATACACTAGTCAAAAAATAACTTTCTAAATTGTGATATAGTTTTTCCAGGCAGCATATGCCTATTGCATTTAAAGTCAGAAAAAGGATTTTGCATATTATTTTATTAGATTCCAGCTAAGTAGACATTTTACATATGTTTCTCTTTGACTAGTTCTCAAGTAGCTATTGTGGAAGTTTCTGTACTTTGCGATCAAAATGATAGCTGCTACGTGCACCGTACTGTTACCTGTCGTCCTGTTCGCAATTTGAGCGCATACCTATCATTGCAGCTCATCTGCCTGTTACAATCTCTACACAGCACAGGTTCAAAGTTACTCGCTGGAATGTTTACATTAGACAGCGGCATTTAACCAACAGCAACTGGCGATGTTATGGCAGGAGAGGAAGCTAATTTTGTCTAGCAGATTATGCCTGATGAGCAACATGAACAAAATACTCAGTTGCTTTGTACTCTGTTTATGTGTGTAAGTAAAATATGGTTTCTGAAAATACACCCAGCACCCTCAACACTTAGTAATGCACAGCGAATGTCTATGCATACCTATGTATGTTCAAAGATAAATTCTTGAAAAAGGGGGGGAAGAGAAACTAATAGAAGGTGAGCGTTAATCTGTTACTCTTCTACTAGGCCATGAGCATACTGTATTATTATTTACTTATTATCTTAAAACCTTCATCTTCCATGCATGTTTTCTATATTTCCAATTAGCTTTTTTAATATGGACCTTTAAGGATAATACGCAATAGTCCTATTGGTTACTATAATCAAGAATAACAATATGTATCCTGAATCAAAAACACATACATAGATAAATATATTTTCTCTATAGTTAGTTACGTAGACCCACAGACTCCATAATGCCGTTATTGAGAAATAAGCTGATATCTAGAAGCAATATTCATTCTAAGGACATTCGATTCACTTAAACACTCACAATGCCCCTTCACAGGTCATCATTCTTTCGTAAATGCCTCACCTACAACGCTATTAATTTTTACAATGCTATTCCTCGATTCAGAAAATTGCTGTCATATGATGAATTTAAAAGACATATGAAGACATTTATTTTGAATAAAAATATATAAATCAGTTGATAAAATTCCTCACACAAATATTTCCAATATAGCATTCCTTTGTTTGTATAACTGTTACAATTTTACACCTTTAGCTCCTGAAATATTGAATATCCTTAACTTATTCGTTATACCTGTATATATGATATTTTTATACACCGACATTTCTAACTTGTAACCCATCAAATGTTTTTATGTTTTTTGTATTGCGTTTCAGCGTTTCTTTTTTTTTTTGGGGTAAAGTGCCAGAGTAGTATTATGCTGAACTTTGTCCACTAAATAAAGACACTTTATTATTATTATTATATTCATAGCTGAAACTTCCCAGTTCGATGCTCCTTTATAACGGCGGTATATCCGTAGTCTAACAAACCTTAATCAAAGTAACCGGAGAGTAATAAATCTTTACTGCCCTTCTGGGAGTCAAAATGTGTGACATAGGGCCGAGACGATGGCGATGGCGGTGCGAACTTCTAAATTTATTCCTTAACAAGCGTTATGCAAATGTCTTTTGCACCTTACAGGGCAGTATTCTGCTACGGAGTCTCAAATGGATGAGAGTAGAAGCTTATCAAATGCATTTGGTGTCTACTGGGTCATTATGTCAGTATTTTAGCTTCCATCGTATGGATTGCTTCACATTTTTGTATGAAAAGAACTTCTGAAAAAAACGCGTAAGAAGTGCTTCAAATAACAGATGCCTATGACTCATTGATAGAATTTAGCAGACGTTTTCTGGGATTATGAGCCCAAGGAGTTTCTAGCTCGCTGGTTTAGAGATTTGACGTTGTAAATTATGTAACAGCAAATTTTAATGCCATAATTGATTCCTGAAAACCCATATTTTTCACTAAAACTATAGGAGGCATATGTTAGCGTAGGATACTACTACTGTGTATGAACCTGACTCTAGAATATTTGAGCTCGATTCTACTTTTAACATGCGAAAATCAAAATTTGCGCCATGGATCTGTGGGAGATCACCCCTTAATTCACATATTAAATCAAGAAATACTTCGTATGTCATCTGGTTTAGCTACAAAAACCTATATTTTCCCTTTTGGATTTAAGACTAAACGCTGTAAGTAGTTCATAAAGGATAATGTTCAGCACAAGAGAAAAGTTAGACACGGACGTGAGAAAAGAATTATTATTATACAGGGTGTCCGCAAAGTTGGGGTTTTCCTTTACACGACGTGTAGATATTGAAAACATAAGCAATTTTTCTTAGTACCATATACACCAATGTCTTAAGGGAACCGAGATGAAGGGCTCTGCAACATCAAAAATATCTGAATACCGTCCTGTAGCCGCGACCCGCCGCGATATCCCAGACTGGTACCGGCTACTAGCTGAAACCGACGACAGAACTGGGTCGGGGGTCGGGGTCAGTGTGTCAGGTCAGTATGCAACCTTCAACCGACGGTAAAGGGTCATGCGTATAGAGGTAACGAACCCGTATAATCGAATGCGTTTCAAAAGAAAAAATAATAATGGCACACTCATACACCAATAATGAACTCGTTGATATGTTGTTAATTTATGGCGAATGTCTTCAAAATGCTACAGAATCGTCGCGAGTGTATGCAGATCGTTTCCCTAGACGACAACATCCAAGGCCCCGCAGATTTGTGTACCTGGTCCAGAGAGTCAGGGATACGGGCTATTTGGAGGAATTTCGAGGTGGGCACAGTGGGAGGCCTAGACAACCACGAATGGTGCAAGTTGAGGAAGAACTACTGAATCGCGTAGACGAGAATCCCTCAACAAGCACTAGAGACGTGGCTAGAGAAGTGCAAGTATCAAAAACTAAAGTGTGGCAAACGCTGCGTGAAGAGGGGCTGTATCCGTTTCACGTCCAACGTGTACAAGCCCTTCAACCTGACGATTTTCCAGCAAGAGTGCGGTTTTGTGAGAGGTTGTTGCATCAACATGACAATAATCCGGACTTTTTGAAGTGCATATTGGTGACAGATGAATCTACGTTCACGCGTAATGGGGTGAATAACTTTCGCAACACTCATGTTTGGTCAGTAGAAAATCCGCACGCTGTCCGTCGGGCACATTTTCAACAAACATTTTCGGTGAATGTTTGGGCTGGCATGGTGAACGTCATTGTACCATTTATTCTCCCAAATCGATTGGACGGGATGCAATACCTAGACTTTTTACGCAACATTTTGCCTTCCTTGTTAGAAGATGTGCCATTAAGTGTAAGACAATCAATGTGGTTTCTGCACGATGGTGCATCGCCCCATTTTAGATGCGAAGTGCGTGAGTTTTTGAATGAATTATTTCCGAATAGGTGGATCGGACGTAATGGACCCGTAGCGTGGCCTCCGCGATCTCCAGACTTAACACCATGTGATTTTTTTCTTTGGGGAGAAATGAAACGCTTAGTATACAAAACTGAAGTGCATACGGTTGACGAACTTCGTCTCAGAATTGAACAAGCTGGTGCTTTCATTCGGGGGAGGGACTCCATTCTCAAAGCCTGCACCGATGCTTGGCTACGTCGTGCACGCACCTGTGTTCTTGAATCAAATGGCGATAACTTCGAACAATACCTATAAAGTACGTTTACCTAAAAACTGAAAACGCGGCAACTCCGTCTTATTCGTTTGGTCTGCACCACCGCCGGCGTCTGCTCGGTAGCGCATGAGTTGATTTCATTTTCTGTTGGAGGGGTATGATTTCAGGCAGAGACGTACTTAGCTGTTCTCGTCAACTGGAGAGTGAGTAATTTTTCCTGTATTTTTTTTACTTGGTCGCCCTCGTTTCACTACACATTACCTTTGTTATTTCAAGGGTAGTTGTTTCTGAAAAGGAAAACCCCAACTTTGCGGTATATTATTTCCCCTGAGAAAAATTTTACATCCAGTCGAGCAACAGAGGCCGGCTGCAACTCACATATATCGGCAGGACCGCGATCGACACGCGAGTGTCGCAAATACGATTGTTTCTTCACCATTTTGAGTCTTAGGGATACAAGTACCTGGAAATATATGACAAGTGAGATATCAAAAAGGTGCATATAATTACCGCGGCTGGAGGCGTATAAGTAAGCAACCGTCCAAAAATGACATATACCTCTTCCTAACCCGATACAACCTCCTACACCCCAACTTTTTACCCCTTAAAAGTTGTCCAAATATTATCAGGATTTTCTGAAACTCAAAAAATGAAGTTTGAGCGATTTCTATTTTAAATTTTTTTGTTCCTAGATGCGCCACATTTTCAAAAACTATAACGCTTTCTCCTCGTCCTTGGCATAGTAGCAACCTTGTCTCAGAACTGCCTCAAAAGACGCCCGGTTATAGCGGAGTCAAGTATTAGTGGATAGACAGGCAGACAGACGGTAATGGGTGACCTTGTTTTTCGTGAAGTGCATGTGATATAACATCCAAATAATAATTTACTGATTGACAAAACAAGGTAAATACCAACGTATGTTTATTAAAATTCAAGATGCCTTTCATTTCGATTTATCTTGCCATGGACAACAAGTGATAAAATGGTTAAGTCTTTGTGGTGGCTGCGTGTACTGTTTGGTGATAAAGAAGCATTCAGTTTTCGTACGTTTCCGGTGCCTGTTAAATGTTAAATTTAGTGTAGCTAAGTGACTTTGAGTGGGGTCGAATTGTTGGGTTGCGCGAAGCCGGTCTATCGATACGAGAAGTTTCTAGGAGGACCAACATATTCTTACGCAATATATTGCAGCGTGAACCAGCGACAAGACTTCTGGATCTGAGAGACAGATTCAGTAGTACTCGGGCCATCGCTAATCAGTGGTTTGAAGAGCATGGAAGGATGGTTGGTATGCGTACGGTAGGAGTTATGGTAATTTTCATCAGAGGCAATATGACAGCCCCACGCTATATTCAGGAAGTAGTGGAGCCTCATCTTATTCCATACCTAAACACCATTCACAACCCGATTTTTCAGCAAGACAATGCCAGACCCCATGTTTCCAGAGCATCGTTAGCACTCATGGATCAACATCGCATCAACCGTTTACCTTGGCCACCACGATGGCCTGACCTATCTCCAATTGAACATGTCAGGGACAGTCAGTTGACGAATCAAGCTGAAAATTTGATCATTTTACTAATAATAAGGGACACTGAACATATATGCCAAAAATTATGTTAATCGGATAAGCATACGTAGGTGTTTACCTTTTTTTGTCACTCAGTATATCTCATTTTCTGAAACAATCACGATTACTATACTTCCACGCTAGTGACGGATGACGTAAAAGGATATATTTCCAACAGTTAATCTTCATATCCACTGAGGTGAGCTATAAAAGACTTCTCTTTGTAGGCTTATATCAGGTCAGTTAAACAAGGTCAATGATGTTTGTTTTTGCTGTACAAAATTCTGTTAAATAAATTCCTTGAAATTAGAATTGAGTAATTCTTATTCCTAAACAAAAATCTAGTAAATATTCAATTCACTTGAAAAACCCTATTTCTACTACTTTTATGGTCAACACAGCTAATTTTTCTGGCTCAATGGCTAATGGTACTGCGCTTGCGCTCCCCACTTGACGTTGAAACTACTATGCCGTCGACGGTGACGGGGCTGTTAGAAGTCGCGTAATCTTTGACTGATCATATACATACCTATACAGAAAAAAAACTAGGTTTTTGGAGCTAATTTCAATGTACTTTGTGGTGAATTGTTGAAAATATATTCTTGTCCTCGAACTATTTCTCTCAGGTAAGCAGTGACACTGTTGTTGTTGCAAAGATGATTCTAAATTGTGGAGAGCCGCGGGACTGTAAGCGTGTTCAGATATAATTAAGGTAATAATGCAATCGACACCCGAGCCATACAAAGACAATATAGGATTGGCACTTACCTGGGTGTTCCTGTCGCCTGGACTGGAGGAGCTCCTCTCTCTTCACAGCTTCTTCTTAGGTTCACCACACTTGCCTTAGCGAATATATTGAACCCGGTTTAACTAGGATTCTTTGTCGAGGTATTGAAGACGACCGTTGCCTTTTCCGTTCTTCATGAGATTGACTTCACAGAATCTTCCTCTTCTTGTGCGCATGTTTTACTTATATGCGCACGTGCCAAAGAATTTGAATTTGTATGGCTTTTGAGTTCAAATAATGAAGTATGTTTTTGAACTTGCACGAAAACTGTTGTTTTAAATAAAATGCTTAGAAATTACCGCTTTTATTAAGCTAGGTGCATTATATTTGATCCATGTTTCGAGTCGGCTGCAAATCCTTGTTTTTGATTGGTATAATTTGCGACTATAACGCAAATCCTGCTTTTTGATTGGTGGGTATTGGGAACTAATTGCAAATTGGGTGTCCGGTGCGAAACGAAAATATAGGTTTTAGTAGCTAAACCAGTCGATATATGAAGCATATCTTGGTTTCATATGAAAATTAGGCGCACATCTTAGGCGAATCTTGTTTGAGAAACATTTTACAAGAAATACAACATATTCATCAGGTCCATTACTTCAAAAACGCCTCCTCATTGGCCAAACTTTGTCATAGACGCATCCCTCCCAGATTAGTTAAATGGGGCCTTAGGCACAGATTTTAAAGGTTTCTTCTTTTCAGTCCCTAATCCGGTCCTGACACGGAATGTCTCGCTTCTCGCTTTGGTGGCGTCAAAGATTAACGTGAGTGCGCCCTCATCCATCCGAAAATCTTCGGCGCTTGTTGTTGAATCTGTCAAATTCGATGAAGAGGGCAGGATAATTTTCATCCATCAACCGGCCAGGCAGAGATTAATTGATGGCTGGAAATGGTGGATGACGACAGGTGGGACAATAGAAGCTCCTCCGATGGATTGCCTAGTCCAGTTGTACATCGTACACAAATTATTCGCAGATTATCTGTTATAGAAGGGCATTCGTTCCCACCATTTAGTCCGCCGTGTCCTATGGTAACTTAGACCTTAGCATACCAAGCAAGATTCGCCTGTCTGTCTTAGTTGAAAGACTTGGCAACAACGCATTTCCGGGGAAGAATATAATGCTTTCAAGAACGTTTCAGGAAATTAGAAGGGGGATCATTTTCACATATGGGCTCAAATAGTTTGTTAAGCTGAATCGAGCCTTTCCTCGATTTCTGATGTTGGTCATATTATGCTTTTGGCAGGATCATAAAATGTCACTTTCAGCATGGTTTATCAGGACATTCAAGTTCAGCCGTTTGACAGTTTTTGAAGCATATCGTTCATGTTCTGTTAGGAGCTGCATCCTCACTTATCACTCCTAATAAATTTCTGCACGCTGCTGTAGTATTTTCTTCTTGTGGGAATTGATACAAGATACAGTGGGGTGAATGGTAGCTATGGATACACCAATAGTATAGCATCTCTATAAATTCTACCACGAGTCGATTTCGGTGTAATTCATGCAGAACCAGCACTTATCCATTCACTGATAGGAAGAGTGAGCCAGATGAAGCTTAAACTGCTCAGAAATCATCTATCCCAGAATGGAATATTCGGAACTGAAGCGCCAGTTTGTAAATAACAATATTTTTATTAATAGTGATGCTAGAGTTATTAAACTCCTCTCTTCTGCAGGCTAGGAATGGATCCTTAATTTTTACTCTCTCATCATTTACGAAACGTTTGGTTTTGCGTATTGACACACATTAGTTAGTTATCCACTAACTAAGTAACTGATGAGTGTCAATTATGTTTTGGAACTAGGCACGCATCTACTAGAGACACACTGTACTGACTTACAATACTTCAACCAAGAGCACAGGCCCTACGGACCGCTGTGACAGACAACGACGAATAGAGATTAGAGACACACGTAGATACATGCATCGGCCATGAAAGATTAAGAACAGCACCTACAATGTGATACGTTTGCCTCGTGACATTAAATAATTCAAAGTATTAAAATTATGTTTTAATAAGTAGTAGGTACGTTTTCTCTCATTAGAATCATAAATCTAACAAAAACAGTCATAACCTGTTGAAAACAGCCGGTATTCCCTACTCAAATGGAGAAAAGGTTGACGTTAGCGCTGTACTTGTAGTCACACAAAAACGCCGACATTACCTCAGCAAGGGACTTGGTGATGTACCCTGAATGACGGCAGCCTCATAAAACCCAACTTAGAAAAATAGTAGGTAATTTAATAAACCATGGGGCCCTCGAACAACCTAGAAGCGGATACAATATTGAAAATGCAAATCGCGACAGAAACATTCTCTCTTCCATGATACCTCCCATCCTAACCGTGTCGAACTTCGTACTTCCAGAACTGGCCGATACCACCACTTATTTGTCCCGAGGGTGTCGAGATTGTGGAAAAATCTACAAGAGGGAGCTTTTCCCAGGGTTAACAAAATTCTTTGGGGTCATCATAGCAGCCGTGGTGTTCCGGCATTTAGGCTTCTGCCTGCGCAGCTGCTTCGGTATAAAAAAAACAATAATTGGCTATACCTATTGACATTTTTATCACCTGCTGATATAAAAGAAGTGGTTAATTGTGTCACTATTTGCACCCTCTACTTGATTTGTTTAATGGGCAAATCCTTAAGTTTAGTACATACCAGTAGACCTCGTTGCGCAATTTGTCTATAGGCAGTCTGCAGACGTGTCAAGACACATCTATAGATGGTCTATAATAATAATAATAATAGCTTTATTGTCCAACAGTTTCCCATTTATAGGACAATTTATAAACATGATACAAAAGCAAAAAAAGCGAAAAAAAGCGAAAAGAAAACAACAAATGCAACACAGGTATAAATTTGTAACATGAGCTATTGGTGCGAATAAGCCTTAGCTGCCTTTAGCAGGTAATTAACATTTGTCGTAAATATATCACAGTAACATCCAATTCTGTTTAAGTTAGAGCACATTACATATAACGGTGACTTGAGAAGAATGTTTGTCCTAGCTCTAGGAAGCCCGAATATTTTATGATTGCGAGATGCAAACGTTGGAGTACGAAACCTGATCTGTTCCAGGATCATGGGGCTATCAATTAAATTGTTGATCATTTTGTAGCCAAATATTATTGAGGCACAGTACCTACGTTTTTTCAAAGTCAACATGTCTAAGCGACTACATAGTTCCTCATTACTTGTGCCTCTCTCTGGATATGTCCCATCAATCCTAAACAGAACAAACTTCATAAACTTCCGTTGTACTCTTTGAATAGCTGTGCTATAGCATTCATAGTAAGGGCTCGAAATAATACTACAATATTCGACTTTGGATCTAACATAAGCATAATATAATAACTTAATAGACTTTATGTTATGAAAATTCCTGCAATTCCTTACTATGAAACCATAAGCCGCCAATGCTTCTGATGCTTTTTTATTTATATGCTGACTAAAAGTTAACTTTTGATCATAGATTATACCTAAATCACGTACATCAGAGCATCTTTCTAGCACAGACCCATCAATAGAGTACGGATATTCACAAACATTAATTTTCCTGGTATAGCTGACTATTTTACACTTCCTCACATTAAGCTCCAACTTTTTTTCTACACACCAAGACAGCACAAAATTTAATTGGTGTTGTAGCTTGATACAATCATCAGGACTATTTATCTGCGAATAAATTTTTAGGTCGTCAGCAAAGCATAGGCGTTCACATTCAACTGAGTCACAGAGGTCATTAATAAATATCAAAAACAGTAATGGTCCCAGGTTGGACCCCTAAGGAACTCCAGAAGGTGCCAAGTAGGTCTCAGATTGGAAGCCATTATAGCTAACAAATTGTCTACGATCGGATAAGTAAGATTTCATCAACTCCCTAGCATCATTTGTGAAACCAAGTGCACCTAACTTATTTAATAAAGTTTTGTGGTTAATTTTATCGAAAGCCTTCGAAAAGTCGGTATAAATAACGTCAACTTGCTCATTACTATCAATGGCTTCCGAGAGGTACTGCATTATAAATAGATATGTGGTTGTTGAGCGATTAGCGACAAACCCGTGTTGATGCAATGACAGCTGACGCTGGACGGCAGTGTAAATGCGACTGTACAAGACTATTTCAAAGACTTTCGAGAACATGCATAATATAGAGATTGCCCTGTAATTCTCAATATTTGACTTATCCCCACACTTAAACACTGGACAGACCTTAGCGATCTTCCAAATATCTGGAAATCTTTTTGTTATAAGACAAATACTAAAAATCCTAGTTAGAACACCAACAAACACTTCCACACAATCTTTGACTATAAAGGACGGGATGCCATCTAGACCAGATGTCATCTTATCCCTTAGTGATTTAATGGCCTTCCTGACTTCATTTTCCTCAATTGGATGAAAATGGACAAATAAATTACTATGATTTAGTGAGGCATTATTATGGGGCTTGTGAGTGACATAGACGCTGCTGAAAAACACACTGAATGCGTTTACTATATCCTGAGGCTGACTTATAGAATTATTTTGAAATTTCATTATCCCTGGGATTCGTGATGTGTTGTTTTTGGAGTGAACGTATGACCAAAAAGAATTGGGGTTAATTGTTAAAGAATTCTGGATATTTTCAATATATTGATCATACCCCGATTTAATCTGGTTTTTTTATCAAGCGGCGCAAACGTTTGAATTCTTGTAGATCATCAACAAAAGCAGACCTGTTGATTTTTTTCCTAAATTTAGCTTAAAGTTTAATGTTCTTAATAATAGTTGAGTGAAACCAAGGCGGGAATCGGTGACTATAATTCTTATACAGAGGTATGTGCCTGTCAAAAATTTGGAAAATGTTGCCATAAAATACATCAACAATATAATTAACATCAGAAGAGCAGAATAAAACATCCCAGTCAAATTGAATTAGCTCTTGATACAGGTTGACAAAGTCAGCCTTTCTGTAGTTATAAGTTATTTTACCATGATTGAATGTAAACTTAGGCTCTTTAATGAATATGGCAGTCAAATCAACAGCTAGTGCCGGGTGGCGACTATCTTCTGGCACTAGAGGTAGTTCATCACGCTTAACAGTACAGGGTAATTTGGAAATTACCAGGTCTAGCGACCGACAAAGTTGATTTAAGACATTATTTGACTGCTTATAATTAAAAATGTCCAAAAAATTATGGATAATGCGTGTCTTAGGGTCTAGAAGATTGCCATTTACAAGTTGAGGCACATTAAAATCTCCTAATTACAGTCATGCAAATAATCCAGTTCCTCTTTTATCCTCTCTAGCGTCCATACGATATTGTGATTTTTTTGGTTTCATGTTCGTGTTCGCAATCAAATATATTGTTTTGTGTGGAATGGACTGGGATATGTCTCGGGGTCCCTCAGAATGTTTTATTTATCTATTTTCGGTTTTACAGAGCAATGGAGTTTTTTATTTTTGAACCTTTAATATTATTACAGTAGTTAATTATAAATGTCACGTACTTATTATGTTCTCATATAATATAATATTGGCTTTCTGAGGATTTCTGAACATTTTCCGTGTTTTTTTTTTCAAACTGGCCTTGACCAGATAGAACACAATGGATTTTAGGAGCAATAATAGGATAACTCTAGAAGTTCCACTGAGGTTAAAAAATGACCAGCCCCAACTATCGTTTGCGCCCCGCCCCCCCCCCCCTCGACGGAATCCTGAATCCGCCCATGCCATAACTGATATTCACATTAATATGCTTACATTGGAGGTTGAGGAAACGAATCCTTTTCAACCAAAGGCTTGTGTCAGAATCACAGCAACATCTCTTTGCTGTCTAGAATAAGCTATAGTTTTACCAAATACACCGATATCGAATTCAATTTCATCCCGGAGTTATGTTCGAACATTAAAATAAAATTTTAATAAAAATGCAATTTAAAAGCTGCCGTTGTATAGTTGTCTTTTTAATCGAGCCATAAATTTCAGTTCAATATACCGAAATTGTAATTTAAGTTCAAGCTTTGGTTTGATACAGCAGGAACTTACTTCTATCCTTTTTTCTTGGGTCGCACATCGCTATAATAGAACTTTCTTTATATATTTTGAATGGAGATCTATGGAAAGAAATTTCATAAGAGCAACAGATAGAGACAAACATCTGCTGAATTATTCTACTATTAACGTGATGTTGTTTACATAAGATGCATGATATTGCTGGTGGTTGTCAATGTTTACCTTCAACAGTAGATGAAGCTGTTCGATGACAAAACAATCATTTTAAGGTACTTCTGAATGCTCATGGACGAGTGTATCCATTATAATCGTTCCAACAATTATTTATAAACGACGCTGTTCTTAAAAATATTTTGCCTCAAGTGCACAAGGCTGAAAACAGCTTTTAACCACAATCAAAATGCTTAAGATACATTTATGAGGCTTTGTGGTCCACGACTCCCCTTTTACGTACATGATGAAGGGGCCGATTAAGATAGCTGATCAGCTCTAATGGCCTTAAGGAGCTTATGAGCTATTGCGGCGTGACATTGGCGAACATTAACAGACTAATTTGATTTTAGGCCCCAAGGTCACATGAGAATACCTGGTCTGGTCGCTTGTTCATAGAACTAAAACTAGTTCAGGCTTTCATGAACCACTGCCTTCCGGTGGGTACAAACTAAGCATTAAGAGATGTAGACAGCGATTTAGGCTCCCAATCAATGAGAACCTTCGAGTTACAATAGATCCGAAGCGCGGAGATTAGTGCAGCAAAAGCTACATGGAGTGGCTGGATTTTTGACAGAGCATTGGTTATTTTTATTTATGACAGACTCGCAGCGTTTAGTGTGTAAAAGCCACTGTTATGTTGAAGAATCTCAAGACATGTTACTTCTGATTGCGTTGTTCTGATGCTCGATAAAATCATCAGTTTTAAAATACAGTACTTATCAGATTCAGCTGGAGCTGTATGATAAGCCGCAGTGGCTGCGATCAGCAAGATAATAACCATATCACCTATTTCAACAGTGCATCCTTAAGGACTGAGAACTAGAAGAAACAACCGAAAAGCTTAAACCGTTCTGTATACGAGAATTGTCGGAGGTTTTGGGCCTCAACTTCCTAGACTAATGCGAATAGTGGAGTTACCCGAAATCAGATACAGAGATTACACGAGGTTCCACCGTTGCTTTTCTTGATGAAGCAAAGGAAGCAAGCGCGTCACAGCCTGAGGCAGCGGTGTCGTCCATGTCAAACGCATTAGGTAATCTAATTCCGTGTGGGTACGCGCAGCTACTGTAAAGCTACCGCTATTATCTAGTTCTTTAGCTCCTTCACGGTTAATTTAACTGCGGCTGTATTTTATATCTGATTAGCTCCGTGCCGGGCATCCTCAAACGCGGCCGCCCTACCGCTTGTACAAAACAAGCGAACCGCGTCCTACGCAGGGTCCTCCGGAATATCTATGATGGACAGTGGCGTGCGACTTACCAAGGGTCTTTGAGGCGTTCGTCATGGGCTTGGGTCTGATACCACTACTTCCTCCAATACCTTTTTAGACCAGAAGCCTGCTAGACTTTTTCCCGAGCAGACATCGTGTACCCTATAGTATCAAGCTCCAGCCTTTTCTAGGTAACACAAGCTACAGTTCCCAACTTCTCATCTGAGTCTGTTGCGATAATGGAAAATCATTCAGGGAAAAAAATTTGGCATCGCTGACTGGCAGAGACTTGGATAGTTTTCCCAGTGGATGTGCTTATTGGGTTGGATGCATCGTCTGTCTATTCAGGAATAACTCAAGCAATTCATGTTAACATGGAGATGTAGATCCATCATTTATACAGGGTGTTTCAGAACTAAGGGTTCAAACTTCTAGGGGTTATTCGGTGTAACAGTAGAAAACATTTGAGTATAGGGACCCATATCCGGAAAAGTCTCACTACGGCACTACTGCCTTGAGACGCGTTAAAATTTAGAAAGACGATAACTAGCCTAAATAGGATTCAATGCATTTAATTTTTGCGTTTTGTACATGATATCATAACAACAATAATACAAAATGTCTTCATCAGCATGGAGATTTCACAGTTGCTGGGCAAGGGACGTCATGAATAAAAAGTGAATAAAGGACTGGTCCAAGAACCGAACCCTGAGAGACACCGGCTTTGATGGGCCATGTTTTCGACAGAACGTTATTAATTTTGATCTGAAATTTCCTACCCTCGAGGAAGGATTTCAAAAGTTTTAGGAGTCAGAAGGGGAAGCCCTTATGGGTCAATTTGTAGAGAAGGCCCTTGTGCCACACCTTGTCAAATGCCTTTGTGACATCCAGAAGTAAGATGCCAGTACTTTCGTTACGGGTGAACCCCCTGGTTACTTGTTCAACAAGCCTTATGGCCTGTAGCTCCGTACTATGCTTAGACCGAAAGTCAAATTGCACGTCAGGAATCAAATTGTGGTCTGCCGAGAAATTTTCAACGTGACGTAGAATCACATTTTCAGCGAGCTTAGATGGAACTGACAGTGGACTAATGGGGCGGTAATCCTGGGGGAATATCGAACCCACTTTCTTTGGAATCATTATGACATCAGCGGTCTTCCACGTCATTGGGAAGTGCTGGGTCCTTAGCATGGCATTGATTAATGCCACGAGATAAGTTAAGGACTTCCGCGAAAGTAGCTTCAGTGCTTTATTAGTAATTCGATCCTCTCCAAGTGCTTTACGCACCTTGAGGTCTTTAATATGACCTTGGAGCTCTGCTGGTGTGCAATGCGGAGTCTCAGGAGATTCCGCTGATGTGCCATGCAGCTCTTCAGTTGAGGAATATTCTGAAGATTCCTCTGAGGAAAAATTACTAAGGGAGGCACTACTGCCACTGACGCAGTTGGTCCTAAAATATCTCCTGAAGGATCTTACAATATGTTGCTCCTCGTCGAGGTCATTATCAAGGTCACAGTTGGGAGAGAACTGACTTTCCATTGCATCAGCGAAAACCTCGACCTTTTCCTCTGTTCTACAGACTATGCCCCTAGGACTGTAGATGTGCGGGAGTTGTTCTCGCTTTCCGTTTCTGAGCGACTTTGCAACTTTCCAGAGAGCAATACTTGAGTCAAGTATCCCCGACAGAAAGTCGCTTCATTGCTCTTTACGGAATTCATGAAAAGCATTTCTCACTTCATGAACAAGATTCTTTGCTCTGTGAATGTCATCTGGGTGACAAGACCTCTTCGCTTGCTCAATTGCAGCTCTTTTGTCAGAAATTTTCTGACGAATGTCTGCAGGGAGAGTCGGCCAATACTTATGCCCAGTGGTGCCGTTGGACGAAACAGGGGTTGAATAATTATTCAGATATTATACTCAACCATGTGTTGCACCTTTTCTTAAATTTATTATATTCCCCCAACATTTAAGCGCTACAGATATTACGGGCCTCATTATGTAAGGTTAATATCCCAAGCATAAGATCAAGAGGTACCAAACTTGCTCGAAGTCAGGATGGCTACTTGGTATCGACATGACTTAGAAAAGCAGAGAACGCACCCCATCAAATACATGAGACACTTTTGAAGTTTTATTTACATTTCAGTTTTTCCTCTAATCTATCCTTGACGAAGCGCCCCCGAGTTTTGAGCGGAGCATCTCCGTCGGAACTTTTAACCTAAATGTAAAGCAGCCCACTTTTTTGTCCCAGTACAAGGGTAGAATATTAAGCGGATCTGAATTTACTTTGTTCGGTGCAAACCAGGGCAATTTTAAAGTGTAAATTACAGCATAAATTATGAACGTTTAACTGGCGAATATTTATGCTGTTTTCGGCATAAGCGGCAGTTGTTGCGCGGAATGCTGAGATCAGTCGGGTGGAAGAGCCACGCAAATTAAGACATTTTCTACACCGGGGAAATATATGGTTCGGGCATGATCGCGTTGCGAAAATACGACGATACTTTTCGCTTAAGGAGGGTTTCAGGAACAGATACTTTGTTGTTGTATAATGCAGCTACAGAGGTGTTGTCATCATTTGTCGTGTTGACATTTATGTCTCTTCTCTTTCTGTCCTTCTTCTTTGTCTTCATCATTTCCTTGAAAGCTCCGCAGTCGTAGGTCTGATTACTAAACAGTTGCCGCTCAGTCATAACAGCTTCTTGAGCATTCAAGTGTAAGTTTGAACTGACCTCCTTAATGATCCTTTTCTAGGCCCTTTCAGAATCTGTTCACTTGATCTCATAGAGTTTTGCATATTTTTGTGTACCAATTGTAACCCCCCAGTTATAGCGGTTCGAAGTTGAATTTCTAATGTATACTTGGTTTTGCTTCGTATTTTGGAAAAAGCAACTAAAACATTAGTGATTTATTTTTTCCAACGTAATATTTAGTAAAAGGAGTGACACTGATTTATTAGTCATTGCTATGGTAGCAGTTTTAGTATACTCTGATACTGACCCTATTTTCTTATCTTTTTGTTTGCGATAAGGACATACTCTGCATGTACACGTCGCCTTCTACTTCCCCGCATGCTTTTTCTCAACTAATCTAAATAACTATTTTGGATACTCCATCAACTTTCGGATCTTAAGCAATTTTAAACGAACAACAATGCAAGCCACAGTAGGGTGTATCAGGTGTAATAACAGGATTTCATATTTCCCAATATTTTTAAAATTTATAAAATATCCGAAATATCGAAAAGTTTAAACATTTTTAGTTTTCGAATTTCTTTAAATCTCTGGATTCTTAAAAAAATTCATATATTCAGCCTTCAAAGTTTTGAGAATTACAAATTTTGTTTGATAATGTTGAAAATGCCATACATTTTGAATTGTTTAACCCCTACAAACATTGAATGCTCTGAAGCTTTGATAACCGTGCACACTTAATTTTTTTAGAACCTGAAATACTCGAAAACCCATGTTGGCCACTGTAAGAGCCCTTCGTGAAATGCAAGTCGCTCAAGGGAGCGTTATTGTTCGCTTAAATTTCAAACGTTGACCAACCCTTAATCGGCACGCAGCCCTTAGGAATTGACTATAAATGTGAGTCCAAATTAGGATAATAGGATAATTCTAGAATTTCCACTGAGGTTAAAAAATGACCAGCCCCAATTATCGTTTGCTCCTCGCCCCCCCGCCATAGACGAAATACTGAATCCTCCCTTGTCATAACTGATATTCATATTAATATGCTTACATTGGAGGTTGATGAATAAAAGACATTGTTTTGTGTGGAATGGACTGGGATATGTCTCGGGGTCCCTCAGAATGTTTTATTTATCTATTTTCGGTTTTACAGAGCAATGGAGTTTTTGACTTTTGAATCTTTAATATTATTACAGTAGTTAATTATAAATGTCACGTACTTATTATGTTCTCATATAATATAACATTGGCTTTCTGAGGATTTCTGAGCATTTTCCGTGTTTTTTTTTTCAAACTGGCCTTGACCAGATAGAACAATGGATTTAAGGAGCAATAATAGGATAATTTTAGAAGTTCCACTGAGGTTAAAAATGATTAGCCCCAACTATCGCTTGCGCCCCGCCCCCCTAGACGCAATCCTGAATCCGCCCTTGTCATAACTATTAATATTGGAGGTTGAGGTAACGAATCCTTCTCAACCAAAAGCTTGTGTCAGAATCACAGCAACATCTCTTTGCTGTCTAGAATAAGCTACCAAATACACCGATATCGAATTCAATTTCATCCCGGAGTTATGTTCGAACATTAAAATAAAATTGTAATAAAAATGCAATTTAAAAGCTGCCGTTGTATAGTTGTCTTTTTAATCGAGTCATAAATTTCAGTTCAATATACCGAAATTGTAATTTAAGTTCAAGCTTTGGTTTGATACAGAAGGGACTTACTTCTATTCTTTTTTCTTGGGTCGCTATAATAGAACTTTCTTTATATATTTTGAATGGAGATCTATCGAAAGAAATTTCATAAGAGCAACAGATAGAGACACCTATCTTGCTGAGTTTCCAACACTGAGTTTATTAGTCAACGCTATGGTAGCAGTTTTAGTATACTCTGATACTGACCCTCTTTTTCTTACTTTTTGTTTGCGATAAGGACATACTCTGCATGTACACGTCGCCTTCTACCCCGCAAGCTTTTTCTCAACTAATCTGAATAACTATTTTGGACACTCCATCAACTTTCGGATCTCAAGCAATTTTAAACGAACAACAATGCAAGCCACAGTAGGGTGTATCAGGTGTAATAACAGGTTTTCATGATTCCCAATATTTTTAAAATTTATAAAATATCCGAAATATTGAAAAGCTTCAACATTTTTAGTTTTCGAATTTCTTTAAATCTCTGGATTCTTAAAAAAAATCATATATTCAGCCTTCAAAGTTTCGAGAATTACAAATTTTGTTTGATAATGTTGAAAATTTTAATAGTTTAACCCCTACAAACATTGAATGCTCGGAAGCTTTGATAACCGTGCATACTTAATTTTTTTAGAACCTGAAATACTCGTAAACCCATGTTGGCCTCTGTAAGAGCCCTCCATGAAATGCAAGTCGCTTAGGGGTGGGGTATTTTTCGCTTCAATCCCAAACGTTGACCAACCCTTAATCGGCACGCAGCCCTTAGGAATTGACTATAAATGTGAGTCCAAATTACCTTGAAATTAAATAATGTTTCAAATAAAAATAAAGGGTTTCAGGTTTCAGACCTGGTACCAATCGCTTTCTATTTCAGTGACACATTTTCGTTTCCACTTCTCTGCTGTCGTTATATCCAACGCAAACAAAAAAGTATCTGTGTCACTGCCACCACGTACCGGCCCATGGGAAAATAAAAATTTCTTCGAGCGATTTGCGGACTTCTCTAGAGTTTTACTCAACAACATCTAACTTTTCATTTCCCACAGCGCCTTATTCGTATTGTCACCCTCCTGTCACCACTGTCTCTGGTATATTTGAATTCGAAATTGGAATCAAATATTCAAGTGAAGATGCAACGCCTTCCGGTTTGGTTGACGTTCCGTTAAAGCATCGCGCGTACCTGATTGGTTACGCCGATTGATGCTTGATATTTTCCCTCCTCTTGCTCCGACGCCGGGGTGAATTTCTTGACGATATGGTTCATTTGAAAGGTAAACGCAGAGTGCCGTGGAGGAGCATCTTTCTTGATATACAGGCTGTCCGCAAAGTTGGGGTTTTTCTTTTCAGAAACAACTACCCTTGAAATAACAAAGGTAATGTGTAGTGAAACGAGGGCGACCAAGTAAAAAAAATAAAGAAAAAAGTACTCACTCTCCAGTTGACGAGAAGGGCTAAGTACGTCTCTGCCCGAAATCATACCGCACCAACTGAAAATGAAATCAGCTGATGCGCTACTGAGCAGACGCCGGCGGTGGTGGAGACCAGTAGACCACGAACAGAGGTAACAAATATGACCATCGTGCAGAAACCACATTGATTGTTTTACACTTAATGGCACATCTTCTAACAAGGAAGGGAAAATGTTGCGTAAAAAGTCTAGGTATTGCATCCCGTCCAATCGATTTGGGAGAATAAATGGTCCAATGAGCATACCGTTCTCCATGCCAGCCCGAACATT
This sequence comes from Acanthoscelides obtectus, assembly GCA_963669975.1. NCBI lineage: Eukaryota > Metazoa > Arthropoda > Insecta > Coleoptera > Chrysomelidae > Acanthoscelides > Acanthoscelides obtectus. Next base: position 31,402,874 of record CAVLJG010000005.1, read on the forward strand.
CACCGAAAATGTTTGTTGAAAATGTGCCCGACGGACAGCATGTGGATTTTCTACTGACCAAACATGAGTCTTGCGAAAGTTATTAATCTCATTACGCGTGAACGTAGATTCGTCTGTCACCAATATGCTCTTCAAAAAGTCCGGATTATTGTCATGTTGATGCAACAACCACTCACTCTTGCTGGAAAATCGTCAGGTTGAAGGGCTTGTACACGTTGGACGTGAAACGGATACAGCCCCTCTTCACGCAGCGTTTGCCACACTTTAGTTTTTGATACTTGCACATCTCTAGCCACGTCTCTAGTGCTTGTTGTTTTTTGAAACGCAATCGATTATACGGGTTCGTTTACCTCTACACGCGTGACCGTAACCGTCGGTTGAAGGTTGCATACTGACCTCACACACTGACCCCCACCCCCGACCCAGTTCTGTCGTCGGGTTGAGCTAGTGTCCTAGTACCAGTCGGGGATGTCGCGAGTCGCGGCTACAGGACGGTATTCAGATATTTTTAATGTTGCAGAGCCCTTTATCTCGGTTCCCTTAAGACATTGGTGTATAGGTACTAACGAAAATTGCTTATGTTTTCAAGATCTACACGTCGTGTAAAGGAAAACCCCAACTTTGCGGCACCCTGTATAGTTTTTTGAACTGCGTGGTATTTTGAGTTCACCAACTTTCACAGTGGATTGGTATAGTTGAACATAAATTATGACAATTCAAAGACGTCTATGAGTGAACATGTTTCATATGTATAAGCAATCTTGAATCTATAGATATCGCTAGTGAGTTTAGCGTAATCTCTGAATTTCATATGATTCTCTAACAGATGTCTTCTCGCCATGGTTCTACAGTTCGAAATCTATTGAAGTCCTGCTGTTGTGGCGAATTAATTATAAAAACATCTTACCTGGTAATTATATCCTCCGCCCCACCCTTCAATCTCGAAGCTCTCAATAAATTCTGCCTAAATAAAGTGTGGACAATTCAAAGTTTGAAACTTGAATTCGATACAAAGACTCATAAGCTGAATCCTTATTAGATTTCTAGTTTTATCGAAAAAGTTAAATATTAACATTCAATAATTAAAAACAATGTTACTAGAATGACAGTCACGGCTGGTAAACTCAATTATCGGGCACTTTTTCAATTGAGCCTAATGAATAAAAACTAAGTTTTCGGCATAACTTTGTAGGTGGGATTAGGAACATATTTTTCAGTAAAAAATAAAAAAGGCAGTAAAAATTATGGCTGATTCAAGTGGAGGTGACGAATCCCATGATGAGGAAGAAATGGAGCAGTTGTTATTTGTACATAAATTAAAAGAACATAAAATCGTTCTCAGTAAATCGCAAGTTCCACAAGTTAAAATAGAAAAGGATGCCGCTTTAAACATTTTAGTACAACAATATGAAGATATTTTTAACGCGACACTTACAACAAAGCAGTTAGCAAAAAAAAATAAGAAATATGAAGATCGAAATAAAGAAGAAATTTGATATTAATAAGACAGACAATGGGTCTTGGGAAAAGTTGTTAATGGAAATGTTGGAAGTACATAAGAATCCCATCTTCAAAAAAGTACCAGGTAAAGCAAATTAAACTTTATTGTATCGTACGTTTTTTTAAACATCAAAATAAATCATTGATGCTGTCTCTGTTGGAGCCAACGAAAGCATAAAACTTGCTGAATCCTCCACCTCGGCCATCAGTGACATTCTGGCCCGCTCAAGTGCAAAAGAAATTACTATTCCTGCAAAGAAAATTAAGATGTTACATTTACCAGAAACTGAAGAAACCCAAAAATTATCAACTCCTGAGTTGCAGCGATCAGTTCTACTAGAGCATTTGAAATTATATCGAATGCAACAAGAAGATATCATTAAGAGATAGAAGCAACGTGACTTTATGCCAAGCAGTAGTTTTTCGGAGGAAAAAATGTATTACAAATTGTAATTATTATTAATTATTTAATTTAGGATTTAATTTTTAATTTGGGTTTACATCGAGTATCAAAAATTAATAAAATCTGAATTTAAGTTGAATATAGGTGTACATAAGAATTATATTGTATTGTTCTGTTTCCATTTGTTTAATAACGGTATAGTATTTTTGATTTGTTTTAATTGTGTACCTACACGTAATATAAGTACCAGTTGTTACTTACATGATAATTGAAGAGCATTTCAGTCACTATTTGCCTTTTTTGTTGTTCTAATTGACGAATTAAATTTGTAGTTAAATTGACAGTGTCTAAGTTAATTTCAGCATCAGCTTTATGATGCACGTAATCAAAATGTTCATCATTTAAACATTTAGCTATATCATGAAGAACAATGCAGGAAATTATTGTCGATGGTATGTTTTCTAATTTATTCCGGATTTTATACAGGAAATCTTTTAATTGCCCAAGGCATCGTTCAATTATTACTCGTTCTCGACAAAAAACGTTATTATAATTTTGCTGTTCTGGGGTTGTTGGATTTCTCCAGGGAGTCATAATCCAAGGGGATATAGAATAGCCATCATCCCCTAATAATACACATTCGTCGGTGTTGTTTTTAAGAATGTTGAATATATTGGAATTTTTAAATATTCTGCTGTCATGTACAGAGTCTGACCATTAACAGTATACACTTGTCAAATATTTCTTTGGCATTGCAAGTTGCCTGTATGTTGATGCTAGGATAGCCTTTCCTGTTTATATATTCGTCACCGAATTCAGCAAACTTTGGAATCCTGACATGCGTACAATCTATTGCGCCGATAGAATTTGGGAAACGGTATCTCTCCGACCACAGTTGTTTAGCATCCATAAAGTCTTCAGCACTTTTGGGGAATTTAATCCAAATGTTGGCCTTCTCCAAAACGGCATTCAGGACGGAAGTATATGTTTTACAAACAGTAGTCTGGTGAACACCAAGCTCTTCAGCAACGGCATTTTGAAAGCCAGGGTCTGACAACTGACGCAGAAAAATGTTCATCTTATTCACAGCTGATAGTGCTCCTCCTCGCTTTTCACCGCTGGCAGCCAAAAAGTAATGCGCTAGCCACTCCACATTTTCGCGATTAAACCGATATAATTTTCGGAAATCATTGTCCCGGCACTCTTTACGTACACTGTATACTTTTCTTACACGAATATTCATATATTCGGCCATAACTACCAAATTCCAAATCATTAAAAACAATCCGTATATGGGGACCTCGGTTGGGCCGCGTGGGTCAGAGTGTCGTGCTACTGATCAGCCGGCCGGCCGGGCCGCGAGTTCGAATCTCGCTTTCGCCATGGATGTTGTGACGTCATGTGTTTGTCCATAATTAGAAATGTAATATATAACAAACCTAGCTTCTGGCTGCATGGATTAGGTCCTAAAGCAAAAAAAAAAAAAAAAAAATCCGTATATGTAGTAGAACGAACAAAATTTCACTAAAAGCAAATGCAATCTGGGATCGACCTACTTTAAATATCTAATAGCAATTACTACACTAGAAAAAGCAATTGCGTGTTTTATTCATCCCATTCTAAGGATGTTTAAGCAATAGCTGGTGTTTTTTTTAAGGAAAATCTTTATCTAAAAGCAATTGCTGCAACTTTAAGCAATTGCTGAAGGCAAAAGCAATCACTCAGATTTTTATTCATAGATTTGTAAGCATTTCCTTCAATTTTGCAAGACAAAGCTATTCCTACATTTTTATTCATTAGGGCCATTGTATTTTGGATCAGTATTTCAACTGTCTGACAAACCAAATTTTGATATATGTAATAGTGACTACACATTCTTCCATGTCACCGAGGCGCAAGTTAAAGCAAGTATCAGAAGGTTAAAACCAAAAAAAGCAACTGGTAATGATAACATCCCTTCATATATTTATAAAGGGTGTTCAGATATATTGAGTGCCTCATTAATGACAATTTTCAATCTGCCCTTAAGGACAGACACGTTCCCAGAGAAATGTAAAAATGCATCCGTAACTCCAATATTCAAGTCAGGAGATGCCAGTTTAGTTAACAAGTACAGGCCTATCACTGTTCTTAATGCTCCTGCAAAGATCTTTGAAAACATATTGTATCAAGATGTCCTGAACTCGTGTATAATCGACTTTGCTCTTCAACAACATGGTTTCTTGCCAGGTGTCTCAACTGTTACCAATTTGAGCATGTTCACAGAGGCAGCAGCTGAGGCTATAAATAATAAACAACAGTTGGATGTTGTGTTTACAGATTGTGCCAAAGCTTTCGATAGGGTTGACCATGGCCTATTGGTGGCTAAACTAGGTAGACCTGGTTTTTCTTCAACTGCGTGTAAATTTATGGCATCTTATCTTACCATAAGACCACAACAGGTAAAGGTTGGTAGATGAGTATCAAACCAATACATAGCTTCATCTAGGGTGCCGCAAGGTAGTAACCTTGGTCCTTTGCTATTCTGTATTTTCATTAACGACTTACCAAACTGCACAAACAATTCAGAATACCTCCTCTATGCTGATGACTTCAAAATAGCATCATCTAATGATTGCCATGAACTACAGAAGGATTTAGATTTGGTACCCAATTGGTTTCACGAAAATAAGATGTCGTTAAATATCGAAAAATTACATGTTTTAACGTTTACACGTAAAAAACAATACATAAATTTTACATACACGATTAAAAATGTACAACTAGGCAGAGAAAGCACATGTAAGGATCTTGGCGTCTACTTCCAAACAAACTTAACATTTGTCCAGCATTATGAAAACATTGTTGTGAATAAATCTTAAAAACTCCTTGGATTCATAATTAGGCATACAAGACCTTTCAATGATATAAATACAATAATAACTTTGTACAACATTCTAGTGAAACCTAATTTAGAATATGCATCAACTATTTGGTCACCACAAACAATGAACCATATCGAAATAATTGAGAAAGTGCAAAAGAGATTTATCAGATATTTGTAATCTAAAAAACAAAATATATATCCTTTTATGATCTCATACAAGAATATGTTGAATGAATTTAAAATGGTCAATTCCTAAAGTTAAACTAAGAATAAGAAAAAACAAATTGTTCCAATGTCAAAAGTTAAGTTGCTCTCCTATAAATAGGATGAGGTACGAATGTAACATTCTTATGCAACGGTGTGATTTAGACCTTTTTTGTACGTCAGTAGGACAAATCAAGGCTGTGTTTCTAAACAGCACGTTGCCTTGATTCCATTAGTATTATATACTATTTTATATATTATATACATTTTATCTCTGTTTTGCATAAAATAAATAATCCTCTGTTTATCTGGCAGCTAAATGGAACTACATCTGCTTGAATTACGTTAATAAATAGTATTTCAAGCATATACTCGTACAGTTTCATTCATCGGTCAGACAAGCATGGAGGATTATCAGCATGAAAACCATAGGATAAATTTCAAGTGTTCAATTACGTGTTCCAGAGCCTTAAATTGTCTCTGCATAGCATTTATTCTTAACGTTTTTCTATAATAGTCCAACGGATCTAAACCGCAGCTTCTAGGCATCCAATTGATATCAGAATTTCGACTGATTACACGGTTTTCGAAAACGGTGCCTAAAGTTCAATTCTTTCGTTGGATGTTTGGCTAATTTCATCATATTATTGAAACCAACTTCTCTAAACAAAAATTTGTTGAGCATGACACGGTAAGGTTCGCTATCTTGGCTTCTCTGCGCCGACGTCGATATTTTTATATCATTAACATAGCCCCCGAGTTGAAAATGAGAGAAACTATTTTTAGAAGTAACTTTTCAATATTTCCTAATTTTGGTCAAGCGTATAGCGTCCCATTTCAAAAACTCACTGATACATCAAAGTCACATTTTACCATTCGATGGCAACATAACAGCTAGTTACCGCAGCCAGCACTGTAATATAAATAATGTGCCTCCCACTGGACCATTTTCAGCCTCGATAATAAGAGGTTTTTACTCATCGTGCCTTTCAGTTTCATACAAAGTTTAACTTTCTACGTTTCTGTCAGGCAAACCAATCAAAGTTCTCGGTAAGGTCAACCGCTATTCGCACACTTCAGAGCATTACGTTAGTTCCTCAGTCGGATAAGTCAGGAAATAAGATGAAAAAACTAAGTTAATGGAAGCATTGACCAGATTATTGATCTGGGAAAAGTCTCTCCAGGGAGATTGTTTCACAGTTTTTACATTCTGGGCGCATGGGGAATTTCATTTACTTGTTTATTTTTATACACCGTCCGAACGGTTAACTACACCATTTAATAGATTCGGACACATAAATCCATTTTAAGACATAAAACTGCTTAAAATACTTTTAAATATACTGTTATATAAAAATATTTTAAAACTGCGCAAATCATATCTATAGCATTTTTTCCATGTTCATAGTTGTTATACGTTATACTACTGTTATTGGAGAAGAAAGCAACGCATTGGTTCTAGGTACGCTCAAGTAAAGGCATTTTGAATTGGATCGCGTTTTAGCATAAGACTGTGCAAAGCGTCATCTAATACCAGAATCGACCACCGTGCTTAGTAGCTATTATTTAGAACTGGAAAGATGTCAGTTCGCGTTTGACAGCACAGTGACCACCGCCACTGGATAACGATTGTGATGATTGTGACGTATAGTAGATGTGGTCAGCACCCACTGAACAACTAAACATGCTGTTTTCATCCGTCCGACCAAAAACAGCTAACCATGGACAGCTGTTCCGTGCTTTCAGGCAACTTATGACCATGACCAAGGCTTGATCTCTGCGAAAACACATGAAAGCATAGCAACTCTCTTCTATCCAAGATATGAGATCTATCTGAACAAGACACGCAGTGTCTCATCTATTACCAAAATCAATCATCGTGTGTTTAGCAGTTTGGAACTCTACAGATTTCAGCTCACGTTTTGTATCTCGGACTGTGACTGCTAGATGGTTCCTGATTCTGGCGTATAGTAGATGTGGTCTACTCACTCTGGAAGAGAGCTAGAATTGGGAACAAAATCATGACGAGTTCGTCTGGGTGCTGCAAAAACAATAGCAATATTCCCGAAGCAGAAAATTCATTCAAAAATATGATCAATAGTTTCTATAAATAAGAGTTAAGTGCCCCATTACCAGGATACCAAGTTACCTTGTACAAAATTGCAATGGACGGTTCAGAAAAGGAAAGGGCACAGAAAATATGTTCTTTTTATCCTTCATGGGTCTAAGCAATCCAGTTTTTGCCCCACTGGTGTAGTTTGGATCACAAAAGATTTCACGTCCGTACCTCTTATCTACTCCGGAGATATGTTTTTATACGGTTTTAAAATTAATAACCTCAGGAATCTGTATCTCGGTCAGAGCGCATGGTAAGGCCAATATTTATAGAAACTCAACTTTTTACCTTAGAAGGGTTGCCATTTTTTTTTAACTAAATACACAGAGAGGAGATTTTACGGGTAGGGGATGGGTAGCCCGGTGTGTTACGATGTCGACCGCTAGCACATAGGCTCGAAAGCTCACTGTTTCGAATTCCGGTCTCGAAAATAACATTCCAAGCCATTGATATTGTGTTTGCCTATACAGGGTTATCCAAATTAAGTGTCCACCATTAGTAACTTTGTTATTAGTGAAAATACAAAGTTGTTTGAATTAGCAAACTAGTAGCATTTTTAACGCTGGTAAAAATGAGAAATAAAAAAAACAATTGTGAGTCGTTATTTTGATTTTTTTCAGTAAAATAACATTTTTTTAAATGGAAACCCCTGTATATTATATTTTTTTCTGTTAAAGCATCAAATTTTAAACAAAAAAGCTTACAATAACTTTTCTCCTAGGTTACAAATTGTTGAAGTTATGGCCTCCAATCTGAAACAATTAAATTGTATCGACAAACTTTATTTTCAACATCAACTTATAATCTTACAAAATACAATAACAATTTTTTTTAAAGAAGATGCTCGAAAACACCACCTTGTTCTTCAATACATTTTTGGGCACGTTTTTCAACTGCTCGAACTGTCTTAAGTATGGTCCTACCATCTATCTGGGTTATCTTTTCCCTAACTGCAGTCTTTAACGCGTCAAGGTTATCGTACCTTCGCTTGTAAATTTGGTTCTTTAAGTAACCCCACAAGAAGTAATCAAGTGGGTTTAGATCTGGTGATCAGGGAGGCCACTGTATTGGGCCATTTGTTCCTATCCACTGATCATTAAAAGTAGTACTTAGAAAATGATAAGTACCTCTGGAGTTGTGGGCAGGTGCGCCATCTTACTGAAAATGCAGATGATGTCTACTTATAAGATCCAATTCGTCTAAGAAATTAGTCAGAATTTCTGACATAAATTCCACATATCTTTCACCAGTTAGGGTTCCCTCATAAAAGAACGGGCCAACAATTTTTGAACCAATTATACCGCACCAAACGTTGAAACTGAAACGGACTTGTGGGCCTCTTGGATGTACTAACAAAAGATTTTCTCTTGACCAATAATGGTGGTTTTTTCTATTAAACATTCCAGAATTTGAAAAATTTGATTCATCTGTCCATAAAAGGTAACGAAAGTTATTTACATTTTGGCGACAGAAGCTAAGATACCAATGGCAAAAAACAAGTCTTCTCTCTGGATCCCCTGCCAAAAGCGTTTGAACTGGTCGGTACTTATACGGAATAAATTTGTATTTTTTTAAAATCCTTTGAACAGTACCATAACTGAAATTAGAGTCCTTGAGAATATCTGCTATTGAATTCTCACGATAAGCTTCAAAATATCCAATAACTGCAATTTCCGTGGCCTCGCTTATTATGAATTCTTTTTTTGCCCTTGTTTTAGCAAAAACATTTTCGTTGCCCCTAAATTTTCGATAAAGTCTCAGAAAATATCGTTCATACGGTTGAATGCTCTCAAGGAGGATTTTCTGCACACTAAATAGCATTCGAACATATCACACTTTTCTTCATGGGAGAACATTTTTCTTTAAATTAATGACACAATAAAGCTTATAAACAAGTATTTACACTAATGTTTGACATTATTTGATTTTATCATTGTTTTCCAAAGCCTTCTAGTTGCGAGTATGTCCAGTTTAACAATTTGTCGCTTATCTTAATGCTGTCAAATCGCGAACGCCATGTTGTTTTCATAGCCGTCTTAATATTATAATACTGCAAATAATTAAAAATATTTATCGTTATTTTGACTTTATTTTTGACCTTAGCGGAAAAGTCATTATGAACTTTTTTGTTTAAAATTTGATGCTTTAACAGAAAAAAATATAATATACAGGGGTTTCCATTTAAAAAAATGTTATTTTACTGAAAAAAATCAAAATAACGACTCTCAATTGTTTTTTTTTATTTCTCATTTTTACCAGCGTTAAAAATGCTACTAGTTTGCTAATTCAAACAACTTTGTATTTTCACTAATAACAAAGTTACTAATGGTGGACACTTAATTTGGATAACCCTGTATATGTTCATTTATTCAATGAATGCTCGTGAGAGACAGTGCACCAGAGTTATCTGGCAAGCTGACTAAATTGTCTTGAGATAATCGGTCTGGTAGAGAACGAACCAACGAGGTAATATGGAAAGTGACTCCCGACCCTTAACACGTATATGCCATATTACTCCCAGCCATCGCTTTGGTCGACGAGGTGTGTCTTTGCAAATCATGTTTTTGATGATCTGAACTAGGACAAGTCAAAACATTTGTCTTATTGGCAGAGCTTGACCATCCACCTGAACTAGGGTTACAACGTATACCCGATTTATTGGCCAAAGCTGGATAGTAATAAAACATATATACGAATTTTATTTTCATTGCTACAGTCACCCAATCAGTTTGTGAAATTAATCGGCCAATGCTTCCTATCCTAACATTACACCAAGGATAAAGCAGAGTGAAAAAACAAACTTAACTAATAAAGGTTTGGAATCAATGTGAATACTAGAGAAAAGACTGTCCTTCGTTATATCAAGTAAAACAAAGTTTGAAGAGGAAGTCCGATATTATCACTGAACTAGTTAACAAAATTTACGAACGGCGAGTTGCGGTTTATGGATGCGAATCTTTCTGCACTGCTGGCTAAAGCCGATTTTGCTGCTCACAGTACAATATAATATGCTCGTTTTAGAAAACAATCTCTCACTGTACACGCTGCTGCAGGAAATTTTCATGGTCCGAGGTGAAACAGATCCAAAATATTTTTTGATTATTTCTTAGATGGGGGCGTATCTTCTCCACTGCTGGAAAAATTTTGACTGTAAGAAAAATACACCTACGAGATTTTTTGATTGGCCATATGGCGACCAGGTATTCAACTATCTGGACAAGTAACGAACCGGATGTCCGGTGTCCGTTGCCCGGTAAACTCACTATTCGCTGTAACCGTAATCTAAACCAGACCTGTCCTTCGCCTCCTTTTATACCTTTAACGTACCGTAAAAGATTTGCAGTACTGTGTCATGAAGTTGTATGGTAGTTGTATTGCTCGATATACCTCTGAGAGTAGGCAACAAATTACGTATTCAATTCTGTTTGCATAAAGATACGCCACTCATTGATAATATCCTGTACAACTCATGAACATATGCATACGTGTGTATGTGTATAGGGCAATAAAATTCCGTTGGCAGAAATCCCTAACGCGAAGGTAAGAGTAACGAACGTTGCGTGCCTGGAAATTGTTATTTTGGAAGGGTTAACGGTGTACCTGAATTATTTATAACCATGTGGAGTTAAAAATTGAGAAGCCGTTTAGATTACCACATCGAGAGCGTTTATATCGATGTAAGTGAAATTGCCAAACGTGAAACAAGGCTAGTGGAGTGAAAATGAAATTAGTACATACAGGGTGTAGCAATTTTATTTTTCGGACGAACAAGCGAATAGGGGCGGCTTGGCTGTCTCACGAGGCGACCAGGATCTTTTTAGTGCTGTGATTATCTTTGTAGGTAGCAGGCAATTTCCGTCAACGAGAAAGTATTACCCAGTCGATTCTTATCGTCACCCCGTTCCATGTGTTCTTCTATTCTCACGGTACTGCATAATCAGTAAGGGTGTATTCTCAGCAATCGGAGTAGGCACATTATTGATTATGTAAGCCGGTTGGACTGACACGTGAAGGGATTCCCGCTGTGGGGGCGGTTGCCCCCAGGGATCTCTCTTGACATCCTACCCTGTCCTGACATCGGCTCTGCGGTACAGTATGAACTTGTTTTTTTTAATAACATAGTGTTTACTTGTGAGTACTTGCGAAATATTCCTTCAACAGCTCTTTGTAGCGCACAAGCCTAAGACTTTGATGGTGGCATAAGTACAGAGTGTTGAAAAATTTCGAATACGGCCAAGAATCAAGAAAACCACGAGTATGAAAAAAATCTCAGGCGTAGGTGTAATATTTACCCAACTATCTGATGGCGACATTAAACTTGACCTTGACCGTGAATATCATGTCAAGGTCGATCCTATTTTTAAAATGGAAGAAAAATTCTTTTGGGCTGATGGTTTTTGAGGGTATTTTATCGATAAGGGCTTAGTCCTCGCCTATGACATCCAAAGGTCAAATTTTTTGTATGTCAAGGACTCATCTGAATGTAAATTTTCACGCAATCCATTGCCACTCCCAGGATTAATGGTATCATTCAAACAATGGGCTTGATCTTAAAATGACACTTAAGGTCAAGGTTAAGGTCAAATTCAAAGCGATGAGGAGAGCGAAGAGGAATAAATCCTAGGCGTTTGCTTGGGTAGGTTACTATATCTAATAGATATTACTTATGTATAGATATTATTATTGGGGTTTTTCAACCTACTCAGTAGATGTCTTAAAAGAGAAGTATGCTATCTAGAGCAGGAATTCTTCCGAGTTAAGTTGTAAATCCTACTTATTTGATTTTAGTGGTTTAACCGTCCGTTGTCTATTTATGAATGAGCTGTGTTTATACGTTTTCACAGATAAAGACAACTTTGATCAAAACTTTCGGTATTTATAGTATTACTACACCAAACTGTAATATGCTGCACACAGATATTGTCAAATCCACTGTGGTCTTTTAACGGAGTAAATGAAATTTTGTTCAAGTGTGGCGCAGTTCAAATATCGACTGAATATTTTAAAAAAAAATGGCACTACAGTGTGGATAACTTTTTACACGTTTTGCCGAATATCCGGCCTAATAAATAACTAAATGTCATATATATTGTCTACGGGAATAAAGCATTGTATCGTATTAGACTCTAAACGTGACCTTGAAACGTCAAGGTTAAGATAAAATTCAAGGTTATTATCAGATAGCCGTGGAAAATCTGACATCTATGTCTGGCTAGAATTTATTCTAGGCTCCCAATTTTCAAGATTATTTGCTGTATGTATGCTGTATAAAGGAATGTAGATCCCAAAATATCCACGTATACCCTCTTAAAAAGCCTGTTAATATTAGTTGAAATCTAAAGTGATACTAATTTTCAAAGAAAGATCGGTTGACGAAGTCTCTAATCATCGCCCATATCAATTATACCATACTTTGCCAAAACATTCGAGATCATCCTCAAGGATCAATTGAGTAGTCATCTAGAGTCAAACGAACTACTGAATACTTGTCAGTTTGGTTTCAGGAAAGGTATGTCCACGACAACCGGGATAAACAGTTTCACCGAAATAGTTAACGAGGGTTTTATTCGATCCAACTAAAGCTTTTGACTGTGTGCAAAGCATCTTTTTCATTCCATGGCTCCATCCAGAGTCCAGCTTCTCAAGTCTTACCTGTCCGTAAGACAGCAATTTTTGGCATACAAAAATTGCAGATCTACTGTCACTACAATTTTGCATGGGGTTCCTCAAGGATCTGTACTTGCTATACGTCAATGACATTCAAAATTGTCTCAGTAACGGTACTAGTAGCAAACTGTTTCTGTATGCCCATGACACTACTCTTCTTTCAAGACACAGCACCTTAGAAAACCTAGACAACGAATCATCCGCATGTAGGGCGGACATTCAAAACCGGTTTGTCCTTAACGGGCTGAAGACAAAACTTAGATAATGAGTACGGAATTCTGACAGAAATGATAACAACACAAGAACAGTAAAGTTTCTCGGGGTGTGCGTTGATAGAAGAGTTCCTCAACTTCAATGTTTTCAGTCTGGTATAATTTTTATTGTAATTAGTTCCTTTTATAATTTTTTAACCAGCATCTATTTATTATTGATCTAAATTATTAACTCGTTGTTTTTGCATAAACTACTAAATGGCAAAATTGACTCTGTTGGCCAGTTATCACAGCTAAATATCTTTGTATCGAGACTTAATGCTAGAGATCATTAAACGTTTTTATGTTAAACAGTTCAGACAAATATATTAGTGAAAGCACCTATTAGTCAAATCTGTGCAAGCGCGAATAAACTGTCTAACGTCTATGACATTTTCTGCTACAGTTTTTCAGAAATAAGAACCCACTGTCGTGTCAATTTGTAGTTTCGCTAAAGTTAGTTTTAGGTGAATATATGCTTTATTTTTATTGTTATTATTATTATTATTTAGTTTTTATTGCCACTTTGTGTTTTATGTTTGTCTCTTTTACGTATTGTTTACTATTTTTACTTAATCTTTTGTGTTTTATATACTTTAACTGACTTATGCAAACACAGTTCTGTGTAATAGCGCCAATAAATTATTATTATTATTATTATTATTATTATTATTATTATTATTATTATTATTCGTTTTTGGTTGGTCTTTCACCGTTAAACACGGGGTATGTACACAACAGGGGAGGAATTCACCTCAGCCTATTGCGAAGAACTTGCGAACTATGTGACATGTTTGCAAGATTGCGGCTTTCTGCATCAATGCAATGAAATGCGCTGGAACTTTGATTTTCTCTAAGTGAGAGTGGAGATTTACAGAGACTGCCCCTTCCACAGACACTACTACTGGTATTATGCAGACCTCTGATAGTTTCCAAATGTTTTTGATTCCAACGGCAGGGTTTTGGTACTTTTCAGCCTTGGTGTATTCGGTTCTGATTATGTTTGCTGTGAGTGGCACTGCAATATCAATTATGTATGCTTTCCGTTTATTTTTATCGATCAGTAGTATGTCTGGCCGGTTATAGTATTCTGTTTTATCGGTCATGACTGGCCTGTCCCAGTACAATATGGCCGACTGATTCTCGAGTACTGGGAATGGTGTATATTTATAATATGGCGCGGTTGACTGAATGAGATTATAATTTTGAGCTAACGTGGAGTGTATTATTTTGGCTACTTGATTATTCCGGGATAAGCAAGCACTGTTGGCCAACATGTTGCAGCTATTTTATCAATTCCATCTTTTTCAAGTGTTACAGGATATCTCCCGTGAAGGGCTTTCTCTTTCCATCTGTTAAGCAGGTCAGCCGACGTCGGTATTGATAGATCTGAGGATTCATGATTTCTGCCCAAATTCATGGGGGTGATGTTGCCGTCCATAGCTGTAATGCTCCTAATGTTTTGGCAATTGATGTTGCAAAAATATCGACGAATCTTGGACACTTGCTTTTTGCAAAGACGCTCAACATTTATCAGTCCTCTTCCCCCAAGGGCTCTAGGTATGTATACTCTTTCCGTGGCAGATTTTGGATGTAGCATACGAAATTTGGAGAGTAATTTTCTAATTTCGCGATCGATTTCTGCTAGGTTTGTATCGCTCCATTTAATAACGCCAAAGCTAAATGACAGCATTGGCACAGCCCAAGCATTTATTTCTTGAATTAAGTTTGGTGTTGAGGAGTTTTGTTATCCTGCTGATGTATTTTTGCTTTACGATTGCTTTTAAGTTGGTGTGATCCAACCCTGGGTTTTGTTGAAAACATAGATACTTATAATAGTCTTCTGGGGATAACATAGCTCTATGTTACATATGCTACTTGCGGCGAGTGCTGTCTTACCCCTATTCATTTTGAATATTCCACACTTATCCAACCCGAACCGCATGCCAATGTCCTCACTGAATATTTGTATGAATGAGGGATGACAAATGATCTTCTGACTGGGCAAACAGTTTTATATCATCCATATACATCAATTGGGTAACTCTGTCATTGTGCTGCTTCTTTACTTTGTAACCCGCTGAGCTCCTATTCAACAACTGTGATAATGGGTTCAGGGAAGACAAAACCATATTGGGTTAAGACTGTCACCTTGGTAAACGCCTCTGTTGATTTGGACGTTACCTAGCTTAACTTTGTCTACAAATAGCGTGGAACTCCACTGTTTCATCTAAGTAGTTAAATATGTACGTATTGCAGGGTTGATCTTATATAGGCCCTGCACCTTAAGTAACCAATCGTGAGGAACAGAATCAAATGCCTTGCTATAATCTATATAGCAAGTATACAGATTTCGTTGTTTTAGTTGGGCACTTCTAACTATTATGGCATCTAATGTTAGCTGTTCCTTACAGCCTTTCGATTTTTTAATGCATCCCTTTTGTTCATCTGCAAATATCTGGTTGGCCTCGCAGTGTTCATAAATCTTTGAACTCAAAATAGCGGTTAAGAGCTTATAAAGTGTCCGTAAACAGGTTATGGGGCGGTAAAGTATTTTGGAAGACTACTTGGGTCGCTAATAAGTCTAGAAAAGCATGTGGCTAAGGGCCCGAGTAGAACATGCATCTTCTTAATCCAGAATTTCTGAATCTTATCAAGACCTGGGCATTTCCAGTTGATTAGCCTCTTGACTGCCTCTTTGACATTATCGGTTGTGATTGAAACGTCCGGCATTTCAGTTAGTGATTTTGTAGAGTCTTGTATAGTAGTGAGCCAGGACGCTTGCTCATTGTACTTATGACTTATGCTCCATATGCTACTCCAATATTTATAAAAACTGTCTCGGTTTACATCTTTCGAAGTGGGGCTTATACCTTCTTTAAGGAGGGAGTTATAAAACGTTCTCTGACTTATTTATTTTTATTATTTTATTATTATTATTGTTTGCTTTTTTATATGTGCAAGGTCTAAAATCTCACGCCAATGACAACTGCCTCGTAGTGGTCATATCCTTTCCGCACACTTTCCAACACAACCAAGAGCCAGGAAGCTGCTCCTCAGGGAGAACTGACAACTTATTAGAGGGTGCCCAAATATCGGCTCGCCGCAACTGCCGTGTACTAGACGTGCTAATCAAGTCCTCGTTAACTTCGGCCCTAATTTGAATTGCATACTGTGGATATTAGCATGCCAGAGTCGCCCGACATCGATCCGAGAGCTGCCGCTACCGTCGGCTCTAGCACCGACGGTAATCTTCTGCTGTACTTGCACTTCTCCTGCGCCTTACTTCTGGTAAGGTAAACACAGACGTGGCGGGAGTTATTTCTCTCATTGAATCTCTCCGCCTTAATCGTTTTCACCTGAGACATTTTCTTTGAGAAGCGAAATTGCATGTATACAGAAGATCGTAATTTACCTTCAAGATTGTTTGGCTTGCTCTTTTTGCAGTTCCATATGCTCGACCCTCTTTTAGAGATACTTTTGAAATTTTGGCATATTAAGACGGGACACTTTCATAATATTTTAGACCTTAAGCTATCGACTTTTTTCTGGTACTTATACTTCTAGCTAAGGTAAACACAGACATGTCGAGAGATATTTCTTTCCCGGAATCTCTTCGTCTCGTCATTTTCAATGGTGAAATTGTACGTCTACAGAAGATTGTAACTCAACTTTGAAGGTCCAGATCCACAATAATAATAATAATAATAATAATAATAAATCGTCTTTATTTATAAATTTACATAGTATCGGCCGAAGTTTAGCTAAATAGCTACTCTTCCACTTAACCCTATTATTTTCATGGTTGTGAACCAATGTAAATACATGTAATTAACATGTATATATATACAGTGGCTAACCAAAGGAAAACAAAAATATTGTAAGACATAATCTAAAAATGTAAACAGATTCAACAACACGTCAAATAAAATTTTTCTGGCGGTTACTAATCTAAACTACAAACTACTACTTAATTATTACTACGAGTCATTTTTGATAGCAAATGCTGCTTGACACAAACTTTAAATTTAGTTTGAGATAAATTTTTGAATGCATCAGGTAGCACGTTATACAGTTTGACACAGTTATACCTAAAAGAGCGAGTAAATAAAGCCGTACGGTGCCGTGGAATATCTAATAATTTGCCATACCTGAGCATGCGATCTCTAACAGATTGCCTGAAAACAATTTTTTTGAAGAGGTATTCGGGAGTTCCCGTGATAATCAAATTATGAATGAACTTCAAGATAAGATACTTGTAAGAGCTATTAATATCTAATCATTTTAAACTACGAATACAGTGTGAAACATGGTCATATTTTCTTAAACCGTAGATGAGGCGACAGCACGAATTTTGAATCAGTTGAAGTCTGCGAACTGAGACTTGATCTAAGTAACGATAGAAAACTATAAGGCAGTAGTTGATTTTTGAGAGAACTAGGCTTTCACAAAGATGTTTTTTCAATTTGAAATTGATGAAATGCCTATTAACAAACAATGTTTTTAGTACAACAAAGCAGTTTCTTACTAATTTAGATATATGCTCACGAAAACGTAAATCCTTGTCAAGTAAGACACCCAAATTTTTTGCAAGATCCTCTTAAACTAAAGAAGTGTCATTAATCCGTACTGCCGTGTTATTTCTGATATTAATGATTTTGTTTTTTGGTGCAAAGAGAACAGCTTTAGATTTAGAGGCATTTATCGTTAAGGAGCTATGCTTGGAAAAACTAACAATAGTGGCTAAGTCACAATTCAACTCGTCAACAGCTGCTACACAGTCATCTGGATCAAAAGTTTTACATATTTGTGTATCATCCGCAAAAATCATCACTTCAGAGGAGCGTATCAGTTTACACATGTCTGATATGTAAATGGAGAACAATAGCGGTCCTAAAACAGAGCCTTGAGGGACCCCTGATATCACATTCTTATATGTCGAATATGAGTTGTCCAAATGTACCCTTTGCATACGATTCATGAGATAACTAGTAATGAACTTGATAGATGCTTGAGAAAATCCAATATATTTGCATTTTGAGATCAAAAGTGAATGATTGATAGCGTCAAAAGCCTTGGAGAAGTCAAGCAGTACAAGAGCTGCTGCTTGACCCCGATCCAAAGCCTCAACAATATCATCAGTCACCTTAAGCAGGGCAGTGGTGGTGCTATTCCCTACTTTGAAGCCAGACTGGTTTTTTGGAATTATGTTATTCTCAGAGCAGTACTCTTTCAATTGATCATGTACTATCCTTTCCAATATTTTCGATAGAATCGGAAGTAAACTTATTGGGCGCAAGACGGAATAAGCTGAAGGGTTATTAGTTTTTGCCAACGGAACAATTACTGCTTGCTTCCATGCAGAGGGAAAATAGTGAAGTTCCAAACAAGAATTAATCAAATGCGTTAAATATTTGCCAATCACAGGAAGACACAGTTTTATCATATTAGGCGTAATACCATCATGCCCACAGGCATTAGATTTTATTTTAAATAAATGCGAACGTATATCTTCCTCAGTGGTCATGACCAGATCAAACTAACAGGTATGTGGTTACGCTTCTTAGTCTGGATGTTCAAATTCCTTATACCCTTATATAAAGAAGATGAATTATTAGTTTCTTGTAAGTGCTGAAGATAACCAACCTTTTCTACGCTGTGATGCAAGAGCATAATTTCTCAGTTCTGTGTATTCTGTCCAGTTCTGATTTGTCCTATTGTGTTTGTATTTTATTAAAGCTGCATCCCTCTGCTTGAAAATAGCTCTTAAGTTTTGCATTAACCATGGAGCAAAGGGCTTGCTTACCCTCGCTGTACGTAACGGTGCATGTATATCAAACAAAGAAATTATAAAATCATTTAGAAATTCCACTTTGTCATCAATGTCTCGAATACAAATAATATCATTCCAGTTTATACTCAGTAAGTCGGCCATAAAGTTGTCATGATCAAAATTTTTGAAATCACGGTAAGTGACAATTTTTTGTGGGGTCTGATGTTTATCAAAAGATACTTCACAGTAAACCAACCTGTGATCGGTGAAGACATCTACATTTAGTGTACCAATATTATGACACTGTTCAGGAAAATTTACAAAAATAGGATCTAGTAATGTTATAGAAGGAGAACAAATTCTTGTAGGCTCGTCAATCAATTGTTTAAAAGAATATGAGTCGAAGCAATGAGATATTTTGTTACTCAGATTTAGCAAATTGACATTTACATCACCCAATATGATAATGGTCGTAAACAGTAGACAAATGCGATAAAAGTGTATCCAGAGTTTCAACTGCAGAATTGAGATTAGCCTTAGGAGGTCTGTACAACAATCCTAAGCCAACTGAGGACTACTTGAATTGAAGTTTCAACCAAAATTGTTCAATTACTGATGGATCATCTCCAATATAATCAGTTATAGAAATACGTTCACAATTTATATCATCATTTATATACACACCTATTCCGCCACCCCTACTGTCTCTATCCTTCCTATGAAATGTATAACCATCTATAGACAAAGTATCTGAAGGAACCATCTCAGTGAGCCATGTTTCAGTGAGGGCAAATACATCAGATCTTTTTTCTTTGATGAAGACCGACAGGTCAGTTAATGAAGGTACAAGGGAACGAATATTGACATGTCCAAATTTCACTGAGCTTACCTTAACCATAACCGATCCTACTTTTTAATTTAGAGATGTACCTTAAGTACATAGGGCAAGTCATATCCCTTGCTGAATGGTCCACTGCAATGTTTTCCTTCTTCCAATTATTATAATTAATTAATTATAATATTTGCAGATTTACATTCTTTTAAGCAATGATTTCCGGAACAAGAAGGGCACCTAGCAAATGCAGATCTGCACTGCTTATCAGTATGACCAAACACTGAGCACTTATAGCATTGCACAATTTGAAGATGATCGGTAACTGCACATCTCTTCCAACCGATATAGACGTATTCTTGCACCATTACTTTTTTCCGGACCTCCGGAGAAACCTCTAAGATGAGGTCACAGCCATTCCGCATTTTTAATTTGGTGATCACTTTTATATCCGAAGAATTGAAGGTATCCAAGTTGTTTTGACAAAATAGGCTACCTATTATTTGATCGTCACTGTTTAGATCCTCTGTTATTTCAACATTCTTCACACGAATGCGTGGTTTACGTTTTTTGGCCTCATCGACAACGTATTCGTCTCCAAACTGGGTTTGTAGAACGTTTTTGAATTTGTCCAAATTTGATTTTTTGTTGCAAATGACGGCAACTCCATTCTTTATCTTCCTTGTACTATTTATATAGACTTCCAAATTGGCAGGGCTTACTACTTGAGCCATTCTTTTGAAAATATCCTCAGAATTTCATTCAGAAGATTTTACCAGCAACACAGATGAGTCATTGTTGGTATACAATGCCTTTTTTAACACTTGGCTGTACGATTCTGCTGAAGCAGTTTTTTGCAGCATTCCACTATTACTCGATGACGTTTTTGTCGCATTCAGCTCCTTTTCGTACACATCAATTTTAAATTTATGCAACTGTGATGCATTCTCTAATTCCGTTACCAATTTTTCAAGTATGCATTTTTCGCGTTTTAGACATTCAATTTCCTTTTGTTTTAGACATTCACTTTTTAGCTTGTTTTTCTCAGCTTGTCCACCATTGTCGTCAACACAAATCGCTGCATATTCTGCGTTTTTACACATATCACAAAACCAAGCAAAATTATTAGATTTAGACAAAATTTTCAGGGCATAGTCCTTCACTGATATGCACTGACTATGGTAACTCTTTTTGTATTTTTTGCAGCACACTAACTTACTATTCACGATGAAATTATCGGAGCAACGCTCGCATACATGTACGTCATCCGCCATCTTTAGAGCGATGGAATGGAAATTTTTCATGATATTTTTGTCTCGTGAAATAAAAATCTTATGAAAAGTATTATTTTATTGTGGAAACAGAGTCTTGAAAAAGAAATACTCTAGTTTCATTCGAGCTTGGACTAGAACCATGATAGTTGAGTTGATAGAGCTACATGAATCTCATCCCAAATTGTGGGATTCCTTGTCAGAAAGCTATAAAAATAGAAATCTGAGAAAATCAGCCATGGACAAAACCGCTCATTTGGTGGAATTGCATTTAGCATTTGTGTGTCTCGTTTTTCTATTACAAACTTTAATTTGTCCAGCAGAAAACGATAATCAGCAGCGGGCATTCTAGGAAAGTTCTTATGACATTCCTGATCTTCCGTTCTAGTTGCTCTGATAATGTTTCCATTATATTATTTTCTCTCGACCCAATCTCTCCCAAAACATTTGTGTAGCCGCTTTTCTTCTATGCTTTTTTGTTGGCATCCTTGACCCACAGTTATTTGATAAAGTTCAGTAATTTAATGATGTGCCTTTCTCTGTTTCTCTCACGTTCCCTCACGTAGGTAAGTACTGTGGAAACAGCTGAGCCCAGAGACACACGGTCTCATGTGATAGCAAAAATTGTAAGTAGAAATTCTCATGTCCTGTGGAAACACAACCGAGATAAATTTCTCAAAAAACAGAAATCTCTTTAGATTTAGTCTCCTTCTGGACACTTAGTTCAAGATTCATTGGTTTGCTTCCTTTAAGGTTCACCATGCTCTACCTTTTTTTATTGCAACTTGTACTTTTACAAGCTATCCACCTTTCGCTCTGGTACTTCTATTTCTTTGAATTACTTCTAGCTATGCTAAAGACTGACGTCATAATAGTTATTCTTCTCAACCGCTTGTATGTAAGAAAACGTTAAAGGTGATGTAGAGATACTAAGGAGAAGCTCCAATAATTTGTTTCACAACTTAATATAAAGGTTTTTGTGGAAATTATCCATTTATAGGGTTCATCAAACCTGAAATTATTTCTAAGGTTGTCGACTTAAACGAGAAAGGACAGACAGATATGAAGAAGACCAGCCCATGTGCCAACTGATGCATATACCCACTTTTTCCTTTAGAGATGCGTTACACATTTTTAATCTCTTTTATTTATCATTCCAAATATAATTCATACACACACACACACACACATTTAGTCAATATCAATATATCTATTTCGTTAAATTGAACGTATCTGATTTTGAGTGTAGGTCAGCCATCAAAACATATATGAACCAATAACCGGAAGATGTTGATGAAAATAGATGAATCACTTAGTGGCGTCCATTTAGCAGTTATGTATGAGCTGGTGATTGCTAATAAATAAATTAACTACAAGTTCCAGTACGTCGAATGACAGGGTATCCCTAGGCTGTTTCAAATTAATGTCAAATCTACTGTTGAAAGACATTAAAAAATATATTGCACGTTTTACTACAGTTATCTCAAATTTCTCGGCACCTTGAAGGGTAATGATTTTCCGAAAATATTTCAGTGAATGACAATCACTGAATCATTGATCAATCCAACCAAGTTTTAGCTGCTTTATTCTTACAAAATTAATTTTTTTTACAATTATGATGGATGGGCCACACGTCGGTACATATCACACCCACCATTTATTGATATCAATCTAATGATGGCATGGTCTAAGAATTATCCCCGTATGTGCAAAAAATTCAAATTTTACTTTTTCGCGCCATAATGTTACTTTTCGTGCTATTCAATTTTACGGTTACTCAATCAAGTTAATAACAGTTTTGTTTAGTGTTAAATGTTACATATTATAATATCCCGTACCGTTACATTTTTAAGTTATTTTTGTTCTAATAAACCGTATCTTACTTAATTCAAAAAAAACAAATTTAGAAAATTAAAGACACTTTATCATTTAGTTATGAAAATGTAATATAAAAAAAATGTTTCTAACCTTTTGAATCATATTTAGCACCCTACAAAATAAAAAACCCTCTACTGTAAAATAACGATCCATACAGTTACTGGAATTTAGAATTAGACCATCGAGAATCAATAAAAATGATACTATAGCTATAGGTTTTTGCTTATTTCGTGATCAATGAGTGTTACGTTGTCATATAGAATTTCTCACTGATCTAGATTTTGAATATTTGAAATGGCCATGCGCAAGAACGAATAATAATAGATAATCAATCACCTCTTCTACATTGTCAAAAAGTTTTTGAACTATATAGAATCAGTCGGAGTATATTGAATATTCAGTGGCATTTTGTAGGGCTCTCACATGAATTTTTTGTAGAAATTTCTTATACTATTTGCTGATCTTAGAGACCACCCATACCCTTAAGATATTCTGCATACGCTTCTACAAATGTCGCTTTGACGTCAATATACTATACAGAGGAGAGTGGCAGAAAAAGGACGTCCATTTTGTTGTTGATTTAAAAAAATACGAACCAGAAGCATGTTTCAAAAGCCTGCAACGTTTATTTTGTAATACTAAGTGTCGTTTACTTTACACGTTTATAGATATAAAAGTTATTATTATCAAATAGAAGTACAACTAGTAATTTCCAAGACTCCCACAGAGCCGTGTTTTGACTGATGTGTGTCAAAAAACATTGTCAATCACCAATAATTAAGATTATATCCTTAAGCAATGGTACAGAATATATTTGAAACGTTCATAGTTTTTAAATGATAAGTCGCAGAAACCGCAGATGTGCACTTATTTTTCCGTCCCACTTTTTAGCTATTCTAGCAGACTTCATTCCCTTTTATGAGTCTCTCCCATAATCTTTTTTTTAACTGAATACAGATTTTAGCAGAATAGTGGATAGTAGATATCGACAGCTGTAAGTGGTCTGGTTTGCATAATTACAGCCAGAAATAAAATTTCATCCAAACATCTGAACTAACCAATTTCAGAAGAAATGCAAGCTTCGGATCTTACCATTTGAGAAAATATATAAGCTTTTTCCATTATCAAAAGACATAACGATGGACGAAGTGTGCACTTCATTCCGCCGTGGTAGATATCTACTATTTACACTTAGCAACAACGAAGTATCAGAAAAGGTAGTCACTGAGACCAGGAGTCCCCTTATGAGAAGATAATCCGGAGCAGGTTTTTCTATACAGGGTGGCCCATCCATGTATGGTCGGAATATTACTCATTAACAAATACATTTTGGGGAAAAATATTTATGGCATGTTATACATGACATTTGAGGGCACATTTCTAAAATATTGGCAATTATACAATGTCCCAATTTTGACCTACATATCAAAGGTGTGATTTTTAAATGGAATGCCTCAAATTTTATTGCATATTTGGATAAACCAATACAAAAGACGAAGATTGGCTAACATACTATGGAGTCTGGTAATTAGCTACTCAGATGTAAGGTGTTTTGTCCAGAAAAATTTTGTATCAAAAAAATCTAAACGCCTCAGCTTTTATCTTATTTGTTACTTTTTCGAATTTTCATTTTTGCTCATACAGGGTGCTCAAAAGCGCGAATTGTACTTTTTCTCAAAAATTTCAAATGCATCACCATGTATATTTGATCACTAGATTTTGAGTTATTAAGATTTTAATAGAACAACACTCTAAAATTAAGGGAAAAAATCACATAGTCCATGGAAACAAAAGACAAACAGTGGGGTAGTTCCATATTGCCACTAAGAGTTTTCAGATTTGCCGTAAAAACAATCAGAACAGTATAAATCAGCTGCAAGCTAAATAGAGAAAAATACCTATAACAACAACATAAACAAACAACTATCACTACTCAAGACCTGATCTACAAAAACTGCTCAGAAATATCTCCATCATGCTGAATACAGAACCACCAACTGATTCGCCTCATTGGTGACTCTTGGATTATATATACCTTTTTTACTGTATTCCACTGCTGCACTTCGAAACGTTCTCGCTGGTGTAGAAAATGTTTCCGGACTTGGATATCGCATATTAGGGTACCGTTGCTTATAAATGCGAAATGCTAGGAAACTATTTCTTTGGGCTTCGCCCAAAACGAACAAAAATAGCCATAAAAACCCTTCTGTGTCTAGTTTCAAAAAGAATCTTATAAAAAATTGAATCCAAACTTGCACAAATATACAGGATGATGCAATTGAAATTTTTGGGAAAAACTACAATTTGCCTGAATGTGCAAAAATTAAAATTCGAAAAAGTAACAAATAAGATAAAAGCTGAAGTGTGTAAGTTTTTTTGATACAAAATTCAGCACTATAAATTTCAAAATGGCGAACTGAGGGGTTGCCGAAGTGGGGGGTTTTTCTAGACAAAACACCTCATATCTCAATAGCTAATCACCAAAACCCCACAGTATGTTATATCAGTTTTCTTCTTTTAAATTGGTATATCCAAATATGCAATAAAATTTGAGGCATTCTATTTGAAAAAGCACAACTTTGATATGTAGGTCGAAATTGGGACACCCTATATAATGGTCAATATTTTACAAATGTGCCCTCAAATGCCATGTATAACATCCCATAAATAGCTGTTCCCAAAATGTATTTGTGTATGAGTAATATTCCGTCCACACATGGATGGGCCACCCTGTATACAGGGTTGATCTAAGACTGATGAGAAGAACAATTTTCCAGGGACAGTTCGACGAAATGGTCTACACATTTTGGTTCACCCTGTATATAAACACGCATTAATAGTGCATATGTACACCACCCCATTCTAGTCAATTTTACAAGCAATTATTGAGGTCAATGGCGCTTCCTAAATACGTAAATTTTGCACATCCGCATATCTAGAATAGTCGAACACAGCAGAGCATAGCGAGCGATCGATGATTCGGCTGCAATTTGGAGCCAGATTGTCGGAGCCCTCTGATAGTCGTATGTTTACTTATTTTGCAATGGAAAATCTTCCGCGACCCGGAAGGAGCCTCCGTATGTCTCCGAATTTTATGGGAACTGCCGGAAGCGTAGCTCAGGGGGAAGGGGTGTGTACTGAAGAGCCTAACCTAAATACTCTAGATGCAATGTAAAGTAGTGATACTTAAGTACAGGATAGCAAAAATTAAAAACCTCACTGTACATCAAGAACTATTGGATTACCTAACAAATGTTCAATTATAATATAAGAGGAGTAAAAATGTTGAATAACCATCACACAGCTTGGCGGCCATTCTTAGATATGGCAGCAGAAGTACCATGATTTGGACCTCGTAGTCTTTTTCTTTATACAGGGTGATTCACAAGTCGTGGCCAAAAATGAATCATCATACACAGGACCGAATTTTGAGCTGGGTCTCCTATGTATCATTTTTTCCTGGAGAGCTTCATGAAAAAGAAAAAGAAAAAAAAACAATTTTCTAATACCTTCCAACCCGTCAACTGGAATGAAATGAAATTTGATATGTGGACTTCGTCCACATTCAAAGGTCTTTACTTAAAATTAACATGCAACAGTGGTGGAGATACAGTGGATTAGTGGCATTATTTTTCGAAATAAAGATAGTTCGCCACTATTTTTTTAAAAAACACGCAATTTTCCAAATTTTACCTTCAATTTGCTATAAACAAATACTCTTGTGTTTTTTCCTAGAGTCCATTGTTTTCGTAAAAATAAAAAAAAATAGATAATCAAAGCTTTACTTCAATAAATTTTCATTCTGACGGATACAAGTGCCTCATCTTTTTAATAAAGTAAAACGTATGTGGCTTGAATTTGATGAAACGCATTATCTATTCTTTCTTGTAACTGATCAACAGTACTAGTTTGTTCAGGATACACTAGTTGCTTAAAAAGCGCCCCACAAAAAGAAATCCATTGGGTTCAAATGAGGAGACCTCCCAGGACAATGTACGGTTCCGTTTTTGCCAATCCGTCGTTGTCTAAAATGATTATTTACCCATGCGGTTATGACACGACGAACATGCGGTGGGGCACCGTCGTGCTGATACCACGTTCGTACTTTTGTTGCTAACGGAACATCATCTAACACATTTTCTATGTAATTCTCTAGAAAAGAAATGTGTTTGCACTTAAATGTTGTGGCAATACGTGCATAAACAGTTGGCCATTGAAAATGCCGCAACAGATATTTCTAGAAAATCTGTGTTGAAACGAGTGGATTCTTATAGAACAGGGACTTTCTAACTACTATATATGTTTATTATGAGAATTAATTAAAAATTCAACCCAGTCAATAAAATCTGCATTTTTATTTTGCATTTGCAGTAACCACTCACAAAAATTTCGCCGTTGCACTTCGTCGTCGGGCTGCAGACATTTTGCCGATGGTAAGGATGTAAAACTTTTCGACTTAAAATTCTCCAGGCAAGACTTTGGGCACATGGTAACTGGGCTGCAATCCGCCTAGTACTTGTACTAGGATCGTTCATTAATCATTTCCAGTTCCCGCACAGAAGAATAATATTGGCGTACCCATCATGCTAAATTCTATTTCACAACACTCAAAAATGGAAACAATAAACTTTTGCCTTGACAAAAAAAATGGTAGTAGTAACGATAACAACCGCATAATACATAACTTTGACATGCTATCGCCCAAGAAACGTTAAACTGGTACCAAGGCCATTTTATTTTGAAACTAATTGTATCTCGGCTCTTCATGATCCAATTTCTCTTATTTTTATTTTTACGAAGGCAATGCAAAACACAGTGGCGTTCTATTTTTATTTGGAAAAATAATGCCACTAATCCTATGCCACATTCGACAGTAAATGTTGATATCTGCATTCCGTCAAGATATCATTTCTCAAAACCCGAGCATCAAAAACTCAGTTCACTTTCAATACATCGCCAATTGCACTTTAGTTTGCTTGCAAAAACCGCCAAGTGCGTGTGACCAATAGGAAAGTCGTATTTTTGTCTCATGACCGTGTGTTTCGATTCACAGGGCTTCGTGAGGACAGAATAAAAATTCAATTGTTTCAACAATGCTTTCATTCTGGCTTATAAAATATGCCCGGTCCATCTAAAAACAATTGAATTTGTCTTTCATATAGTAGCCCATTCGTTCATGCCTCCTGGCCGGGTTTTTGGTCTCATTGAATGAGTGATTAAAAAAATACAACTAGCTGTGAACCAGGAGAGTATTACAACAGTATAGAAGAATATTCAACAGTAGATAAAGGTTTTAGGAAAAGACTGGCATGCCTATGACTGGAAAGCGGCTATTTAGAATAATATTATCAAACCGCTCGGAACTTGGCACTTTCAATTCAATCCAACAAGATTTTTGATAACAAGAGACCATAGTCAGAATAATGCTTTAATTCAAGGAGAAGCACACTATCGCACAAATTTAGGATTGGCTAGAAGTGTCTGCAAAAAAGGCAAACAAATATTGTCCATCGCACAAAACAAACTACTCTCTGGGTGTACTGTTAATAATGACAAGAAACAATCCATTCAAAGTTTGTTAACCAAGCATTTTGGTTCTGATTGGAAATCTTTGCAAAATCTGACATTCTATAAGGATGCAATGGAGAACAGTATAATCCAAGCAAATTTACCAGGCTCTTCTACAATGACAGAAGAATTCATCTGTGACCAAACCCCTGAGGATGACACACGATTTGTTTAATTATATAGTTTGTGTTTTTGTAGTTTAAATTAGCTTATAAGTTGTTAGTTTGTTTAGCTGAAGTACACTGTGTTACTTTTGTGTGACCAAAATCTACTACTTGTACCTACTTTTCTAATATAGTTCGTTATTGAATTATTTGATTCTAACGAACTATCTTTACATTTATGACTGTTTCATTTAACTAAAACTAATTTACCTAAAACACTCGATTTTGGCTGAAAAACCCGCCATTTTTCACACTTATTTTCAAAAACCGCCAACTGCATTTTATTTTCCTTATTTGACAGTGCTAATGCTCTCTTAGTTGTAATACGATGTATCAATAAACAGTATCCACATCATTAAAGTAAATTCATTTTGTGGACAGTATTAGGCAAAACCGTTTTCTTCGTTTTTCTTAGAACTGTATAGTTTGCACTTGGCGGGGTTTGCACTTAGACGGCTCATTTATAACTCAACAATTACTCATTATAATGTTATAGAATCTCATATCAATCTTTTTTCCTTGGAGGTGTCTATCTTAATGTGGTTTCTTTTACTAAATGGAATAATGTATAATTTATTACATATTTGGATAGACCTTACAAAGAGAAGAAGATTGGTATATCATTCTATAGCCCTTTGATGATTGGTTTTTAGGTTATAAGCGTCTCAATGTACAGAAGAGCTCAACTGTAATAACTTGCCAGTTCGTCGTTTTGATGGATAGTTATTAACTTGACCCTTAACTAAGTAGCAGTGACGATTTTTTTTTATAGCAATGTACGAGTACGTAATGAGCTCTAGGTGCCCTCGCATTGCGCCGTGTATGGGCCAGGCAAGCAGGCAAGCTCATTTTAAAATGCTATTTTAACAATCCCATTCTGGAACATCGTCAAGTGATCTATTCGTTCTTTCGTCCGTGACTGCGAGGGGTTTGCTCGATGTAGAATAAGTTTTCAGCAGACGTCAATAATGACCATTAACTCGTATTCGGGACGGTCGTCGAAAACGCCACGGTCGCGTCGAACCGATTATCCGGAATATCCAATGGCGTAGCTTAGAAAGCTTGTTTTCATAATCAGTGCTAACAGGATAACAAAGTACGGATCTGTAATAAGAGTTTGGGAAACTATTTGATGGAATATTTTTTGCATTGATAAAACTCATCATGTTCAACAATGTGGATAATGTGTGAAAAACTATGAGTAGGTTCGCCAATCGCGATACTACCAAGTTCAATGTGCCACTTGGAATGAGAGTTGCAACTTTTTTTATGAAATGAATGTATTTTAGGAAACAAAGATCACTTTGACCGCTCTTTGGAAGCATTCTCACGACTGAACGGTATTTTGATACGTATGTCACTTGATTTGTCAGTTTTCAGCTTTCAGATATAAAATAAAAAAACGAATAAAAATGCCAAGTAGAGATTTAAACGAAATTTCACCCAAATTATAGCAAGAAATTAAACTCTGGTAATTCAGTTGTTACATTTCCCTTCTTTACATCCATTTTCTCCTGTGTTCATCAGTTTTGGAATTTTCTATCATGATGTTCTCTGTAAGCTTCATTTGAAAAAACATCTGTGCTCAAACCGGGCAAAGCAAACACCAAACATTGGTGCCAAGGTATTTGGCATATAACTTGATCAAAAGTGGAGCATACAGGTATTTTGGTTATGATGAAAAAAATGGCAGACCACTCCGAGAGCGCTCAAAGAGATCATCTTCGTTCAGTAGAAAATTAAGTATTAGTACAGTAGCGTTGTGAACGGGATCATTATGTTTTTTGATACATTACATGACATATACATTATCACAAATAACAGAAAAGTCATGTCACTCATTTTCCAGTGTATTATAATTTTTGGGCACTTGATTTCAGATCTGCATCTCGAATGTAATACATATTCATGTTCCATGGTGTGCTATAGGCCGTGAGTGGGCTTTAATTTGACGTCGCGGGCTATAATTTCCCATCTTATGCCCTGGATACATAAATTACTTTTGTGTAGCGTGTGAAGTTATATCACCATTGAGCCCAGAAAAACTGTCTAAAAAGCGAAAGATATGGCTAAACTTGCATAAGTCTCTTTACGTGGCTAGATCCTTACCCTCCGAAGATGGACAGATGAGCCTGACAACATTCAGAGATACTGATCGGTAAAGCTATATTACTAGTTTGTTCAATGGAGAGTAGACCGTATCTAGTCTAGCACCAGAATCGACGACATCTAGCAGCCATAGTGGTGCGAACTGGAATACAGTTCCAGCATAGAGCCTTGCTGTTTTCATTCTCGCAGTGGTCGATCTTGGCAATAGATTGCACTTCGTGTTATCTTGTTTTGATAGACCTTATACTGTGGATAGAGCTATACTACGTAGCTTATACTACTATTTTCTGCCGGTTTTAACAGAGGTAACTGCTAGTATGGCTCAAATAAAAAATCTTAGCTCCAAGGAACTGCATACTAGTGTTTGCAGATCACGTCATGGTATGAGCAAGTTGTGTGTGGCTGAATCAGACCAGAAAGCCACAGTTCATGCAATCTGGATGCTCCACCGATTTTTTTCACTTTACCATGAACATTGTTATAGCTGCTTATATCAAAGAAGCGCAGTGACTTAGGGTCTAATTGAATTTCTGTATTAAAATCAAATTAAAATAGACTCCTGCGGGATTAATTCCAATTCCATATCAAATTTTAGACCAACCTAGTTTCGTCTTTGTAAAAAAGTGGCATTTCATTTCACATTCCCTCATCCATAAGTCAGTTTTCAATAAGCTAGTGAGCGGTGACTACTCACAAAACAGGCGAGAATAGTAATATAATACCAATCCATATGTTTATTGATGTCCTCTTCTTTAATTGTAGGTTAACTGTAATTTTACTGCCAATGAAAAGGTAACTCACAAAACGTGTTTTTGAATCTCAGGTTTGTCCTAAAACGGTAACTTTGACCAGGAGCCTATCTGCCGGTCGATCAACCTATTTTGGGACGAGTTATCACGGATGCACGAAGACTAGAGATAAGTGGTTATGCTACCTATGTAAGAGCCAATGATGGTGTGGCTCTCGATAATCTAGTGAGTGTAAAACACATCGTAGAGCGTCTGCGTATTGAAAATGCTGCAATTTCTATGAACATAGTATAAGTTGTATATACATAAATAGCTTAGTACATCCTTTATTGAATCTATTGAACTCTTAATAATAGTTTTAGGGATTTCATAAATGCCTGCCGAATATTTCAGTTATTTCCTACTTATCTAACCTCATCTGTAGTTAATGAGAACAGAGATACATACTCCTATATTACAATAAATTTTTTTGTTTTCTCATTTATAACTATGTGCAAATCAAAGCTCATGTTTTTCTTATTTCTTAATTATATTTCGCCGTACTGTTAGGGAATATTACATATAGATACTGAATAGCTGAGAAAGAAAGATATAATCCGAGTGAAATTATACAATCAATAAACTATTAAATTTGCCAAAAGAAAATCATTGAAAAGGATTTGGCCTAGGAATGGGCATCCTATTATCAATGAAGAGAAGTTCAAATTACTGATAAGTGATAAATAGAAAAAAAGGTTACGTGATTTTGGCACGTGACAACTTGCACAAATGTCCTTCTGTCTGGGTGTACCCGTTGGCGAAATCTGTCACGGTAAATTTGAGCTGCAAGATTTGAATTCTGACGAGCTTCACCGTAAACTGACAACATATCGACGAACTCTTGATACGAGAACATTTTAAATCAAGACGACGACGTACGCGAACGAAAACACAACAACATACTAACCACTGTTACCGTTTGAGATCGATTGCTGGTTCGATAAGAGTGATGTTAACCGACGCGCTGTGGTCATGTGTGTTTTAAATATTCAATTTAATGAAACTTACTTACTGACTACAAATTTTTGCTTAACTTCGAAAAACTTAATTCCATTTATTTGTTAATTAGGTACCCAATTTGAAAGCGTTTTAGAATAGATTATAAAAACTAGTAAGATTGTGGTCGATATAAAGCACTTAAAGTTGTAAACTATAAAGCTATTTAGACAAAAATCTATTGATTTTTGGACCATGGGTCATATGAACTTTTTGACTTGTTTTGCCCCCCCCCCCTATTACCCATTTCAATAATGACTACCATAACATTTACACCCTGTAGGTACAGAGATTTTGTTCTATCGTCCAGCCATATTTGTCAACATCGAAAGTTGCATTCAAATCCTACAAAGTCAAACGTGAAAGACTTACGAACGAATATTCTCACACAAGAGCCAAGGTCATGGGTACCCCTCTGATAGCCAACGATGACTTGACTTGATCCTGCAAAATGTGTTCCTCACCTACGGAGTGACAGAGATAGTTAGACGATCGAACCATATGATCTAACAAAAAAACTCGTTTGAATTCAGATCGATCATTAAGCGTAGTCATCTAGCCTGGAGCCAGTTATCCCTGACTGAGCGACTCCATAAAATTCAGCATCATCGCCGCGTCGTCGGAAATATCGTCCAGGAGTCCGGGATCTGGGAGTCCGGGAGATTTTACGATACACAAAAGGAGCAAACAAAGGCGGCGACTGTCTGGCGCCAATCGAAACATTTGTTGATAGTTTTTGCTGCCGCTGCAGACGCGGCGCCACCGTTGCGCCATTGCCGACGAAATTTCAGATGAATGTCCTCGTTTTGAAGGATGTGCGCTGGATACATTGACGGAGGTGGAACTGGGAAATGGAGAAAAGGAATATGGAATGCTGACTTACTCGTCATGAGGGTGTTCCATTTAAG
Organism: Acanthoscelides obtectus; assembly: GCA_963669975.1. NCBI lineage: Eukaryota > Metazoa > Arthropoda > Insecta > Coleoptera > Chrysomelidae > Acanthoscelides > Acanthoscelides obtectus. The sequence continues at coordinate 31,436,168 of CAVLJG010000005.1, forward strand.
TCTCTGCACCTAAATTCTAGGAAATAAGTTCGAAATAACAAATGTAGTGGTAAAATAATTGTGTCACTGACAATGACCTTGTCCATGACATTCAAGAACATTTCATGGTCAAGTAAAAATTTTCTAATGGAACCTCCCCTCTTTGACGTCCGAATGTCACCTTGGTAATGACCTTGCCTATGACTCTCAAGGTTATTCAAAGGAAAAATCGAGACATCGAAAGCGATTTGCTCTAGCAATAATTTTCCATAGCACCCAACGATGACCTTAACCGTGATGTTGACCATGGCTTTCAAGGTCAACACAAAATTCCCTAGAGAAACCTCTGTTTTTTATACTGTAAATGGAAAAAAATTTACTTCTGAATGAGGTCAAAGTTACATACAGACATTAAATTTCCTGCTTTTCCCGCCTCCCGAATAAAAATGACAGATCTTATTTGAAACTGCTGGCTTGACCTTGAATGTTACGGTCAAGGTCATGGTAAAGATCATAATCAAGGCCATGATGAAGTGTGACGTTGACCTCTTTTGGATAGATATACATTTTCGATATACGCATGCCTGTTAGCTCAACGAAAGCTTGTCTGTCTCTCTCGAATGCTAAAGGATCAGTGGGCGATGATGCATGTGTACATGTGTGCGCCAATAGGCTAGGTTGCAATGTTGTCCAATCTGTTGAGACTATGGACTAACTGTATGAGACTGACTATCATGATCCGCATGGGTATCATGTAAAGAACCTATAAGACGTCAAAGAAAACCTATATGATGTCATCTTGCAAACTAGGTAGTTTTTAGGGCGCAGACAGTCATTCCACGTTTGCTCACCAGGATCATTGTGAACGTCCATCTAAGGAGGAATCACTCAACTAAACTACACGCAACATTGGTTGCATATGTATTGTGAGGCCAAATGATCCGTGTCTGTAGTTTTTATCTCTGAGAAGAAATTTGTTTGAATAGCAGGGTCGCATCTGGATGATTATGTGTATTGGTCTGCATGTGTATAAAATTAGTGATATTTACTGTGTGAGAAAATCATTACTGAATATGCTGCCAATGAAGTATATCTATTGGCTGTGCCCGACGAGTTGTTTTTATGTGGTGCTTTCTGGAGAGGTTATGTTCAAAGTTATAAATTACGAAAAACTGAGGAGAACTACGGGAAATCATCACTGCGCCCGCGTTGTGTGTAATTACTGTTAGCATGTATATGGCTGGTAATTCGACAGTGTATGTTACAGTGAATTTGATTTTTTCTTATCTCTCATTTTTGAATCCAGCAAATTTGTATATGTAATTTCCAGAATGGATATGAAAAAATGGATACGCAACTAATTTCTAGCTTTGAATCTAAATTAAGTGTATTTGAGACAAGAGCCCAATGTAATTATCATCAACACATACAACTTACAGCTTAGACCTCCAGAGCCAAAGATTGATGATGACATGCCTCACGACGTTTAGGCAACACGTACAACTAAGTGCTAAGTTAACATCTTGTAGAAAAACATACACATACACTACATAATGTCAAAAAAAGTCGGCATAATGTCACTTTTCAAGATACGTGATACCCGAGCCGTTTAATTTCTTTGGTTGTAGCCCACTTTTCTCTAAGAGGGCCGAGTTAATTACGAATTGATGATAGCGTTGCGTAGGAAGTGCAGGGTCAATCTACTGACTCCATTTTTTCCATTCCAAATACGGTTGGTAATAGCCATATTTAATAACAATATACCTCAAATACCTTAGTGTGACGAAAGTTAGTCAACAAAAGATGTAGTAGATACTATTGCATTGATTTCAGTTGTGTTATGCTTAGTGATGGTATCCTCCAATTTTGTTCTCGGTGCTTACGAAAAGATATGGAGATATCAAAAACAGACAAAACGATTGCTGAATGAATAACATGGGTATTGCTTATGCAACGTGAACTTCCATGGCCACGTGATTATTTTGTGCGGCCACATAGGTCTGAGTAAATTATTCGTCCCTGAAGTGCACGTGCCCTAACTAGCTCAATTCAGCAAGAAAGACTTTTGTCTGGTACGTAATTAGGCATAATAATCATCAAATCGTATTCAGGCGTCGAGGCGGCATATATAAGAGACAGAGGCGTAGCATGCACATACACACACACAAGCTCTAAAGCTCTACTGCGATGTCTTTAGAATGTTTTACGCATATTCTATCCGTGGGCAAGACAATCTTTTCAAAGACCACATTCGTGTCTTTGGAGAAAGTTGCATATATACGAGTACATAGACTGTTGAAGATACACGTAGAGTTATTGGTATATTTTTATCACAAACCAGGAAAAGATTACGTTAACTGCGTTACATGTTCCTGGGGATATGTGACAACAAAGGAATGGCGTTAGCGGTAGAATACTCATTTTATAGATGTTTTAGTGTTTGATAAAATTTTTTTAGCTACTATTCATACATTTATGAATCAAGAGACATGCTACTTGATATACAAATCCTCAATTTGCATTTTTGATCTCACTATACTCCTATCAAGGTATGTTGGGTAGCAATTACAGCCTATTCTTTTTTGCCTTTTGTGCATTATAATAAAGCTGTGTACAAACAACTGTAATCATTTAACGTGATCGCCATATAATAAGTGGAGCAACATAATATTTCCGCCAGATGAAGTTAACTATAATGTTACAAAAGTATGCCATTGCAACAGCCTTATACAGGAAGATTTTGCCCTCGAGAAAAAAATGTTACATACGGGGGATGTCCTTTAAGTTTTGAGCGCGGATCGAACGTCAGTATTGAATCTTAACCTCACTCTTTCGTAAACTTAAATTCAAAGTTTCACAACAATACGTACAGTGTTCTCACTACAGTGAATTTTTAAGTGTCACCAAGTCCTTAGAAAAATGGAACTCAACCGAGAACATTTTCGCGCCATAATTTATTACTTTTCGGCAACGAAGCACCACATCAGTTTCCCGTTGGTATGGCGAATTCAAACGTGAACGGGTGAGTCTTAGCGACGATTCCAGGGTGCGTGCACCAAAAACGGCAGTCACAAAGGAAAACGTCGATGCTGTGCGCATTCAAGATGGACATGTGATATATCGCGAGATTGAGGCATCCTTGAAGATCTCAAAGCCTCAATTCAAAAAATTTTACATGAAGAATTCGGAGTAAGAAAATTAGTTTCTCGTTGGATACCTCACCTGTTGACTGAAGAGCAGAAAGCAGCCAGGGTTAATTGGTGTCAAAAAACGCTTGACCGTTTCAATTCCGGAAACTCAAAAAATCTGTACAGCATTGTCAGTGGTGATGAATCGTGTATTTACTGTTATGAACCAGAAAATAAACGACGGTGTGCTGTTTGGGTGTTAAAAGGTGAAGAAAAGACAACAAAAGTCATCCGTTCTCGAAGTGTTTCGAAAAAGGTGGTCGCGACATTTGTATCAAAAGCGGGTCATATTGCAACAATTCCTCTTAATAAACAAAGAACTGTTACTGCGGATTGGTATACCACCATTTGTTTGCCAAAAGTCATCACCGAGCTTCGAAAAATCAACCCCGAAAGAAGAATCATCCTCCACCAAGACAATGGAAGCTCGCACATAGCCCAAAAAACAAGGCAGTAGTTAACGGAAGAAAACGTGGAATTATTGGACCATCCTCCATATAGTCCCGACCTAAGTCCTAACGGTTTCTTTACTTTCCCGAAAATTAAAATCAGACTGCAAGGTCAAAGGTTCCAGTCACTAGAAGAAGCAGTTGATGCATTCAAAAATGCCGTTTTGGATCTGCCAGCAAACGAGTGGAATAAGTGCTTCGAAAATTGGTTCGAGCGCATGCAGATGTGTATTAATCTTCGTGGAGAATACTTCGTAAAACAATAAAGTCATTTAAAACTTCCTACCGTGTTGTTTTATTTCCATATGCAAAACTTAACAGACATCTCTCGTAGAAGACCCCCCTCAAAATGCAGTCATGTGATTCATGAACTGAGATACCATACGCTGGGGATATGTAACGTATCATACGTCAGGTTTGGAAATACTTCTCCCGCAGTTACGCATGTTACGTTCTATGTTTTTGAGGCTCATTTAAATTCGACTTTGATTATATTCAAAATTTCAAAACATATTAATTTTTTTTTATATATTCCAACTACCACGAAGGCCTAAGGCCTAAGCACCCATTGGGTACCGTGGGGCTATGTGGGATACATGGGAAAGGGGGGACGCCACACAGACTCTGGCGAGGGAACACGTGTGCATGCAACATGCACACATTCTGGCTCCGCCTACGAGAACCGCAGGGTGGTACCTCCGCGTTCGACAGTCAGAGGCCATCTACCACTTACGGACAATCACAACATCCATAGCCAAGAGAAAAATTTCTCCTGGGACGGGACTCGAACCCGCACAGCGCACGGCGACTGATCAGGAGACCGAACAGTCTACTACTGCGGCCACCGCTGCTGCCTAAATAGAATCTATCTTAGTATAACAACTGACGGTTAATTATGTTCGGTTACGTCAGAATCTCCATTCTATTTCAATTTTCCAAACATCGCTTGTCTCCTGAGCGAAAGAAGTAATTAAGCTCTCAACACTGCTGTTTTTATTTCTACACCTTTTTTTGGAAAATAATTAAAATATCAAAAATAGAACAATCTAACTGATGTAAGACGAAAACTGTCACTAGTAGATTCTGTATCTCACACCCAAAAGCAGAGAAATATTCCGAAGTAAAATCAGAATACGGTCCTGCATGCGAGTCTATTAGTTGCAGAAGTAACATCTTGAGCAGATCCATGGGAGGTTCACTGCCTTAATATACTGACGCAAACAAAAAAGGACCTGTCGTCTAATTATTGCCACTGATATTATTAATGAAGGAAAATTATGGTAATTTGTAATGAGCATATCTGCCGTTATAGTATAATGTATAACTTCATGAATTCATTCTGGTTGTCCTTAAGCTAATAACATAAATAAAGCATCGTCATCGATGCGAGTAATCGTTCCCTTCCTAAAGAATATGTACATATATTTAACATTTTTTTCGGTTAAATAAGCAGTAAGTAAATGCATTTAAACTAATAGTGTTCTTCAAAATATAGACCAAACATCAAAGTTTTATGCGAGTACATCTGCGGTCCACACGTCTCTGTGAACATGACCAACCGCATATAACGTTGTTTCATATGGCAATAACTGTTATTCAATGTATCAGGGGCATGGGAGTGTCATTTTTCGGCATATGGGCCGCACTTGTATCAGGCTTTGGTGAACTGTTTGAAGCTATTGGCAGGTGCCACTTTGCGCACTACATAGAGAGTTTTTTAGTATACCCGCTCGTTTGATTTCCGTTTTCCTCGTTCTAAGGCTCAAACTAGCGTGGAGGAACATTGTAAGCGGTTGTTTGTGGTTACAAATGTGGGAAGCTTGCACGTGTAGTTCAGCCAAAACCTGTTCATTTGGACACGCTGTTTCAAGCTGAAACTTCAATTTTCTCAAAAACTGACGTACAGTTATTATAACGTCACTTTTGTTATCTGTCATCTTCGAAGTCATTATTGCCAACGATCAACTGTTAATTCCTTGTATAGTAGTCTCCACTCTAAAGTTCATCCTAACTTGAAATATGTTATAACAAGAGTGAAATTACGGATGCGAGTTGATGGTAGTTCCTTATTCATCAACAGATTGCGAAGTAGCATAAAAATATTGCGGTAGCCTTTCTTTCATGAGTTTTTAAGTATGTGAATAAAAATATGGCTGAAAAAACTCAACCACGATAAGCGCTCAGCTTTGTACCAGCAATATCAGTGCTCATCAAATTTGTGGTCAAAATACGGATGTTCCGATCAGATGACGTCATGCGCGAAACAGCTACTTTATCAGATTATTTTTTATTGGGAACGCAGACGTATTCACCAGTGAAATTAAAAGCTGCGTATTACAGATGGGATTGGAAAGGCTAGTTGCTGTATGTAGTTGACATTTCGGAGTGCACAATTTGTTCAGTAATACATGGTGCGTTTCAAGAAAGGCCTTTATACAGGGTGTCCCCAATGTTCCCCTTACGGATCGTACAGGTCAGGCAATAATAAGCACGTTTTTTTAGTAACATATAGGTATATCAAAACTTTAAGATAACTGAGATATTACGTTCCAACTCTCCCATAATCCCCTCTTACGTCAAACATATGATGTACTGAGAATATCTGAGTCAGTACCCAAACCAGGCGTCGCGGGATGTCTAGGTTAACCTAGTTTATAAACAAGTCGCAATTGAAAACCGAAATTGGCACATTCCTAGCGCAATAACGTAGTTATCGAAATGAGCATCTTCAAGATCATGTTGCTACTCCGCGAGGGTTCTCTCAAGGCATCCGTCGATCTCGATATTTCGTCCCGTCGGAGCTGCATAAATATCTTTGTTTATATCATGAAAGGCCGGCTGGTTGAACACAGTTGAAGATCTAGACACCCGTGTATTTGAATTGATCAGCGACAAACAAAACGTGTGACAAGGCAGTACTTGAAATGCCTTACCAAATGTGTGAGAATTTTTCTTCATTTTTTTACGTTTTCGGTGTTGCTTTGGCGCAAAGTAGCTTTTGTATTGGAAACATAGTTCACTCTGAAAAGGAAAGTCGCGACTTTCAGGAAACCCTGTATTTTATAATCAATTCGTCAAGTCCGATATCTCTGCGAATAATCCTTTATGTATAAACCGGTTTTACTGTTACAGAATCATCCTGACTTTGCGCGATAGATTGTCGTGGTTGGTTACTGATACTTCTGTACCGTTCTGCGGTTATTTTCTGTGCAAAATCGAATGGGGCTTGAAGCATTAGTTTTTCTGTAAATTTCAATGAATTACTTTGTGATATCATTGGCAGGGCTTGATTGTTGCATCCCTGGGGAGCATGGGGAGGACATAGGTCCTCCTGCCCCCTCCTAATGGGCGTGCCCATGCCAGGTGCTAAGGCACTGCAATGGAAAGTAAATTAAAACTGCCTGCGCAAATGAAAAACTAAAGTATCTGGTGAAGTGATGTGAAGTCCGTTGTCTTCAAAACTTGGTTGGGATCTGTTGATACCGTCAGATCGATTTAAATATATAAATATACCTGAGATCCTTTGTAATCATGTGAACCCTTGAGGTTTTTTGGCCTAATTGAGATGACACTCCATAACCTTAGAATTGTAAAGATAATAAAGAGGACTCGTGATCCTGAAAGCTTGGAATTTCCAAATAATGATAAATAATTATTTTTGATATATTTGGGCATATTATTTATATATTTATTTTAATTTCAGTCAAATGCGATAACTGGCAAGACTGGTGGACGTACGATGGGATATCTGGTAAGTACTCTCTATATAAATGTAGATGAGATGCTTATGGCTAAAGGATATAAGAATCGTTGTTCGGTTCCGATAACTTCATCAACTACAACAATTATTTGATTCGAGATTATTGATATTCTATTGGCATTGAGACATATCATGCTCTGACAAAAAGTACGTAAAGCAGCCAATAAAATAGGTTACCTTATACCGGGCGTTTCAAATTCGACCCTCACCATTGGGATCTCGGAAAAGATAATACACACGCTTACATGGGGGCAAAGGTGCGTATTTAGAAAGTTTCGAAATTCAAAGAGAGACGGATAAAAAAAGAATTTTCCCAAAAATGTTCTAATTTTTTTTTTACTTTATTTGAGATTTCAAAATTGCAATTTTTCTCCTTTACAAGATATCCTAATTGGGATCTCAATACGACGTTTCGTATCTTGTACTCCAGCACAGGTGAATAGAGTTTTCAATTCCGATTCAACAAAACAAAGTTGGTGATAGAAGTCGACATTAGAAAGCTCGAACTAAGAATTTGACTACGCCATCTTGTCGAGGAGAATAGGTGTCAATGACAACAAGAAATTCATTTTGAAATCCAATTTCAAATAAAGACAGGAAAACATAAAAATGATTTGGCGATAAATCTGGTACAGGAAACGAATGACCATCTGTCAATTTCAAGGTCTACCTAAGAAATTCTGTTCTTTGAAATAACTAAGGTTTTGCAGTGTCAATGTATACATAACATATTATCCAATCACAATTTAAAGCTCTATTCCATCAGCAACAAGAGGTGAAACGTCATATTGAAATTCTAACTATGCCATCTTGTAGATGAAAAAAAGTGGCAACGTTATTTTGAAGTCCCACTTCGAACAATGGAAAAAATGAAAAGAGTTTGGGATAATTCGTTTTTTCCGTCTCTCTCGGGAGTACTTTATATTTCGAAACTTTCGTAGCGGCAATTTTTGTTAGTTACCTGAATACGCAACTTTGCCACCATTTAAGAGACATCGCATCTCTCACCGTTTCCGAGATTACAATGGCGAGGGCGCAATCTGAAACACTCGGTATGCGAAGTTTGGGAACTGTTAATAAGAACGATAGACCAAACCAATCTGATAGGATTCTGAGCATGATGCTGGATACTGTCAACCGTAAAAATATCACAAGGTACTCGTACAAAACATCACTGTGGAAATAATAATGTTGTAGATTTACTAAACACGGAATGAACTAGACTTTGTATTTCCAGACCTCAATATCACCTGTTTCCATACACAACGTTACGGACTGTTAGCTTTATTCGAGGTTTTACCCTCTTTAAGCCTTTAAATCGATTTAGTATTACATGCAATATTTATTAAAGTGGAACATGGCGAGCCTTTTAATCCTTTTAAGGATCGAGGATATGTGTATGAACCCTTTTCTCCAAGATAAATAACGCTTTCGAAGGGTTATTTGTAGCAGACATGGATCGCGCGGCTTTTAGACTTCAAAGGGCAAGAAATCAAATTAGTAGGTATGAGTCCCCATAAAAGAATTTTGCAAAAAGCTTGGCCACATGTTTGTATCCATTCCTTATGATGGATTTGAATGATGATCAAAAATAAAATGGCGGCCAGTTTTATAGAAGAAAACGGACACATTAAGCTGACTGATAACGACAGAAACCATCGTTAGGTGTTAACACTATATATCAATACACCCGAACAAATTAAAAATTAACGAAAAGCAATTTTGGGGACAAAAACCGGAACGTCCCTTCTAACGTCCTACATCTGCTTCACGTGGAGAATATCAGCGGTCCGGAAGAATGATGCTTCGACAGATGACAGGTGATTGTCGCGAAAGAATGTGGAACTGTAAACATCATTGCCAAATTTCAGGTGTAATGTATACGAGGGACGCTCGGTAAAACATCATCCTAATTACCAAATTGCTGAATTAATTTGTTCTGGTAAAGGTGTGTGTCCATATGAGTGTACGAGTGTAAAAAATACATCGTGGTGCAGCATCAGGTTCTTTCATGGTCCCAAGTACATATATATGTGGTTTATTATACATATATTATACTCTATGAAACATATATAGAGCTGTTTTTCAGTTTTTCAAACGGTCGTACAAACATGTTAGAGGGGGAACCGTTTATAGCAGGGAGTAATAAGTCATTTTCCATGTGTAACTGTTAACTTTCAATAGAAGATAAAGATTAAAAAATTGCATCTACTGCACATCAGCTTGAAGGTACTGGGTAACAAATATGTCGGTTATTCATTGGTCACCCTGTATTTTTCTTACTTCCCTTACCTTCAGTGGCCTTTTGATTGGTCAATAGTATAAAGTGACATCCCTTGAATATACCAGAGCAAACAATGGAAGCAGTTCTTACGTAATACTCTGCAAAAGATTCTTTTTACCTATGTAGAGCCTATAAATAGTTAAGGTCGGATCGATAAGTTGGTGTATCTGCTCTCGAGTAAAAAGGCAAACATCAGCGATTCCTGGCTGGCCCCCAATCTACACAGAGAAAGAAAGAGGGAGAGGCGAGTGGTGGCAAACGGGGCACTTTGTTCGAGATTTTTCCACCGCAATCAATCAAATTAGAGAAATAATACTCCCCACGATGGAGGCCGTAGTGATTTATCGATGTTGTGTTGGTGTGTTGTTACAGGAGATCAATCAGGTTGCTCAGAAGGTGGTGAGAATTCTGAAGTAGGCTTGGTAGAGATGATCTTAGCAGTGACTACTAAGTCATCGGTATACAAGTGACAGCGACCTTAAAGCCGCTGGCAGATTCAGCAGCGCTTTAGGTTGCTGGTCGTAATCTATATTTGGTGGCGGTTACCGGTTGCAATTTATTTGTGTTTCCCACTATTTATTAATAAAAGCTGCAGATGTGGATCTTCTTAAGTGTATATTGAAGGTTTTTATTTCTAGTTTACTTTACTACTATTAAAAAATAGGTCATCTCTGTAATCTCAAAAAACGAAAAAAAAATTTTTATTTACATAACCCATTTAGTAGGGTAAAAAATAAATCTGAAAGCTGTCGAGTGGTTGGTCTTTGAATAGCCTCATGTTCGAATTCGTTGCACTAAATGGATTATCCTACTTACATTACATTCGACATATTGATCAACGCTATACAGGGTGTTTCAGTTTATTGTTGCACAACTTTAAGATTCGATAGAACTTTTAAAATTAATGCATAAAGTCTATATAAACATGGGTCGAAAAATGCGTGGCTTCAGAAATACAAGGGTGTTTAAATTTACTTTCTAAAATAGTTTTTTTTAAATATTTCGAACAATATTTGATGTATAACAGTGAAAATTGGTATACAAGGGTTTTTTGGCACGACAAAAAGAACCATGAGCATAGACTTACTGTAGCCGCTTGAGGGCGCTCTCTACTGTACCTTATTATTAAAATGACCGAAAAATTTTTCTTAGTGCAATTTTTTGCTGTTTGAATAAAAAAACTGATTCTTCGCACTTTTCAACATAAAATAGCTTTCTTGTGAATTTTCGTTATAGTTAGCCGTTTTTGAGATATTTCGATTTTTAAGGTTCGATGCATTTTTAATTATTTATGATAAAATAACGTTAAAAAGTCAGTATCTCGATAATTTTTAGAAGTAGGCTGTGTCTGCAAATATTTTTGAAATTGAAAGCAGAATAAGGTTAAACGTCAATTAGTTGACAGTTAGTTTTGTTGGCTGTTGAAACCTGAAACGTTTTTTTGCAATTGTGAATGCCCGAAATTTAGTTTCTTTTACCTATTTTTTTTGTAAGTTTTATAAAAATGCCATTTTTATTCTCCAATCAAGAGTTAGCGGATATTCATTTTGTGTATGGCTTTGTAAATGGAAACGCAGCAGAAGCAGCCAGAGAATACGCACGAAGATTTGCAAACAGACGACATCCAACTCGCTCAGTATTTGTAAGAGTGCACCGCCAAATAATTGAAAATGGTTTTGGAAATCTCCAAAGGGATCATAACATAAATGTTTACAGATTTACCCGTATTATTCTGCGTGAGTTTGATAGAGTTCCGACCACAAGTGTTAAGAGAGTTTCTGGTGCCTTGGGAATTTCAGCAAGCCATGTTCACCGTGTTCTTAGAAATGACCATAGACGTCCTTACCATTTGCAACCTGTGCAAGGACTACACCCAGGGGACGGAGAACAAAGAATCACAGTTGTCGGTGGATTCTTGATAGAACTGATAATAATAGGGAGTTTTTAAGTAACGTTTTATGGATCAATGAGTCATGCTTCACTAGACGTGGAGTGGTAAATTTTCATAGTCAACATATTTGGTAGCATGAAAATCCGCATGCAGTTCGGGAAAGAAATTTTCAGCATGAATTTAGTGTGAACGTGTGGATTGGTATCTACCGTAATCGACTATTTGGACCCTACCTATTGCCTGCAAGGTTAAATGCTGCGACCTTCTTGGAATTTTTAAAGGCTGAACATGCAAATATGTGGGATGATGTTATGTTAGATTTAAGAAGATTGGCCTGGTTCCAGCTTGATGGTTGTCCAGCTCATTATTCGAGAATAGTTAGAAACTGGCTGGACGAAAATTATCCAGAAAGATGGATCGGCCGTGGAGGACCAGTCGCCTGACCTCCACGATCCCCTGACCTAAATCCATTAGATTTCTTTATGTGGGGATTTCTAAAAGAAAAAGTGTACCAAACTCCCGTAACCACAAGAGATATGCTAATAGACAGAATCAGGAATGCATGTGATGAAATAAGGCCTTATTTGAATAATGCTATACCACGTTCGATCATTCGTAGATGTGAATTGTGTATTGAACAATTGGGTTTACATTTCGAGCAACTACTTTAGATTTTGTATGTTTGTCCTAACTATCCAATAGCATTTTAGTTGTAAGTAATTAATTTAATTTGTTAAAAATAATATTGGAAAATTAAACAAATTAATATCTGTTTTTTGTGTTTATTTTGGAGTTAAGAATTATTGGTGTGTTTAAAAATACAATCTAATTGATCATCTTAATTACTTGTAATGCCCAAATCGAAAATGAAAAAAAATATTATTTTCCCATAAATAATTAGAAATGCATCGAACCTTAAAAATCGAAATGTCTCAAAAACGGATAACTATAACGAAAACTCACAGGAGAGCTTTTTTATGCAGAAAAGTACGAAGAATCAGTTTTCTTATTCAAAAAGCAAAAAATTGCACAAAGAAAAATTTTTCGGTCATTTTAATACACTACAGGTACAGTAGAGAGCGCCCTCTAGCGGCTACAGTAAAACTATGCCCATGGTTCGTTTTGTCGTACCAAAGAACCCTTATATACCAATTTTGACTGTTATACATCAAATATTGTTCGAAATATTTGAAAAAAACTATTTTAAAAAGTAAATTTAAATACCCTGTATTTTGGAAGCCACGCATTTTTCGACCCATGTTTATATAAACTTTATGCATTAATTTTAAAAGTTCTATCGAATCTTAAAGTGATGCAACAATAAACTGAAACACCCTGTATATGTCTGAAAATACAGTACAAATATCGCTGATCGTTTACCGCTTTGACATATTTCATAGCATTGCAATAAAAAGCGGAACACACATCTAGGTTAGCTTACTTTATAATGACCAGTGTGGCCCTACGATGGCCAGAGAAAATTTGTATGTGCTTCCTGGTGGCAAACTGGCGACTGCGACTGAAACAACTTTACAGCTATAAATCATCCAGTCGTTCCTTTTTGGAAAAACTCTCAGGCGTCTCCATTTCGTTTTGACATCTACTCAGGTGAACCGTTGATGGACAAGTGACATCTTTGTCTCAAAGTCTCTAGTGTAGGCAATCATGAACTGAGTGTAAGTCCGCTAAAACTAAGGATCGCATTCAGAACTGTTTATACCAAATATACCCAAAAATTGCCTTTCATCGTTTATTCCAACTTAACTTAAAATATAGTCGTATGCGTTATTAGCAGCCAGGTTGTTTGTGTGCAACAAAATACGTCTCTGACTACAGATCAAACGTTAACAGGTCCGTCAGAATAGTCTGGTTGACATGTTTTTTAAGTTTTTCTTAAATAATTGTTCTATTAAACCAAAACCAGCATTACTATATTTTTAACAGACCTAAAAGACCGCAAAACTTTAAAAGTATATTTTTCTTTAAACAGGCGAAAACGTTGTCCGCCTTGTTTGGCCGATATTAATGTGGTCTGACGTCAAACAATTTGTAAACATGACTTCTACTAGCTTACACGAAAAATATAGCATATGCCGTTATTGTACTGTCTGAGACTGTAAGAGCACATCGTTAAAGACTCCAAGAAAGCTATGGATTAGAGTGCCCAGGGAAATGAATATACGCAACACTGTGTATTGCATGGAAGATACGTTATGTTCGGGATATATTCTATATTTCACATTGCAGATTTTATCGTCTCGTTTAAGTTGGACGTACCCTACGGCATCCTCACCATACTCTTGCAGGTGTGTATGGAGATATATTGGATATAATTATTCAAAGACTGTGACGCATGGGCTCAGTTTTGAATGACTTCTGAAAAGAAAGATTATGTAAGTGTAATACTTATTCTTTCTCTTATGTATATCATTATATCAGATGTACTGTACTTACATACATAATTATAAAATGTTACTCATCTCAGTAGAGCAGAAACCTTTAGGCAAATTTGTGCTTTCTGCTTTTATGAATCTAACGACCATAATTGTTTCTTTCAATAAAAGAGAAAACTATAACTTTACACGTTGATTAGGAGTTTTATATAAATATTTAAAGGAGCCGAATTTACTCCAAGAGTAACATACGGATGACATTTCTTTGTTCACAATTTGTATGACGTCACATCATGGCAGATAGGCTTTTCACAATTTTGAGTTAAACTTGAAAAATATACTCTTTTGAATTGGACCTATTTACCCGTCTTGTGCTTTTAAAAATTAAAATCGATATATTTCGTTTTCCTAAGGCAAATACTGTAAAAATGCACTTATTTAAGTAGCCTACTGTTTGTTTTACTTGTCGATATGGAGTATTTTGGAACAATACTAGATAATTAGCTGTCTCATTCGCCGTAACGTTTGACGTAACAGAGACTCGTGAATAAGGCGGCCATGAAAGTCACCGGTTGTCACCGGTACAATATTTATGTCGATCATTTTATCGGTGTGTTTGAGCGGTTGGTTGGTCCAGCAACTACACTTCGGGAAAAAGACAATTTGGGGTTTATTAAAATTTTGGTCAAAGACTGTTGCACACCGAGAAATGGGCCGATGAGTTGTCGTAGTGTAAGATCCAGTTCGGGTCTCACACGGAAGACCGAGCTCGCAGCCGCTTCAGAACACTAACATAGAAGGAACGCATTCACGCGGATCGTCTTCCACGGGTTCACGCACATCTTTGAACCATATCGCCTATTCAAACACGCATGGTTTCAGCATACACTTGTCTTCATACTTCCGGGAGATTTCTGGCGGTAGATTTCACAAAAATTAAATCACAACACATTGCTTGTAATATTCTCACGACGTAAATAAAAAAATGCTTTCAAGGAATACGGACAAAATACAAACCAAACATGGAAAAAGTGCGGACTCCAGCTTTTCACTGCAATTGAAAGAGAGGGGTCCCTTTGCTAGACAGATGTTGACTAATGATACAGTGTTGCTAATTCCCAGGTTATGACTACATTCCAGGTACTTAATTGGCACACCTCACAGGTGAGCTCTACAGTATACAATATTTTAAACCCATTAGACTGAAAATTCCAAAAATACATCCAGTGGACCTAGATTCTGCGTTCTCTATGTTCGTAGATCTAAGGTTACGCTAATGAGCTAAAGTAAAAGGGATTTCAGAGATCTTCTGGAAATTCACATGCGGAACTGCATGAATAACATTTAACTGTCTAAGTAATTGAGCTACAGACACAGGCGGAAGTTTGATTTTATCTACTCCATGAAGCAAGGTTTTTATTGAACGGCAAAGGCCATATCTGTTCAATTAGGCTTACTAATATTATTCTCTTTATCTGTGAATTAATCACACAACCAATTTTATGCAAAAACATATGAATATGCAGCTGGACCGTTGGATTTTTGACCGTTCTTGAATAATAGAGATTGCATAACGTCCACAAGTTATTTTCGAATTGGAGAGTTTCAGATTGTATGCTAATGCGGCGCACAGATGAGCGTGAAATCTGGTGAGACAACTCGTGTGTATTTGAATTGGTAATGACAGTCGAATTTGTAGTCGACAAGTAAATGTGCTTTGTGAGCTCATTCGAACATTATACAGATTGTCTTAGTGGTTGTATGAGGGGCGGGACTCTGGGAAGCACATTGGCTTTCAAGAATCTTGTTAATACCTTGCCAACAGCTCGCTTACACATATCGCAAGTAATAACGTTCACTTTTTCAACAATGCGCTCTAATAAGGCGTCAACGTGTACAGAATCCACAAAATTGTGATTGACATTTTAGAGTAGTGTAGTCCTTCTTGAATAATTTGCTGTTAACAGACGCCGTCTTGACGACATTATTTTCAGAACTTGATAAATGTAAATAGTATTAATCTCAGAAATTAAAGACATCTTGCCTCATTGCTAATCACCATCGTTTACCGCATTCATGTGATCTCTATATCCATTTTACTTTTCACGTCTACTGGCGAGGAAGTATTGTAATCGCACTTGCCGTGCTCTAGAGGGTTGTAAATATTGTATCTTTGTTCCTCTATCCGAAGGACTTATGAAAGCAGGTAACAGACGCGATACGCAAACGCGATATTACGAGTATACAAGCACTATGCTTGGAGTGCCATTTGATGAGGTTACCTGATTGCGTCAGTTAATACCATATAATAGTAAATATCGAGGACCTCATGTCATGAACGAATGGTTTCAAAAATTAAAAAATAAAGGCGGTCAGAAAAAATTGCAGTTTATAATGATTTTTTAAAATTAAAAATATTAGCTATCTCAACCAAAGTTTGGCTAAACGTCTATCTGGCAGGATGAAGCTATTGACTATCTTGGGGCGTATGAATCACTCATATGAAATAATAATAAATAATAAAAAGGAACGAATCAAGTTCATTATTGCCACTACAACAGTTCTGGGAAAAAATATAATAATGCTTTAGGATGTTCAGGGTATCACGTTTTCTCAAAGGTATTAAAAAAAGCTACGACAGTACCTTAACTAAAATGAGGTAAAACTATTGTTAGTTCCCGAATATACATGTAGCCTAGGTATTAATTCTTCTTCCTTTTTCACTTTAACATCTTTGCTCTTAAAGCAAATGGCGGTAGTTCATCTTCAGATTTATTAGAATGAACATAAGGTGACAAATGGTACAAGTTGTGGTACATTGAAGGTACAGTATGATCTTTTCCATGACAAAGAAACTGCAGGTCCACATATTTTTCCCTCAATCGGGCGTTTGGAGTCATACAGTGGTTTAAGCTGAAAATTTAAATTCCTTCTGCGCCGTTCCATAATGTTCACAGCTTCGAATTGCTCTTCCCAAAACTCATCTTTGAAGAAAAGTGTATCCGGATTTGACTTTTGAAAACGAAATCAACGGACCTACTTCTTTCCACCTTAGAACCTTCGCATTCTCTGAATTATTTAGAAAAAAATAGTTACTGTCCTTAACGGATTTATGGTCAAAAAAATTTGAATTAGAAACACTATTAACGTCGTAAGGCTATCCGCCTTTCTTAGCTAATCTAATCACATTTACCCAGTCATTAGGTACGAATATCTTCGCATACTTGGAAGCAGTTTCAATTATAGCGTGCATGGAGTCACACTCCATGTGTGTGTGACCAGGCTCTAAGAATTTGAACTCAATAACCTTTATATTGGACCTTAAAATCACTTGATGCAACACGCAACAATAGAATTTCTATTCTGTCCAGCGCAGCAATCTGAAAACATCGATAGATTTGTAACATTATCAGGAAGGGTTTTAGCAAATCTCATTAGGCATGAGGCGATTTCATTTGCACCCCGTTTTCCTTTGCAACCGATAATTACTGGATATTTTACATGATTACCTAGAAATGATTCATACGGCTTTGTATCATAATATCATGATTGGCATCCTTTGGCACAATATATCGCAGACTGTTTTTCTACACAATGAATTAACTAATTTATTATTGGCAACTGATAATTAATTAAAATTTTACATATTTATCTTGTTACCCTCGTGCCAGTGGGTGGTTGTAGATGCACTTCCCTGCAAGATGAATGTTAATTCTGGGGTTCGATGCGGTTGTTGATTTGGAGGATTACGGTGCTGGGGGAAATGAAAAGATTGCCTATTTCCAGAGCTTGCCCAAAATCTATTTAACTATTTTTAATAAATCACCTGAAGGGTGCTATTGCAAAGTTTGCAACAAACTACCTGAAGGGTGCTATGACAAGGTTTGCAACAAACTACCTAAAGGGTGCTATGACAGGATTTTCAAGTATTCAAAATAATCACAGTAAGCTCAAAATTTCACTTTGCAATGGTTAATCGATTACCTAACAACAAATGAAAACGAACATTAGTGACTTACCAAGTTTCCGGGGGTATGCATACCTCAAGATCACACCAGCTGTGAAGTTAGGATAAATAATTCATCTTAAATGAAATTAGCTGCTTCAGTATATAGATGCAGTTCGACGGGGTTTCAGCACATGGCGTCTGTGGACATTAGCAACAGCTGAATCAGCTCCCTTCCTCAGGGGCTGCTTGGAACTCTCATTACAGGGCAGGGCGTGGAAAAGTCGTCAGGGCTTCATCTGAAGGTATCAGCAGTAGTTTGGTGGAGAAAACGTAAGGTGAAGAAGACGAAAAGTTGGAAGAAGATGAAAAAGTTGGAAGAAGATGAAAAAGGTCTGAAACAAAAATCCAATATGGCGCCGGGTTCCATTTTGACGCAAGCCGAATTGCTTGCCTCTGTTGGAGTGTGGCCTAAAAGTGTCAGCTAGAACGCCGTAAAAGCGTCGAAGACTCCCGTCTCCCACATCCCCTTAGGATTATATGAGACATAAAAAGGAAGAACGCTTAGACTTCATTTGGCGTAAAGATCCGCAAAATGCGTGCTTCTCAACAGAGCTACGACAAAAAAGTGAAGTCTCTTCAAGTTGAACACGGAACACAAAGTTCGAGAGGAGCAATGGAGAAATGGAACACTGTTCCCGGACTGAAAGGACCGAACACTTGTCGAAATGTAACATTCAGGTTAGGAAAGAAACGAAGACGTAAACAATTCTCAGATGAAGGGACCTCAACCACAAAATGAGATAATAGGTGGAGAGTTACGTATAAATCATAGAGAAAATCTTCAGGTAGTTAAACTAGAAATATGTCTACCCTTGTTTAGTGTTTACGATTATTGCAGGGTCACGGCAGTTCATACAAGGTTTTCAAATTGAACCCGTAACAACCTAAAAAAGGTTCATACGCCTCTATGGCTTACTGCCACTTTTAGGATTGGCGTATATGAATTTACAATTTTCTGTTTTTTGACCAAAATATACTACAAATCCGCAAGCCAGTTGGTCAGATTATGCGCCATACTATTAGGTAGCGATTCATGAAAAAAGTGATTTTGGCCAAAAGTGAAGTATACGCCCATATGCATGAGGCACTCGATATGGAATATAAGTACGTATCAAGAGCTATTATGATCAGTTATTGGGAATTGTTGACAAATAGTTTCAAAGCAGAGCTCCGGGTCTGTCGTAGCATATGCACATTATACTCCCCGGCGCTATACGCCTCGGAATATAAAATAGCTCGACTAATAATGAGATTCTTCTCCACCAAGGTATGTAATGTACTATTTCCTATAGATCCAGATTTTTGACTCTTTGAAACTGCTTTGTTTGTTCTGCCGCATCTTGTACTTAGCTCCTGCGTCAGTTGGAGAGATTTCCTCCTCCACGGAGAAAATTGAGACAGTACTGACAATGACAAGAAACTAAACAAAAGCAACAAAATAATGAACAAAAAATGATATAACGTTACTATAGCCAATTCGGCTCACCACGCGAGTGCTTCTGCCGCTAAGAACTGGAAACCAATTGAAAGAGTACCAAGTCAAATATGAATTAATTGGCTCTGTTGGGCTGGCAAGTTCACTTATTAACCAATTAGGTACTTGATATCGATATTGAAAATGGTATCAAGGAGGCTGACTCTAAACTGTATATGCAGATATCACCTTAAGCCTGCTATGCAGAAAATTATAAATAATATGGTTTAATTCTCCATCGGTTAGTTGAATTTGGCATATGACGTCATTTGCTCTTGGTTTCGATGTGTGAGTAAAATGTGGCATTCCCATTTGTCTCGCCCCTGACATTCTTCAAAATCGCTTGTCGACTTCAAAACCAGTATTCAGTAGTTGGTGTCTTGCTTATCGATGTTTGCATTTTTATTTATATCTTGGGTATTAGGTGTCATTCATATTATGTGGTAGTTTTTGTATAAATTTCCAGCACTTAATGGAATGGCATACCAATCTAACGGCATTAATTCAACTAGAATTATTGAAAACTTGGACGGGCAAAGATTCGAGGTAAAACACACCTTTGAATTTTCTGAGTTTATAAAAAAATGGATGCTGATGAGCAAATTTTGAAGGAAACGCTGAAACTAAGTAATCGAGCAAAAGTAACAATAGTGAACTTGTAAAACTAACAAAAAAATACATAAAATGGTGATTAAAAACTTAGGGCCGTTACGTCAGTGGTTCCTACAATTGTGGCCCTTGATTTTCATAGTCTTTTCTCTGATTCAGAAAGGCGGGGGTATTTCTTTGTACTGCTCCATGTCAGCGTCAGCACTCTCCTGTTTTCTTTTTGAATTGTAAGACATTTAAGGCTGATATATCCGATGATATAATCAATGAACAATTTGATGCAAATAGATATTTGTAAAATTGAACGCTGACACGGAACTATGAAAATTAAGGAGGCCATTTGTATGCTCAAACAACAATATTGGCAATTATACAGGGTGTCCCAATTTCGACCGACATATCAAAGATGTGATTTTTCAAATGGAATGCCTGAAGTTTTATTGCATATTTCGATAAACCAGTTCGAAAGAATAAGATTGATATAACATACTATGAGATTTTGGTAATTAACTACTGAGATGTAAGGTGTTTTGTCCAGAAAAACCGTCCACTTCGGCAACCCCTCAATCACCCATTTTGAAATTTGGAGTGCTGAATTTTGTATCAAAAAGAGCTTACACACCTCAGCTTTTATCCTATCCTATACATGGTGGTCAAAAACGCGAAGTTTGGATTCAATTTTTTATAAGCTTTTTTGGTATAAGGTTTGATTCAGATAAAATCACTAGATTTTGACTTATTAAGCTTTTACATATGCATCCGAGTTTGCAGGTTGACATCCTCAAAAGCAAAGGCAAATGCTCGATCAAAAAATTCAAGTATTCTGTACCTGTTAATCTGTTGTCGAAAAAGAAAGGCCCGATAACTTGTCTGCCAATAACTCCTCCCCAAACATTCATGCTCCATTTATTTTGGAAATCTATTTGCCTAGCGCAGTAAGGGTTTTCCGTCGCATAATGGTGCATGTTATGCCTGTTGACAACACCTATGTTGTTAAAAGTTACCTCATCGCTAAAAAAAAAACCTTATCTAGGAAAGTAGTGTCTTTACTCACTTTATTTAGCATCATTCTACTAAACTCCATTCGATCTGCGAAATCCTGAGGACGAAGGCCTTGATGCAAGCATAGGTGATATGGAAGGTTCCTATGCTTGTGAATAATCCTTGGGACAAAAGTTCTGCATATATCAGTTTCTGGTCCAATTTGCCGTGCAACTTTAATAGATACCCCAAATGAGTCGCCCCATTGGTGACACTTGGATTATTTATACAGTTTTTACTATATTTCACTGATCTACTTGATTCAAAACATTCTTGTAGTGTGGAAAATGTTTCCGGCCATGGATGTAGCATATTAGGGTAACGTTGCTTATAAATGCGAATCCTAGGAAACTATTTATTTGGGACTCAGCCAAAACGAACACCATATTCATCATTTCTTCTTTAGAAAAAATCATTTTCAAACACGTTTTCATTATAATGTTCACAAAGCTAACTTTGCCAGCTTGTAACTAAACAAGAATTTACTTGTTTCTAAAGATGATGCGATATTTTAGGGAATTAAGACGTTCCATAAAAGACGTGCTAATAACCGGAAAAATAGCCGTAAAATCCATTATGTGTCTAGTATAAAAAAAATCTTATAAAAAATTGAATTTGAAATTTTTGAGAAAAACTACAGATATGCATTTGTATGAACGACTGACTATACGGCCCTAATGCTCTTATTATAAAACAATTGATTATCTAGCTACCAGTTGATGTAAAAAGTTAGTAGGTATACAGATGCAGATATGAATATGACATTATTTTTTTTAGGTACTGTCTGTATTGCATTTCTTTGTTAGTGGATGCTACCAACTTGAAGTGGACGAAAATTATACTGGAATTCAACCGAAAGATGTTGGAAACATTAAAAAACGTCGTTGCCAAGATGTATGATTGCAATGAACATAACCGCACAGCAACGTGAATACCTAAATGAAACGTTCAACGCGTTTGCCGTACGATATAATTCACTAATCATTTTGAAAACATATCGCTTTCAAGCTAAAGTACGAGACTACCGGTCCAGATCATCCTTGTTCTCTTGATACAATATCCTAACACGATTGAGCTGCACGGTTCGGAAATTCGACCACCATAAGCTGCTTCAGCAGGATGGGACGATACACTGAATGTCCATTAACAATAGTACGAGCGGGCAGCTTCGAATCGTGGCAACATGCATAATCTCATCGAAGATTAAAGTGGTCGCCACGATACATGAATTTATGATGTGATATATGTAGGACATCTAGATGTGCCAATTGCGTTGCACCAATACGGCTTACATTCAGCTCGTCGTGTACCTCGTCATCAATGATGCACAAATCTCCTCATTGGTTACCAGTAGATCCTCATTTGCAGATGCGCTTGAACTGGGCATGCTGGATAAAGCAAAACTATAAATAGTAATGTCTTTAGTGTAGCTAATTTTATCCTGTGATTTTCATGCTCATAGGACTCCATTGTTTGGCCACTGAAAACCAAATACCTCTCTAATGTGTACGATAAAGAAGCGCGAGAAACGTGCAATACCTGTGTTAGAAAGAGGTATAGAAGTACTTCGTTCTCTCGTACACATTACGACGTCAGCCAAATTTGAAAGTCAGGTATGTGTACCGTCAACAGAACTCTAAGCATCTACAGGGTTATGTATGCTCCTTACTGGGGAACTACCTTTTCTTCAAGATGGCGATTTACAGTTAAGTGGTGACCCACATTTTTTTAAACTCGAAGAACCGAAATTTAATTACACATCAGGATAGGCCCTTTCAAATGAAGTAATTTGATATAAGATACTATAGGGTTCTATTTTCGAATTTTTGAGATATAACCCGCAAATCTGCAACTTCTGGACCTAGAAAACTAAATTTTTCTGCTACAGAGTGGTCAAGAACGGGAAGTGAACGATTTCTCAAAACTTTCAAATGGTGCATCCTCTATATTTTCACATTTTCTGATTACCTTTTCACATATTTTTTTCTGATATAAGGTCTATGGGTGTTCGTACAACTGGTTTTTGAATTAAAAAAAATACAGGGATATCTCCATGTATTTCATACTTTATTGCATAACGTTAGGACGATTTAATTTATAATGGAAATACACAAATCTCAACCATATACCTTTATTTACAAAAAGGTTAAATGTAACTCAAAAACCATTCGCACAAACTTCCATGAACCTCTCTTCCAAAAAGAGCTTGGAAAAGGAGAAATCAAAAAGGTGTTCCACAGTTTCCAGAAATCGTCCAGTTTGACCACCATGTATCGACTATCGAATAAACTGAAACAGTAAGTGGATTGGACGAAGATTTAGAATAATAAAATGCTTGTAATGAAAAATTCAATAGTCTAGCAGGTCTAGCTGTAACAGTTGCGGAGGTGCGAGCTATCAGAGTTATGTACTTTTTTTCAATAGGTTGTCCAATATAGCAACAATTTAGAAATAAAACCCTGTAGTATATACATTAAACTGTTTCGCTTGGAAGGGCCTATCTGAATATGCAATAAAATGTACATATGTCTTTCCACTTGAAAAAATAAATTTTCGGGTCACGACGTAATTATGTGTCGTCAACATGTGAAAAATAAAAATACTTTTCAAGTAAGGAGCATACTGTCGGCTACAGTTTCTGTACTTAACATTCCTAGATATCATGTGGGCTAACGGAGTTATAGGCCAAGCTCACACTATAAAAACTCTATTTATATGTGGTTTTGACTCGGTCGGACAATGACGGCTTATAATGTCTTTATTGGTATCACGTACAATGCAGGGCAAAGTTTAGCTTCTCTACCGATTGACCTTACAACGTACTAGAGCCCACATAAGAAAATAACTAAAATCATTAATATCCGCATGAAGAAATTAACACGATCGGTAGTATTAACAAAATAACAACTCTTAAACATAAAAAGGGCTGACATGACAATATATAACTATATAACTTCTAGAATTATTATAAACTTAATACTGCATTAACGAGTTCGGCTAGCCGATCCCGGAAGATGCTTCTTGATGAATACAACTAGATTTTTTCCTCTATCAGAATTACTGTAAGCATTAACGCTTCCACATGTTGGAGAAAAAATGTTAGCTTTATAACTGGATATGTGTAAGCCCCGGAGATGACTGATATTTCCTGATACTTTATTCTATCATTCTTCCGGTTTCCTTCTTTTCTTGCGTTCAAGGCCACTCTACTATCATCGGAATTATATGGACAATATAAAAGGACAGGTAATACCTTTTCGAGTACGGCACACCTATGGACCAGTATACTAATAATCCGAAAAGTTTGAACGTATATTCACATATATGCTGAGTTTTGCAGAACCCAACAAAAGGTAAAATCATTTTTTTATGTTATTCGTATAACGTAAATGATGGATCTGGCAGGGTAGCTGGCCGAATTGTGTGCCAGTGCGCTTTCACCCTTTGGCGGTATTAGTTCTTTAATATTGTCACCACAAGGACTATGTGTTCCTAAACGTATTTTAAATACCATCTACAACCCTCAACCCTCTATTTTCAGCCTCATCAAAAAATGTTCTGAAAATAATTTTGAGTCTGTACCATTGAAAAACGAAAATTGGACCCTTTACTTTTTTCGTTTTCTTACCCGTCACTCCGCCGCCCCTTGATGGATTTTCAAAAAATATCGTGCTTTCAACGGTTTTTGGTTACTATAATGAATATACATAATACTTCTTGAAACAAGTAAACAGATTGACTACCGGCACCATATGCGGAGCTTAACTCCCCTAAGGCGGGCATTACACTATAAAAGTTATTTGACAAAGATATTTGCTAAAAGAAGTTGGAAAAGAGATGTGACAGTGTAATAGGACAACTTTTATGAAAGGAAACTTTTATAAAAGTTCTTTTATCATATTTAGCCTCTTCATCCTACATTTGATAAGATTTTGCTTAGTTGTGTTGCCACGACTTTTTTTGGTTAATTAATAAAACACAATGATAAGTACTATCTAACGGTTGGTCCAAGCAAAACAGTTGTCTAGTGGCGTGCAAATTTAGGCCCTAGCCCAACAGAGTGGAGAGTAGAGGGGGTTAAGAGCGCCAGTGACTTAGGACGGATTAAGCCACAACTCCCCGAGATGTTATTCGGAACTTGTTTTGCTTGACCACCACACAAAGGGTGAATCTAACAGAGATGACGAAATTTAAGTAACAGTACACACAGAGAGAGCCAAATAAAACAAGATATTAAATGAATCACAATATATTGATTAATAAAAAAACGCACACTACTGGAGTGCGGGTAATAAAAAAAAGAAAGGATGTTATAAATCTTAAATACAACCCGACAAAATTATTTTTCGAGATAACCCAGCGAAACGTCTACCATGGTATACGCTCGAAGTATTTACAGATATTTTGCGCGTACATATTAAACTTATTTTTAGGTCTTCTTTGTCAGGCGCGGCCGAGATATCCTCAACTCTGGTCAAAAAGTGGCCAGTAGTGGGCACGTCACTGGGCAGGGGCTGCTTGCCCCGTTGCCAAAAATTATGGTAATAAAAAAAACCCTAGAGAGAGAAATACTGTTTAAACATCTACTCTACTCTCTGTCTGAGATAAAACTACTCATTGAAAACAATGGCACTTGAAGCAAAATCATGTCATTTTTTTGTACAAGAGTATGGCAAAGGCAAAAAAATATAAAAATATGCTAAACTAATATACCCTTTTTCTAAAAGGTTATGACAGCTCAAAAATCAAAATCATGATCAATGTAATAGAAGGTGCCATGTAGGCACTGCCCCCATATTTGAATACGTAGAATGTCCAATAAAATCAAGAAGTCTCTAAGAATTTCGATAAGCAATAATAAATCTATAAAGATCTATGAAATTGTTAATTAGAATGATGATCACATCAGGTTTTTTTTTCAAGGGGATGGTTTCCACCAATTTGCAAAACTGCAACAAGATGCAACCAACTGGAGGAGAAATGATGATGATTCTCTTCTGTTTCTATCGACTAAAAGAAAGCCGTTATTGAACGAACGTCATCAGGACACGCATTAAGGCACGTGGTCTGAAGGTATATAAAAAAGAACTTACCGCTGACGGTCAAAATCCCATAAAAAAAATGGAAGACGTAGCACCCAAACCAAAATGACTAAACTTATGTTACATAAAAAAAAGGCGCGAGTCCATGAATTGCCGCTTGGGGCCTAATATACCAGAGTCCGGAAAATGATGAAACGACCCCTGCACCACAACCTCAACGGAAAGAGAAAAGCGAATCACGTAGAACACGTAACGTTCTAGAACAAGGTATTAAGAGTGGCCTTGAGAAGATATGTTTTATAGGAAACCAACTAACGGAGTTTTTTTGCTGATCAGCAACACCATACTGAATCGCTGAGAAAGAAAGCTATAATACGAGTGAAATTATAAGGTACCTGTAAAAAAAAGGCCACATTCACGTTTGGATAGCTGTAACTGCGTAAATATTTGCGAAACGACTTTGAAATTTTAAAGGTATTATTGTAGATATTTTTATTACACAAGTTACATCGGAGAACTCAGAGACCTTTTCTTTTCATATAAAAAAAATATATTTTTCGAAACACTACCGTTGGCCTTATTAGGAACCCATGTATCAAATAAGGCCACCATCTGGTTTTCAATAAAACCACAATCAAAATGTAAATCAAGACTGTATAATAAACGAAGCTATATTTCTAATTAAACAAAATTAAAAAAACACTTAAATCTAGACAGATTTAAATAAAAAAAGTCAACTTGTTTAAAGAAAATCATACAGAATCTTAGATTTTGCCTTCGCAATGATGACAAACAAATGATACTTTATCACCTCTACACAAGCCTACACATTCCTCATGGACATATCTTAAGCATACTACACACAGACGCATGTCACGTACTTCATCCTTATCGCATATGAAACAGTACCAGTTTTCGTCTTTATTCTTTCGGGACCTTTTGCTTTTAACGGTTCCAGACTCACTAGATTTTTTTTATTGTTTTATCTAAGCCGGATGGACCTGTATTTGGGTCTTTAAACAAATCTCTTACGACGATTTGCGTAGTAGAACTGATGGCTTTTCATCTTTTTGTGGCGTTGGCCTTCCATTCGGGTGTGGGAAGTACTTCCCTGAAACTTAGATCCAATTGATCACTGTCTATTTGACCAGTCACAAGATTTGTTGTTTCAAGAACTGCAAACTTTTGAGTCGAGTTTATTTCTTTTCCATTAGAAGTAGCTGTTATCTGTAACATTGAAGTTCCGTTGGCCATCAGTAGTGCAAGGGGTATGTCATCAGATTCTGTAAAGCTGACATCATGGTTTTCCTCATTCTCCTCCTGAACATCTGTAGCTGCCGTATTTGAATCGGGCCTCTCTGACATTGAACTAGGTGTAAATGCAGTCTCCGGGATCGCAGCTGGGTCATGTGGGTATATACCTGTTGCGCAAAATCCTGACTGAAGATTTTCAGAAGACATGGCCCTTGGATACACTTTCCTCAAAATTTCTCCAAATCTTGCACGGTTCAACTTCCTGCCAGGATACCGCTTGTAATGGTTAAGTATTTCATTTTCCCAATGATATTCGAAACTGCGGAAAACACATTTATCCAGCGGTTGCAGCACGTGTGTGGTGTTACTAGGAAGACACAATAAAGTGATGTGATGTTTTTCGGCGGCGTCAACAATAGTTGCATCCAAATGAGAAGAGGCACCATCAAAAATGAGAAGAATATCTCCTGGTGGCTTATAGTTTGCTAGATGGTCTAGCCATTTAAAAAACACTGCTGCCGTCATACTTCCTTTTTGGGTCATTTCAATTACTGTTCCGGTTGGCATATTGTCACCCTATTCATCCTTTTTACGTTTTCCCTTGAACAGGACCATTGGTGGTATTGCCTGTCCAATAGCATTTCCACATGCAACTATTGTGGAATTTTCTGCGTGCTCATTAGCTACATAGTGAACACGTCTTTCACCTTTCCTCGCCAACACATTTGGTTGGCGGTGGATGGTGAGTCTGCTGATTAGGTTTAGTGTAATCAGCAAACTTTCTAGTTTTTTGAAGTAGTCGTTTACAATGTACTTATTTACTTTCTGTGCCCTAGCTGGATTTAAAACCTGTGCTTTCCTTTGGCGAATATTTTCATGTCTGTCCAAAAACAACTTCCACCATTTTCTACCTGCCATTCCACTATTTTCATTAAATGTGTGACCAATTTTGTTGTCATTAACATAGGAAAAGACGGATTTTTGCAAAATCTTTGGTGTAAGGGGCATTCCTGTATCCGATAATCGGATGATCCTTGAGCATAGTTCATCTTCCTGCTCTCTAGACAACATTGTACGAGTACCAAGTTTTATTTCTCGCAAACCTGTATGAACATGATTGCGAAGTGTTCTTCGTGGAATTTGGTATTCTTTGGATGCACGATTTACCGACGTTCCACTGTTTATACTATCCAGTGCTTGTAACAAGCGCTTCGGTTGACCACAGCGCCCTTTTCTTAGAGGGCATATTTCGACTATAGTCTTTGAAAAAAAAAACATCTTAATTTAAGACATCTGCCGTAATGGCCAAGCGTGTTCCTAATAAGGCCAAGTGGCCGTAATGAGAACCGTTTATCATGGCCTTATTAGGCACATATAACCTTAAACATACAATTTATAAAATACAAAATATTTAAAACCTGGCGACGACAAATAACTAGCTGTATATGTTCTATAGACTTACCTGATTGAACTGACAACAGATTTCGCAAAAATAAGCAGACAACATGAAAAATCGAAGACAAATTTAAAGTAGTAATTTTGTAAGGCACGTGTTGAAAATCGACACTGGCCAACTGCGCCAGCTAGCGCCGCTCCACACCTGCTACATTTATGGGTGCTAACTCATCTCAATGAATGTATAGAACTGTAGAAATCTTTAATTCTAGATGTAACTAGTGTCTGTAAAATCGACGCATGGCCTTATAAGGAGCTTGGCCTTATTTGGTACAGGTACCTTACAATCAATAAACTATTAAATTTGACAAAAGAAAATAATTGAAAAGGGTTTGGCCTAGGAATGGGCACTGTATTATCAACGAAGAGAAATTCAAATTACGGATAAGTGATAAATAGTAAAAAAAAGGTTACGTGATTTTGGCACGTGACAGTGTCAAGGTGGGGAAAACAGGCTAGTGTAACTCTCTCCGGTGGCTAGAAATTGCAATGTCACCATGACCCGCTCCTCAGTGCTGATGGGGTTTCGTAAATGAGTCATCCTCATCCATTTTCAAAAAGTTAACATAAGTTCTCTGATCTTCAACTGCCAGGTCGTAGAAGAAGTTATTGTAGATCCTCTTCAGCTAACGGCGGGCGATCCACGGTTTTACTCACAGTCGCTTCTTTTCCGTTGTTAAAACTACTACAATGGCTGCCAAAGTAAGACTAGCAATGGCAGCAACCTGAAAGTCGTCGTCCATAGCTGTATTTGCACTACCTTCTTAAAATAGTTTATAAAATCTTTTACATAGTGTAATAGGCTGTTTGGCAACCATAACATTTCTTTTATGTACAACTTTTGTAAAAGTAATCTATAAAAGATCTTTGTCAAAGAACTTTTATAGTGTAATGCCGGCCTAAAGAATATTGCGCACAGTGCAATCCGACCTTCACCTCAGCAACTACTCTCTTTTGCACACACACAGACACATACATATACAGGGTGATTCCTTGAATTATTCTAAGCAAAAAGGTCCGAAAACCAACCGTTTCGGAGCAAAAAAATCCTGAACTTATTTCTTTTTAGTCATGAAATAAATTAATTTTGCACCTTAATATTTTAAATTCATATGCCTAATAGCGCAAAATGTCTCAATACATCTATTTATTAATTAACTGTCTCTAACAAAATATTTTTTTCTTGTTTATTAAATACAATTTTCCGAAGAAAAACAGACAAACAAAATCACTCACACAATTGGCAACGTCGTATTCCGCCTGCACTGCATGTATCATCGCGTATTGCCCACGATCGAGATCGTGTCGGTAGGCAAAAAATAAATACCTACATCGGGAAAAAAATATTCGATAGTTTCTCTCACATTTTATTATTCAGTATGTATTACTGGATCAGTGCGTGCATTTGATACGAAAGAGATGTTTTCGGTACGCGAGTATCACGATATGCTTACTATTTACGAAGAGGCTCATTGCAATTCAGAAGAGGCTAGGCGCACTTACGAAGAACGTTTTCCTTATCGAAGGCTACCAGCTAGAAGAACATTCGTAGAAGTATCCCAAAGACTTCTGGACACAGGGAGCGTAGTGCCTAAATTAACAATCACGGAAGACATCATGAAGTTGGAGTAGAAACCGAAAAACAAATTTTGAATTTAATTGACAAGGATTCGACATGGAGTACGAGATTGTACATTGGACCCTTAAAGAACAGTTATTGTACCCATATCACGTCCAGAGGGTTCAAGCTCTTTCGCTCTTCGGCGGTGTAAGGCTTGCGTACATGCTCATGGTTCCCATTTTGAACATCTATCGTGATTACTAATACATTTAACTGTAACCTTATGTGATTTATGGATGTTGCTTTTTATATTTTTTCGTGCATCGCATCGTGTCAAATAAGTGACTGATAATTGTGGGAATTGGTGGTGTGTATCACCACGTACTGTTAAGTTCTCTCATTTTTTTAAGTAAATGTACTGTACCTAAAGCGTTATTAAATAAAAAATATTAGCCACAAAAAAAATGCGTAAAATTATTCAGTAATCCAAGGCATATTTTCAACAAAAATATCATACAAATGTAAACAATTCGATGAATCAGTTGCGGTCGTCTCGTATCTCGGTTGCGTTGCAGCGTTGCCAAATGTTTGAGAAAATTTAATTACTTACGACTCACTTTCCTCGAAAATGACTTATTTTCGGACATAAGTTATAATTAACTTTTTTGCTTATAATAATGCAAGGAATCACCTCTTAAAGTTACGAATATTATTCCCCTAACACCCTGTATATTGGATGATAAAGGATCGTTGTTCTCACCCTCTTCGGAAATATTCAATTAGATTCAACACAGACTGTCGATATTGTAGCTGTTTGTATTGTATTGTTATGTGTCATAATGTGGTAACATATCACGTCTCCATCCGTACCGAGGGAAACTTATTTTCGGATCCAATTCCAGCAGTAGTAGCCTGCACGGATTATGCGCGGCCCATACAAATACAGAAACTGAATTAAGCTGCAATCAGCTAATTTACATGACAGAGAATAGAAACACAGATGGCGTACGAGGCGGTGGAGGCGGCTGTGCCCTCCTGCCATGCCGAGCTGTTTCTCCAGCGAATTATGCATGAGAAAACGGACAACGGCTACCAACCAGTCTGCCTCGGTTGCCTGTTCTCTATTCGCTCTTGTCTGTTTATGCATATTATATAGGGTATGTGTGCGTGCTTTTGACAGACCCTAACTCCAGTGCTTTATTTGATTTGTCTCCGACCCTTAGGAATGTACGCTACGTCTTACGCATTTTTCTGTATGTATATCGCTTTTCAATTTGAGCACACCACTGTTAGTGATAGCCATGGAGTATTGCGCAATTTGAGCAACTCCTCTGACTTGTCCGACCCATTTAACGTCCGCTGGATGGACGTTGTTGGAGTCAGATGGAAAACCTTTCTGGTTTTCAATTTCAGGTATGCGTTGAAAGGTGTCGTTTTTCCTTACGGTGCGAATTGCCGAGAAAGCATTGTATTCGAGATAAACTTCCGCTCTCGTTGACAACTTGGAATTTTGATCAAGTTTTGAAACGGGTTACTACTAAAGAAAGCGAAAAAAAAAACTCTCAAGTTCTCAGTTGCTTCCTTAACGTCACTGCGTGTTTACCCTTGATCGTTTAATCAGACTCTTCTACCAGACTCAAGAGCCTCATATGTCGGTTTGTACGATAGTGTCCTTTAAGCAGAGCCCTTAAGGTCTTCCTATTGAATCCAAGTGTTGTTGAAAACTGGGGTTGGTGAGAAGTGATGTAAGCGTTGCAACTTTTGCATCAGTAAGTCATGTTGTATTATTTGTATTATTAGGAAGCTTGTGATCCCGGTGATATTAAGCATCTTTATATTGGCTTTTCTTTAATGTCCCCCTTCCCTTTGATTTTTCGAACGGATCAATTCAAAAAATTAAAACTTGAGGTAGTGAAATTGATGCGTGGATACCATTTTTTAGAGTAAAATTGACAGATGAAAATGTCAAGATGGCCGCTGGGCCCCATCTTGGAAAAAAATTTATATGAACACGGGGGTCTTGTGGCACATCATTTTGAAGCTCCTGACGAGTACTTTATAACCCTAGAATATAAAATCAATACCGTTACCTACTACAAAATGGTGGTACATTTAATAATAATTACTTGAACACTAACATGCATGTTTCTACAAATAATTGCAATTCCCTGCCGGATCCTCAGCAACAGCGATAAAAACTTGTTGCTTTATTTTTTGTTGACAGTTACAAGAATATCAGTACGAAAACAAACATCATTGTACAGTTAAAATATTCTTATTTAGTTTTCGGTTTTAGTGCTAGATACTGTTTGAACTATTTTTAAAATGGTCAATTGTCGTCCATTGGAAGAAAAAATCGAATCGATTTTTATTTAAGGTGCGATGTGTAACTTTCACGAGACCGGAAAGATTTTTAATGATCGTTTCCCGAATCGTCCTATCTGTAGAAAATGTTTAAGGGAACTTGTATCTAAATTTACAGCTACTGGTAGTGTAAACCAGAAAAAGCCCCCAGATTATCCGACCATCCCGGAAGTCTACTTCCTCAATCGTGAGTGTATGTGAGGTTTGTCCTTCTACTGTATGGAGACTTTTAGACTTTTGAAGAAGAACAAGTATCACCCATACAAAATTCAAATGGCACATCAGCTAACTGAAGATGACCCTGATCGAAGAACAGAATTCTGAGAGACTATGACGGAAACCATTGCAAAGCATCCTACTTATATCCAAAATATTTGTTTTAGTAATGAATGTACATTTTCTCTCAACGGTAATGTGCATAGACAAAATTGTCGTTATTGGAGAGACACCAATCCTCACGTCTTCCGGGAAACTCATACTCAATGTCAACAACGTTTAGGCTGGGATATTGGGAAATCATATTGCGGGGCCTCTATTCGTCGAGCAAGCTTTAGCCGGAGAACTGTATTTGGATATGCTGTAAAATACTATTGACCCTCTAATCACCGAAATCGTCGAACCGAATCCTAATGAATTCGATACTGATATTGTATTCCAGCAAGATGGTGCTCAATCACACTACTATAGACAAGTTAGGAATTATTTAGATAACAATTTCCCCGGTCGTTGGATTGGCCGTCGAGGTCCTGTGGAATGGCCAGCTCGCTTGCCAGATTTGACACCTTTGGAATTTTTTTATGAAGCAAGAGATGTATGAAACTGAACCTGCTTCAATATTGGATATACGGCTGAGAATAACAAATATTTGTAGAAATATCGATGTTACTGTGTTTGCAAATATTCGACGCGAAATTACGGACCGGCTGTTATTGTGTCAAGAAGTTCTAGACAACCATTTCCAGCATCTACTAAACTGACCTCAACGTATTTATTTGAATTATCAAGTTAAATGTCGAGGGTTATAAAGTACTCGTCAGGAGCTTCAAAATCATGTGCCACAAGACCCCCGTATTCATATAATTTTTTGTTCAAGATCGCGCCCAGCGGCCATCTTGACATTTTCATCTATCAGTTTTACTCTAAAATATGGTATCCACGCCTCAATTTAATTACCTCAAGTTTCAATTTTTTCAATCGATTCGTTCAAAAAATCAAAGGGGAGGAGGACCTTAAAGAAAGGCACTGTTTAATAGTTAAACACATGTTGAATTAAGACGCTGGGAGGTTTAAATCGCTCTTCAGAATAACACGTCTCAACTGGCACTTCCGACCGCCCAATGATGAATTCAGCTTGACCGTCATAATCGGCATTGCTGCCTCGCCGCTTACCTCCCTCCTAACACATAACCTGCTCAACGACATTTTTTGATTGAATAGTCTATTCTGAAGTCCCGTCGCTAACTTGAAACTTTTATCTGTTAGTTTCACGTTCATGCGTCAATTCCATCATCCCCAATTTCAGCTTGATAGCTTGATCCGTTTAAAAAATAGTTAAGGGAGGGGGAAATTACTAAGAATCACTGTATAGACATGAAGAGGGACCCACCTTCTCCATCGGAATAGTTTGCACTCGCACAATGCCACCAAAGCTTCGCCACTAGCTGTTAAAGCCAATTCAGCCTGCGAACTTTCGTCGCGCAGTATATCTTGTGCAGGCCGACAAAGAAACTCTATAGGTTTATTTATGGTGACATTTTAGGCGAGTTCAATTAAATGATAACCAATTAATTTACATACTCTCAGATAACAGGATATCGTTAATTGATTTACTAACAAAAACAGGGACTGCTTTGGTTGCAGGTAGGGTTAGGAACTGATTTATTCATGATGTCACTGAATAACATGCCAATATTGCGGATATTGTGACGGCTTAGAAGCTAGTTGAAGCCTTATTTGATTGAAAATAATTATTTCATTCAGACCGCCTCGGACATACTGGCTAACATTTCTTACACCCTATGTAATAGTGGCCCAAAGATATCACTTTCGGAAGCCATTTTTGTTACAAAAAGGGTTTTGTTCCTACAGTGTTGCAAAGTAGTTACTATGACTAGGCTGCCAAGACCTTATTGATTTCTAGAGTGCTGTTTAAATGTTACATTAGAGGACCTCCGTCGGACATTTTTCTATACAAAACTTTTTGGCATTAATTTTTGTGCTCTAAATGCATACCAGACATTAACATCTTATTCCGAAAAACTCTGTATAAATTTCAAGTTTTATATTTTTTTTTGTATATCTTATCTTCAGCAATGCTTTTGGAGAACCGACATATCAACTCAATGTAGAAAAAAGCTTAATGACACAATAAGATTTTGAAATCTGTACTGATGGTAAGTAGTAAGTCGTTTCTTGGGTGCAGACAGTCATTCCACGTTTGCTCACTAGGATCGTTGTGAGCGACCATCTATGGAGGAATAGCTCAACTACACGCATTGTTGGTTGCATACGTTTTGCGGAGCCGAGTGGTCTATAGCTTTCGTCTCTAACAAGAAAGTTGGTTGAACAGCAAGATATCTATCAGCTGTGCCCGACGGATTATTTATATGTTGTCCTTTCTGAAGACAAGTTTGTTCAAAGTTATGAATTACGATTTTTCGTTTTGTTGTGTTTTCAAAAAACTTTGATGAGAATTACGGGAAATCACCACCGCGCTTGCGTTGTGTGTAACTACTGTTACTTGTAATTCGACAGTGTACAGTGTATTTATTTCTTAATGCTTCTAAGTGTAGTATAGTCAGCTTTTCCAGGAAAACTTCTGTTTGTAAATTTAATTATAAGATTGGAGATGTTTACATAACTCAATCAGGGATTTGGGTCTAGTTTCTGACCATAAACTTAATTTTCCACCCCACATAGCTCAAAAGGTGAGTGAAGCCTAGCGGTCGTATTGTGAGAAATAGCAGAAGCTTCAGCCGCCCAGAGTCACTGTTGGTTTTGTATTATGCATATATTATATCGAAATTGAAATATGCATCGTTAATTTAGAACCCAATTTACAACTGCTACATTGATCCTCTGCATGTTCAGGGAAAGTTTCTAAAATTTTTATCTTCCAAAGATGACGGTGCATATCCCAAGCGTGGTATATCTGAAAGTTTGTTATTGTCTAGGTTTCAAATGCAGTCTTTAGAGCTGTGAATGAAATGTGCGCCAATTATGTTGTTGCATAAACTACTGCTCAATCAAATTGATGATAATGGGATTGTGGATCAAATAAACCTTAAGGTTCCATCTATTCAAACTGGTACAGCTAAAACCTTTTATTGTGACAAGGCCCGCACAAATTTATTTTTGAAGGTACCCATATAATATGTAATGTGTGAAACCTTCAATGCCATATCAAATTATTGTGATATTATACATGCTGACAGTCTGAACAGCATTCTGGGAATAGCTAGGAATTCCTTGAATGATTTATGTTTCTCACTTGAGTGAAATATGTTTTTTTGCTTCTGTTTTTTCCTTGTCTTTTTTTAATCAGATAAAGTCACCTGCTCTTTGGACGTTTTCCATTTTTGTTAGTTTGATTTATCTTAGCATTGACTTGTAAATGGTTTCCTTTTAGCTGTTGGGCAATAAACGCTATTTACTTATAAAGGCTTTTTAAAAACGCTATTTATGAAATCGACCCCAATTCAAAGGGAACACACCTGAAATCAATAAGGAATACTCTAATCGAAAAGTGTTTATTCGCATCATACACTCACCATTTTTGGAGCTATCTAAACCTAATTCCTTAATTGCACTCTTTCCTTTCCAGCACCAGTAAAAAAAGCGGCATGATCGCAAACATATAACAACTGTTCGATGGCATCTATGACTTTGATTATGAGGTGTTATGTCATCATTAAAAATTTATCTAACCCAGCATTTTCATCAAATGTGTGTTTTAATTTTTATCATGTGATTATTGCGATTTCCTACATACATTCACGGCTGCTCAACCCACCGAATAGTGCATTGTTTGTCGCCAAAGTTGTGTAGCTTTAGTGCATACTTTTGACTTATTTGACTACCATTGCCTGCCAAAGTGACAACGTTGTGTCAAAATAATAATAATAATAATACTTACCGGTGGAAAGATCTATTTTCATTAGGGTTGTGTCGCTCTTTGCAAATTATGCAAGCAGTATCATGTTCTGATATCGCATAACAGCACAATTATCTGCGAACACTCGAACTTTTAAGAAGCAACACTGTAAATACGCACTTAATGGCAAAAATGTCAAAAAGTCAACTTATATCAAGTCCACGTGTAATATGCACTTACATCCTGACAACAGACAGCGATTTTCGAGTCCAACAAATCGTAGGATTGTTCTTTCTACCTAGTCTGAACTCATTGGCTCAACACCACGACCGCTTTGGCCCGAGAACAAATTTTAAATGGCCGGGCAAGCTAGTTACCTACCATAGATTTCAATTTGAGATACCTTTGTTCAATTGTGTTTCCTTATTTAACATTTTGTTGCATAACGATAATTAAATACCTTTCATGTTATTGTATTCCTTATTACACAAGTACTAAGAGTACCTAAAATCCAGGGTGACCTCAAAGTTGGGACTTTCCTTTACATAGTCTATGGGTCGGGCAACTATAAGCAAGTTTTTCTACTAACGCATATACCAAAGCTAAATGGGCCAGTCCTATCCTGCCTCGCCTCCTACCTCCTCGCCCTTCTCCACCTCTTCCCCCTCCTCCTCCTTTTTCACCACTGCCACCTCCTCCCCTTCTTCTTCTCCTCCTCCCCCTCCTCTTCCTCCTCCTCCGTGAAACGGTATGATGTTTTGTGTTACTATGTGAGCCAAATTTAGTTCCGAATATTTTCATAAATGTTTTGTTCAGGTGAAAACAAAAGCTACTTCATGACTGCATTCAATAAATGTAATATGTGTATTCCATAATGATTATGCTTAATTGAAA
This sequence comes from Acanthoscelides obtectus, assembly GCA_963669975.1. NCBI lineage: Eukaryota > Metazoa > Arthropoda > Insecta > Coleoptera > Chrysomelidae > Acanthoscelides > Acanthoscelides obtectus. The sequence continues at coordinate 31,473,908 of CAVLJG010000005.1, forward strand.
ATTGCTGGTTCCAGGGATCCATGTTTGTCCCGACTGTGCTTTACCAGCTCATGTTCACTATGAACATTTAATTAAAATAATGAAAGTATTGATATGTTCTCACTGATATGATCAAACAATGTTTTTTCTTTTAATTATTATAATGATATTCCATTATTGTGGCTTAAATATGTATTGCTGAAATATTTTTCAAACGATCCATATGGATTAACATTTTACTATGACTACGGATTGATTCAAAATCTAATTTAATTTGTATTATTACAAAATATCTAGCTTTGCGGGCTTATTGTATATGATGCTGCTATAGAATTAACTTTGTTCTATTTAAACATATTGCTATATTTACTACATATAAACAGAATCACATTTTTCTTTTGAAAAAAAAATATTCATAAAGGTGACAGTAGCCTCCCAAAGGAGAAATAATGCCTTTTGGCTGTGAAAATTATTCAGGTAAATCCACATACCAAATTTTAGTTTACGCCAGTTGACGGTTTCAAGAGTTGCATTCACGAATTAATTTTGATTATAATGCGAGCCACGGCCTTTTGTGCTAGCGAATTCGCATGACTGTGTAGTTCTCTGACTCACGCAATAGAGGATTGTCATTGCAAGGTTACACAATCTTCAAAGATCGTTTTACTTACCTTTAAATAACAGTACTTCTAATACCAATAAGCAAATGAAGCTTTTGATGCATTACTTGGATGATTTTGTTGGATTCCAAACATATTGTAAACATGCAAGCTGTAAGCTTAATTCACTCTTATTTATGTTTAGGAACAGAACAGTTCCTTATGAAAACAGGTTGTTGATGTTGAAGAATGCACAAAATGAGTCTCGTCTGTGCTATGCGTTCTACTTCGGGGGCTGGTCAGCTAATACTCAAAAAGTGCTTTTGAGCATAAACAGGCTTATTAGATGTATAGTGAGAGTTGACAGTACACATAGCCGTAAGAGGTAGTCAAAAAAATTGAAAATTCTTATTTTACGTGGACTATTCCTTCACGAAATCGCAAATTACACTTTTCTCAATATACGACACCAACTCATCATATGGGTACCTTTTATAAAATACAAACTTGGCTGCAGGTCGCCTAAAATCCTGACCCCATATTCTTTAATAAATTATCGGCTGATCTCAGAAGGATGAGAATCATAAGTGTCTTAAGCTGTGAAGTTGAGAGGCTATTTTGTTGACTGAGCTCTGTATTCAGTCGTTGAGTTTGTACGTAAGTACATGTTTCTTTTACTCTTGTTAATTTTCAAAAGTGTTAATGTAATTTTGGTTTATACTTTATACATGTTTGTATGTTTGTATTTTTTGGAATGGCAGATGAATCTTATACATTATCTTTAATGTCGAATGGATAATAAAGTCAATGAAATAAAATAAAATACTCAGATTTTCTCAACGACGTAGAAGGAAATCCTATAATCTGCGGAAGCCGTTCGAGAGCTGGCAATGCTTACACCGGAATATGGTGTTCGATAGGTTGTAAGCATGTAGCAAGATACAGCAACATGTACTATTTTACTAAAGAAGTTGCAAGCTCTGCCGTCTAGGGGGAGGATGGCGAATCCTATGAATTACCGAGCTAGCAAAGTAGTGTTATAAGCTCTTGGTAAAAGAACCGTTCAGCCATAAAAGCTCTCTATTGTTGTTGCCTGAACACCAAAATGCTGGCTTAATGTTGTGTGGAATGCAAATTTGCTTCCTGCAACATATTTGCTCTAAAATGAGGGGTCTAAAATATTCTTATAGCATAGGTATACAACACCTTATAGGGCAAATTTTTAACTGTTGCATAAACGTTTCTACAACTATTTTATACGGCATATTTGCACGTTAGTCAAAATGGTTGTGTTGTGGCATCCATGGTAACATTTATAAAACAAACCGGAGCCTCGTTGTTTTGCTGTGCAATTTACTACTTTAGCCAACAAATTGCTCCCAACAGAAGCACTTATACAACTGTTGTTTAGTAACTTTTAAAGGCTGTACATATGCTAAATATGTTGGTATACAACTTCACCATAACCTAACTTTCTGCTGTCATATTATTGTTAACATGCCATAAGCAATGTTTTAAGACAAACAACGCATGCATATTGGTTCAAAAGGTTTTATCAACTGTTCAAAAACATATAGATCTGGTACAAATTCTGGGTAAATCATTTGACTCTGTCGGTATTTCATTTCAGAAATTTGTCAAATTGTTGTATAACACCTGCAAGCAACACCAAAATATTCTAATAAACTAAAGACAACATGGAGGATGCCATGATTATACACAACCACCCGCCATATTGGGCAAACATGTATTCCTCTATTTAATATTAAATAATTATGTTTCAGTTCCAAATTACAGATATAAAGTGATAAACATTAGTGTAATTGTGTCTAAATATTGGATTTGTGGAAGATTTAACGCAGATAAGTTCAGTTTTCCATCTTAAAAATCTAGGCATACTTTTGATCACTATCAAAATATGAATCAAATACGAAGCCCGTAGAAATTGCGTAACTACTTTGAACGATAATCACAATAAAATTTGCTGCGCAAGTAATTCAATGTACAAGTTTATCACATATACCTGTGTATGAAATTCACAATGGCCGATATCTAAGTAAACAAGATGACTGTAATGGATTAGTTATATGTTCTTCACTTCGTCTATACAATACATAAGAAATAGTTTGGTTGTAATAAAGTAGAATCACGTAACAGAATAGTTATATAGTTGACAAAAACTGAATCTTGCACTGGCGCAAATGTCTTATAGCGGCTGCAAGAGGCTTACACTTTTGTTGTATAACTGTTGTATAGGTGTTCTAAGAGGGTTTTGCCAATGTTCTTACAGTATACAATGCTGTGTAAGGAATACTGTATAATCATTCTTGCAACTCTAATAGGAGTGATAATTGTTCGTTGAGTAGCCATCAAGGAATATGCTACCGGATCATTCCAGGTGAAGGTACGCGTCCAAAGGTTTTCACTAGACTGGACTCTCTTCTATTTATTGGAACCTTCTATTTGTTGGAATTCAAGGCACCTCGTTATAATCTGGAAAAACTAACTAGAATTGATCGAAACATAGGTGCAATGTGTCCTTGTTATAGCAAAAATGCCAAAATGTGTGATCTTGATGCGTAAATTGCTTTCTCATTTGTCCACCGACCCCACAATGCCGATTTCAGATTCATGTTCAGCCTGAAAAAGTACATGAGAAAAAATGCTGTCGGACCCCAAGCACATATTTTTTTTTATTTTGTGGGCATGTGTAATCAAACTTGAAAACAAACTCAATGAATACTAAACAGCACTGATATAGCTACATCTTCAAGATAATGTACTACTACAGGAAATTCAATAAAGCATCTTAAGGATTTGAAATGGAGGGAACACGGAATGTAATTATAGGTATTCTACTACGGCAATCGACCCTCTCCCACAAATTCCATTTCAAATTCTCCCTCCTCTGCAATCTACCACAGTATTTCTATAATGGTATTATGACATTATAAAGCAGGTTATGAAGCAGGAGAGTGTAAGTTGGGGAAGAGTAAAACATTCCAGCCTAGAACAGTTGATTAAACGGGATTCTGATAAGGGATTTCTTGTTAAGGCAATGCTAATGTTTGCCTCAAGAGTCTGCTTCTGATGGTGGGTTCTGTGAAAACATCTGGTTTTCTTGATCGATTGATAACTTCTTGAGTAACCAAAAAAATGGCGTTAAATAAATTGCCTCCATTCTACTATGAAAAGACATGGATTTTGTCATAAACATTAGTGCATTATTTGGGTTCTTTTCTTTGGAGTCCTGGTGTAAAACTGCTTGTCAACAATGCTTTTATAAATCCCTCGGATCCACTACCAAATATGCAATTATCACAACCACGGTAAGTGCAACTGATAGGTTCGCGATCCGTCGGTTGAAAATATATTTAATGCCAAATATACGGGGCAAATCTATGATATCTGGAATATGTCTAATAGGTGCATACAATTACGGATGCCGTCCTTTACAACCCCCGCCCCCCATTTTTTATCGCTTAAAATTCCATTGAAGATGATCAGTATTCTCTGAAACTTCAAAAAAACGAAGTTAGCGACTCTTATTTTTTCGTTTTTTGCCTTTTTCTCCGCCCTCACTATACCGATTTTCAGAAACTACAATGTTTTTCTATCCTTGGCATAGTAACAACCTTTAATGAAAATGTCATCCACATCTTCGCATTACTTCCTAGTTACAGGGAGGCCAAGGGCAGACCTCCAGACAGACCGACGGAACAGGGACGGAAATGAGTTACATGGTTTTTCGTGATGTGCATGTCATATAACATCCAAAAAACATAATATACCATTATTCGATCTTTTTCTGATCACAATACTTTCTAGCCAGTAGGCCAGTAGACCTTCATAAACATTAGAGGGACACCTAAAAGGGATTGGAGTTACTAGAGCCATCTATGAACAGTAGCAGAACCAAATGCATTACTCTTTTTAAAGTAGATTTCTGAATGCATGTTTATCTTATGCTACTATAATCTCACAAAATGTACCAAAGCGAAACTTAAGCTGCATTCTCACGGTGTATGGCACGCTAGCGTAATCCTCACGTTCGTGGACTTGCCTCCATTTGAACAAAGTGTCGTGAGCTTGTAAACATTGCAACAGTGTTAACAAAGTCTTGAAGTATATCACGAATATTAAAACATTTAAAACGAAAATCTGGTCTTCTGTCGAAAACATGAAGTGCTACATTTTCAGTCGAGCTTTTGTTTATAGATAATTATCTTACAGTTTGTTCTAACGTCGTCAATTTGTATCAGACAGACTTAATTGTTGTCTTCTTTCAACTTTTGCTACCATAACCAACCGTATACAAAGTTGGATCATGCTGTTTAGCAATGATCCTTAAAGAAAACATCATCAAGGCCGAAACTGGTTCCTGTTGAACACCCGTGTTGGGGACGATGATGAAAAACCATTTCTAACGTCATCACTACGGTTAGTCATTTAGTTAATAACCATAATGCTGTGGTAATAAGACCAGAATATTAAAAATACCCTCACGGACTAAAGTATCCTGATTCCAGGCTATTAAACATAGGAACAGAAATAAACAGAGTTATATAGATAGCCGCCAATGAGTCATTAACTGCAGGAAACTGGCTTTGAATGAAGTTAACTTTATTGTCTACTTTAAAGGTTAGGGCACCTTAAAGGCGAACATTGAGGCGAATATAGCGGCGTATTGTATATCGCTGCCGTAAACGAGAGGGATTGAAGTTTAACTACGTCGTCATGGCCAACGTGACATAAGGGAGGACCATTGGGATTGACTACACTTTGTATTGGGCACCAGAAATATGATATGGCTTGGTGGTAGTGGTGATAGGAAGACAATGCTGGACAATATGCTACATCTCCGTCGTGCCGAATACCATATTTTGATATTCAGATGTTACGATACGAAACTGAATGCATCATTTTGTAACAAACTTGTTTGGAAAAAATGGTTACTGAACTTCGTTTTCCAATTATAAGAACTGTCACATAAATAAATTGTTGTCATAAACGTATAGAATCAAAAAGGACTACATTCCGAACTGTCATTTGTCACAATGTCAAACAGATGTTTTTAGTTTTGCGGTCAATTCAGCAGTTTTGGTGAAGTTTCTCCTACTAGTGCTGCCACGTATTGCTTATCTCAAATCCAAATCCGGTTTTCAAATGATCGGCATCTCTAGTGGCAACTGCGCAGTGAAAATGCGCAGCATACCTCTGTGCACTTTGAGTACCAAATTCTTCACAGTAGGTCCTTAAAAGTATTGTACTTTTGTCCAAAAAGATCCCAAAATTTTGTATCGAGAAAGACAAGATATACAGGCCATTATTTGTCTGGACATATCTAAAGAATTCGGGGCAACAAAGGACATGACCTACATTGATTATATTCTGACAAGTCTATGTTTTATCTAAATTCCGAATTCATATGTTTTGCTTAATTTCGATGGAACTATTACAATATAATTACATTTGGGGAAACTATGATTTCGTGACAACAAAATATGACACACTTACGTCATATAAATTTGTTTGTTAAGATACTGTGGCTTGGTGCCGTCTGAAAGGTAAAGTTGTACTCCAAGAACAGTTTGAAAAAGGGTAATCTTTTGCCAAACATATAATTCCATTGTCCGGCTTGAAGCTGAGCAATTAATGAATTTGACGGACTCGTTATACACGATAAAGCTTTTTTTCGTGACAGAAATGAAGCCAAGTGCGAAGAGGTTTTGTTCTACTGGAACTGTGTCAGATGCATTTTCTAGCCACATAACATATGTAAATCAGTTTACTTAGTAAAGGATATCATTATAAAATTTACATATTTTTGGTACGTATTGAAGTTACTCTTGAGCCGTTTTGTATAAGAACTATGACATATTCTGTTTTCGAAATCATTATTTAGTGGTATTGTGACACTAATACAAAAAACAGTTTTCCTGCGGAAAAAAGAATAATCCATATCTATAACAGCAACAAGGACATACGTCATCTAATTTATTCGTCTGAGCTACAGCCATCAGTCGAACGATCGACTCAGCACTGCGTATTATCATCCGAACTAAGACAAGAATTATCTCCATTCTATGTATCACTAAAACACCTGCACGGCTACTATGTAAAAAACATATAAAACGTAAAAAATAATAAAATGTCATCTTGCAGACTAGGTAGTTTTTAGGGTGCAAATAGTTCATTGCACGTTTGCTCGCTATGATCACTGTGACCGTCCATCTATGGAGGAATGACTCAACTACACGCATTGCTGGTTGCAGAGAGCAAGTGTATGTTTTATGAAGCCGAGAAGTCTGTAGAGAAGATGTGAAAGAAAGAATCTTGGTTGAATACCAAGCTGGCATCTGTATTGGTTTGCATGTGTATAAAATAAGAGATATTTGCTATGTGAGAAAATTATAACTGAATATGCTGCCAATGAAGTATATTATACAAGGTGGCGCGTCGAAAACGAAACAGACGCATTTACTGGCAGCTCAGGTTTTTTTTTTTGGTAAAACGCTCAGATCCGTCGATTTTGTTTTCAAGGGGACACAAGTTTGGCAAAAAATCACGTTAACACGTGCAGCACCCTGGGCGGGGGTGACACCAACCCTAAAATCTTAAATGGAAAGGGGGGTCGAGTTATACCTTATTTTAAAGGTCTTTCAATTCCCTTAATAATGATGTAAAATACATGAGCTTCAGTTCAGTAGTTTTGAAGATTTATTGATTTAAAGCTGAAAGTAGACTTTAATAGGTACACCAGATTAGTTTGTACGACTTTCAGAAGAAATTTGACTAAAAGAATTTACTTACTAAGTAAATGCTTTTCCTCACTACGCCCATGGTTTGTTTATCATTTTGTTGTTGAAAATAGCTATTGGAGCGTTTTTTGTGGCAAAAAAGTTATTTCTTGAAGAAAGATAAGGAAATATCTCGTACTTATTTTAAATAGGAATTTAGTACATAGTTTGCGATCGACTTGACCAAACTTTGTTGCTAAAATAACTTGTAACGCTTTATTACGTAAATTAACCATGGTATATTCCACAGCAGAAACAGTTGAAATTATCGAAATATTTTTCGGAAATAATCAGTGCGCTAATAGAACAGCAGAAATATTTAATGAGCGACATGAGAACAGTAACATGCATCGAAAATATGTTCCAGAACTTGTAGCTAAATTTCGGGAAACTGGGTCTGTCGCCAATAAAAAACGCAACATTGAAAATCCCATAAGGAACGAAGCAATAGTGGGGGTTTTAGGGCAAGTCTATGTAGATCCTACGTTAAGTACCCGCAAATTGGAGACTATGGGTGGTGTTAGTCGACGTACTGTGTTAATTAAATGTTTGGGCTGGTATTTTTGGCGATCATTTAGTTGGTCCATTTTTCTTACCTGGAAATTTGACCGGTGAAAGGTATTTGGAATTACTGGGACGCCATAGATCCTGCATTAACAGCTATAATTGAAAATCAGAATGATCGGCGGTACATTGTGAATAGGTTGATGTTCCAACAGGATGGTGCCCACCACATTACGCATTACGTGTTCGACAATATTTAGATCAGACGTTTCCAGATCGATGGATTGGTAGAAGAGATGCCATTGAATGGCCCCCAAGATCGCCAGACTTATCACCTTTGGATTTCTTTATGTGGGGTCATTTAAAAAGCATAATCTATGCTACTCAGCCAACATCATTAGAAGACCTGCGACAAAGAATTGTCAGTGAGTGCCTTCAAATTACTCCTCAAATATTGCAAAATGTTCGGCAACGTTTTGAGCAAAATCTTTATTATTGCATGGAGAGTCATGGTGGCTATTTTCAACATTTACTTGCCTAACGGGTCAGTTCATTCTCCATTTTTAAATTACTTTGCTGCCAAATGTATTGATCTCCACTAATGATGATGTATTAGTTTTATTTAAGCTTTACATCAATAAATCTTCAAAACGACTGAACTGAAGTACATTAATTTTATATCATTAGAAAGGGAATTGAAATACCTTTAAAATTAGGTATCACTCGACCCCCCCCTTTCCATTTAAGATTTTGGGGGTGGTGTCACCCCCGCTTAGGGAGCTGCACGTGCTAACGTGATTTTCTGCCAAACTTGTGTCCCCTCGAAAACAAAATCGGCGGGTCTGAGCATTTTTCCAAAAAAAACTGAGCTGCCAGTAAATGCATCTGTTTCGTTTTCGATGCGCCACCCTGTATATTAGCTGTGCCGGACGGCTTATTTATATGTTGACCTTTCTGAAGACAAGTTATGTCCAAAGTTATAAATTACGATTTTACCGTCTTTTTGTGTTTTCGAAATATTTGAGGAGCATTACAGGAAATCGGCCCACGCCCGCGTTGTGTGCAATTAATTAAACCACATCACGGAAACTGTGTTTCTTATTCAAGTGTGGCATGTGTCTCGTATTGCACCTATTCAGTTTCTAGTGGTCTTTTGACACCAGCTATAAACCAACTAACCTACCTGCAGTCTCCTCTCTCTTCCCATGGTTTCCTCACTTCTCCATATGCCCACTAATCTTGAGCAATGCTGACCTAGCGTCTCCTAACTACTTCAGCGCTCGGCGCTGATGCATGAGCCTAATATACCCTATGTCTAGGAAGATCATCGGCCGTAATAAAACGATAACATATTTATCGTTAGCTTATTTTCCCAGTATTATTATTTTTAAACTGTAAAAATTCGGAATTTTTACATTATTAAGCCCAAAAATGTATTTAAGACTGGTTTATTTGTGATAACACAATTTTTGTTCCATCCTAAAAAATTCAGATTGTGTGACTTATCAGGTTTTTGAAATGGCCAGTTCAATTATTACTTATTGTCCTCATGTTTACTTCGTTTGTTATAGCCCACAGAGATACTTGTATTCACATAGTATTTCGTCATATAATCATATTTTGCTTGTCAAAATCTTATAGCTTCGGTAGAAATATCCACTTGCAAGACTGAGTTGTCTTTTAATTCATTTGCCTCCCAAATAAGCCACCGCTAACATCATCATTTTATAAACCTTCAAGGTTTTGCGTATATTTGGAAATCAGGTCATCCCACCGTAACCAAAAACAAAGGAAGGGCTTCACACACACAACAAGCAAACAACAAAAGCCCTCGCTGAACAATCATATATGCCAAAAACGATTGCACGATTTTGCCTGGCAGTGTAAGAATAGACAGTCTGGAAAGCTTCGAAGCGTCCTCCCCGTTAAAATAGTCATAAAAAACTGTTTGAAAAGCGGGAAGAGCGCCACGCCACCGTTAATTAATCACTATGTCAGGGTTATTTAGTGTTATGGAGTCCGTTATGAAATATCTGCTGCTATAAACTGTCGCTTACCAGGACCGTAATAAGAAAACTGATAAAGGCTGAATGTTGCTGGGAGACAACTTGAACTTGCTGTAGATTCATGAAGGCGAGTTTTGCTCAGTCAACTTGATGTTGGAAATTCTCACAACACTGCGTGCTAAACCGGCATTTTGTTTATATTTGTCTGAAGTAAGACGACCCGGTAGCATGGGTTGCAGCAACAAGCACAAGTGCAGCAAGAGTGCTATTTGATCACTGACCACGATCTACGAGAGGTATATGCTGTCCATGAGACGGCGAGCACTGTCGCCGACCCAAAACAGGCAACAAACAAAGCCAGCGCAGGTCTCTGATATCTAGTATACACCACGAATTCTGACAAAATTATTTACGACAAAAGGTCGCAACTTGGAAAAAGGAATCATAAGTTTACGAGTATAACCAACATGCCTAAGTAATATCTTAATGTCGTCCTTTCTTAAACAAAAAGGCTGAATTTATTCGTTGGTACACAATGGACTACATCGCTAAGCAGAGACCTTTGAGCAACCAAAGCTCATCTATCAATCTTGGGGTGAAAACAGAATAAGACTCTTGCTGTTTATCATTTTTGTGGACTTTATATACTCTTACTTGGTGAAATTCTATCATTTTACAATTTGCTGTACAAGTGTGGTAGTTGAGCGGAGGAAACATCATAACGCGTTTCACTGTATTTCAAAAGCATTATGGCCTGAAGATGCTTTTAAAGTGAAGCGATACGTGTTACGATTTCACCTGAATTTTACTGTGAAGCTTTTTCTATTTGATCGCATGTTTTTGGTCACATTCTTCCATAGTGAGTTTGTCGCTGAACAAATAAATGTATTGAAGTTATGTATTACGTTTGGGAGGGCAAAATTAACTGCCTTAGGTCAAATTATGTGCAGCAGAAGTGCATAAATCTTTGGCACTAGATATAAACACAAGTATTAAATTAAGTTGTTTTTAGCGGTCTACGCCATTTTCGGATGTCTCTAGATATTTTGGAAGTGTAAATACATCAAAGTGTAGTTCAGAAGACTATTGCTGTACGCGTATATCTTTTCAACTTTGCGTTAGTCTGTATTTGTCTTCAGTCATTTAGTCGACTGTGTCAAGATATATCAAGACTTCAGAGTGATGCAATCCACGAATGTACATTTTCTAAGGGTCATAAAAAGTAAATTCGTAATGTGATTAATACCCATATGGCACGAAACCTAGGCATTTTCATTCTAAAGAAACTCACGAAGGAGTCTTGCCAGCTCAACCAGGACAGGCCCGTAATAAAAATCTTATCTTCCGCATGTCTATTGACAAAAGATATACTCGGACTTATTTTCAACCTTGAAAAATCACGAGGGAATACGCCTTCCTCGCATTTGTGAGCGGTTTTCTTCGTTCCACATCACCGAATGTGTATAGTAGCCTGAAAAAGCAGTCAGATCATGTCGCCTCCAAGTGACCTCACACTACACATAATCAAATAAATCATTGACCCAAGCGAGTCTACCCTCAACACAATCAACTTTTTTGTTCGTTCTTCTCCAAGACGATAGTGCGAGAGATATCGAGACAAAACCTAACTGACGTCCGCCCTAGCAGAGCCACAACATTTGCCTTTTTTTGTCTGGGGCTCCGTTTCATAAAGAGAAAAATCAATTTCCCGAATGAAGGGGAATGCCGGCGAGAGAAATTTTATCGCGACTGGTCGACGTCAAATTCGCACGACAATTTATTGTTACTTGAGGATGGCTACTGATGTGACTCGATTTATTTTCAGCTAGGGCAGCGTTTTTTAACCGACAACATGATGGACGTGTTCGATAGCCGCACTTAGGAAATTTATACCGTGCCGTCTCTATCTCTGCTCTCGGATGATAGGATCTTAAGTGATGCTCTTTCCTAATTGAAATCATTTATTTGGTTGCCCGTCGACCAAAGAGTCGGAGGTTCATTGGTTCGTTAAGTACTGTCGTTATTCTTTGGTGTCTTTGCCTCTTAAAGGCTTCTGGGATGATCCAAACTTTTATTTGAATACCCTTGATGTACATACGGTGAAAAAACGACGCATATGTGACAACGACCTTGTATGGCTTCTTTGAAGTGGGCTCTATTATTCAAAAATGCCTGAAGACTGTAATGTACTTCCTGCTACTGTATGTAGAGGTCGGCAATTCCACAATTGACGAACTACCCATAGGTGGCAGTGTCACCTTTGTTTCACTCACAGTACGATAGTTTTTCGTTTCAGTAGACAAATTTTCGCTTATTTGCTTTCCGTCATCTGTCTTCAAACGACTTACACCTACAACATACTCATATAACAAGCATGAAACAACGTTGCACATGGTTGATTCTGATTGCAAGAGACGGAAACCAAACAGATCCTGTTCAGCATATAAACGTATGCCTTTACAGAAGTAATAAAAACCACTGACAGTTGTACACGTGCTCACTATATAACTATTGATCTTAGTATAACTATATTATACTCCGATACATAAACCCTCTTCCTCTGATATGAACGATACTTTTTCGGGCTGAATTGGATAGCGTTTGCCTTTTATCTCTTTGAACACACCAACCTTAATTGTAATGTCTGGTTTTATTGGTGCAAGTTGTTCAAGGCGGTTTTTAAAGCATAGACGGATAAAATGGGTACACCAATTTTTGTGGGAAAACTTTTTATTTGACAACAAAGAATAAGAACACCTATTTTTTGGGACTCAATAGGAAGTGTTGATAGGAACGAAAAAACTTGTCATATAAGATTTTTAGGTATTTATGAGACTTACAGAATGAGACCACACGAAAAAGATCCGACTAATAGCAAAAACGTTATTGCCGAAAAACGAGGCAAAATGCAGGTTTTGGCACTTTTGGTAATGCGACGATAATTTTACGCAACTACTTGAAATTCTTTCGCAAATCAGGGGTATTTTCGTCTAATCTGATTAGACTATTATACAACCCTTTTGTATGGCATAGCTTAGGTTTAATAATTTGAATACAGATCTCGGAAAGCAAACAAGCGAATATGGATCGACTGATCAAGTTTTGCATACTGCGTCTATGCTGGCAGCATCGTGAGTACTTACTTTTCGCAGGAGTGACGATGGAACAACTATGTGATGGCCGGCTTCTTAAAAGGGAATTCTGTCATTCAGAGATGCCAGGAAACTGTGGTTTCCTGCTAATAAACGTAGATGGTGAACGACTCATATGTGGCAGTTCCACATATGTTTTTCGCAAATAATCCTTCCCAAACTTCCTACATCCTATACTATAGTTCCGACAGAGCAGCTTATTATTGGTTTTCGTTTAGATTTTTAGATTGACCACAACCATAAGACTATATATTTGCCTATAACCCACAAGCTTTTAACGAACTTTTACTAATCGTGAGTTGACAAAATATTTTGAATTTGAGCCTCTCTATAGTTGTTTGCGTAGCTGTGGTATGCCTGAAACGATATTTAATATTAAATATGGGTTATTGTACCTCATACATTTCCCGGTATCGGTCCCCAGCAGTGCAGTCAACTGATTATAGCAATATATGGTAGGATTAACAGAGATTATAGCCTAGAAAGCTGTAGAGTCGATGCTTGTTTTTGGATTTGGCTCGATAATCCTGATTAATTGTAAATGTGCCGGTAATTATCAGTTTTTACTGATAGTGCAGAAATGCAAAAGTAAATAATTGTAAGAAAACCTGTATGATTTCCATAATGATCCGAAAGTTCATACTCGATACGGTTTGTTGAATGGAGGTACAGTGGTCTTAGATATGCTTTTTATATCAGTTTTCGAAGGTTATATCCGCAAATCTTCAAAAATAATTACACACTTGGAAATGTCTCATCAGAATGAACCTTGGGAACGTGTTCTGCTCCATCAATAACTGAAGATAATTTAATATACTTTCTTGATGTGTTTGCTTAGTTTTGGGAATCTTATTAACAACGCTCGGTATCATCCTACCAGAATCTGAAGATTTATCGTCAAGCTAATCTATTTTATCATGTATGTTACAAGACGTACAAGTTAACTTGTTATGGTTGTAGGATACTCCAAAGTCAGATCGACAGCTATTGAAAAAAATACATGGCCCTTGAGTTTTAAAAGCAAAATATCGCCACTACTATGCTCAATAATTCTAGATATTCTAGATATTCTTCCGGTTCGGCAGTGCCTAGACGACGAATTTCCAGATAAATGGATTCAGCGAATGGGGCCTATCGAATGGCCTGTTAGATCTCCTGGTTTGACGCCATTTCAAATCTGTTGTCTTTACTCCCCAATCTGAAAGTTTGGATGAACTTCGTCAACACATCATCGGAAGCTGCCATGGTATCCCACATGTTTTTGAAAATGTCCGTCAGGAACTTGAAAATCGCCTATATCATTGTTTGGCCAATAACGGTGAACATTTTGAACACTTATTGAAATATAAAGTGATATTTTCGTGTGTCCGAACAAATTAAGATAAATGAAGAATTTTCTAATTTTCCTGAAAACGAATCGATCGATTTTAAAAACGTCAAAATAAAGGACTTCGAAAGACCTTTCGAACAAGCTAGTACTCGATACCTCTTGTCACTTAAAACTTTCAAGGGATGACCTTGAGGGGCAGAGGGTAAAAGCGGGTGAAGTAATTTTAGATTAAAAAGTTGTCCCCCTTGACAAATCCTGTGACGTGTCTTGGCGTTTTTTCTTTTACTCAGTGGTTTTCGATTAATCCGTGGTGGGAAGTTACGCCCTGTATGCGTTTTTGTAGAACAGTCTCGGAAATTATGCAGGGCGCTCTGCGCTCTGCGGAATCGTGGTGTAAGGAAGTCGATCTCTCTGTCAATCCTGAGAAGACCGAGCTGATCCTATTCACTAGGAGAAGAAGGCTTGGCGGGCTGGTCATGGGACTAGATTAATTTTGTCCCAGTCAGTGAAATATCTGGGAATTATCCTGGATTGCAAACTGAATTGGAGAGAGCATGTTGAATACAAGGTTAGCAAGGCTCGCAACCCGATGTGGGCCTGTAGACGTGTTGTCGGTGTAAGGTGGGGGTTTAAACCCAAAGTGGTATACTGGCTCTACACGACGATAGTACGTCCATCTCTCTTGTACGGCTCCCTGGTCTGGTGGCCTTGCATTAGAACTGAGACAACTAAGGCCAAACTTTATAAAATTCAGCGTTTGGCCTGTATTAGTATTACAAGCGCAGTGCGAACAACGCCATTGAGTGAATGGAAGCTCTATTGGATCTCCCACTGTAGGATCTGGTGATCCGCGGTGAAACGAGAGTAGTCGCTCATCGACTGTGGAGTCAGGGCAGCTGGGCTTTCATGAATCCTGTCAAGGGGCATACTGCCATCTTAGTCGAATTGCAAAGGGAGGACCACGTCCTTCTAAGCAAATATCGCTTCAACCGCAAGTTTATTGTGGAGTATCCAACGAGGGAGGAGTGGGACGCCGGTAGCCGGGGACTCTGCGTAGTGAGCGGGCAGGTCCGGTACACGGACGGCTCGGCCACCGTAGGGGGCTCAGGTGCTGGGGTCTCTGGGCCTAGAACTAGGTTATCTCTGCCTCTCGGTGGATACACCACTATTTTCCAGGCGATTCTGGCTTGTGTATCTCACATTCTGGAGGAGGGTGGGCCTAGGAGAAGAATAACAATCTTATCCGACAGCCAGGCTGCAATGAAAGCACTAAGTGCCTGTAAGATTACTTCGAGTCTTGTATTGCAATGCAGGGAGGCTCTGGATTGCCTCGCAGTGAGGCATCCGGTATCGTTAATATGGGTACTGAGGCATACTGCGATAAGGGGCAATGAGACGGCGGACACTCTGGTGAAGACAGGATCAGCCGGCAAGGTCGTTGGTCCTGATCCAGCTCTAGGAGTGACCGCTCATAAAGCTAGGAGGAAAATGGAGACGTGGGTTACCTCCCGACATCTCCGCCAGGCACGAGAACTCTTTGAAGGGCCCAGTGCTAAGGATGGACGCTTCTGCCTATCTCTGGATAGAGCCAACCTAAGATTGCTGGTGGGACTGTTGTCTGGCCATAACACGTTAAGGCGTCACCTGCACGTGATAGGGGTGGCTGAGGATTCCTTCTGTGAACGCTGCGGTGTAGATTAAGAGACCTCGGCGCACGTTTTGTGTCGCTTTGAAGGTCTGAGCTACTATAGGCAGACTATACTGGGGTCCATTACTTTGGACCCTCAGGACGTCAAGGGGCTTCGCTCAAGGCGATTCTCAACTTCGCTAAAAGGGCGAGGCTTGTGATCTAAGGATTGTAGAGGTGCATAAGGGCCCGCTTAAGGGGCCTATGCACTGGCTCCTTATGGTGGCCGGAATGCATCTAATTTCAAGATTCATTCGTTCATTCATGTGAAAACCTTAAGGTACTGCGGGTGTCCAAGAGCTAGTGATTCCAGTGCTGAGTCCCTCGCATTTCAGAAAGTAGAGGATTTTTGAATATTAGCAATTAACTGTATACTGCTATAACAACTCATCTCCTTCTAAAAAACAACTGGTCACAATAGTTTTCGGAGTTTGGATGTCATGCGACAACTATACCATGGAAAACCATGTCACTCATTTCCTTCGGTCTGTCTGTCTGCCTGTCCGTCTGGGACGCAAAAGCTTTGTAGTTATTGAAAATGTCGGTAGAAAAAAAAGGCACAAACGAAAAATAATAAAAATTGCTCTAACATAGTTTTTTGAAATTTCAAATGGTCATTTAAAAAAAAAATATGAAGGTAGGAATGGTTTATCTTCATTTTCTGATGTTGGTACATATAGACGCTCCCAGTCTTGCTAATTCTACCAACCTACTCGTATTGGACATATTTTACACATCATAGATTTCTCCGTACATTAGCCCTTCAAACTTAGAAAATATTCTCAGCAGATGAATCGCGTACCTATCGGCTGCCACCGGCTTTATGAGTGTTTCGGTATGGTCTTACACGTATTTCTGCCATGCTACAGCATAGTTTTTCCTATACCCTGACGGCGCTGTTCCGTCGGACCGGGTCTATGGATTGATTGTAGGACGTTGTTTCTCAGAGAGTCTAGTTTGTGCTGAACATAATCCTTCATCAACTGATGATGGCGTTGCGTGGAAAAAGCAGAGTCAACCCGATATTTTTTGTCGAATCATAAACTATACAGTAAAAGATCATGCATGGTACAGCAGATCAAGCGAATGGTCACTTCAGCTTTTAATTCAAACCTTGAGTGTATTTTCGGAGCAGCTATGACGTCATCAATGTTTGGAAGTTCCAAAGTCACAGTTGAGGGTGCAAGTCCCAATGTGTGTAGAATGAGCCTAAATCCAGCAACAAAAACGGCACATCGACTGCAACAAGAGCCAAGCCATTTCCCCGAATTCCCGGTAAAAGCTAACAAGAGCTCGAATCCACACGTATACGATTGAGCCCAGTGCGCAGACAATAAAGGATTCAGATTGAATAGGAGAGCGACTTCCGGTGTGAATTGGCCATTAGATATTTATAAGGCCAATCTAGCAAGCGGAAAACTGATGTCTTAGGTGGTTGCTGCCGCATGGATTATGCATGCCGCAAGCAGCATTTGTGCGTTATATTCGGGAACAACAGAAACGGAATTAAGCTGGCATACACTGTATGCGAATGTAGGAACATGACGCGCTGCTGGATAATTGGGGGTTAAATGATGTGATATGACCCGACAAAGCGATGGATGTCGATATCGACTAGCTCTCAGGGCCCTACGCGAGAAAAAGCACTTTAGTATCTAAAATTCCCCCTAACATCAAATACCATGCTTTAAAGTCGATATGCAGCTTTTTCAAGAGCAAGTTGAAATGAAAACTGAGAGTTCGGTGAGATGGTGTAGCAGAGTTAGAAATTGACGGCATTGTACACCATTCCAGGCCTTATCTGGGTTTTGTATACAGGGTGTAAAATTAGTAGTGGATCACCGGAAGTCAGGTGATAGAGGGCCTCAAAACATATCGAATGAACCCCTATATGTGTGGTTCGAACTTTTATAGTTCAGGAGATATTTGCATTTTTGTGAAATTTCGAAAAATTTTATTAGAAGGTGTCGCTTGTGCATAGAAAATAATGGAGGCCATTTCGAACATGTTCTTTAAAAGTTAGTTAAATTGTCAGTAAATATTTTTTGATGATCCCAAAGAAATTTTGTTAATACGATTTTTGAACTGCCTAAGGTTAGTAGAACTGGGAAAAGCTTCTTCTTGTAGATTTTTCCACAATCTAGACACCTTAGGGACAAAGGAGCGGTCGTATCGGCCAATACTTCGTAGCCCTAAACAAATAGCCTAGCTTTTTCCCAGCAGCTGCAGCTATTGACGAGATGTGTTCGTGCCAGATCAGGTCGTCGGTGATCTGGACTCCGACCAGCCGAAATGAATGGCTCTTTCTTAGAACTCGGCCGTCCATCGAAACTGTATGAGCGCTAGGACGCTTTTTGTTCGTCAAAGTACAGTTCTGTGTTTTGGAAGCATTGAACTGTACAAGATTGTTGCGTCCCCAAGCAGTGATAGCCTCCAGGTCTCTTGTCAGAGAAGAAGTCGTCGCTAGTCTTCCTTTTTCCAGCTCAGTGGCAGAGATCGGCTTGTCACTCTGAATTCCTGCATGTAGAGTGCTGTCATCAGCGAAGCTGTGGATTGGGTTGATCGTGCAGGAAAGGAGGTCGTTGATACGTAAGAGAAGCAGTGGTGGAGCCAAAACCGATCCCTGGAGATAACCGCGTTGATGTTGTGGGATGAAGAGGAGAATCCGTCAGTTACGACGGATATCTTGCGGCCAGAGATAAAGTCAGCCACCCATCTGCAAACCTTTCTGGGAGGCCATAGGATGGAAGTTTGCTTAAGAGGGCAGCGTGCCACATCTGATCGAACGCTTTCGTGATGTCAAGAGCAACGACATGAGCCTCACCATGAGACTGGATGAGTTTACTCCACAGTTGCGTGACGTAAGCTAGGAGCTCCCCGGTGGATCGTTGGTGCCGGAAACCGTACTGCCTGTCAATAATCAAGCTGTGACGTACGAGGTAGTCCAGAAGCTCGCGATTTATGCACCTCTCCATCACTTTACTTATAAAAGAAAGCAGAGGTATAGGCCTGTAGTTGTAAGGGTCGGTTTCAGATCCTTTTTTTGGGATGGGCTGGACATGAGCAAATTTCCAGTTTTCTGGGAAGGTTCCGGATTCATAAGATATCTGGAAGAGACGCGAAAGAACTGGAGCAAGCTCCGCTGCACATCTCTTCAGTACAATGGCAGGAATCAAGTCCGGACCAGAAGCTTTGTTGATGTCGAGCGACAAGAGCACTCGTCTTACGGTCTAATGCCTGAATGTTACCTCCCGCATAGTGTGGGGAACCCTTTGAATGGTTGGCAGCAAAGATCTTGGCTAGCACTTCCGCCTTGGCCTTTGAGTCGAATACAATAGTTCCATCCTGACACGTAAGTGGTGGAAGGCTACTGTGTGAGAAGTTCTTTTCAATCTGCTTGACCAGCGTCCAGAAAGACCGACTGCCATTGCGCTGCGACATTGCGTTTCTTACGTTAATCGTATCACAACAACGAATGTGACATGATACACTCATCGTGGCAAGTTGGAATTTTCAGTTTCTTTATCGCCCTTCAAAGTTGAGGGATGGAAAAGGCTTTTCACAAAAAAATGAATTCAATATTTTTTGCTCTGTTAAAAAGTGACAACCATTTAGCTCATTTTAGAGAAAAATTCACAGCCCTATACCTAATGGTTTAGTTGTAATTGCGATTGAAAGTTCATTATCCCGTTTTTTTCGAAATTTCACAAAATTGCAAATGTCTGCTGAACTATAAAATTTCGGACCACACGTATACGGGTTCATTCGATAGGTTTTGAGCCCCCCTATCACTTAACCTTTGTTGATCCACTACTAACCATACACCCTGTATAAGCAAGCTAGATGGTTTTATAAGTAGTGGAAGCAATGCTTGTCGAACCTGATCTTCCCGTGTTGCTGTTCGTTTTTAGTTATTCTATGTCTTTCCCAAATGTAATGGCTGCCTATATGAATAGCATCATCCATTTTGGATGATCCGCCATGTAGTTCATTTTCTTTGAAGGTACACGTGGAAGTAGAACGTTGCTAGAAAAGTACGAGAGCACAAAGTTCATACGTTATCCAATTTCCCAATCAAAAGTAGCAAACTCGCACTACTTTATCGCATTTCAGCTTACACGTATAAACCCTATTGATTGAAAAAGTCTATTTCCTTTCATCAAAAGAATCCATTTCTTTGAAGTCGAACTTTTGAAGTCACCGGATGATGTTTTACCAGAGCTGCTAGTTAGTTACTGTTTCTTTTCAGTTGCCGGAGAAACTTTAAAAGATTAGCGGATAGTTAGAAAGGAAGGAGAGTACGTCTGTCTTTTTGTGTGGCAATAACATTTGTTTTCTAATTTTCTCATTCTTTCAAAAAAAAAACTATCAATGGTGAGGCTGTCCAGCAAAAGCTTCAGTTCTGAGATAAAAATGCTATATTTTCTTTACCTAGAAGCGGTGGATGTAAACAAAGGCAGTGCTGGACTAGGTACTAAACTATGCTATTCCTAACTGAAATAGCAAGCACTGAAGTTGGTCTTATACAAGAAAGAGAACGTGGCTATAATGACACGCTTTATACTCATGGGATTTAGCATTTCATGGTAGCGTTAGTTTAAATGAGTACCATCATCGGATGTTCCAGATTTCTTCTTAGTGGTGCAACCTGGGAAAATGTAATCTATCTTAGCCGATGTTGAATCATGTACCTACGCATGCTAAGCTTAGAACAACTCCACCTTTGCTGGTGTTGCTATTGCTATACCGATATATATATATATATATATATATATATATATATATATAAACGATTGTTGGTTGTTCTCAACTTGTTCAAATCGGTCATACATTCCACAAACAAAGACCACAAATCAACCCTACACCTGCAGGCTTTTATGTCAGCGCTCACATCAGCCACCACTTGCCACTCCATAAACCTCCTTAACTTTCATTTATTGTACATTTATTGTCCTTATAGGTTCATGCTAACGACGCGAATCCCTCAAGTGCCCGTCTTCAATATTTATTTCTCTCTAAGGAGCCCTTCCCCATAATGTTCACAGAACGGCACGACGACGTGATGCAAGGAGTCTCGCGTGACTTCTTTGCATAAACGTCGAGTAGTTGAACAGTGGAGTAATGTCGTCTATCCGTTATAGATTTTGGTGCTTGATTAAAAATTCTCTGGGTAATGTAGATCTGTTGCAGGATTTTTTTTCATACTGATGCAGTTACGTAGGCAGTAGTGATGACAGATACTCCACGAACTGTGATATAGTCACTGATATTTCTATTCTCTATTTATATTTTCTGAATATATTTATTCTCCTACCGACCAGTCGAGAAATGTACCAGCGGCTTCTAGGCCGAGTCGCCGTGGCATTAGATTCATCTCGGTTCTGCTCGAACGTCGATCGAAGCTCTTCCATGAGGCCGCAATCACTCATGCACAGCCATAAGCTGCGATACACGATGATGTAACACTGGTTGCCTAATTTTGCGAGGGTAACTTTTCGCTATTCAAGGTCCCATTTACGAGGGCATTCCAATATGAAAAAGTAAGGATATCAGATATCACTGACATTCAAATATAACGATACTGACCATCAATAATAAGCAGAAACCTAAAAACCGAGGCACCATGGCTGCTGTAAGCAGCTTAAAAACACATTGTCACTTCGATTTTCGAGTTGCCTAATGTTACTAGTTATGAGAAAATCCTTCTCGGGCAGATTGTCTCACAATATCGACACCTTAAAAACAAAGGATGTGTCGTACCGGCATTCAGGATGAAAGGCAGATGCCTGGCGGCAGTATGGAGGAGAGCCTTAGGGAGCAGATTCCGTTGGCGTATCGGTAGAATGGAGTCAAACCGTGAAAAAAAGCATTGAGCATCAAGCATCGAGTATGGACAGTGGATTCAGACCGGCGAGGCAATTTGGACTAACTGCTTAACGTGGTACTTGCGTTTAGTCAGCAACCATAGAATTTCTTTTTATATTTTAGTCACCACCCAGGCCTAATGGGTACCGTGGGTCTACAGGGGATGCTCACATACATCTTAGTGCCACCTTAGAGATCCACCGGATGGTACCTCCACGCTCGACGGTCTACGACCTAAGGGCAATAAAAAAATCCATAGCCAAGAAAAAATTCCTCTTGGGACTGAATTCGAACCCACGAAGCTCACGGCCACTTGGTTACCCCGCTATTTTGAGATATTTGAATGAACTCGTCTGACCATTTACCAAGATAATCCCTATTATATTTCTTTCGACAAATTTCACATTGTCCAATATTATTCAAACTTAAAGAAGATCATCCGGCTTTGAAACATTACTACGAAAAAAATCCGCCGTTTCGCTTTTTAAATATTTGGCGTTAAAGTTAATAAATCCATAGTTTCCGTCTTTTTGACGTTTTCCCGTATTATTTTATTTTATAAGACCAATGAATTTTATAGAAACGTTAAAAAAATGACCGATTTCCAAACGGATCACAACGTTAATGCAGAAATAAAAGGTAGTACTCGAGATTTTGAAATGTTTCGCTGATAAATCTATAGTTATAGTCTTACACGAATGTTTCATATGGAAACCGTTCGGTCCACGTACAAACCGCTATGCGTGTTGTACGAGGGATGTCTTTTAAGTTTTGCATATAGAAACACAGTAGGCCGCGCGGATCGAACGGCAGTACTGAATCTTAACCTCACTTTTTAGTAAACTTAAATTCAAAGTTTCACAACAATACGTGCAGTGTTCTCACTACAGTGAATTTTTAAGTGTCACCAAGTCATGGAACTCAACCGAGAACATTTTCGCGCCATAATTTATTAAAACTTTCAGAGATAATAATCGCAACAAGAATGCATTGCTGAGTTACTGTCTGTTTTCGGCAACGAAGCGCCACATTATTCAACAATTTCCCGTTGGTATGGAGAATTCAAACGTGGACGGGTGAGTCTTCGTGACGATCCCAGGGTGGGTGCACCAAAAACGGCAGTCACCCAGGAAAACGTCGATGCTGTGCGCAAACTCATCATTGAAGATAGACATGTGACATATCGCGAGATTGAGCGTCCTTGAAGATCTCAAAGACCTCAATTCAAAAAATTTTACATGAAGAATTAGGAGTAAGAAAATTAGTTTCTCGTTGGATATCCCACCTGTTGACTGAAGAGCAGAAAGCAGCCAGGGTTAATTGATGTCAAAAAACGCTTGACCGTTTCAATTCCGGAAACTCAAAAAATGTGTACAGCATTGTTAGTGGTGATGAATCGTGGATGTGTTGTTATGAACCAGAAAATAAACGACGGTCGGCTGTTTGGGTGTTCCAAGCTGAAGAAAAGCCAACAAAAGTCATCCGTTCTTGAAGTTCTCGAAAAAGATGGTCGCGACATTTGTGTCAAAAGCGGGTCATATTGCAACAATTCCTTTTAATGAGTAAAGAACTGTTACTGCGGATTGGTATACCATCATTTGTTTGCCAAAAGTCAGCACCGGGCTTCGAAAAATCAACCCCGAAAGAAGAATCATCCTCCACCAAGACAATGCAAGGTCGCACACAGCCCAAAAAACAAGGCACTATTTAACGGAAGAAAACGTGGAATTATTGGGCCATCCTCATATAGTCCCGATCTAAGCCCTAACGATTTCTTTATTGTTCCCGAAAATTAAAAACAAACTGCGTGGTCAAAGGTTCCAGTCACCAGAAGAAGCAGTTGACGCATTCAAAAATGCCGTTTTGGATCTGCCAGCAAACGAGTGGAATAAGTTCTTCGAAAATTGGTTCGAGCGCATGCAGATGTGTATTAATCTTCGTGGAGAATACTTCGAAAAACAATAAAGTCATTTAAAACTACCTACCGTGTTGTTTTATTTCCATATTCAAAACTTAAAAGATATCCCTCGTATGTGGTGACACGCCCTGCGGCTGGGAAGTTTTGCCTGCCCATGTCATACTAGTACCATTTCATGTAATTCATTGTGTATTACAGGTAAACTCCAAGAAGTTGAGTAATAATGGCGCAGGTTTAGAAGCTTTGCGATGATCCTGTCAGCTTTAATAAGTACAATAATTGCTTATGATAACAAAAAAGCAGCGAAAAAGTATGTCAATCAATTTAATTTGAAACCTTTATTTTATTAAGACGATTATTATTAAAATTCAAGTACCTCACTAAATATCTAGACCATGAAACAATGAAGATGTTATATCATGCACTTATTGAATGTCGCCTACATTATGCCATACTAGCTTGGGGTCGTACTCGTACCAACCAAATTAAGAATCTGGAAATAATACAAAAACAATTTTTAAAAATTATTTTTAAGCGGCCAATTCTATATCCATCTGTTATGTTATTTTCCGAAGCGAGACTACTTGATCTTAGGCACCTCTTTTTTTACAATGTTGTAATCAGTTTATTCAAAAATAAAACGAACCTCATTTTACTGGACCACAAATATGAAACAAGAAGTAAAGTCGAGGATATCAAAAGAAAAAGAAAAAATGTAGGTCAAAGATGCTTCAGTTACCTCTCCACTAGATTTTATAACTTTTTACCAAGCCATACAAAATACATTACAAATAAAAATAGATTCAAAATTGAAATAAAAAAATTCTTGTTAAATAATAATCGACATGAAATAGCAAAACTCACTCAAATGAAAATAAATTAGTTTTTGAGTATAATGTTACTACACTCGCCTTTATGGTTATATTATGTTTAAATTTATTAAATTCTTCTATGGAATTAGTTCAGTTTATTTGCGTATATATGCATATTTATTTTCAATAAACTGTAATACTTTATACGTGAATAAACTTATATTATTATTATGTATTATTATTATCATTATTATTATTTTTATTATATAGGTTATATTACATATAATACCCTTGACTGACATATAAACAATAAAAAAACAAAAATAGATTGCTTCTGCATACATTTAAAATATGTACTTCTGAGGAAAGGGCGAAATACGAGGACGGGATTTAGGATGAAATCCTTTTTCCAAAGTATTATACTTTGGACAAAATCGGTTTCACAGATTTGTCTTCCTCGGTGTTTTTAAGAAACTTCTTGTGCGCCTGATCCAGGCATGTTGCACACTGCCCTTTTGTAGCGTCTCCCAAAGTATGTCATCTGGGATGCAATAGCGTAACTGCCCAGCTCTTTTTATATCTTCTTAACGCACTCCTCTGATCTAAGAGTGACACTTTTACTTATGCTTGGGAACACAGCAGTAAATCCGAATGTTAGTACCGCGTAGATCCATGCTTTATTTTCAATTCAACTTCTTGATATAGAAACATTCGAGCTGAAGTCAATGATTTTGGATAGAGTGTAAGCTGCTCGACTAGACTTAAAAATGATTTCTTTAACAACGTTGTCCGTGCTCAATGTTTTACTAAGATTGAGATCAAGGTATCGTATTTGATCGGAGGCGGGGATTACGATTGTTCGGTCCCCATTTCCGCCAAACTTGATATCTTTAGGGTACGTTACCGTTTGGCCAAATACAATACAATACTTAATGCAAGTAAGCCATCATAGTAATGAAGTTCTTCTTACATTGCCCACTTTGCTCCAATGATGGCTATGTTTTGCTGCTTAGATTTATTTGCCACGCACAAATAATCTGCGTCGTTTATCCTGCAACGTTTTCTACCGGCAGATCAGCAAAGTATAGGTTCCACAGGTAAGGTCCGAGGAGAGATCCCGTAGCGTTGGCGGTATTTTTTGGCATGATTGCGTATTTGTCGCATAAGCAAATCGTTTTCTGTAATATTGGAGAAAGTCTGTCAGATGTATCCTTATGCTGCATTCGGCTCAGTTTCAAGTATAACTATACTGAGTGACAAAAAAGGGTAAACACCTGTTGGGGTATCTCATTCCATTCTACTGCAACTTTGTGAGTAAGAGCTGCTAAAGTCTGTGAAGGGTGTTGGAAATCCAAGAGCCTGCGACCTATCATGTTCCAGACGTGTTCAATTGGACGTCAGGCGATCGTGATGGCCAAGGTAAATGGTGGATGAGATGTTGATCCATGAAGGCTAACGATGCTCTGGCAACATGCGGTCTGACATTGTCGTGCTGGTTTTGTATGGTGTTTAGGTATGGAATAAGGTGAGGCTCAACTATTTCCTGAATATAGCGCCATACTGCATTTGATTAAAACTAGTGGTGATCTGCTACCATAAGCAGCAGCATCCCACACCATAAGTCCCACGATGTGGTGTACGTGATGCTCTCTGTCAAATTGTGGGTCACGTCTTTCACCATGTCGCCTTCTCACCCTTGCCCGACCATCGTGCTTCCCCAGACAGAAGCGGGATCCGTCACTAAAGACCACCTGATTCTATTCCCGATCCCTTAGAATTCTTCCTCTACAGCAGAGCAAACGGTTATGCATATGTTAATTTAAGAGAGGTAGCACCCAATGTGGGCGATAAGAAACAAGGCCAAACTGTCGAATTCGGCGATATACCTTACGCATATCAACCATCCTTCCATGCTCTTGAAACCACTGATTAGCGATAACTGGACTACTGAATCTGTCTCTCAGAGCCAGAATACTTATCCGGCGGTCTTGTCGCTCTGTGGTCCCTCTGGGATGTACAGATCCCCTCGCTCGCTGTCCTCGTCCTTCCTGAGTCTACGCTCGTTCACGTTGCAGTATACTTAGCTGGAACATCCGGTGAATTCTACCCACGCTAGGTATTCTGAGCAATTACAAAGACGCTTCTCAATAAGCTGCATGAAATTTAATATTTAACTGAAACCGTAAATGTACGAAAACTGAATGCTTCTTCATCACCAAACAATACACGCAGTCACCAAAAAAACTTTACAGAAAAACCTGACCATTTTATAAGTTGTTCATGCCAAGATAAATCAATATGTACAAAATTCTTGAATGCTAATATACATGCGTAGGTGTTCACCGGTTTTGTCACTCAGTATATGTAGCACGCTTGTGCTATCCGTTTATTTAGTGGTGTTTTAATTTCTATTCCGAAAGTTGAAGGATCCCCCAAACCGACGCGAATATTTCGCAGCGACTGCGGTTAATTCGCGACGACATTGTCGCCCAGGGACTCTTCTCTTAGAAGCAAATGAACAAGAACAGACCTGTGCGTCAACTTCGCTCACAATGGCAAACACTGAAAAACTTCTGGAAATAATTAAACAATTTCCAATTCTCTATGACTTGAACAACGAGGGCTACAGAAATGTTCGAAAAAAAGACAAAATCTGGGATGAGATAGGAGTGGAATTGAATGACACCGGTAAGTTACTCTTTACTGAGAAATTATTATAATACCTTTAATATTTATGAATGGCTTAGCTAAGCTGATCTTGACCAACAATATTAGGAGTTGAAGCAGTCAACAAATTTTTTTCGTGTAGAAAATGCCAGATTCGTTGCACGTCTTGGATCATTTTCGATGTTGGTAAAGGCTTGTGATGGATCTTTATCTTCGTCTAGAAGGTGTATATACTGTTCGTCACATTGCTTACTGCGTAAAAAATTATGCAGAACGCATGTAGTTTTTACTATTGAAATTGTAGTATGTAGTTTTCTTTTCCATGGGCCTATACAAAATTCTCCACTTTTGACTTTGAATCCCAAAAGCATTTTCCACTACTCTCCGCGCCCAGTATTATATTTTTCTTTTCTAGCATCTGCTTTCGACTGTCTGTATGGAAACGGTCTCATTAGGTAGGGTTTAAGGGCAAATCCTTCATCTCCAATCAAAACATGAGGGCACACCGTTTACTGCCAATCCACTGCGATCTTGCCGCTTCGATATGAAAGTCCCTCAGATGTTTGCAGCGAATTTCGCGAGAATTATATCGCCACGAATATCGCAGCGGATTAATCGCGTTGGTTTGGGGGATCCTTAAATCGGGAGCAATAAAAGCTGACACTAAAGAATACCTAATGGATAATTTAGTATTAATCACTATACCTGAGTGTGTATGCAGATACCACCATAACTTAAACATCAGAGAGAGTGAATACGACAAAATTGGTCCGGTGCTACTTATTTATTGGTGTGCAGCAGTCTACTAGTAAGATGACGTGCCTTAATGTCACTATAGATATCAATCTACAGCATACATAGAATGGAGGGTGTAAATTCCGTGGCTATCTCTACACAATAAGTTTACGTCTATAAACATAGGGTAAATACCCCAAAACCTATACTTTCGCCTAATAACAGAGGAGTTATTTACCACCCCGTGTGTGTCGTGTCGCATAGTTTACTGATTACCAGACAGGCGTATCGACGCAATGTACATATATTCAACATTGCGAACAATTCGCCAGGTGATGCTCATCACGTATATTTACATATGTGGGCAGATCTACCTAGCGTCCTAAATATTGATGGGGATAGGCGTACGCAATTTGCATATCAACAGACGTGTCATTATGCCATAGAAATCAACGAATTCGGACTGGGTAGACGGAGCAACTATACCATTTGTTTGTAACCAAATTTACGTAGTCAGGACGCAAGTGCATACCACAGGTCGATCAGGCTTGAGCCGCCAGTTTGACATAAAATTCGTACTTTTCTGCGAAAACATGTAAAAGTGCGTGGGTTCCATACAAGCCTATGTTTGCCGAAAATGGTGAAGGCTTGTGTGGTTTGCAAAAGCAGTTTAAACTAAATAAGAGCAAATCATTTTTCTATAATAGTTATACAGGGTGGGGCATCGGAAACGAAACAGACGCATTTAGTGGCAGCTCAGTTTTTTTTTGAAAAACGCTCAAACGCATCGATTTTGTTTTCGAGGGGGACGCAAGTTTTGCAAAAAATCACGTTAGCACGTGCAGCCCCCTGCGCGGGGGTGATACCACCCCCAAAATCTTAAATGGAAAGGGGGGTCGAGTGATACCTTATTTCAAAGGTCTTTCAGTTCCCTTTATAATGATATAAAATTAATGTACTTCAGTTCAGTAGTTTTGAAGATTTATTGATTTAAAGCTTAAATAAAACTAATACATCGTCATTAGTGGAGATCAATACATTTGGCAGCAAAGTTATTTAAAAATGAAGAATGAACTGACCTGTTAGGCAAGTAAATGTTGAAAATGGCCACCATGGCTCTCCATGCAATAATAAAGATTTCGCTCAAAACGTTGCCGCACATTTTGAAATATTTGAGGAGTAATTTGAAGTCACTCATTCGCAATTCTTTGTCGCAGGTCTTCTAATGATGTTGGCTGAGTAGCATAGATTTTGCTTTTTAAATGACCCCACATAAAGAAGTCCAAAGGTGATAAATCTGGCTATTTTGGGGGCCATTCTACCAATCCATCGATCTGGAAACGCCTGATCTAAATATTGTCAAATACGTAATGCGTAATGTGGCGGGGCACCATCCTGTTGGAACATCAACCTATTCGCAATGTACCGCCGATCATTCTGATCTTCAATTATGACTGTTAATGCAGGATCTATGGCGTCTTCCAGTAATTTCAAATACATTTCACCTGTCAAATTTCCAGGTAAGAAAAAAGCACCAACCTCATGATAAATTCTGGGATTAGAATCGGACCAATATCGGCAGTTATGATGATTTACTACGCCATTTAAGAAAAATGAACATTCGTCGGAAAAGCAAGTGTTGAATAGAAAATGTTCATCGTTTATGATTCGTTCACTCATATCTTCACAAAGTGGTAATCGCCTTCACTAAGTTCTTGTACCAGGTGAATTTTTTACGGATGAAAAGTATGGGCCTTTAGAATCCGTTGGACTACGTTTTTTATTGGCGACTGACCCAGTTTCCCGAAATTTAGCTTTAACTTTAGTTCTAGAACATATTTTCGATGCACCTTACTGTTCTCATGTCACTCATTAAATATTTCTGCTGTTCTATTAGTGCGCTGATTATTTCCGAAAAATATTTCGATAATTTCAACTCTCTGCTGTGGAATATACCATGGTTAATTTATGTAATAAAGCGCTACAAGTTATTTTAGCAACAAAGTTTGGTCAAAACAATCGCAAACTATGTACTGAATTCCTATTTAAAATAAGTACGAGATATTTCCTTATCTTTCTTCAAGAAATAACTTTTTGCCACAAAAAAATGCTCCAGTAGCTATTTTCAACAACAAAATGATAAACAAACCATGGGCGTAGTGAAGAAAAGCATTTACTTATTAACTAAATTCTTTTAGTCAAATTTCATCTGAAAGTAGTAAAAACTGATCTGATGTACCTATTAAAGTCTGTTTTAAGCTTTAAATCAATAAATCTTCAAAACTACTGAACTGAAGCTCACGCATCATTATTAAGGGAATTGAAAGACCTTTAAAATAAGGTATCACTCGACCCCTCTTTCCATTTAAGATTTTAGGGTTGGTGTCACCCCCGCCCAGGGGGCTGCACGTGTTAACGTGATTTGTTGCCAAACTTGTGTCCCCCTCGAAAAGAAAATCGTCGGGTCTGAGCGTTTTTAAAAAAAAAAAACTGCGCTGCCAGTAAATGCGTCTGTTTCGTTTTCGATGCGCCACCCTGTATATATCTGCGTTATAAAATGGCATGTACTTTGAATCTAGCAAATTTCTGTAGCAATAACGAACTGCTGATTCCCCACAAGTGAATTCATATCGCTTCCTTGGATATATCTGGAAGGAAGCCAGAAGAATGAAAGGTGAGACCCTTCCGCTGGAGTGACGTCAGGCCAAGCGACATTACATTTTACGTATGCACTGATTATTCCGAGTATTTATATGAGCGGAACGAAAAACTTGAACAGTCATTATAATCAACATATGACAGGGCGATAGAGGAAGTGCAGCATATATGGAATACTGCAAGTAACTTGGAATAAATATAGCATGCCGTTATCTAAATAAATATAAACCTGTATAAATCTGAATTTTTTTACCGTAATTATAATGTCGTGACACGAAACCACTAATACTAAAAACAGGACCCCATCTTGACATTTCCTGCTACCGACTACACGGAAACGAGACGTCTACTTTGAAAACTTTGTTGTTAAGAATGCAATCATTGATAATTATTTACTATGATACGTAAAATCTTCATTGCGGTTGTTTGAGCTGTTATGTGTTCTTGTTAGTTTACAATTTTATTTTGATTTTGTGAATATATTTAGAATAAAGAATGTTCTGTCATGTTGTTAATGTGAAACAGGTACAGTACTGTATGTGCGAATTGTGGGTTCACGCTGCTTGTAGTGATTATGAATCCGCTGTGTATATTTGTGATTATTGTAAGAACCGTAACTAAGAACACTACACTATAAGTTCAGGCTAAATACTGATTTTTGATTATTGAGACTGGTAACTTAATAATTAATATAAGGTATTTTTTTATACAGATTAATTACCAAAGACTCTACAACGATAGAAAGTTTTGAGATTTATTAGTTTCTTAGAAAGAGTGTAAAAAATTACCAAAATAAGGTGATTATAATTTGGAATACCATATTCCTGCACCGTAAGTAAATTTACGCTCTTGGAGTTTTGTATTTTGATAAATATATTTGATGGGGTTCCTGGTTTTTGTTTAGTTTTATTGTTCATATCATTAAAATTTAATAATTTCTCAATAACTTAATGCATATTTTATTTTGCTATTCCCTATATCTTGCACTTTATTTCGAAAAAAGAATTTTTTTCTTACAAATCAACAGTCGATACTTTTCTTATTTTTTTTCCTTTTTCGTTGCTGTTTTGCCAAATAATTGTTTCTGGAAAACAAAGCTCCAGCTTCCGGAATACCCTGTAGACTGCTCACTTGTCCAACATATTGCAATAGAGAATCATTCTTGCTCTTAACAAAAATGGGTTTTGTCAACTCCTTATTTGAGAAATCGATAAAGTCAATATTAACAAAATGTGCACAGACACAAGGCAATATATCAACCACAAGTTGAAGAACATCTCATAAAGTCATCAGATACCTATTATGATCCTTCCAAAAGAAAGACAGCCAGCCAAACTTCGTAATGTCCCAGCTGATGCGAGTTTTAAATTCTATTCAGCGCTGATATTTTTCCGTCTAACTAATTTCAAAAATAAACTCCCGGGGCTGCGCAGCGCCAAAAGTTTGCTGCGGTCCGCAGCGGCCAAGATGCAACTTTCGGAATTAAAAAAGCATGATATATTCATGGAGATCATAAAGACATCCTTCGACGTCGATGGGAAAATCCTGTGGCCGGAAAAGTTTCCGCTTTTTATCGGAAGTTTTCAAAGGAGAAACTTCGCTTACGTGCTGCATGTCAGGTGTATACGTCGGTCGCAACTTTGTTTATTTAGCATTTTTACGGGGCACATCTTCTTTCTGACTCTTCGTCAGATCATTATTCTGCAACGATACTTTTGCTTCAGATACCGAAAGAATGCCGTCAAGTAAGGTGTCTCTGCACTTCCCAGACAAGCTGCCTTCAGTTCATACAAGACTATGCTAGGCACAAGTTAACCCCTCTGAAAAAATATAGTTGCGTAAAAGAATAGCAAAAAAATTAAATTGATCAAGTACAGTCAAATATGTCCATATGATTACAGCTCGTTTGACAACGTTATGACCTAGAAATTTCTCGCCTGTCATACCGACAGTACCTACCATTTGGAAACATTGCTACTACTAAACTCGCCACTCGGCAGTCAGCCTTTTGCCAGATACTATACTTCAGTTAGACATCGACGTAAGTAAATCTACCTTTGTAGCGTTGCTGCGACGCGTGTGTTGAAAATATTTCTCTATCAAGCTTTGACGAAAAATGGGAAAACCTTCTCCTTGTGTCCATGCGTAATGCTGCACCAAGGTTTCTTTTTCGGCTTGTCAGCTTGGTTGCTCCATCAGATGCACCACACCAGTTTCTTATGTTGCTCAACCACGAATGCTGTTTTCTGTCAGGAACACGCTTCTTTCCTATTTTCCCTTGTAGAACTAAATCAGGTATCGCTTACCGGGATCCTCTTAGTATACAGGGAGATTCACAAGTCGTGACAAAAAATGAAGCATCATACACAGGACCGCATTTCTCAAGGGCTTCATCAAAAAGATTTTAAAAATAAATAACAGTTTTTTTTAATATCTTCAAAACCGTCAACCGGAATGAACTAAAATTTGGAATGTGGATTAACCTAAGTACTGTCCACATTCAAAAGTATTTATTTAAAATTAACGTGCACCAGTGGCGCAGATATAGGGGATTAGTTGCATTATTTTTCCACTGTTTTTTTTTCGAAATTCCATTTGCTACAAATAATTATTCTTTTGTTTTTTCTAGTGTGCATTATTTTCGTAAGAATAAAAAAAATAGTAAAAACCTCTGGGGTAGGTTGGCGTTTGTTAGGAAATCTACGTTGATACACCCAAGAAGCCGCTAAAGCATTTCCATTACAGAACCCGTACACAAAAATGATATCGGCGTACTCATCATTACTGAATTCCATTTCACAACACTCAAAAATGGAAGAAAGAAACTCTTGACTTGACTTTTCAAAAAAAATATGTTAGTAGTAACGATAACAACCATATAACACATAACTTTGACCAACTATCTTCCAAGAAACGTCAAGGCCTCCTATTTTATTTTGAAACTAATTGTATCTCGGCTCTTCATGAATGATCTAACTTATTTTACTTTTATTTTCACGAAAACAGGGTACTTTACGAAAAAAGAACAAAAGTAATTATTTGTAGCAAACTGCAGGTAAAATTTGAAAAACAACGCGTTTCAAAAACAACAGTGGCGTACTATTTTTATTTGGAAAAATAATGCTACTCATCCCCTGTATCTCCGCCACTGGTGCACGTTAATTTTGAGTAAAGACTTTTGGATGTGGACAATACTTGGGTAAATTCACATACCAAATTTTAGCTCATTCCAGTAGACGTTTTGAAAATATAAAAAAATTGCTTTTTATTTTTAAACTTCAGCACCCCGTATCTTTTTAATGAAGCTCTCGAGAAAAAAATGTTATATAAAGGACCCCCATGAAATGCGGTCATGTGTGAGATGTTTCATTTTTGGTCACGACTTGTGAATCACCCTGTATGTCCCAAGTAGGAAACTTTACGCTGTTTTACGGTGTCCTTCTACTCCACATCTTCTTAACACTTCTTCATTTGTAATGTGAGCTGTCGAGTAGTCGACGAAGCGTCCATAATTCAAAAGCCTGGATCCTGTTCATAGTTCTTGCTTTGAGTGACCAGGTCTGAAAACCTTATAATACTATAAGCCATAATTATATAACATTGTATTACACGTATTCTGGTGTTCAGTGGCAAATGTCTGCAAAAAAGAAGTAAGTACTTGAGTTTGAAAAATGTTGTCTTTGACCGGCCTTTCCGTCCCTTTACTTCGTCGCATTCACACTTTTCTTCTAAAGGAGCGTCAAGGCGTGTGATACTTGCGACGCGTTCAATGCTTCCTCGTTAAGTATTAGAGGAGTTCTGTGTTATCACCATAATTTTTGTCGCAATATTGTTTACCGGTTTCGTCGATTCTATTTAAGATTCCTTAGATCTTCGACGTTGTTAGAAAATATTCTGGTAACATCTGCATAACGGACATTATGTAGTGGGATGACATTGATTTGGATACCTCTCGTCTCGTTCTCTAATGGGACAACCAACGATGTGTTAGATATGCATAATGGTGCTTAGAATTGCAAGGGTTGGAAGCTTCTAAATGTGTCTTACTGAAGTTGAGCGATGTCAGCCTCTTTCATTTATAGCTTCTAACTCTGCCATCATTGGATCAATTTCCAGAAGCTAGGAAGCATTTTTGTCTTTGGCATAATATCAAGCTTGCTTGGACGTTTTATCAAAATCCGAGCAGTACTTTCCAAGCTAGAGAAGGATCAACAGATAGGCAGACAGACCGAGGGAAATGAATAACAGGTTTATTCGCAATGTTGGTACATGCTGGGTAACATCCGAAAAACATAATGTATTATTTTCGAAACCTCAAAGTCACCCTATATATACTGACTTCGAAGTTGAGTCATTTATTTTAACAGTCAGTAGATCTGATCAAAAGAAAAGTTTTTTTCCTTTAACATTTTTCTGGTAAAATTAAAGTAACAAAGTATAGCCCTTTAGAAGTTTGAGTACCGCCCTGTGTCAATAATAATATTATGTGCTCGTGTTTGGCAACAATGGATATAATCCGCCTTATCGGTTCATCGCATCGGAAACAAAAAAACAAAAGAATTTGAAACGCTTATCACGATGTTTTTACTACAATTTTATTCAGTTGTATTCAGTCAATGCGTCAGTCGGTAACGCGTGAGTGAATAGTGGTGTTTGTTGCGTGGCTCAAACGAAATAAAAAATGGCACATGTTTACGAAAATGCTGAACTTGTGGACATGATTCTTCTTTACGGGGGGGAGTCTTTACAAAATGCTGCCGCGGCATCACGGATTTATGCGGATCGGGTTTCCAATCGAGTGCAACCAACCCCTCGTGCCTTTGTTAATGTAGTACAAAGGGCTCGTGAATCAGGTGACTTAAGACCTCACAGGCGAGGGCATGCCGGTTCTCCAAGACCGCACGATCAAATACAGGTCCGCACTGAAATACTTGTCGGGAGGATACTTTATAAAACAAGGTAACATTTTTTTTAAATTTTTTTTCCTTCTACAATCATTATCTGAAAATTGATGACTCAACTTCAAAGTCACCCGGTATATATATATATATATATATATATATATCTTTCTTCGCCAGTAGCCTCAGAAATAATAGCGCGGCAATATTATAATTTTGGTGTGTTTTCCTTCCACAGCTAATTGTAGATGATAATGTGTCTATACCTGTAGGGTTCTTCAGTACGATGACTGTATTTGATTGATGTATGCGATACATCCCACATGTCCTGTATGTTCATGACGTCAGTTAGATAAGAGGTTTTGGGTTTTGAAGCCTGACTGACCAGCACACCATGATTGTAGGTCTGGCTGTGATTTGTTTTATTCGTTCATTTATTTTTAACAGTTCCACTACTAGTGATGAGAATACCATTGGCGAAAAATCTGTGAAACTGTGTCAAAACGCGTATAGCATTAAGATATCCTATTGATAAGAAGATAAGATCACCAAGTAGGCCTCGGTGATTAAATTCGCCCTTCAATCTTTCTTAGTTTGAGTGTCGCAACAGTTAATCTTTTCTCCTGTGCCAATTTTCGCGACTCAATCATGGTAGATATTACAGCGTTTTTCCAATTTTTCGTAGCAGGTTTTTCATTCGACTAATAAACTGGGTCAATTTTCCAAGCGAATCGATCCGATCATTATATTCAAAAGCCGGGAAGTGCGTAAAAACGTGACAAGAAAGAAGAAGAGCTCCACTTCAGTCGTTTGAGTAAGTAAATAAAGTTAGTCTTCAGTCTGTATACGTTGGAAAGATAAAGAGTGATGAACTCTTGTTATTCGGCATAGGCGGGGAAAAATACAGTAACGACAGAAACCACATGAATCACCTGACTACTACACAGTGGAATTACGTATGCGACAATCTGTCAAAAATCAGAGCATAGAAAATCAATAAAAGGCATTACCTATTGCAAGGTTAATAATTTGAACATGTCTACATACCTTTTCTTACATTATCTTCATCATGACAGCCTATCAAACATGAAGTTCCTGTCTACAGAGTCTAATCATTCGTGTTATTATTATATATATTATACAGGGTGTCCCGAAAAAAGTGTGCAATATTCTACCAGCGGTTTCTAGAGCTTAAAATAGGAAGAAAAGTTTTAATAAACATAGGTCGAGAAAAGTCCCCTACGGGCGCTACGGTCTTTTGAAGGGGCTCCCCTGAAGATGGTTTTTCCTTAATATTTCCGAAACGTGTTGAGATAAAGACATGAAGATTGGCATTCTAGCCTAGTTTTTTATGCTGGATTTAAAAATATTAACAATATTAGACAGTTTTGTTTGGAAGCGCATGTAACAGGGACGGACTCAGGTTATTTTAGCCCAAAATTTTTATGTGATCCTGTTTTTGAAATTCAATTTTAGAATTTGAAAGCTTAAGGTTTTCTACATAAAAAAGGTACTCTTATTCAATATTGATAAATTGTGCTATTTTTGAATAAAATCAAACTAAAGAATTTGTCACATGATAGGAAACGTACTACGACGTTAAATGAATTATTGAATAATTAGCCATGGCAACGAAAAAACTAATTCAATAATCGGTAAATATTACATAAATATATATTTCTATTACAACATAGTTAACATTTAGGCAAAAACAAAGGAAATAATTTTTTTCTACGAACGAGATTGAAATTTGTTTAAAAAAGAAGACGTTGGATATACTTAAAACTAGCTTTACAATAAGTGTTCAAATAAATTCCCATTTTGTTGGATACAGAGTCTCGCTCGACGAACTAATGATTGCGTAGCCCGAAAAGTGGAAAACCTTTTTCTTCTTATTTCATTTGCAGCCTGACGGATTCTTTGAAGTAAATCTTCTTGAGTATTTACTTCAGTCGAGTAAACTAGGTCTTTTAATGACCCCCAAAAATAGAAATAAAATGGATTTAGGTCAAGTGAACGTAGCGGCACACATCCAATGGTATTACATCCATGAGCTCATTCTGAAGAAAGTTCAGATACACTTCTGAATTAAGACGATTGGGAAGAACAATATGCCCAATTACTTGATCCCCAATTACTCCTGCCCATAAGTTCAGTGAAAATCTATCTTGGAAATTTGTACGGCGAACAACTTTTGGATTTTCATCTGACCAGTGATGCATGTTACGAAAATTAAAAGCACCATTTCTAGTAAATATTGACTCATCCGACCCTAATATTCTAGGAATAGTGTTTTCATTTGCTAATATCTACTGGCAAAACTCGATTCGTGGTAAAAAATCTACCTCCGTTACATGCTGCACCCGTTTAAAATGTAAGGATGTAATCCTTGCATCCTTGTCATTCTTCCGATCTAAAATTATTATTTATACAATAACTATCAAATAGGTATTCATAAATTTTTCTTACTGTTGATCGAGGTATATCCATAATTTCTGAAACATTTCGTATGCTTATTTGGGGATTATTTTCAAACATATTTAAAGCAATATCCATACGATGATTTCCCAGTGGCCTTCCTGCATGCGCTGAAAACTTCCATGGTCTGACAAATTACGGTGAATATTAGTAAACATTCGACGTCCAGGTACTATCCGATTGGGAAATCTTCTTTGATATTCTCTTACGGCTGCCAATGAACTGCCATTGCTAAACCAGTACACAAAATGCACGTCAGTCAGTTCTCTGTCGGTAAATCTTGGCATTTTAAATCGATTTAATAAAAATTTTGATTGTAATCTAGTAATTTACACTGTTAATGATGTCAGCTTAACGTCAAAATAAGTCATAACAAATCAAAACAAGTTTTGTTTGCAGTCATGTCTAACTGTGTATAATCAACAATTTATTTAAATTCGCAGTGCATTTCCTATCATGTGACAAATTTTTTAGTTTGATTTTATCAAAAAATGGCACAATTTATCGATATTCAGTAAGAGTACCTTTTTATGTAGAAAACCCTAGATTTTTAAATTCTAAAATTGAATTTAAAAAATAGAACCACACAAAAATTTTGGGGCTAAAATAACCTGAGTCCGTCCCTTCTTCCTATTTTAAGCTCTAGAAACCGCTGGTAGAATATTGCACACTTTTTTCGGGACTTCTGTATAGAGCCTAACAAAGATGGGGCTGCCTCCATGCTTATATGGTCTATTGAATGGCATACCAACATCTCAATAACACTTTTTTTATCAGATATGAGACTCTTTGATATCGATAGGCTATCCGTTGGATCTTAATTCTAGGACACCACCGCGTGTTGTGCTTATTGAATGGACTGCGCCCCACTTTGACATTTTTTACACATGAAGAACTGGCTTAAGGTGGAACAATCTACCAGAACATGCTTTCACTAATTATATTGATCTTAGTAGCTTAAAACCCATTTATAACCCGATACTTTAATACCTAGGGTTTGCTTTTGCAGCTGCTGGGATAAAGAAAGTAGGAGGAATTTCAAAAAGCCCAAAATCTAAACTAACTTGGACACTTGTTGAAGCGACTATTTTATCTGCTGTGAATTTCACCACGGCACCTTGCATGCCGCATTTTCTAAGGTTGGGCAGCGTCATCTAAAGTAAATACGAGTTAGTATTTATCTTTTCATCTTGTATATGTAGCTAAGTTAAAATTTATAGAATGAAGGCTTGATGTATTCATTGATAAGTCCCTGATCCGGCACCACTGTTTATTCTAACACTCTAAGCGGTTCCCGCCGGAGACTGAGATTGAGCACTGTAAAGCCACAAAGTGAGACGAGTCGGGCGTCTCTCCTCAGAACTTCCTAGTCGCAGGAGCCGTTCCCACTTCTTAAATTATAGCTGGATCATCTCCGAGAAAGAGGAAAGAGGGTCTCCCGCTTTTCGAGTAATCTGCCTGAAAGCGGCTTAAATTACGATTCCACCGCCTCTACAACATTAGTTTTCGTAAGGGCGGACTGCGAAGGGACGGAAGGGGGCATCAAAACAACTCTGCTCCCAGCCGCGGTTTTTATGAGTCCGCCAAGCCGACTGGGAAATATCGAAGGCTTCGTTTTGAATTTATCGCTTTTCGTGGTTCAGGGGAACTAATGGTGCCTATTTGGGGTCTGCGAAGTGTTTCCGTGCTTGATTATATTAGAACGGAATAACTTTCTCATGTATACGTCGCTCTTCTATTCAAAAATGGTGCTAAACATGCTGAAAGACCAAACGAACAAAATGTTACAAATAAATTGGGCTGACAAAGTCAGTATATAACATTCTAGGTGTTTGGGCTCTGTCCTAGCTCCAATGCTTTACTCCTTGCTTATACGTGATGTCCTTACCACCAGCAACTGTGAAATCTGTTGTTGACGCGAGAAAGTATGACAGTGAACCGATCAGTAGCTTATCAAAGTTAACTATTTTAAAGCTATTGCTTCAAAAAGCGTGGCGGTACCACAACAGCGGCCTTAGTATCATTTGCCGATGCCTTGGAGTTACTCTTGATAAGGGTA
Organism: Acanthoscelides obtectus; assembly: GCA_963669975.1. Taxonomy (NCBI): domain Eukaryota; kingdom Metazoa; phylum Arthropoda; class Insecta; order Coleoptera; family Chrysomelidae; genus Acanthoscelides; species Acanthoscelides obtectus. Next base: position 31,514,055 of record CAVLJG010000005.1, read on the forward strand.
TATGTTCTGGCAGAAACATATTGAAGTATTGGAAACAGAATTGCACTCTGAAAACATTATTCTATAATGTGTGCAACGTCAAAATTAAGTTTGGTCAACAAAATTCGGCTTTACAAATCGATCGTCAGACCAGTTTGGTGTTTTTCAGCGGACGCACATGCGAGACTTGCAAATATTACAGGTACCTAAAAACAACAACCAACGCCCTTTGGATGAAGCACTTCACATATGCCTTAACATTTCTTACTTGGTGGATTACATTGAACAACAGGCGCGGCGACGTTACCCAGAAGCGGAATCACATCGCAACCCTCTGTTGCGCAGCCCATCGGAGCAGTAGTAGAAGTGAGGACACGAAATCATCTACTAGGACATAATTGTTGAATAAACGAGCTCCATCAATGCGATGTATCTATGCTAATCTTGCACCAATCCGGTGCATGACATAGGCAACACACAACACAACATTAATGGCTCAGAATTAACTTCCGAGGCGGAGATTCGGACCCGCGATATTCCTCATTGGAGCAAATTTGCACAATCCAGGCTACGGCTCGGACTGCGATCAAAATTCACTCAGGCTACCAAAATCACATTTTCATGAAATATTGTCATCTGAATTAATTTTGTAGCTATAATTAATTCCTAACAATTACACTTATCTTTCTTCGCTCCTCTCCTTCATTTCTCGGTGTTTTCTCTTCTGTTTCTCCATTGACTGTTTTCTAACAGACCAGACCGACATACTAACAAAGGTACCAGTGTCTACCTCCTGTTTTCGTAAAGCGAAATATCTCACGGACCTCCTTGATAAAAATCGATACACAGTTGATGTTATGAATAAACTAATTGCCAGTATACCATTCCCGATGCTGACAGTAACACCTGCCCCGAACAGATTGAATGATGTTATAAATGAGTTAAGCCGTCAGTATCACTATAGTATTCTTAATACTTGATATAAGTCAATCATCATGATTGCTGAAACTTATTGCATATGACAATTATATATATGTATATATATAGGTGAAAAATTAAAGCTTCCGCGTTTTGTTGGGTACTTCGACAAAATTTAAGCAAAGAGGACTCTTTATACTTTTTTTAATTCTCTCTAGCTTTTAATGGACTTTGCCATCATCATCAGGAGCTGCAATTACAATGATAACAGTAGCAACAAAAGTGTAAAATGAATTTAAATTGAATTAACTTACAGTAGAATGTGAGGATGTTGCTAATTGTTGTTTTCGTATAGGATGAGGGAAACGTCCAGTAACAATGTGAGAGCTGGATACTTGGTACAATGGTTAAAATTATATAAAATATGACAAGACAAGTTAAAGACAGATTAAAAATTATTTAGAAAACATTAGAGCATTACGTCGTGAAGCCACTTGATGATTGCACAAAATGGTGGTCATGGAATAATGAGTGAGATGAACCTTTGACAGAAGGCTGAAGGTTGTCAATGTCTGTGCTGAAAGATGGAACGAATTGTGGGCGTGTGCCAAAACGTTGCCAAATCACTTCAGATGATGTGATTTTCAGAATGTTATGTAAGAAATTGTTAAACCGACCAGAGGCAGTTGAATAAACTATATTTTAATTAATGGGAATTTTAAATTAATAATTATTAATAAATCGTGAGAAGAGAATTATTAGATTTTGAGTGGAATGAAATTTGTTGGTGGAATCGGCCAAAACACAGATTATATTTATGGTTGTGAAAAGTCGAAATTTGGGGAGATATGTAAGTTCTCCAATTTTTCGCAGTTTAGCAAATATGAGTAAATGACACTCAGTTGTTTAATATCTGTCTTTTTGTTGATACAGTTGTTATTCATGAAAATGTGGGACATTTCCAGGAATAAACGTTTGGAGAGGTGTTTTTCTTTATCAAGAACTTTGATACTTGTGTAATTAATAGAATGCCCTGTTGTGTTAACATGAGATGCTAGAGCGCATCTTTCAGGATGAAGCCTAGCATCACTTTTGTGTGATGTAATCCTTCCTTTAAGAGATCTGGAGGTCTGACCTATGTATATTTGGTTGCAGTTGTTTCAATTGATGGAGTAGACTGTGTTAGTTAAGCCAAGCAGCGGAACTTTGTCTTTCATTTTTGAAAAAATGCGGTTTATAGTGAGGACGGATCTGCAAGCAATTCGAAAGTTCAAAGGACTGCACAATCTGATCAGCTTAGGGGTCAGTTCCTTGATATAGGGCAGGACAGCAAAACCAGGTCTGGAGTCTGGGTTGGTGCTTGTACTGTTTGGATTGATGCTATTATTGGGAATTACATCAGTTCCGTTATTATTAGGGGTTGTGTGACTATTACCTGCATCACCAGAGTTCGGCAAAATATTGGAAGGTGAACTAAATAAGATCTTGTTAATCAGACACTTCGGATAACCATTATTGATCAACAGTTTTGATAGTTTATGTAAATTTGAGGTGTGGAAAGTATTATCTGAGATGCTGATTACCCTTGTTTTCATCTGTTTTACCAAATTGATTTTAATCCCTAGCTTATGGTATGACCTAAAATTGAGAAACCGACCTGAGGCCATAGGTTTCTGGTACCAGTCTACCAATAAATTGTTGTTGTTGGTGCGGATGAGTCTTGTGTCTAGAAAGGGGACAGACAGGTTCTCATCTTCTTTTTCAATAGTAAATTGGATGTAGGGGTAATAGCTGTTGAATTCTCTGAAAATACCATCCAGACCTATGGAGGGGAGGCATAAAATAATGTCATCTACGTATTTTTTTATGAAGAAGAGGTTATAGGGTAGTGTCGGAATAACAGTGTCAAGCAGATCATCCATACGTATTTCTAAATAATTTTTAATCTGTCTTTAACTTGTCTTGTTATATTTTATATAATTTTAACCATTGTACCATGTATCCAGCTCTCACCATGTTACTGGACGTTTCCCTCATCCTATACGAAAACAACAATTAGCAACATCCTCACATACTACTGTAAGTTAATTCAATTTAAATTCATTTTACACTTTTGTTGCTACTGTTATCATTGTAATTGCAGCTCCTGATGATGATGGCAAAGTCCATTGAAAGCTAGAGAGAATTAAAAAAAGTATAAAGAGTCCTCTTTGCTTAAATTTTGTCGAAGTACCCAACAAAAGGCGGAAGCTTTAATTTTTCACCTAACTGGTCTAGACGACAATGACCACGTCTCAAGTTATATATATATATATATATATATCAATATTTCTATGCACTACCTCGCTAAATTCAGCGACATGTCTAACACAACGACAAACGGCGTGCCTTGCTTCTCGGAGATACAAGACATGTACGAATATATTGTAGAAAATGCATTCAGACATCACCCGGTGTAGCTTGTGAAACATGGCTACAAAAATGCCTAGGTGGTATAGTATTTGTTTATACCGAAGTAGCCGAGAAGGTAGTAACCAAAATTCCAGGCAGTGCAGTTGCTATAAGAAGCTTAAAATCACTTTGGTAATCTGGTTCTTCTGGACAGCATTGAGCATGGACAATGTAGTCGCGTCGACAGCACCCCACACATGTAAGCAGTATTCGGGGCTAGATTTATTTTGGCCTTATATAGAATTAAGAAATCTGTGACCTTCAGGGCTATTACGTAAAAAAACTATTGAACGTAAAAAAAACACAAGATGTCTGCCTAGATAGTTCCTAATGTGCAAATGGTACATTCTTCGTTTGTTCGCGATGAGAGCTGTGAGCGTCACCAAAAGCGTCCATCTATGGAGGAATAACTCAACGTCACTACACGCTCAGTGACCATGCTGCAAGTAGCAAGTTCGTTCCCCATCATGCTTTGTCTGCAGTCTGTAGTATACTCTGAGAATATGTGTGGTTGAGTAGCAGAGTAGCAAGACCATATCTGGATGATTGTGTGTATTGGTCTGCAAAAAGTTTATTACTATTCATCGGCGGCTCTCCAAGACAGGCATGTTTAAAACCAACATGCATGATACTGGTGTTGCTCGAACCGTAATGCGCTCTCCAGAGTCCCGTGCGAAGCCGCGAACTACCCGCGACGCATGGGTTTGGATCCCATTGGCGTGTTCTTCGCGCCTTCACGTCGCGTTCGCGCGTTGTCGAATATGAAGAAGAGATCGATCAGCGAGTTGCCGACGAACCATCAAGTAGCACATGTCACATTGCCAGAGGTGGAGCAGCTTCTTGGCCTCCTAGGTCACGCGATTTAACGTCGCTAGATTTTTTCCTGTGGGGACATGTAAAGTCTTTGGTTTACGAAACTCCAGTAGTAACAGAGCAAGACTTAATTGGACGAATTACAGCAGTATTTGAAATCATTCAAAGCGAGTATCAGATTTATAGTCAAGTCCGCCGAAATCATGTGCGACGTTTAAATCGGTGTATTCAGGTTGGAGGAAGACATTTTGTACAATTGTTGTGATGATATCATGTACAAAAGGCATAAATTAAATGCAATCCTATTTAGGCAATTCATCGTCTTTCTAAATTTTAACGCATTTTAGGCCCGTAGTGCCGTAGTGACACTTCCGGATATGGAATGTTTTCTACTGTTACACTTGATAACCCCTAGAAGTTTGATCCCTTAGGTCTGAAACACCCTGTATATCTATTGCTGTGCTAGATGGGTTACTTGTGTTATCCTTTCTATAGAGAGTTCATGTTCAAACTTATACATTACGATTTTCCAGGTCTTTTTACGTTTTGAAAGACGAGAATCAGTACGGGAAATCAGCACCACACCCGCGTTGTGTCTAATTAAGCCACATCACAAAAAAGTTTAGGAATGATGCGTCACATACAAAGCATTTTCACACTGCCTCACATCTAGGCGCTGATTTGTATTTTCTACTTGATATCGTAAAATAAATTTCGATAAAATTTAAATGACTGTAAAGAAATTAATGTGCAATGCAATAATTTTTTTACGTTTGTACCACAGTTAATGCTAGTGGCATCTTGTAGAAAAACCTGAATAATATTAAAAAAATTCTATGTAATGAAAAAAAAAAAAACTAAATAATGTCACTGTTCAAGATCCGTAGATACCCCTGCTGGATTCCGAAAAGTGAAAATGAATGAACTCGGGCATCCATCGAAACCGGATGGGCGCTGGGGCGCTTCTTCGCAGTCAATATACAGTACTATGTTTTGGAAGTGTTGTCATCAGCAAACCGGGGATCAGATTGATCGTACAGAATAATAATATATATATATATATATATATATATATATATATATGTCAGATCCAAGACCATTCCTTTTGTTCAGATTTTTAAGTAAAACGACCTTTACGGTGGTACCGATTTTCAGATAAATCAGATAAGTAATTTACTAGAAAACTTATCGATCCAAATAGTAAATAAGTCCATGTCATTAGACATGGATAATTTCTTTCTGCATGAAGAAGGGTTTTTGGGGATATATCGGTCGTTGCTTTGAAATGCATTCTATTGAGTTACACAAAAAGTCAATCTACTCATAAGACTAATAAGAAAATTACTTAACGTCGTCGTTCGTGTTCAGACAAATGGACAAAGCCCCATAAAAAGTAAATTTCCGAACGGGCCACCTTTTCTGTGTTTCCTTTCAGGGTCTCTTGTCCGCTTCAAACAAAAGCCCAAAGAAAGTTCACGATTTCATTATATGATGTGAAAAGGAGAGTTTGCAAACTAAACCATTTAAGTCAACTTCTTTCTTTTGACGCTTTTTCGCTTCGATCAAAACGAAATGGAAGCCGATACCGGGTCGGTATCAGTTTACCGTTAATGATGGAAGCGAAGCTTCGCTATATTGATGGTGTATGGTTTTTGTTCATCGGTCTGGTTATGTGCTTTTATATAAAATTGCAGATTCTATGAAGTTTTGCTGCTTGTACTCGCAAGAATCTCATCAGTTGCTGTTAAAACTTTTGAATGTCGGAAATCGATACTGCTTGTAGACGAACTTTAATATAAACGTTATCAATATTTACTAATCATTCCGTAAGTGCCGATCAACGAATTCAAACTAGAAGAAGGAGTCAGTCAAGGACTCGTTTGTCTAGTAAATCTCATAGTCTGTAGTGAGGATCAAAGTGCACTTGACATGAGTCAATTTATTTACAGTTCTGTCGTTAAATTCATATTTTTAGTGTTCTTTTCCGAAAGTGCGACTAATTGCAGATAACTGTGGTGTAACAACTTCAAGACTTACATAATTTTCAAAAGGCGGCACAACCTTAGTGAAGGTAAATTTTTCCTCTTGTAAGCATTAGTATTATGTTGATAAAACGCTGTCAGTTTGGTCGGCATTGATAGTCAAAGGTGTCGAAAGTAAACTATGTAATCTAATCAATCAATAGGCTTTATTCGGAACAAGATAGTTATAGAACAAAAATAAATGAATCAATAAAGCGTATTATCTAGAAATACTTGTTTCGACATAAAAAAGAGGCGCAGTTAAAAGCTAAAATTTCCCAACTATAATAAAAACACTTATAATTACAATTACAAAGCGCATCACAAATGTAAAAGCACTATGCATATAACACTTCAGTTGCTACAATACAAGTACATAGTTACACTACATCTGATCACTAATTAATTAAATTCTCCATTATTTGCCGCGGTCGTTTCAAAATGAATTGCTTTAATGCTTTTTTGAATAAATGAAATGAAATTTTTTCGACAAGCAATGCAGTGTGGATACAGTAGGACAAACCTAACGAAAAACAGTGATAGAAACCTAACGAAAAAGAGTGGGACAAGTTGAAAGAAAAAAGTGGGACAAGCCTAACGAAAAAAATGGGATAAACCTAACGAAAAAAACTGGGACAAACCTAACCAAAAAAGTAGAGCAATCCTAACGAATGCATTAGGACAAACCTAACAAAGAAAAGTGGAACCAACCTAACGAAATATGTGGGACAAACGACAATAATGGTACTAATCTAACGAAAAGTAGTGAGATAAACCTAACGAAATGAAGTGACGAAAAACAGGGACAAATTTAACGAAAAAATGTGGGACAAACCTAACGAAAAATAGTAGGACAAACCTGACGAAAATAAATGAGACAAACCTAACGAAAAAAGTAGGACAATACTAACGAAAAAAATTGGAACAAGCCTAGCGACACGGGTGCGACAGACCTAACGGAAAAAAGTGGCACAAACCTAACGGGAAAGTGGGGCAAACCTAACGAAAAACAGCGAGAAAAACCTAATGAAAAAAAGTAGGCCTACCTAACGGAAAAAAGTTGAACAAGCTTAACGAAAAAAAGAAGGACGAACCCAACGAAAAAAGTAGGACAAACCAAACCAAAAAAGTGGGACAAACCTAACGAAAGAAAAGTGACACAAGCCTAACGAAAAAACGTGTGACAAACCTAACGAAAAAAGTAGGACAAATCCAACGAAAAAAGTAGGCTTGGCTGCTCCTAATCAATTCGAATTCGTTGCTGCCGATGGATTTCTACGTATCCTTATACAAATACATGAATGATTACTGACGCCCTGTCTCTACGGTCAACAAGTATCACATACCATGATAAATACTGACAGATCACAGTAAGTACTGCTCGTGTGACATTCACCAAGCTATTGAGCATTGTTCCCGAAAAAGAGAGCCTAAAATCATGGTTTTAGGCACTGACAATTTCTCAAATCTTGTTGAAGGCACTGTTGTTATTAAATTTTTTAGAACATACTATGTATTTTGGCCTTTTGTCAACTTTTTTTTTAGTAATTGATTCTTCTTTAAAAACCTAAGGTTCGCTATTTTGGCATTTTTATCCATTTTCTAGTATTTCATTTAATGTTTATGCTATATAAATGTCTGCCCAGTCTGTAAGCATCACTTCTGAACCACAATACGTCGAGGCCTAATAATGTGTACATTCACTAATTAAAACCCAAGGCTTACAGGCAAGGTTTTATAAGCCAAAATAGACAGGGTGTTTGAAGGAACTAATAGATCAAAATATCTGAAAAAATACGTTTCCTAGAAAATATTTTGCAGAACAAAGTTGACAAAGTTTAAAAAGGATCATCCATTGATTATCTTATACGTGACCTTGATTCAAGGTCATTTGAAGTTAAAGACAGTTTTCTTCAATGATAACCCTATTTTTGACACCAGAAATGTAAAGAGCGGGAAGATTGATGTTGAAGTGAGTTTATGTCCATGACCTTGACTATGAGCTTTGTGGGTATTTGACGGCGCCCAGAAAGCAGCGAAAGGATGAAATATCTCAAATAACGCGTTTCATAAAAAAAATTTGTTTAATGACCTTAAACGTGATTTTGACTGATCATGTTCAAGCTCATTTCAAGGTCAAGACAGTTTTCTTGAATGAATACCACAATGTTTGACACCGGAAATAAAAATAGCAAGAAGCTTGATGTTCAAGTATGTCCATGTCCTTTTTAGCCAAACACATTCAAGCTCAAGTATGTCCTTGCCAATAAGCTTGACCATGACATTCAAGCTCATTTTAAAATCAGATAAATGTTCAAATAAGCTCCATACTTTTAGTCGATAATACAAAAAAAGCAAAACATTGTAATTATTTTATTGTTGCGTTAAACCGTTCATTACCAAAGTAACTATGTCATTATTTTGAATATGGCATTTTTTTCTGCAAAATCAACCTCATTCACACTAAAATGCAACAAATTAAATATACTTTATATAAAATATAGTTAAACCTCTTGTATATTAAATAATCCGTTGAGAATTTCTCATAATAACTACAATTTTCAAGTTTTGGATCAAATATAAAAAGGTGCTCTTATAGCTCTCACAGTTATATACGTAATATAACGTGATATTTCCGATCTGTTTATTAAGATTGATTGAAACTTCTTTATTAATAATGTTATTATCATTATTATTATCACTATCATTAAAGTGGGCATGGCCTGACGTTACAGATCGCGTAATTTGTTATCATCTACTTCCACTGAGATGAACCATATTACAAAGCGATTACAGTACTGAAAGGGCTTTTTACATTAAAATATATGCAGAGCAAATGGAAACGCGTACATATAGAAATAAGTACCTGCGTTAGCTTGGAGGAAATCATGAATATTCTTTTTGCCGTGAGATAAAAATGCAAATTGCGCCACTTTGCAAACATTTGCTCTGAGCATTATTTAAGGGCGGCTCTTACACGCTTCCAAATTATCGTGTCACTTCAGGATGTGCTACATAAAATCCGTGTTATCAGCTGAAAGAGCTGCGAAAATGCCTTCTTGGAGAGACCGTAAAAAGCTGCAGCGCTCAGAAGACTAGACAAGAGAAATAATATTAATACAGTCAGCATGTAAATTGAAACGTGAAAAGTTCATTCAAGTAGATGCACACCCACACAGTAACGGAAACGTATTATCGCAGCATTAAAATGGTTTATAGCTCAAGAAATCGTTAGAATTGGGGAATTTAAAGTTTTTAATTCCTAACCTATTCTGCCTCTCAGTCACATGAGTTTTCAAGCATGACACAAGACGAAAACAACGACAATCATGAAATGCATAGAACATGAATATTCAGAAGTGAGAGCAGTGTTGCCCCATTAATAGCTATGGGCTAGTTAACCAGAACTTGAAGAAGGGAATTGACAGATAGCTGATACTTAATTGCAAACTTGTAGTTACATAACTTGAGAGTTGATCTGCGATCTAATGGTCGAACCTAACAACCCTAGCGGTACGATTTAAGTAAAACTGCCAAATAGACAATCATACCTATAAGAGCATCGTAAAGTAGTGAGTCATTGTCATCGTTGTTTAATGTTCTTTAGCCTGTTTATAGGAGATTTCTACATTACTCTTGGACGAAATTTCAATCAACTCTGCAACTGCCTTTTCAATTCCACCGCCAATTGGTGAGGAAATATTGTAGTACCGAATGATTTCGGAAATATAATATTATATATTTTGAATATTCCAGGACAGTACGTCACGAAAAACGATTTCATCCATTTCTGTCTGTCTGCTACTTTACCACTCTAACGCGCTGCTTTTTAATCGCATGTTAACTGCAATTTTGCTGCTATCTGCAATTAAACATCAAAAAGCGTTATTTACGATCAGGTTTGTAATAAACGGCAGTTTAACTAGAGGACCAGATGTGGATTAAAGTGTTGTTAAACTGCAATGTTTGACTTTTTTCGTTTGACAGCGGTGTGAGCTGTCACGGATGTCACGACAAACGAAAAGCACAAAGCAGATTCAGCAATAATTACACGAGGAGAAAATTGACTTGCGACTAAAGAACCTGGCCTATAATTTGAAAAGTACATTCCAATTAAATTTTGGCACAAGGTTACTACTAAGCCAAGGACAAAACTCTTTTTGAGTTATTGAATTTAATCTAGAGTATATCTCAAGCAAGAAACGAAATGACAATGAGTGAAATTGTTTTTCAGCGTTTCTATTTGTGAGGAGTTTCTAACCTTGGCATTGCTACGCACCTGATACACACAATTGCCAAACATATTTTCTATACATATGTTCTATAGTTTGAAATGTAGAGGCTTACGATGTGTTGAACTTGAATCAAAATACCTAGTCCAGTTCCAAAGACATTCCTACTAGTTTTCTATAGTTGATCCGTATCGGCAGCCGAAACGTCAATAAAGCCATATCCGATGTCACATACTGGCCGGATGGGAATAGAAAACAGAGAATAACAAGTTGTTTCTAAAGATGTTGACAGGTTTCAACCTGAAAAAAAAAACCGGAAAGTGTCTTCCGGCTATAACCCGAGAGTGCCACGACCGTCTCTTGTTTTCAAGCTAATTTCGGTGTTGGCCCGGCAGGCAGGCCAGACTCAGCAGCTGACAAATGACGGGATCGTGAAAAATGAAGCGCGACTACCCCGACAAGTTGATAAAAGGGCTCAACTTGGTCGAGTCGCTAGTGGAAGAGTGCAGCACGGAAAATGGAAGTGGGAATTTGGGCAAATGTTTTATCTGCTTCAATTTAAATAATGGATAAAACAGACGTAGGTATTCTCTGCAATCCTTTTAATTCTGGTGAGTATTTGATTAAGCTGTGCAGAGAATAGCATGTGTCCAAATAACTTTCACCATCTGACAGACTAACGTATGAAGCTGGGCGTATACATTCGTTTTCCGTGTTCGATTTCCGAATTCGTTTTCCGTATTCGAAGACCCGAATGCATCAAACGCTAATAAAATACATTGACTGCCGCAAAAGTTTGATTTATTTTCCGAAAGGAACGCATTCCGTACGTACGCCATCAAGAGATCGAATGCATCAGGACGATGTGTGAAGCAGAAGAACTAAAATTGGACGTTGAAAAGCACTCCTGCTTGTGAGACATTCATGACAAGTACTACCACAATAGAGATTTTTTTTAACGTAATTGTCAGTGTTCTACATTGGTACAATTATTGTACCTTGCGCGATGTTGGCATGGTATAGAACCATTCCTGCGGTGGTCGCAATACACTGTATAGTAATGAAGAAAAGACAGAATTAATGAACTGACACATGGAAGACAGATAAACAAAATATGTTGTTATTAATTGAGTTAGTTGTAAACAGTAATTAAAAATGAGGTTTAATCAAGCGACCAGACATTTGGGTTCCAGATCTTACAGTATGATCAAATAATATAATGTGAAAAAATAGTTTATTATTTATATGGATCGATTTTCGTCAACAACTTGTGCTTTTTTAGGTTTGTAATATCACAGTCTGTAAAATTTAAATACCTCTTTCTTGTGCTTCTTTTTCGACTAGAGGTGGGGTGTGAGCATTCGTTTTTAGATAATTGAGATTCAGATAGCGATTTTGAGCCTTCTAGGACGATGTCTACGATGCTGTTCGACAACTTCCACGTCTTGGTACGAGTTTGATGAGGATGAATACATCGCAGAATTTTAGTAAAATATCCATGTATACTGAGTCTACTTACAGATTATTTATAGTAGTCTGAGACCAGATGAAGCTGTATTAAACTTACTACCTACTTTCTGCCGCTACCTCAAATCCGGATAAAACTATTTTAAACTTACTACCTACTTATGTTATTAAAAATCACTACCTAACATAACGTTCATCACAAAACAACACATAATCACATTCAAAGGGAGCTCGCATTGATCGTAGGGGCACTTGTAGCCAAATTTTCTAAATACTGCTCCAAGTATTTCCCTTCAAGCCGCTCCCAGGAGCGAAATGTCATTTTTCGAACATCGTGAGGTCGAACTAGTGAACGTGATGAACAATAGATTTCTGTCACGCTTGTAACAAATTAAGATAGCAAGTTCCTTGTGAATACTGTAATTATGCATTGATTAACATGTTCCTCATGTCATTCAATCACCCTAATTAATTAACACTTGTGAATAAACGCATCTCGTCATCTGTAGTATTCGTCTTCTCCTTTATAGTTGATACATTTGTAGTGCTGCTAAGCTAGTAACAGTAAACATGAATATTATGTATTAACACACAAATTTTTGCTATTTTAACACGTTGTAGTCGAACCTAATAACATTTATTTTTCAATCCAATTAAATGAGTTGAAATGGAGTGTAATACGACCAATCTAACGTTTATTTTGTGGATCGACCGCGATGTCAGCTTCACGACTTTTCGTTGTACGTTTGATATGGTAGCACTGGATAATTCTGTGACTGGACCGTTAGGCACTAGACACGCTAATGTTTTGAAAACATCGAGACTTACTCTATTCCAAGAACCACTGCAGATATCCCTTACCCTACTCGAAATACCCTCGTATTTATTTCCATACTGCAGGTTTTTCTCTTGATGATAAGGCTAAGAAACTAGATCGTTGTCGACCAAGTGGATGAGCTTGATTGTTACAGGATAACCTATATCCTGCTTACCCCATGGTTAATGCATATTTGTCTACTTCTTCCGAAGAACGGCCTCACATCGGGATCGCAGCCTTAGGTTTTCGGCTCTTCCCGTCCACAGCGTTCGTCGTGGGACTGACTGGATGTAGAGAACGAATAGAATACTAATGTCTTTGGCGATGAATCCAGATCCTGTTTGAGAATACATGTTGAAGCACGACATTGTTGCCATTACGGATGAGTGGCTATTCTTTATGGAAGTAGGTCACGTTTGGTGTTCATCAGGGACAACAGGACTGCCATGCGATACATCCAGGAGGTAGTGGAATGAGATCTTCTGCCTTATACGGGAATGCTCACCAACCCACCTTTCCAACAAGATAATGCGAGATTACATATAGCCCCAATTGCGTTGGTCCATTTTGAAGACAATCTACTCAATTTGTTACCTTGGCCCTAGTTTCAGAATCTTTCAAAAATTGAACACGTCTTGGACCAGTCGCGGCGCGTGACTGTTACCAAAACCAGATGTGAAAAATTTTATTAAAAAAAATTATTTTGAACCTCCCAAATATAAGTTTTCGCTTATTTTAAGTATTTTATTTGAACTATTTTTAAAAGGTAAACATTCCTGGACTGAGCATCTGGGGCACTTGCTATGACTAATCCAAGCCGTCCGAAAAAACGGTCGACGTTTCTAGATATATTTTTGATCTTTTTTGGAAATGAATCTTAACAATTCCCTGTATTCCCTCTATTGTCAGAGTGATCCCCTTCAAAATGAACGGTAATTCCTGTTTTGCCAAAAAACATACGGTATCTAGAAGTGTGCTGGTTAAGACAACTTTCGATTCTTGTTTTGCCAAACTGAATTAAATTGGCTACAGATCTCACATGTAAGGGATAAATTTCATGTCTCCTCTTTAGAGCCCTAAAACTATTTAAATCGTTGACTCGGCTACATTTTATTCTGTATAAAACAGAAGACATCGCCAACAATACAATCTGTTATTTTACAACCACATAAACAAGCGTTTCCATATACCAACTTAATTTAAAATATCAAACTATGTTTTTTTATTTCTTTTTAAAATCATCTAAAGTAAGCGTTGGTCTTCCATTTTCAATGATCTCCTTTTTTTCTTAAAAATTATACAAGGACAATGACATTTCAAGTAGTTGATCGATTACGCAGCGACACTCATCCATGTTTAATTGCACGCATACTACAGTCGGTAACCAAAACGGCTACTAACGAGTGAGAAGTGAGTAACCAAATCAAAAAATGGTAACAAGCCCACATAGCCGCAGCACCCCACACACTCGGGCGACCGCGATCAGACACGAGCCGGTTCCGACGGTCCCCGACAGACTACCTTGTGTATCCATAAATGAAAATGGTAACAACCGACAACCAAGTCAAGGCGAGTCAGTTCCATGGTGTTCGAAAAACCTAGACACTATAGGGTGCATTATTTTCGTGGGGCTAATTTGATATTTACTGAATTACTATTACATATTCATGTTGGTAAACAAATAAATGAAATTATTTCACAGTACTTAGTCATGAAATATTTATTTTTAAGATTTTTAACTGTTACCAATGATAAGAATGGTTACATGGACGCTTCGCCACTGTCTTGGACATTATGTAAACATTACTCCGCTTACCCTATTCTCCACAAACTTTAATGTCACTTTGGCACAAGGTACAAGTAGCGTGGGATGACGTAACTCGAAAACAAATCGATACTCTGATTAGCAGTATTCCCAGATGTGTTTCTGATTGCATGAGACATAGTGGAGACCCAACACATTATAAGCTGTTCGATTTCCTGCAACGTGTCTTTTAAGTTTTGCATATAGAAACATAGTAGGCCGTGCGGATCGAACATCAGTACTGAATCTTAACCTCACTCTTTAGGAAACTTAAATTCAAAGTTTCACAACAATACGTGCAGTGCTCTCACTACAGTGAGTTTTTAAGTGTCACCAAGTCACTAGAAAAATGGAACTCAACCGAGAACATTTTCGCGCCATAATTTATTACAACTTTCAGAGAAAATTATCTCAACAAGAATGCCTTGCTGAGTTACTGTCTGTTTTCGGGAACGAATCTCCACATCAGTCGACAATTTCCCGTTGGTATGGAGAATTCAAACGTCGACGGTTGAGTCTTTGCGATGATCCCAGGGTGGGTGCATCAAAAACGGCAGTCACCCAGAAAAACGTCGATGCTGTGCGCAAACTCATCATTGAAGATAGACATGTGACATATCGCGAGATTGAGGCGTCCTTGAAGATCAAGATCAATTCAAAAAAATTTACATGAACAATTAGGACTATGAAAATTAGTTTCTAGTTGGATTCCCCACCTGTTGACTGAAGAGCAGAAAGCAGCTAGGGTTAATTGGTATCAAAAAACACTTGACCGTTTCAATTCCGGAAACTCAAAAAATGTGTACAGCGTTGTTAGTGGTGATCAATCGTGGATTTACTGTTATGAACCAGAAAATCGGCTGTTTGGGTATTCCAAGGTGACGAAAAGCCAACAAAAGTCATCCGTTCTCGAAGTGTTTCGAAAAAGATGGTCGCGACATTTGTGTCAAAAGCGGGTCATATCGCAACAATTCCTCTTAATGAGCAAAGAACTGCTACTGCGGATTAGTATACCACCATTTGTTTGGCAAAAGTCATCACCGAGCTTCGAAAAGTCAACCCCGAAAGAAGAATCATCCTCCACCAAGCCAATGCAAGCTCGCACACAGCCCAAAAAACAAGGCAGTATTTAACGGAAGAAAACGTGTAATTATTGGACCGTCCTCCATATAGTCCCGATCTAAGTCCTAACGATTTCTTTACTTTCCCGAAAATTAAAAACAGACTGCGTGGTCAAAGGTTCCAGTCACCAGAAGAAGCAGTTGACGCATTCAAAAATGCCGTTTTGGATCTGCCAGCAAACGAGTGGAATAAGTGCTTCGGAAATTGGTTCGAGCGCATGCAAGATGTGTATTAATCTTCGTGGAGAATACTTCGAAAAACAGTAAAGTCATTTATTTCCATATGCAAAACTTAAGAGACATCACTCGTACTTAACCTAACCCTAAGAGCCATGTATACAAAACAATGTTAGTATTACTGGTTGTTATTTTTTCTGTCACTTAGTGTTCGATCTATTTCCTGCGTACACCATAATTAATGCAAAGTTAGGTACTCCTATTACTCCTCACTTATACAGTACTCGCCAAAGTTCACTCCACTCACTTCTTACATATTATTATACAATTACACCCTCTCATAGCTCCCGCCTAGTAAGCTAATTACCACTGAAGCCATCGCTCCATAGTTTGTCGTCGCAACACTGCGATCATAACATAGCAACAACAAACTCATCGAACGCGGGGAAGCCTTTGATGTGTTGATTTGCCGGTGGAGCACGTGAAACAATCGTTTAACTTCCTTCTCTCTCTTCACTTCCCCTCTCGGCTATTAACTCTCGCTCTTCTTAATTACATAGTGCGGATTCCACTCAATTAATTTGCGTGCAAACCTCTGCTACCGCTGCTACGGCAAAATAACCACTGTTTCGTCGGAAACTTTCTTATCGGAAGGGGTTAAACAGGGGCGCCGTTTTAGAGAGGCAATCACTGATTCACTACCAGTATACTGGTGTCAAAAACTATACTCCTCAGAGTTCTCTTCCATTGTGCCGCCTAGCGATGTGCCCACCAGACACACCCTCATATTTGGACAGGGGAAAGTATTAATAGCGACTATCAAGCCAAAAAGGTCTCGCCTTGTCGGCCTTTCATACCCGAAGTGTGAGACTCTCCAGAAGCGACAGACTCACTAGAACTGCCAACTCACTCCTATTCCAAAAGCACTTCTAGTGTATCTTTCTTCTTGCTAATCACTATCACAGCAGGTTCGTCACTCTACCCTATCAGGCAAGTTCCTTGCGGCACTTCCATGGGTACTTTCAATGTATTTTGTTCTACCATAAGTGCCCCCAAATCAATGTAACTCATGTTCAATAGATAACTAGTGGTGCTTAGCTTCTCGATAGGTTCGGCGATTTTCTGACATTGTGCCATGTTTTAGCATTAGCATCTTACAATGTTGTGAGGTCTAGAACCATATTAATTCACTCTACCATTTCGAATTAATTGTAACAGACTCTAAGGTCTTCAAAATCTTGTGGCAAAGCTCTACTGAATGTCTTCTGCAATGAACAAGCTCCATCCATAATAAAGCTCGCATACACCATCAGGCCTAACAGTGTCAAAAGAGTGCTGAGATCGCTTGACACCTTGACACCAATGAAGCTTTTTATTTGGATAGGATTCCTGCTGTATCAAAAAGCTTTTATATGCAACTTGCTGTCATCTCTTTGTATTTTTAAGAACTCTTTAATGACCTTAGTTTCCCAGAGTATTAGTAATTAGTACAAGCAGTGGTGAGATGTAATAGCTGGGAATTTTTTAATATAGCGACCTTCAGTTCCTGCTTAGTGACAGGTAGTGTAGATTTAGGCTGTGATCGGATGTCCACTGGGGATGTCACACAGTTTTCGAGTAAAGTTTATCGAAAATGGTATTTTTACCTAGAAAGGCTTAGAAAGCAGTGATTATACTCAAAAAACGTTTCAGATAAAGGCATTTAAGGGGTACTACGTGTTCCTTCAATAATCATTTCATCCAAACAATTTGTATTCATGTTACGACGTTGGCCTGATGGAATTGGCGTAAGGTAATGTCTACCTCGCCCTGAAAACTTAATCACTTAATTAAAAGTAGGAGAGGGAAAGAAGGCGTAGACATCAATGAAATTCACAATCTGAAAGGAATTAGCATGCAAACCTCCATCAGCCACATACAACCAAAGAGAAAATTGAAGTACGCAATCTGAACTCAGAGCTCCAGTTTCGTGAGCACTTGCGGTTAGAAAACTTATAGGGACAGTATCAACTGAGAAAAGTGATTTTCTTAAGCTTTTCTATGTTGAGCACCCCTGTACAGCCTCCCGAGTTTACATTTATATATTCAAGCAGCCACGAAGTCAAAACTCAAATACTCGAGCAGAGCGAGAACTGCAAAGGAGTTAATTTGTACTAGGTTTGAGCAGGTTGAGGTTAGCGTGATTGTCAAAACTTCCTCATATATATATATACATATAACTTGAGACGTGGTCATTGTCGTCTAGACCAGTTAGGTGAAAAATTAAAGCTTCCGCCTTTTGTTGGGTACTTCGACAAATTTTAAGCAAGAGAGTCCCGCTGCTTGGCTTAACCAACACAGTCTACTCCATCAATTGCAACAACTGCAACCAAATATACATAGGTCAGACCTCCAGATCTCTTAAAGGAAGGATTACATCACACAAAAGTGATTCTAGGCTTCATCCTGAAAGATGCGCTCTAGCATCTCTTGTTAACACAACAGGTCATTCTATGAATTACACAAGTATCAAAGTTCTTGATAAAGAAAAACACCTTTTCAAACGTTTATTCCTGGAAATGTCCCACATTTTCATGAATAACAACTGTATCAACAAAAAGACAGATGTTAAGCAACTGAGTGTCATTTACTCATATTTGCTAAACTGCGAAAAATTGGAGAACTTATATATCTCCCCAAATTTTGACTCTTCACAACCATAAATGGAATCTGTTTCTTGGTCGATTCCACCAATAAACTTTATTCCACTCAAATTCTAATAATTTTCTCCTCACGATTTAATCATAATTGTTAATTTAATTTCCCATTAATTAGAATATACTTAATTCAACTGCCTCTGGTCGGTTTAACAATTTCTTACATAACATTCTGAAAATCACATCATCTGAAGTGATTTGGCAACGTTGGTCACACGCCCACAATTCGTTCCATCTTTCTACATAGACATTGACAACCTTCGGCCTTCTGTCAAAGGGTTCATCTCACTCATGATTCCATGACCACCATTTTGTGCAATCATCAAGTGGCTTCACGATGTAGTGCTTTCATGTTTTTAAAAAATTTTTAATCTATCTTTAACTGTTCTCGTCATTTATATAATTCTGACCATTTTACCATCTATCCAGCTTTCACCATGTTACTGGACGTTTCCCTCATCCTATACGTAAACAACAATTAGCAACATCCTCGCATACTACTGTAAGTTAAGTCAATTTAAATTCATTTTACACTATTGTTGCTACTGTTATCATTGTAATTGCAGCTCCTGATGATGATGGCAAAGTCCATTGAAAGCTAGAGAGAATTAAAAAAGTATAAAGAGTCCTCTTTGCTTAAATTTTTTCGAAGTACCCAACAAAAGGCGGAAGCTTTAATTTTTCACCTATATATATATACAGGGTTATCCAAATTAAGTGTCCACCATTAGTAACTTTGTTATTAGTGAAAATACAAAGTTGTTTGAATTAGCAAACTAGTAGCATTTTTAACGCTGGTAAAAATGAGAAATAAAAAAAACAATTGAGAGTCGTTATTTTGATTTTTTTCAGTAAAATAACATTTTTTTAAATGGAAACCCCTGTATATTATATTTTTTTCTGTTAAAGCATCAAATTTTAAACAAAAAAGCTTACAATAACTTTTCTCCTAGGTTACAAATTGTTGAAGTTATGGCCTCCAATCTGAAACAATTAAATTGTATCGACAAACTTTATTTTCAACATCAACTTATAATCTTACAAAATACAATAACAATTTTTTTTTAAGAAGATGCTCGAAAACACCACCTTGTTCTTCAATACATTTTTGGGCACGTTTTTCAACTGCTCGAACTGTCTTAAGTAACATATGGTCCTACCATCTATCTGGGTTATCTTTTCCCTAACTGCAGTCTTTAACGCGTCAAGGTTATCGTACCTTCGCTTGTAAATTTGGTTCTTTAAGTAACCCCACAAGAAGTAATCAAGTGGGTTTAGATCTGGTGATCTGGGAGGCCACTGTATTGGGCCATTTGTTCCTATCCACTGATCATTAAAAGTAGTACTTAGAAAATGATAAGTACCTCTGGAGTTGTGGGCAGGTGCGCCATCTTGCTGAAAATGCAGATGATGTCTACTTATAAGATCCAATTCGTCTAAGAAATTAGTCAGAATTTCTGACATAAATTCCACATATCTTTCACCAGTTAGGGTTCCCTCATAAAAGAACGGGCCAACAATTTTTGAACCAATTATACCGCACCAAACGTTGAAACTGAAACGGACTTGTGGGCCTCTTGGATGTACTAACAAAAGATTTTCTCTTGACCAATAATGGTGGTTTTTTCTATTAAACATTCCAGAATTTGAAAAATTTGATTCATCTGTCCATAAAAGGTAACGAAAGTTATTTACATTTTGGCGACAGAAGCTAAGATACCAATGGCAAAAAACAAGTCTTCTCTCTGGATCCCCTGCCAAAAGCGTTTGAACTGGTCGGTACTTATACGGAATAAATTTGTATTTTTTTAAAATCCTTTGAACAGTACCATAACTGAAATTAGAGTCCTTGAGAATATCTGCTATTGAATTCTCACGATAAGCTTCAAAATATCCAATAACTGCAATTTCCGTGGCCTCGCTTATTATGAATTCTTTTTTTGCCCTTGTTTTAGCAAAAACATTTTCGTTGCCCCTAAATTTTCGATAAAGTCTCAGAAAATATCATTCATACGGTTGAATGCGAGCGGGATATAATTCACTGTAGTATTCTCTTGCTCTCAAGGAGGATTTTCTGCACACTAAATAGCATTCTAACATATCACACTTTTCTTCATGGGAGAACATTTTTCTTTAAATTAATGACACAATAAAGCTTATAAACAAGTATTTACACTAATGTTTGACATTATTTTATTTCATCATTGTTTTCCAAAGCCTTCTAGTTGCGAGTATGTCCAGTTTAACAATTTGTCGCTTATCTTAATGCTGTCAAATCGCGAACGCCATGTTGTTTTCATAGCCGTCTTAATATTATAATACTGCAAATAATTAAAAATATTTATCGTTATTTAGACTTTATTTTTGACTTTAGCGGAAAAGTCATTATGAACTTTTTTGTTTAAAATTTGATGCTTTAACAGAAAAAAATATAATATACAGGGGTTTCCATTTAAAAAAATGTTATTTTACTGAAAAAAATCAAAATAACGACTCTCAATTGTTTTTTTTATTTCTCATTTTTACCAGCGTTAAAAATGCTACTAGTTTGCTAATTCAAACAACTTTGTATTTTCACTAATAACAAAGTTACTAATGGTGGACACTTAATTTGGATAACCCTGTATATAGGGTGGCGCATCGAAAATGAAACAGACGCATTTACTGGCAGCTCAGTTTTTTTTGGAAAAACGCTCAGACCCGTCGATTTTGTTTTCGAGGGGACACAAGTTTGGCAAAAAATCACGTTAGCACGTGCAGTCCCCTAAGCGGGGGTGATACCACCCCAAAATCTTAAATGGAAAGGGGGGTCGAGTGATACCTTATTTTAAAGGTCTTTTATTTCGCTTTATAATGATGTAAAATATATGAGCTTCAGTTCAGTAGTTTTGAAGATTTATTGATTTAAAGCTTAAAGTAGACTTTAATAGGTACATCATCAGATTAGTTTGTACTACTTTCAGAAGAAATTTGACTAAAAGAATTTACTTGATAAGTAAATGCTGTATATATATATATATATAAGTGAACAATTAAAGCTTCCGCCTTTTGTTGGGTACTTCGACAAAATTTAAGCAAAGAGGACTCTTTATACTTTATTAATCTCTCTAGCTTCCAATGGTCCTTGCCATCATCATCAGGAGCTGCAATAACATTGAGAAAAATAGCAATAACTGTGCAAAATGAATTTTAAATTAACACAGGGTAGTATGAGAGGATATTGCTAAATCTTATTTACGTTTAGGTTGAGGGAAAGACCCAGTAACCTGGTGAAAGCTGGATACAGGGTACAATCGTCAAAATTAATACAAACTACACACAGCTGTATGTCAAGAACAAATTAAAATGTATTAAAAATATTTAAAACGATAGTTAAAAATTACATCGTGAACCACCTGATTATTGCACAAAATCATCATAAGTAAGATCTTGATAAATCACACCATCTGAAGTGATTTGGCAACATAGCACACACGTTACAAAATAATTTTTCATTCCATCCATCTACACGGACACTACTAACCTTCTGCCATCTGTTAAAGGTTCATCTTAGAAGGTTCAGGAAGGCCGACGACAGCGAGCGACGGGTTCTGGACGTCACAGAGCGACAAGACCCCCGGTTAAGACTTCTGGCTAACGGAAGGATGGTTGGTATGCGTACGGTGTATCGTACGTGGTGAAAGACGTGACCGTCAATTTGACAGAGCGTCACGTTCACCACACCGTGTGATTTATGGTATGGGGTGCTATTGCTTATGGTAGCGGATCACCACTAATTTTCATCATAGGCAATGACAGCCCGACGCTATATTCAGGAAGTAGTGGAGCCTCATCTTATTCCATCCAAAACCCTTTTACTCATACCAGTAGTTCTTGAATTTTAAATTGTAACCTGTGATGGATGTATCTTTTATTTTTTTAATCATTTGTAATATTCTACTGTATTTTTATTTACAAGTTTTAATTGTGATGTTGCTATTATTTCTGTATGTAGGTATATGTGTTTATATTCAAATTGTCAGTTCTAATCAGGGTCTAGCATATTGTACCTTTCTGATATAAAGTGACTTGTGTAAGTAATGTATGTACACTAACACCAATAGTATTTAATTGTATTGTACTAAAGGGGGTCACCGATATATGGCATGATTCCTCTGAAACGCCCGCATTGGTATTCTGAAACAAATATAATAGAAACGCTGCTTCTATTTGAATTTGAATTCGTTGTGAACACGAGGTTTTTTATATACTAGATATCTGTACACATATTGAGATATTATCCTGTACACGACATGTACGTTCAACTCGTAAATCAGTCGCCTGAGTTACAGTAAAAACATCCTCAGCGCTATTAAGAACTAAAGAGCGACGTCCTTGACAAAATCGCTTTCGCACGTGAGGGAAAATATAAAACAACAGCTGCCTGAAAATCCAGTAAAGGTAGGAGAGGAAAAGGCAGTCGGCGAGGGAATCGCTGACAGCGATAAAACAATAAAAAATTTAGTATATAACTCGGCGCGCCTGACAAGTAAACACATTCGGGCGCTTTGCCTCTTTTATTCAATATAGAGGAGATCCCGGAGGGATCAGACATCTCGAAAAACGTCCGTACAGACAAGTTGTGCTCGGCTGGAAGTTTTACTGTTTATGAACCTCGAAATCAATTAATACTACAGTTCAAACGAAGAAGCTGAGTGCAATGTGCAGCAGGTTTGCTTTCAGATTCGCTTCTGAGATTACGGGTGGATTTCACAATTTACCATTATTCTGCACCAATAGGGTTCGAGTACCAAACAGTCCGTTAAATATACCCAATCAGCCTCAAGATCTCTCCGTCAAATTTTTGGCAGCAAATAAGTAAAGTAAAATATGAAGTGACAGCTTGCTATTGAAGTCTTTTCAGTTTATTAAATATTATGAAATTATGTAAAACTGAGTCAAAATTTTTAAAAATGCTTGATGTCTGAGTAAAATCTATTTTTTCAGATTAGCTGAAGGTTTTTCCATGTTTACTGCAACTTTTGTGATCCATATGTGATTATATCACCTACTGTGTGCTTATAGTTTATCCTACATTTGCAAACTTGCACCTCCAAACCCTTACATGAAAAAGCCGTTTCACTCAAATTTTTGTTAGGTGTTGCATTTCAACACATTCATACACTTCTTTCCAGTTCCTCAACGATATTTTAACCCCACTGGTCCGAAACTGTTCAACAGTTTCAACATTCATTCATACATACAATTGCAGTTGCAGTTTTCGGTGATGGTACATTCAACATAACCACGTATTTAGGAGTTCGTGCAGATTTAATGTGTACACGACAGTGTAATATGTATTTCTTCACAAAAAAAACTTGGAGGGAGCACTTTTATACGGAAATTTGTCGTTAAAAAATTCCATTTTTCACACATAACAAAACAAGTGATCACAAAACATAGAATACAGTGACGTTGGAGAAGGAGAATAGACCAAAGGAGATCGGAATTGACATTTGAAATTAGTGTCTCATAATGTTAGTGATGGGAGAATACATTTGCGATCAGTGGAATGTATTGAAACGGTTAAAAAATATGAATTGAAGCGTTTTTACGTTTTCTCGACTGAAAGACTGGAATATCTGCTCTGTTTCTGTATATATATTTTTTGGGGTATTGTTGCATACAGTAGTTGGTTCACGAACTAGTTCCTAGAACTGAACGCAACTCAATGAAACAAACTGGAAAGCACATCACTTTCTCAAGTAATCCAGGAAGGGACAAATTGTCATTTCATCACACTAGTGATGGGAGAATCGGAAGCCTGAAATTCGCTTTGCTTCTGTGGCTCAGAGATACAGTGTTTTCTTCTGATAAAACTAGCGCAGTTTTTGTGTTTAAAATACTCTACCTTAGTTAATACCTTTGATCCTAAAGTTGTTCCCATAACAATATTAAACAACTCTCTTGTCGTGTCGCGTATTTCGAAACGATGTCAAGGGCCGGCAAGGGAAAATATTTCTCTGAGAACTGAAAATCATTAAACGTGCTGTTTTCAGTCTATTTTATTCTAT
The DNA here is from genome assembly GCA_963669975.1 of Acanthoscelides obtectus. Lineage (NCBI taxonomy): Eukaryota > Metazoa > Arthropoda > Insecta > Coleoptera > Chrysomelidae > Acanthoscelides > Acanthoscelides obtectus. The sequence goes on from CAVLJG010000005.1 coordinate 31,538,604, forward strand.
CCCTTGGGGAAGTACAGAATGAAGAAAAGACTACAGTGCTCATTGGCCACTCAGTGGCTCAGTGCTCGTCTGTAATGATAATATTCAAATACTACTAAACACCTAAATAGCTTTCTGGCCTTTCAATTTCGAAGCTACCAGTCCTCGCCTAGAGATGGTAGCACAGTTAAGGATAGACTCGGGGTATACGGTTACGGATGTTTATGATTTCTCTCGAGATCGATGTTCTACGTCCGATGGATCGATGTTTCCGATACATCAATGTATCGTCTACCGTCGCCATCCCTATATTGTATTCCCGCCAGTCACCAGTCAAAAACCTTAACTTCCACCACCATCATTAAACGTGCTGTTTTCAGTCTATTTTATTCTATCCCTTGGGGAAGTACAGAATGAAGAAAAGACTACAGTGCTCAGTGGCCACTCAGTGGCTCAGTGCTCGTCTGTAATGATAATATTCAAATACTACTAAACACCTAAATAGCTTTCTGGCCTTTCAATTTCGAAGCTACCAGTCCTCGCCTAGAGATGGTAGCACAGTTAAGGATAGACTCGGGGTATACGGTTACGGATGTTTATGATTTCTCTCGAGATCGATGTTCTACGTCCGATGGATCGATGTTTCCGATACATCAATGTATCGTCTACCGTCGCCATCCCTATATTGTATTCCCGCCAGTCACCAGTCAAAAACCTTAACCTCCAATATTTTATGACTATTTATAATTCTTTTTAGCTCTTATTTTTCAGTAATTGCTAATAATTTTAGGTCTATGTCTACAGGAATTGCATTATGCACCTCGGAGATGTAGGGATTAACATGTTTTACACATATCGGTGTTTTAGGATGGGGACGACATACTGTTTATATTGCTTTAAAGAAATTCATTAACCCATGAATTCATAACAAATGATTGCTATTATGATGTAAAGAAAGATGAGGAATTGGTTGGAATACATTTTGTATTCTTCTTTCTTGCAAATCCGCACAATTCAGCAGGTATGTGTAGCTATAATGATCACATATACACACAGTATATTGAACTTAACAAATTTCGAGATTGCCATGAATTAACAAACGACCAAACCTGCTGCCAAATTTAACAGCTAGAAAATCGACCTATTCTTTCTCCCATTCCCATTCGCTGAGAGTATAACGGTTGGTCAAATGTACACCTATAACATAAATCAAAATACGTGAAAGTTGTCCTGTTTTCTCTGTACAAAAGCATCATTTTATTCAACATTTTAATAGAAATCACTGATATTCTGAGACCTTTGACAGCTTCCGTCAAATTGCATTACGATAAGGTATTTTCCTATTGGTCCATAATAATAATGTTGCCGTTTTAGGTTTTCTTTAATTTTGATGATATCCTTTTCGACAGCGAGAGCGACGCAAAAGGAACCGCGGTGGTATTTACCATTTATACCTGTCATTGGGTGATGTGTAACGTTCGTTTCCTTTCATCTCAGTGACCGTGCGCTTTTCAGGTCTTTCATGAGCTTCATTTCACACAAACTGTAGTTTGAATGACAGCTCGAGTAATCGTACGTTTCCTGCGCCATCTATACAGGGTTTGTACAATGACCGACTTGGTGTCGTTTTGCCTGAAGTGCTGCAACCGCATTGCACCAGCATGGCTTGTGGGTTAACAGCTCCTAGGATGCTTCGAGGGTACAACGTGAAGAGAAGGGTCGTAACGTCTCTTTGTTGTAGGTACTGGCGGTTAATGCCTTGCGAAGTTGAGCAATTTTGATAAAAACATAATGCAAAGGCACTGCTAACATCTTCAAGGGAGAAATGGCGTTAATGCCCGTCAAGCAGCGGCTAATTGTAATATAGTGGACTGTAAGGTGAACGCAATGTATGGTTGTGTTTTCGTATGACTCACAGAGCCACTGGTAGTTGAATTGTGGATTAACGAGAAGCATTAACGTCCATTCAGGAACTGAACGCGATGAAAGCAAATCGTTTTGTAGCGTTGACAAATGTAATAACCAAATAGCTGAGATTAGAGAAGTAAATACATTGAGGTACATTGAGGTATATCAGGTGCCATGTTTTACGAACATTTGCTTCGTCCTTTCCGTCACTACAAGTATTGTTAATTTCTTACCAAAACTATATAAACAGTTCTTATTGCCAGTAATTTATCAAAAAAATAAATCATCAATACTAAGCACTTCATTGACTTTATTACACAATCATGCCTTTCTTCCATTTATCTTTACAGCTAAAATAAATACCGCCATTAAGTCTAGTATTATTATTTTTCATCTGTTCATCCTTATATGAAAATTGCTCAAACCTCCTTGACAAGTAACGCTAAAATGATATTGTCACATCATTGCCTACCAGCAGTGGGCATTATTGTAATTGCCCGTCAGTTTTGGTAGCCTCAAGACTTAAATTTTAATAAGATGTTATGCATATTTGAATGTTTTGATCATATTGGCATAGTCAATAACCTGTAATAGATCAAGCTACTGAAAACTGGCACAGTTTAAAATACCTAAGTGATAAGCGTTAATTGCCACCACTGCCATCTTCATTGAGAACGGGTTGTCTTTATATTTAGATATCTGTTCTATTATTTCACCTTGCAGCGATTTTCTTGGCACAGCGAGAAAATTTCATTGTACCGACCACTCTCGGCAGTATAACGGCCGCTATAAGCTGCCCAGCTTCAGTAATTATTCAAACTGCTTTCGTATGTATTAAATAAGAGAAGAGAGAAAAGGAAGCTGCTCGGCCCCCAGCTTATACCTGCCGCCCGCTGGCGTCTGCAGAATTTAATTCTTTCTCTTAACTGCTATCTATCTATTGCGTCATTGTTTTCGCTTCTTATTCACCGTTTGAAAGAGCCAGGATATTACAAAGTAGGGAGGAGGACAAGATGATTCTGGCAACTTGGTGATGGTATCTTCAGAGCAAGATTGCTAGACCTATAGATTACAATTTCTGCAACACTATATCGATCTAAACATGCTGCATCCGTCGTTCGACTGCAGACGGACAACTATGGACAACTTTTTCGTGCTTTTTGGCAACTGATCAGTAGGCTCCAGGTGTGGGCTCTGGAGGACAATGAACATAAACATAGCTAGACGTATCGAAATGAGAGTTTGCTGATCTTATTTCGATCTTATAGGTCCGATAGACGATAGTGGCATGCTTTCGTTCGTTATCCTACCTGCCACCAAGCAAATACCGCACGGGTATTATGTAAAAAACCTATAAAACCTAAAAAAAACCTATAAGATCTTGCAGACTAGTTAGTTTTTAGGACGCAAACAGTCATTGTTCGTTTGCTCACTAGGATCGTTGTGAACGTCCAGCTACACGCATTGTTAGTTGCATATGTTTTGTGAGGCCCAGTGGTCTGTGTCTGTAGTTTTTACCTCTGAGAAGAAAGTTGGTTGAATAGCGTCTGGATGATTATATGTATTGGTCTGCATGTGGATAAAATCAGTGATATTTGATGTGTGAGAAAATCGTTACTGAATATGCTACCAATGAAGAATATCTATTAGCTGTGCTCGATGGGTTATTTATATGCTGAAGACAGATTATGTTCAAAGTTATAAATTACGAAAAACTTTGAGGAGAATTACGGGAAATCATCACCGCGCCCGTGTTATGTGTAATTACTGTTAGCATGTATAATTATGGCTTGTAATTTGACAGTGTGCGGTGAATATAATTATTTCTTATCTCTCTTATTTTGGAAATTCTGCAAATTTGCATATGTAATTTCCAGAATGGACAAGAAAAGGTGGATGCGCAACTAATTTCTAGCTTTAAATCTCAATTCAACGTATTTGAGACAAGAATCCAATGAAATTATCATCAACAATTTACAGCTTAGACCTCCAGTAATGCCATCTCTGTAGCAGATCTTACATCACATCAGAGCCAAGCATTGATAACTGAGGCATCATGACATTTAGGCAACACGTACAGCTAAGTGCTAAGTTAACATCTTGTAGAAAAACCTACATAACGTCGAAATAAAACCAGTATAATGCGAAAAAAATCGATACAACGTCACTTTTCAAGATACGTAATACCCGTGCCGTGCTGAAACGTTGCGAAAATGCACGAAACAGCTATCCACGCTTGGTCGTCTACAGTTGGATGGACGAAAGCAATCTCTTCAGTTGTTCACTGGCAATTGTAGACCACATTAGCTATACTGCCAGAATCAACAGCACCTATCCTACACAGTGGTGACCGGCACGGTTATTACGTATCTTGAAAAGTGACGATTCTTTTTGATATTATACTGTTTGTTGACATTATGTAGGTTTTTCTACAAGATCTTAACTCAGCACTTAGTTGTACGTATTGCCTGAACGTCATGAGGCTTCAGTTATCAATGTGTGGCTCTCATGTGATGTAAAATCTGCTTCAGAGACGGCATTGCTCGAGCTCGAAGCTGTAAGTTGCATGTGTTGATGATAATTCCATTGGATTCTTGTCTCAAATACATTTAATTGAGATTCAAACCTAGAAATTAGTTGCGCATCCACGTTTTCTTAACATATTAATATTGGCAGCATATTCAGTAATGATTTTATCACACAGCAAATATCACGCATGAAGACCAATACACATAACCGTCCAGATGCGATCTTGCTTTTCTCCAATTTTTTTCTCAGAAATAAAAACTACAGACCACTCGGCCTCATAAAACATATGCAACCAACAAAGCGTGTAGTCTAGTTGAGTGATTCCTCCATAGATGGACGTTCACAACGATCCTAGTGAGCAAACTCTAATAACTGTTTGCGCTCTAAAAACTACCAAGTCTGCAAGATGACATCTTATAGGTTTTTTTGACGTTTTATAGGTTTTTTACGTAATACCCGTGCCGGGTACCAAAATGCGAACGGAGAACCTTACAGTTTCAGTCGATATCTAATACCAGCAACTATAGACCAATAACATTAATATCTAATTTGGAGAAGGTAGTTTAAAAACTCATAAAACTCATTGGTTTTTTCATCAAAAGTAAGCTTATACATGAAAATCAATTTGGTTCTAAAAAAATAAGTCCACGCAAGATGCGGTATCTTTCTTGACTACAAAAGTTCATAAATTATTAGAGCAAAGTAAATAAACGTTATGCATATTCATAGACCTAGCAAAAGCGTTCGATACTTTATACGATGTAGGAATCAGACGAAACGCTCAAAACCTTATGAGAAGTTACCTGCTTTACAGAAAGCAATATGTTCAAATAGATGATTCCATAAGTTCAGAAAAAACAGTGACTTATGGTGTACTACAAGGGACAGTTTCAGGCCCATTATTATTTACTGTGTATATCAACAGCCTACTTAGCTTGAAGTCGCAAGGCACAATAATATGTTTTGAAGATGACACAGCGATACTTTATTCTAATAACAATTCCTGGGATAACCTCAGAGACTGTTGAAAATGATGTTATTTTGATTTCAGATTGGTTTAGGCACAAATATCTAACGATCAATTTTCAGAAAACCATGTATATGCCTTTCACAAACCTTAAATATAAATTATCGTCATTTACCTGTTTATAAATTAAATGTGACAATATAACTGCTCTCATACATTCAGCTGTTAAAACAAAATATTTAGGTGTTCATTTGGATCCTCATTCAAAGTTGAATTTTCATGTAGATCATATAGTAATTTGAGACGATTATTATTTACATTCAAGTAACTCACTAAATATCTAGACCATGAAACAATAATTATGTTTTATCATGCACTTATTGAATGTCGCCTAAATAATGCCATACTAGCTTGGAGTGGTGCTCTTACCAACGAAATCGAGAAGCTTGCTGTATCCATATGATATGTTATATTCTGAAGCGAGACTACTCGATCTTAGGCAACTTTTTTTTACAATGTTGTAATCAATTTATTAAAAATAAAACAAACCTCATTTCATTGGACCACAGTATGAAACAAGAAGTAAGATATTAAAATAAAAAATGTAGGTCAAAGATGCTTCAGTTACCTTTCCACTAGATTTTATAACTTTTTACCAAGCCATATAAGATCCATTTCAAACAGAAATAGATTCAAAATCGAATTAAAAAAATCCTTGTTCTATAATAATCGACATGAAATAGCAAAACTCACTCAAATGGAAATAAATTAGGTTTTGAATACAACGTTATTACACTTACCTTTATGGTTATGTTGTGTTTAAATTTATGTATGTACTATATTTAACTGTGTTCAAAGCAAAAATTGCTATGAAAAATGTTTTCCCACGCACAAGAATTAAATTCTTCTGTGGTATTATTTCAGTTTATCTGCGTATATATATTTATTTTGAATAAATTCTAATACTTTATAGGCGAACAAAGTTATATTATTATTATTATAGCTGCTACTTGCTCTCGTAGCGATCGATTCTGGTAACAGATGACACTTGTCTGAATACTGCATCTGCTATGCCGCCAATTTAAAGCAGAAAACAGCATAAACCACGGATTGGACGCGACGTTGCGAGGGAACACATAAATTTGCGAATAATTGTCCGTTAGTTGTATAACGGACGACATCGATAGTTTTTGCCAAAATTATTGGAGTATTTTAAGAAAGTGAACAAAAGCAATGGACCTTTATTAACCAACTCATGCCTTCAAGATTGGTTTGAACAGTGTGCAATTGTCCTATGGAGCTTCAGCTCCGTATATGGTCAATTCAGTCGATTTGCTTACTTATTTCGTATTGCATTGACGGCGTAAAAGCAAAAAACGTGAAAAGAACTATAAATATTGTGACCCCAGGGACTAATGGCATAATAATGGCCCAAGAATATTTTTGTAAAGCTTAAGATGAAAAAACGCATTACCGTTTGATTTTGTTAAAATCAGCTGGAACAGAACTAAAAGGGTCTTGTTTTAGTACTGTCCCTATCGATTCGTGTCAGACATTCTCCATAAAGTCCGACAGAAATGTTTAACTTGAAAGTTACAAGAAAATTTCAATTCTGGAGTTTTGTCGGATCGCTTATTATGAATTTGATGTTAGAATTACCATAACTAATATCTACTATAACGCCAGAATCGTCGGCATCTAGCGGCCACAGTACAACTGACAGCTTGCTGTTTTCACTTTCAGTTGATGGCACTTTATGAGGTCTTTTTTAGACAGAACTACAATATTCATAAAATGACGAAACGGTTTACTGTTTCCAATATTACAATTAATAGAACTGTACTGGAAAACAGCTCATTTTATCGAAATTATACAACAATTGATTTTTTTCAGCTAAGGCTTTAAGAAAATACTATTTTTGAACAATTATTATGCGGGTTTGGAAGATATCAGCAATATTGCTTTCGGGTTAGTCCGTCCCTGATGATAAAATATGGACTTACTGTTTTTCATAGACATCAACTTGTGAGGCTGCAACTGGTTACTGAGGTGTCTCATTTTTTACTAGCATCATTTAGGGGCCTGGATCACCGTAGAGGATTACCGTAAGACATTTTTTCTTCCTTTCTTTCTTCCCTCGTCCCACTTAAAATGCAACTATCCCGTTTACCATTGGATATCTTCGCGCTTTCACGTGCACCTTATCCAAATAATCCCGGTGTAATTAAAAGCCCACCCCCCCATCAACCTGTTCGTAGCGAAGCCATAGCCACAGCCGATCGTTGGGCGGTAATCGACGTGTTCGCCGTGCAGATTGCGGCCGGCGAACGAGAGATCGAATCACGACCGGGTGATCCGCGATATTTCCACAATAACACGTTTTCATTAGCTCGAACGTCGACAAACAAGTCCTCCATACGTGAGGTATATGCATGTGGTGCTAGCCTCGCCTGATGCTTTGTGTTGCGTGCGACAACGTTCAGAGCTTTCTCTACAGGATGCATAGTCCACAGCCGTCTGCAAACACAGCTTTGATGTCTATATCGTATGATAGCCCAATTATCTGGATTTCGCCAAAGCATAGTAATTTTAGTGGTACAGCAGTTTTATCATTCTTAAGTTGAGCTTCGGTTATTGAAAAGGGCTCTTTAGACTTAGAACTACGCCCTCACTACCTCTACTACTATTTTCCAGGAGGAAATGTACGCGATTCTGGAGGATCCCGCATGCTGCAGGAGGAAGGGCATGGGAAGAATGATAATCTTATTCGACAGCAAGGCTGCAATAAAGGCACTAGGTGCCTGTAATATCGCCTCGAGCCTCCCGTTATAATGCTAGAAGGCCATGGATAGTTTAGCAGTGAGGCGTATGATATGGTTAGTGTGAGTATGGTGGCACTCTGAAATAACGGTTAATGATATGGCGGACGCTCTCGCGAAGGCTGGATCAGCGGCCAGGCTACTTGGATCTGAGTCAGCACTAGGAGTGCACGTGCAAACATCCGGAGAATAACCGAGAAGTGAACATCTAGACGACATTTTCTTAAATGGAGAAGTATGTCCGTCAGACACGGGGCCGCATCTTAGCTTATCTAGTGCTGATGGTGGACGCTTTTGTGTATCTTTGGATAGAACCAATCTAAAGTTGCTGGTGAGACTGTTGTCTGGCCATAACACGATGGGAGTGGCCGAAGATCCCATGTGTGAGCGGGATAGAGGAGAAGTCATCGGCGCATGTTATGTCGCTGCAAGACTCTGAGTTATTATGGACAGACTACGAGTATACTGGGGTCCAACACCTTGGATCCTCAGAATGTTAAGGAGCTCGTAGTTCGTTGGAAGGGAGCTGGGGGCTTAGGAAATGTAGTCATTCAGTCAATCATACGTAAGGGGAAATGATATTTTCTAATCTTTGAGTATATTTTGTTAAGCACCTTACGTGCGAACATCTAAATGAGATTGTTCAGGCATCATTTGCAAACTTGGAAGTCATCTATATTTACAAGAAAGTTTTGTCTAAATATAACAAAGTTGGACTAACCAATTATCTCATACTGATCTGAGTTAAACGTATGTTCCTTGTTTTGCTAAACCAAATCAAATTTAGTAAACCTACACACTTATACATTACTGTATCAAAAGTCTAAAAAGTACCGAAACAACATCATCTTATGCTAAACACATTTGTTGGGTTCTGATAAAACAAGCATGGACTTTTCACCTGATCTGTCTGGTTCAGTGGACGTAACCTGTTTACCTACACGAAAACTTAGCTTTGAGAACTAACATCTAACAACTAACATCAAGATATGTGGGACAGAATCTGAATGGTGCTAAACGTAAAACAACTGCTTCTGAAATCTGAAAACCAAGTCTTTAAATCTAAAATTGAGGACCTTCTTCTCCATGGGTTTCGATATTTTAATTTCTATACCACCTTAGACTGTACTGTTTTTTCTTCTATAATATTGTCTGATTTATGCGATGTAATGAAATTCACATATTTGTGACCCTGGTTGCAACATCAGCTCCTGCTGTCAATCAGACTAAAGGAATATACTCGTATTATCATATATCATATCTCACAGGGTGTTTCAGAAGTTGGGGCTTACCTTAACATAAGCACCTACGTTTTAACTTATAAAGTATGGTAAAACAAAAGTAATATGTATCTCGATTCTGTTAGCAGCTGTCGAGGTTTGATTTCGTCTTCTTTAATTTAAAACATTGGGGCTACCTAGCTCTTGCACTGTGTCCATATCGATGTTCCCATACACGCGCCCAACGAAACAAACGTACGCGACTTTGGATAAAAGCAAACAAAAAACCCTCTGAATACCCTCGCGAAGTAGCACCATTTTGAAGAGACTTACTGTAAACTAATATCAAATGAATGACTGTCTTATTTCTATAGGAACATGCCGATTCCGGGTTTTTTCAATATCAATTTGTGAACAAACGGTCGGTTAACCTACACTCCACGCGGCGCCTTTTTGCAAAGAATGTCGGTCTGTCCAGATTTTTTCGCAAGTTAATTAATAACTATTACTAGAAAAATTTGCTTATTCTTACAAGAACTATACAGTGTGTATTGGAAGTAGTGACCCAAAGAACACAAGTTTGCTGCATCTCCACCTCTAGGGTACTATATCAGTATTCAAAAGCAGTTTCTGGGTAATACTAAAATTCTGTAGCGGTTTTTCAATCGCAAGTTAACTGCAACTTTACTGTTAATCAGCAGCTAATACCAAAAAAGGGTTTTGCAATATCGTCTTTGCCCCAACATCGCTGTTAACTTCAAACAGAGAACGCCTGTTGGTTAAACAGTTATGGGTTAGTTAACGAAAAGATAAAAGATGGGTAATTTTTCAGATCTTATTTATGTCATAGGAAACAATATGTTATGTGCAATGGACATAAGTCAAGCGAATACCCTGTAATGTTCGGTGTTTCTCAAGGATCTAATTTGGGACCTCTGTTATTTATTATGTTCATAAAAGTTATCGATGTCGATTTTCTTATATATGCTGACGATATGAAACTTTTCTGTAGAGTCTCCAACATTGACGATTGTCATCGCTTGCAGCGCAACATTGTAAGGGTTGACGACTGGTGTCGTGAAAACAGACTTGTTTTGAATGCTGCTAAGTGTCACGTTTTGTCGTTTACTTTAAAAACAGGGGTAATGATGTATGAATATAGTATTGGTGACAGGAAACTTGACAGACCTAGTACAATTAATGACTTGGGAGTCACATTTGACAGAAAACTTTCCTTCTCTCATCACATTCGAAATGCTGTTGTGGCTACATCAAAGGCGTATGGTTTTATTGTAAGAAATACCGGCGATTTCCACAACTCCTTTACACTGAAAATACTGTACTATGCTTATGTAAGATCTAAGCTTGAGTATGCGTCCCTGGTATGGTATCCTCATCATCAAATATATATTGACCGCTTAGAGTCCGTTCAAAGAAAGTTTTTAAAATACCTCTCATACAAAGCTGACGGGATATATCCCGCTATTGGCTTTCCTCATAGTGAGTTGATGGCGGGACACAAAATCTATAATTTAGAGAGCAGACGCAAAATGAATTCACTTAAGTTCATTCACAAGCTCATCCACGGCATTATTGACTCCAGTGTCATCTTAGAACAACTTAACTTCTTAATTCCTAGACTAGCGTCACGAACTAGTTTAACTTTTTACTTAGCCAGGCGTAGGACTGACATACTTAAGTTTTCCCCTATATATATATATATATATATATATAATGTGCCGTAATTATAATTCAGTTAATAGCGTTTTAGATATATTTTCGTTTTGTGCGACTTTGGGAGACATTAATCCTTATTTTTGTTAATGCTTGCCGGTGTGATTATTGAGTGCTGGGTAGGTAAAGCTAGAACGCTTTTTTTTTCTTCCCAGTTCTGCTTTGGGTTTTTTTTTTGCAGCATTTTAGCTTTCTCTACATACATCCACAACATGCATTTGTTTATATTTTCATGTTTATCCATCCTGTAATTGGCTATGGCTGTTGGATGTTGCTAAATAAATAATAAATAAATAATAATAATAATTTCCAAATTATAATTACCTAGCTTGAAATTGAACCTGCATCTGGTTGGCTGGCAGAACACTGTGGGCTTAGGTATGATATTGGAGACTGATGGTTGATGCAAGGTTTTCATCTTTTTACTTTCGTTCACTCAACGATATTTTCAAACAACTCCATTTACAATGGAATTTAAACAGAACTTGTATTTACAAAGTAATGCCTACTTAATGTTCCACTTTGCAACAGTATAAGAAAGAGAATTTGAACCGCTTCGGACTTCCCTCAAAAATTTAATAACCTCCGAATACTTATCATCCTCCTTGAAAGGTTTATGATGTTCGGGGAGGAGATTTTCATTTAATTTTGAGTATACTTTCATAAAGGCAGCGAAATTTCACCTTCGTTCCATTACTTGAGTAACACGTGTGGAAAATAGATAGATTAAAATGTCAAGAAGGCGCAGCTGAGTGGTTAGAAAGAAGGTAATTACCCTTGGGCGCAGATACACTGCATTGTCTGTGACAGTCGCTGTTCACGTTTACGGAAAGTTCATAGCACATTGTCCTTTCCTAGCCGCATTTCCGTTCAACTTGTATTGCGTATCTATGTGTGTATAGCCTCGATACTGCTATAGGTAGACAGGGTTTGATTTTTGGTGAATTAATTTACAATTGGAACCATTTTTAACATTAGTGAAACACCGGCAGTTTCACACTACGAATTCATACGCCTTTAATCCGACATTAACCATTATTATTATATGCTCAATAGAAGACAACGCTGAGTCAAAAACATCTCCCAGGTCTTCAGTTTCCTGACAAAGAGAAAGCACCTCGACGCCTATAATAATAGTTGATTTTCGTAAACAAAGAAAGTCCGACATAATACAATACCAGTGGCGAAGTCTATTTTACTTAGCCAATGGAGGGCAGTGCATAATGAAGCTAAAATTACCGCAAAAAGAGGATGAAGTAGACATACAAAATATATATTATGGTAAATGAAGTTTTCCTAAAAGAGTTATACATGTAGTTATTATGCTTTTAACTTTTTACTGCTATACATAATTTACGACGATAGGAGCAGTAAATTTTATGTTAAGAAGTGATCTAACCACTTTTGGTATCTTCTTGTATCTATGAACAATAATAAAGAGATAACAAAAAATTTAATCTAAAAAGTAGGATCATCGATCCACTGCGTATGAAACAAATAACGTTTTACTTTTTTTTTTTTTTATTTAGCATACCGCTTCGACCTAAAGGTCATTAGCGGGGAGTAGGTTAAATTTTGTACATAAATCTAGATGCTTTAAGAAAATTGGAAATGTTTATAAAGTTACACTGTGGTCCTATAATGTCAGCCAGGGTTTACTTTGAATTTGAACTAGTTCATGTATGGTGTGTCAAAGACAAACGGATTTTTCTTTCTGGTAAAGCTAAATACCTTCTTACATTCAAATTAAGTTTGTTTACTTGTCACGAAGGCCGAATATTATCAGTTTCTATCTGTAAGGTATGACAGTCCTTCAATCTTGTAACATCAAGGAAAATTCTAAAATCGTCAGGGTAAAGAAGTTTGTTACAACTGAGTGTATCACATAAGTCATTCATAAATAGTGTTAAATGTAATGGACCAAAATGTGACCCTTGCGGCACCCTCGATGTGCCAGCATATCGTATCTAGGAGGTATCTGCGGATAGCATGGATTGTCTGCAACTTCTGTGTACCAAATAGGATTTTTCTAATATTACTTGAAAAGTGCAAAACTAATTATTTTAAAATTTTGTCCAAGCTGATATATATGTAACAAGTTACTGGCCTGTACTATTCCCAGCAGCCTGACCGGTATACTAAATTGATACATTTATAGATTACCTATATAAATCGATATGCATCTGCTAATAATTAGGTAAATGTATACAACATTTGTATATGACAAGGCTATTATGGTCAAATATTCATCAGAACTAACGAGTACAAAGCGTCCATTTCCTAATGCGCTAACTGCGATACCAGGACAATATTTAGAGATGAGTAAATCAGATAATGGAGGCCAAATTATAGTTGACATTTGTGCATTAATCGAAGATAGGGAAGCGGATTTCATAGAATCTACGTGACATAGTATGTAATTCAATAAGCCGAAATATTATTTTGCTTATCCTTACTTTTCGCATTTTTGTCTTACCTTTTCTTAATTGCTGTTGCATTTTAATTTGCCAGCTTCCAGTAACTGCGCTATAGGCGTTTTTAGCTTCAGCTTAAAAGAGGTTTATTGCAATATCGGTAGGTTCTTTATATTCCATTTATGTAAGAAAGGGGTTTATTGGACCAATTTTTTACTGATTAAAACTTTGCAATCGCTTAGATCCTACACCTTGTATACAGGTTAGTAGATATTGAATGTCCTAATCTGTTTGGTTATTGCTTTTGATCGACTACTTGTCTATAGCTACTAAAGGCTAATTGCCTACTAGCGTATTAAAGACAATTCCTAATTCAAATTTTGAATGGAAGAATTTTCGTGCCTTTAATATCTCTGTTCGAGGTATCCAGGACTAGTGCAATTTGTTTTACAAAGTTAAAATGATATTAACGCATAAGAAAAACATAAACCGCTCATCTAAGACTAGCCTAAGCCCGCGGCTAGCTCCCGTGGAGGTAGTATAAAGTATATGTAATACGTCTTGCAATAGTTTGTAGGACATTTGTTTCGGAGAAAGAAATGCAATATTAACAGTAATGCAATAGTTACTTTTCTTATACTGCAACTTCCACTAAGGCCTAAGGCCTAAACATCCATAGGGTACCGTGGGGCTATAGGGGGATACAGGGTAAAGGGGGGCACCACACGGTCTCTTACAAGGGAACACGCATTGCTGGTTGCATATATTTTATGGAGCCGAGTATAGTTTTCATCGATAAGAAGAAAGTTGGTTGAATATAAATATCGCATCTGAATGATTGTGTGTATTGGCCTACATGTGCATAAAATCAGTGATATTTGCTGTGTGAGGAAATCATTACTGGCTATGCCGCCAATAAAGTATATCTATTAGTTGTACCCGACCGGGTTATCCACATGTTGTCCTTTCTGAAGACAGGTTATGTTCAAAGTTATAAATTACGATTTTTTTGATTTTTTGTATTCAAGAACTAAGGAGAATTACGAGAAATCACCACCGCGTTGTGTGTAATTACTGTTGACAAAAAGTGTATGCGCAACTAATTTCTAGCCTTGAATCTCAAGTAAGTGTATATGAGACAAGAATCCAATGGAATTATCATCAACACATATTCACATATTATTAGCACACAAATCCTCACTATGCACTTATGCATTGCCGTTTCCTAGCTATAGTATACAACTTACAGCTTAGACCTTCAGTAATGCCATCTCTGAAGCAGATTTTACATCACATCAAAGCCGAACTTTGATAACTGAAGCATCATAACTTTTAGGCAACAACTAAAACTACAAAACGAGATCATATCATGTCCATCGGCTAGTGCTAAGTTAACATATTCTAGAAAAGCCTACATTACATGAGAAAAAACCAATATAATGTCAAAAAAATCGATATAATGTCACTTTACAAGATACGTAATATCCGTGCCGTTCATTCTCTTTCTTATTCATAACATTAGTAAGGACGAACTACTTGGTCACTCATCTAAACAGACAAATGAAATTGACATATTCACGAGAAAGTTCTTGGAAACCCTAGTCTTCTACAGTTAGTATAAGCCAAACTATGCTTAATCTGTATTCTGTACCATGAATTGAAGAAAGAGTGAACGGCCAAAGTCACATCACTTAGGTCCAATAGGGCACATTGTTCTACTCTTTCAATGCATATTAATCTAAGGGGGGTCCCACCAATGATAACCATTTGAGACCAGGAAAGAATCCATGGTATTGATCGGCCCTCCCAGTTAACAAACATGAATTTGTTTAGCGTATAAAGTTTAAAATATTTGTTATAAACAGGATCATGATTCCAAGAAGTGGTCTCAATATATTACACTTTCCTTAGAATATCCATACGCTTCTAATTATTCTGTTTACTTGTTTCACTTTATATAGTCGCTGGTTTTATTTAAATCAATTAAAAGCAAATGAATCATACCGCTGTAGTGCCTAAATCAAGATTAATCACCTATTCGGATTGCTTTGGTTGCCCATTTTCTAGTGCGGCCTGGGTATTTTTATTTGATTTATCTTCCGCGGTCAAGAGTCATTTATCATAATTACGGACATTGTTTCTTCCTCATTCACATTTTTAATTGCTTCTTTTTATCCCTAAATAGTATTCGCAGTTAGCTTCCAAACCTTCCAAATAGACGGTGAAATATAACTTTATCAAAGAGCTCCAATCAACCCAATTTCTGAAGGTCACATATAGGAGTAAATTATAAGTTACAGCGTTTGCTGTATTGAATGAAAGTATGAAGCTGTAACGGTTCGTGTGGGCCATCTACAAACTGGCAATTACAAAATCTTGAAGGTAGACTAAATTATATAACAGGCAAATGTGGAAGATTCAATGTGTTCAGAAGGGAAAATAAGCAATATTGCATCTGGCAACATGCAAATCACAGAGCTTGGCTTTATTAAATAATGCCCATTTAGCAAAAAACGCAATTTAGGGTAACTATATACATATTTATAACATATGTAGCTGAGTAAACATACCAGTTTTGTAACCAATTTCAGTACTGATCGTGTGGTCAAAAATAACAATACTATTTATATATAATACGTGTGTCTCTATCATTAGCATCTTCATATCACAAATTCTTGTTGCAAACCGCGCTCGCAGGATTGTCGGTGCAGTTTGCATTCTCACTCCTTTAGACAATCCTATAAAAACCATTCGGCTCGGAATCTTAGAAGGAAAGGAATACTTGCTTGCTCCATTGTAACATCCCATCCTTTTCAGTAACAGGGCCTGGGAATATCACGTCTAACTTTGTTTCCAAACTATAAACCGCACGCCCTTTTACATTTCTCGGATAAAGATCACTGAGGCACTGGTACACACATAGTGGATAGATCAGGAAAACTAGGTCAATACTGTCGGTCAAATAGTTCTACAACAATCAGTGACAGCTGCAGTTATTTTCTGAGGGATAAGTTAGCCTGAATGCTGTTTGGGGTTGATTAGTAACCTGTATCACTACGACACAACTGACTCTACTAATTAGTTACAGAAGTTTACAGATTCCTAACACAGAACTTGTATGAACTTAGGTTTGTATAGGGAAATATTGTAGTTTTCAGCTCACCAGGCCTTTACAGTGGCATAGAGCGTACAAAAATTCATGCTCATGCTGAACCATGGATTGAATTATCATCGAATGTGTCGTGATATTGAGCACATGTTAGCATGCTTGGTCTTCACATTGACTTGCCTCATGCTTGACTGATTCTTCCATTACTCGCATGCCCGCTGTCTTGTAAACTATACAAGATGGCGACGTTGTCACCCTCCTCCTCTATGTTGTCTACGCTTGTGTCTTGGTGTGTGGGTCTTCGATCCAGTAATCCAGTATTGCCTAGTTTCTCTTATCTGGTTTAATCAAGTCCCACACTATTGGAGAAGCCAATATTTGAGACACAAGCCTCACAATAATTGTTCTCTACTAGTTTCCCACTACAAGCTAGCAAAATTGGAGTTTGTTAACACTAAAACAAGAATACTCCTAGTTGTACTGGTCCAAACACATTTTGCGCTACCCTATAACGGTAAACTTCCGTTCCAGAGTGTAACAGTCCAGTCTTGACTGGAGAGTCGAGACGTCGGACGCCTGCTGATAAAATCTCAGCCCGTCTTACACTTTGCCAGACGATCGTCGGGTCCATTTTGCATCCCGCTCGTTTATCTTAACGAGTGTTCCATGCCACGCGGAGAACGGGAAAAACACGAAGCGCCGTGTTGTTAACTTTGAAATACACTGCTACTCTGGCTGGATCTGCGGGAATCGCTGACATTCTTTCTCTCTCACTCCTCCTCTCTGTCTCTTGCACTGATTCTCTTTGGCAGATTTAATTTTCTCTCTGGTTAAAATGTTGTCCTTCTGTGCGACTTTGTTAAAGCAGTTTCACAGTTTTGTCTTGGAAATTAGATTGACTCAGTCCAGGTTAGTATTGTTGTTGTTTGTGCCTCTCCTCTGCACTTGAGAATTGAAGGACATTTGAGAAGGTTTGGATTAGGAGAAACATACATAAGCTTTTTAAATATTTTCTGCTTTAGTAGGAAAAACTGCCTTCGGAAAGATAAATCTACAGGGTGTCCTCAAAGTTGGGACTTTTATTTACATGGCACATAGGTCGGGCAATAATAATAATAATAATAATAATAATAATAATAATAATAATAATAATAATAATAATAATAATAATAATAATAATAGTAATAATAATAATAATAATAATAATAATAATAATAATGAAGTTTATTCACGTAAGATACAAATATAACTAAGACTAACGTAAATAAACTGAATTTACCCACAGAAGAATAAATAATATAATAAGCTTTCCTAGTAACACATATACGAAGACCTTAAAACAAACGAGATATTGACTTACGTACACCCTGAACTATAAATATGGCATAGTCTTACCCTGCATCCCTCCCTCCCTCCCTCCCTCCCTCCTCCTCCTCCTCCTCCTCCTCCTCCTCCTCCTCCTCCTCCTCCTCCTCCTCCTCCTCCTCCTCCTCCTCCTCCTCCTCCTCCTCCTCCTCCTCCTCCTCCTCCTCCTCTCCTCCTCCTCCTCCTCCTCCTCCTCTCCTCCTCCTCCTCCTCCCCTCCTCCTCCTCCTCCTCCTCCTCCTCCTCCTCCTCCTCCTCCTCTCCTCCTCCTCCTCCTCCTCCTCCTCCTCCTCCTCCTCCTCCTCCTCCTCCTCCTCCTCTCCCTCCTCCTCCTCCTCCTCCTCCTCCTCCTCCTCCTCCTCCTCCTCCTCCTCCTCCTCCTCCGCCTCCTCCTCCTCCGCCTCCTCCTCCTCCTCCTCCTCTCCTCCTCCTCCTCCTCCTCCTCCTCCGCCTCCTCCTCCCCTCCTCCTCCTCCTCCTCCTCCTCCTCCTCCTCTCCTCCTCCTCCTCCTCCTCCTCCTCCTCCTCCTCCTCCTCTCCTCCGCCTCCTCCTCCTCCTCCTCCTCCTCCTCCTCCTCCTCCTCCTCCTCCTCCTCCTCCTCCTCCTCCTCCTCCTCCTCCTCCTCTCCTCCTCCTCCTCCTCCTCATCCTCCTCCTCCTCCTCTCCTCCTCCTCCTCCTCCCTCCTCCTCCTCCTCCTCCTCCTCCTCCTCCTCCTCCTCTCCTCCTCCTCCTCTCCTCCTCCTCCTCCCTCCTCCTCCTCCTCCTCCTCCTCCTCCTCCTCCTCCTCCTCCTCCTCCTCCTCCTCCTCCCTCCTCCTCCTCCTCCTCCTCCTCCTCCTCCTCCTCCTCCTCCTCCTCCTCCTCCTCCTCCTCCTCCTCTCCTCCTCCTCCTCCTCCTCTCCTCCTCCTCCTCCTCCTCCTCCTCCTCCTCCTCCTCCTCCTCCTCCTCCTCCTCCTCCTCCTCCTCCTCCTCCTCCTCCTCCTCCTCCTCCTCCTCCTCCTCCTCCTCCTCCTCCTCCTCCTCCTCCTCCTCCTCCTCCTCCTCCTCCTCCTCCTCCTCCTCCTCCTCCTCCTCCTCCTCCTCCCCTCCTCCTCCTCCTCCTCCTCCTCCTCCTCCTCCTCCGCCTCCTCCTCTCCTCCGCCTCCTCCTCCTCCTCCTCTCCTCCTCCTCCTCCTCTCCTCCTCCTCCTCCTCCTCCTCCTCCTCCTCCGCCTCCTCCTCCTCCTCCTCCTCCTCCTCCTCCTCCTCCTCCTCCTCCTCCTCCTCCTCCTCCTCCTCCTCCTCCTCCTCCTCCCCTCCTCCTCCTCCTCCTCCTCCTCCTCCCCTCCTCCTCCCTCCTC
The DNA here is from genome assembly GCA_963669975.1 of Acanthoscelides obtectus. NCBI lineage: Eukaryota > Metazoa > Arthropoda > Insecta > Coleoptera > Chrysomelidae > Acanthoscelides > Acanthoscelides obtectus. Next base: position 31,557,987 of record CAVLJG010000005.1, read on the forward strand.
CTCCTCCTCCTCCTCCTCCTCCTCCTCTCCTCCTCCTCCTCCTCCTCCTCCTCCTCCTCCTCCTCCTCCTCCTCCTCCTCCTCCTCCTCCTCCTCCTCCTCCTCCTCCTCCTCCTCCTCCTCCTCCTCCTCCTCCTCCTCCTCCTCCTCCTCCTCCTCCGAAAAAAGCTATGATGTTTTGTGGTACTATATACGAGTAATCAGATGCAGCGCGGTGTGTACGAGTAGATCAATCTAGTTTATAATCAAGTCGCATTTGAAAAAACGAATTTGACACATTCCTGAAACAGCAACGTAGTTATGGATTTTATGTTAGCTTACTGTGAGCGTCTTCAAGATCCTGTTAAAACTCTGTGAGTGTATTCACAGCGTTGTCCGCAGTGTTTCCATCATAGCTACGTAAGCTTGTTTATATCGTCTGGGTGGTCACAGTGGAAGACCTGCACAGCTCCAAATGTTGCAAATTTTGGAATACGTAAACGAACTCATGTTTTTGAGTCGAACAGCGACCACCTTAAGCACTATTTACAAACAAAACATATGACAGGACGGTACTTGAAGTTCCTTACCAAGTAAATACTGATTATTTTTCTTAAATTTCTCTTTTACTTTCTCGGTGCTGTTTCACCGCCAATTCGCTTTGTTATTTCGTATGTAGTTGTTTCTTAAAAGGAGAGTTAGAACTTTCAGGACACACTGTATATAAGAAGTTCTGGGCATTATTCTTCTCTCATTCCATGCAAGCCTCAATAGTGGTGTATTTGTGACTGAATTAATCAAGTGCGTCATGAAGTAATTTATTTATAAACTCGTCGTACTTCTATCAACGTCATTTTAATCTGCCCATATTCATTGTCCCACTTAGACCGTGCTGATGATTGCCAATAAGCATGAAACGGCGCAGTATGCAGTTGGTTGAACGGATGAAAGCATTTCTGTGAATTTTGAAGGTCAAGTACACACTTTTGCTAGTATTAGCAATCTAGCGATCATAGTGGTGAATCGGCAGCCAAAGCGAGCTAACAACAGCTATTTACTGTTCGCGGTGGCCGATTCAATAACAAAAAGATACGCGAGGGTACTTAAGCATGTTATTTATCCTGATACCGACAACATGATTAAAAAACGAAAGAACGACAAAGGATAATCCATCCTTATTGAAGACCCATACTTCGTCAATTTTCAAAATAAGGTTACAATTTAATCCATTTTATTTTCTGATATCGAACAAGTTGAATAAAGTCGACCTATAGTTTTATATTTTGGACGAAAACTAATAAACTTACATGAAGGCCAATCTCCAAGGGTCATAAAGTACTAACATCACGTAGTAGACTTACTGTCTTTAAATCGCTCTAACAAAATTTTGTGCACTGGTATTAATGGTTATGGAATGTACCTTGATCCGTTTTATCAGAAATGAATAAAGTGAAAGTCTAAAATGGTATATCTTAACGGTTTCTAGCACCTTCTAAAGTGTTTCAACTGTTTCCTGAATTCGCTGACCAAGATTATGTCCATTTTCACTTCCTCTATACGCGATACCTTCCCAAAATATCTCGTAGGTAGAGATTTTTCAAAACATTCAGCCTTCGGTCAAACTTTCACCCCTTTTTGGCCAAATGCCGAATGTGTGATCGAAGCTGATGCCGAAGCTTCGGTCGGACCGTAGCAATTACACACTGATAATTATCGTTGCATTATTAAGGACCCATATATTCGAGGTGAATACAGATCTGCTCAAAAATTCCGCCAATGAATAACGAGTAACTTTCCAGTGAGAGGAAGAGAGATCGCGGCCGTGCGAAAGTGCGAAACAATAGTCTCAAAGTTGAATTAGTTACGTTCGAGCGGAGAATTCGGAACGATAACCAGGCTAAAGAAGTTAGAGAAGAAGACAGACGAACCGACAGGGGAGCGAGCGAGAGGTTAGCGAATGTGCGGTATGAATACAAACGCAGCCCCTCTTGATGTCGAATTTACCTGAACTTTTCTAATGAAATGTTAGCTTTTCCTTCGACAAAGGAATAAATCACTTATTCAGGATGCGAAGCCTTGCCAGCTTATTTACTGTTGGGGTCTTTGATTATGATATCCTCTACTGGGAGTTGATTGCCCTCCAGGGAAAAGGAGTTTTTGTTCTACTTTTTATGGGTTAGGCTTAGGCCGCACTACGGCTAAACGGCCGCGGATTTTAACCGCCTGATTTCGTGAGTAAAGTAAACTAAGGGAAGCGGCCATACAGATGGTTTTTTCCTGCGGCTGATTTTAAAGCCGCAACTTGTTACAGAATGGCTAGCGGGAAAAAACCGCACCAAAATGTTTAGTATAGAGAACTTACAGGTATATTGACGCGCACACATTTGACGCGGCAATCGCGCGCGGTACTGTCATTCTTCGGAACACCGTCATGAAGAGCCACATATGCACAAGTCAACATGAGCATTACTAATATTATGTACGTCCATTGCATCTTGAAAGGGCTTAATCCCCATGTTTTGCCATGAGAGCGTTTGATCTGCAAGTTCCAGGTTAGTTTGAAGTCTAGTATTACCCCCAGGTATTTGACTTCTCCCGACAGTTGTAACGGTTTTTTCACAAGGTATAGAGGTCCCAACTTCTCTGATTTCTTCCTTCTGGTGAAAACAACTATCTCTTAGAGGGACTTCCTTGCTCTGGAGGCTATTTTTTTTCTTTTTCCAATATCATAATTGGTTAATTAACCACATAAGTAAAGCAACAAGCTGATGATCTCCCTCTAAAAAGACCTAAGAGTTCATAGAAAAGCCTGAACAAACTATTGATGAGCGCCATTGTCTGTAGGGAGTTCAATGCAAATCAAAGATACTTAAATTCCGTAGATGATTCCCAGACTTCACGCAAGACCCTCCACTTACCAACCACCGGTTTATCCAAGAGATGCCCAGTAGTCCAGTGATACTGACTTTGAGTGGTCGACATAGGGAATGCTAGACCGTATTAGAACAGACATAGCGCCAGTAAAAGTTAACAAAATAATAAGAATAAACAATACATTGGTAAAGGTGGGGGGTTGCTACACACGTGTAATCTGAACGAAAATGTAAGTTCATACACTGGATGCGGATCCAGTGGGACATTTTGAGGTGGGGGGACTTCTGGGAGCGAATGTTCTTGTGATCGTGTGACGACTAATGAAAATGAACGAACGGAAGGACAACAATTTTCTGCGTATTTACCTTTCCCCAGTAATGGTACATCTAGCAACACAGTGTCAAAAGCGTTACGATGGGATATTGTTGATATATGCGCTATTGTCCTTAAAGCACAGAACTAGCTGGTCCTCGTTTCCGTTCCGATAGTAGTTGACAAATTTCTCAGGATGTTTTCTCAAATCGTGATACTTTTTATGAAAGAGACCTTTCTTAAATCTTCGGCTAGTCAGTGGATGGACCCAATATTTGCGAAATTGTTGATGACGTTTTCTATTTCTGCTTCTTAGTATTAGAGCAACAATACATACAGCTCTTTTGAAATCCATCTTCAAACTGTAGTGCGGGCTAAGCCTTAGTCGGTTTTTTTGCGTAGTCATTAAAGTTACTATACAAAGTGAGTTTTTAAGACTGTTTTAGACTACACAATTTCTTGTACAAGATTTGGTTCAATTTCTTGTTCAAGATATATTGTGTAGTATCATACAGCAAATTGGCTGGAAAGCTGAAATTGAACAAGAAATTGTTTGGAATACGGAACATGTTCTATTTTTCATTCAATGTATAGGCCCGGCGCATGCGCAGCTGTCATAGCGTCCCCAAGCTTATACCTAACATCATTTGTCACTTGTTTGTTGTTTGCTTTCGCTTCGTTGTCCGCGACGTCTGGGTACTGAATTTTTTTTATCTTTGTTAATCAACATCAACTTTCTTTTTGAGCAGGTGAGAAAATATCATCTACGACTCGATCTTAGCATTGTAATGACTAATATTCATTTAAGGATGTCTTCGTCCAGCGAGCAAATTGCCCTTCTCATAGAGCTACACGAAAAACATACCTGCTTGTATATAGTGAAGCATCCTGACTACCATAATAAAAATAAAAGAAGTATGGCCACAGCGCAAATAGTGGAAGGACTAAAGGATGTGCGACCAAATGTCTCGGGAGAGCAGGTCCAGAAAAAAATTCTGGGCTTAAGGACCAGTTATGCGCAGGAGCGCAGAAAGGTTTTCGAGTCTCTTCGATCAGGAATGGGAGAGGAGGAGGTAAGGTCTGCAGCTGACTGAAAACTTAATCACTATTGTTCCAAGTGGATATCTGAATATGCAAGGTGTTGTATATATGCTATAGGTGTATCAGACTTTCCGATGGTACTACGACCGGCTAAATATTCTCACCTCTAGATGAGGGGGTCGAGGAGTAGCCATCCCTTATCTGTGGCAAGTTCGGAGGTTGTCTCATAACATGTCACTCAAGATACACAACAGGTAAATCCCCAACAAGAGGTATGTTTACCTTATTTTTTCAAGCTTAGGAATGATTATTATAAAAAAAACTACTTTTAAAACATCTGAGTTAATTAAAGTAGCTACATTGGAAATGAATTCTTTATGGATGGTATATAAATAATTTTAAACACCATATGCAAATTAGCTTTAACGAAAAAATATGGCACTTTAAAAATTGTGCCAGGTGAATGATAAATCGAAATTGTATTTCAAACCTGTTATAAAATTATTGCTTTGCTCTAAAAATGCTTCTAAAAATTTATGGATAAACTTGCACTTATTTTCAGGAACATTACGAAGTTGGTGATGAGGGGATCTTATCACCAGTCGCAGAAAGACCTGAAAGTGGTCTTTCTGAGCACCTTGGCATTTTACAAAGGCCATGCTCAAATGGTACCCAGAAGCAAGAGACATCATCTGCAAGCAGCGGTAGCAGCACTCCCAAGAGATATATCTGATAGCCTTGGAAGCCTGTCTGCAGCTTTGCAGAAAGGCGGAACTGCTGCTACAGCCACAGCAGATGATTTCATGGGCCAATTTGTGGCAGCACAATTAAACAAAATCACAAATGATGATATAAAACAAGATGTTTATTTAGAGATACAAAAATTATTAAGAGATGCAATATAAAAAGACAGAATACATGTACATTTTTAATCAATTCCTATAGCCCTATTTTGAAAAGGCACTCCTGCAGTAGTACTGAAATATCTGCATAATTGTCTTCTAACATCAACAGCTGCAGAAGCATATCTTTTTCCTCCTTGTTGAGAAAGGCGATCTAAGTTACAGCTTTTATTATCCATTTCTATATAACGCTTACTATGTGTTGTGAGAAAATTATGCAGAACACAACATGCTAGTGTTATTGTCTCAACCTTTTGTGGATCTAAATTTATTGTTTCTCTGAGAATTCTAAATCTGTTGACTAAGATTCTAAAAGTATTCTCAACAGTTCTTCTTGCTCTTGATAAACGATAGTTGAAAATTCGTTTTTCATTGGATAATCCACGTTGAGGGATACGGCTTAATAGTTCTTTTGGTAAGTGGGAAGGCATCATCACAAACTATTACATATGGAATCTTGATATTACTGTTTGGCAGAAAGTAATCCTCTGGAAAGTTCAGAATGTTTCTGTCAGTTCCCTTTCTGAGACTGCTTTCTCTAAAAACACCCCCATCACTAACCCTACCATTTACACCTATATCAACATACAAAAATTTATAGTTGGCATCTACTAGTCCTAGGAGAAATATGCTGTTTCGTCCTTTATAATTATAATAAATCGAGCCAACACTTTTAGGAGCTTCAAAATCAACATGTTTGCCATCTAAAGCTTCTAAGCAGAAAGGGAAATTCCACATGATATATCTAGAAGTCATCTGCTACTTTTTTCCATTCTTCAGCACTACTTGGAAGTATATAGTCTCCTCAGTTGGAAAATCTTTTATTTTTACAAAGTTACCCAAACATACATTTCTTTATACGGAAGGCTCTATATCTTATTGCAGATTTGGATGAGCTCTTCCAAACAAAGTAATTTGATATGCTATTTGACAATATATCAAAAAAAAACAACTAAAAACTCGCACCTAATCTACACTACTGAATTTTTTGCAGTATCTTGGATGGTTTACACGGGATAGTTAAAAACACAAAATGAACTGTTTCTCAGATTTTCCGAATGGGACACAGTGTATATTTTCATATCTCTTGATCCCTTGATCTCCTGATGCTACCGCAAACCCTTTTGTAAGTTAGATATCAAGCTGAAAGAAAACGTTACAATACCCTTCAAAATAGAAGGTAGCATTTAAGTGGTAACGGCAGATCCTTAGAATTGGTGTATTTTCATTATGCATTATTTTGCACAACCTTACGCAATAAAGTAGACTAGGGGATGTCCTTTTTGTAGAAGTTTCTGATTGAGTATTTTCACAGTCTGCTACATTGTTGATATCATTGGGATGGAAGTTTCAGCATCATACTAAGGCTAAGTTACTTATGCTATTCTGATTCACTTGTATCGTTTCTTATATACCTATATGGAGTGGTCTAAGAAATAACCATTTCTGTATAAGGAGTGTGACAATGACTTTCCCTAAGCTTTGTACTAAAGCTTGGTTCCCAGGCCATTACAAACTTTACTTTCCATGACTATTATCCTACCAATTGACCCTAAACAAGCACAGTGCTTTTCTACCTCCAGCGCTGTCGATGATTTATACCACTGTCGGTGGGGACATGTATAGACGGAACATCAAGCCACTGTGACCCCCCAGACATGTCGGTCTGAATCTGATGATGCCGCTTTGCTCGCCCGCCAGCTGACGCTAACAAAACCAGCTTCACATGGACTAATGGCCGCGTGTGTCGAACGCGGTTTACGACTGTGTTTGAAGCATAATGCCTGTGGCGACCAGCAGGGAGATTATTCATAGCTTCGCGCCTATTGTGGGTTTTATGGTTAGACGAGTGGTACCCCCCATCAGGAGGATCAGAAGGGGTCATGCCGGAAGCGCACTGCATGTGTTGAAGTGTGCCATCCTAGTCCCAGGAATGTGCTACAGAAGCGCTATACACGGTGTGCACATTAGGGTGGGTGGAAAAAAAAATGTCCTGCTTTGATTTGTAATAGTGGGCAAAGTGTGACCTGATTATTATGGACTAGCGCTGTGGTATTTTTTTGGATGTGTCTGGTTACCCGCGCAAAGCTTTTGAATTTTGAAACAATTACATTGTGTTGCTATGGTAATTTCAAATAATACCCAAAGTGCTACTATTGTGCTATTTTTGGTGCTCCCGAAGAACTGGGTAAAAATCAGTTACCCACGTACAAACAAGTGATGAAAGATTATAATTTAATGAGACACCGCCTCAAAGTGTATTACAATTCTAAAAAGGAGCCATCCATCAATGAGATATCCGAATTCGTCTCGAAAAATGTTGATCATTTGTGGCAATATTGTACCACATGACGACAGCACCCTACATGCAGGAATTCAGAGTGACAAGCCGATCTCTGCCAGTGAGCTGGAAAAAATAAGGCTAGCAACGACATCCTCTCTGACAAGAGACCTGGAGGCTATCACTGCTTGGGGACGCAACAATCTTGTACAGTTCAATGCTTCCAAAACAGAACAAAAAGCGTCCTAGCGCTCGTCTGGTTTCGATGGATGGCCGAGTTCTGTCAAAGAGCCATTCATTTCGGCTGGTCAGAATCCAGATCACCGAGGACCTGATCTGGCACGAACACATCTCGTCAACACCTGCAGCTGCTGGGAAAAAGCTAGGCTATTTGTTCAGGGCTAAGAAGTACTTTTCTCCGCATGACTTTCTCACTCTATACAAGGCCCAGATAAGGCCTAGCCTCGAGTATTGCTCACACGTTTGGGGTGCTGCCGCCCCGACTACATTATCCATGCTCGGTGCTGTCCAGAGGAGGGCGGTCCGACTGATCGGTGACTCTTCTCTAACAGACAGTCTCGGAACTCTTTTGCACCGGCGGGCAGTCGGCGACCTAGCTCTTTTCTATCACTACAACAGCAGACTTTGCTCCTCAGAGCTCTCTTCCGTGATGCCGCCGCGTGATGTGCCTGCCAGACAGACCCGCCGAACTTTGACGTCCCATCCTAACCGTGTCGAGCTTCGTACATCCAGAACTGGGCGATACGACCGCTCCTTTGTTCCGAGGGTGTCGAGACTGTGGAACAATCTACAAGAGGAAGCTTTTCCCAGTTCTATTAACCTTAGGCAGTTCAAAAATCGTATTAACAAAATTTCTTTGGGATCATCATAGCAGCCACGGTGTTCCGGCATTTAGGCTTCTGCCTGCGCGGCGGCTTCGATATAAAAAAAAACATAAACGCAAGATTTTTATAGAAACTCTGATAAACTGTTTGATTGCAAGCGTGAATATTTTGAATGAATGTCCAAGCACTAGAAAGTACCCACAGGAGAACGAGCTTTCTTAGTCGGTCAGAAAACAAATAGGAAAATGATTATGACAAATATTGAACTATTGACAGAAAACTAATCGGATCTCCTCTCACGAAAAACGACATATTTCCGAAAAACGTAAAAGCAGCCAAAAAGAAACCTTGTCTCAATGATCATCGGTGCCACAAGAACTAAAAAAGCGAGAAACACCTCCCCTGAAGAATGTATCAAGAATCTGTAATTGACGATGTAATTGACAAGTCAAGAAGCAAGACAGATATCATGACAAGAATTTCTGACTCAAGATCGTGTTGATAGTATTCCTGCTTTGTATTTTGATGAGCGAAATGATAGGGCTTTGAAAATTGTAACCAAATGTGGCAAGCGTTATCGATCATTAGCTGTTGGAGAACAATACTCAAGGAACCAGGCTCAGTTCATGTAGGTTATGGTGTACCGAATAAAGGAACAGCAAAAGGAATAGAGTCTGCAATATATGAGACAATCAGACAACTAAACATAGGACTTGTAGAGGATAGTTTAGCGATAGGGTGTGACGGAACTGCAACAAACAGAGGTGAACATGGCGGAGTTATACGGCTATTAAAAAATGGATCAATAGGCCACTTCAGTCTTTTACATTTGAATGAACTGCCTTTAAAACGCTTGTTTTTGAAACTCGATGGAACTACAACAGGACCTTCAATTTATTCAGGTGCTATGGGAAAGTTACTTGATACTTGCGATTCTGCTATTTGAAAAGATCGAGGGCAGTTACCAAATACAGGGTGCGGCAGAGAGGATGGATGGTTTTAAAAAAAAATAGTTAATTTCTACTCGAAAACAAATTTATTGATGGAATCAGGTTCACAAGGAAATAGCATTTGAGACAGTCAAGTGTGGAAAATCACATCAGGCATGTGGTGGCTGAAATCGTTGATGCAGTGCTGGAGGCGTTCTTGGAAGTTCGCGTAGACTCTCTCCAACATCGCTCTCTCAACTTGGGCGACTTCCACGCGAATTTCGCCCGTCAATTCGTCCAGAGTTCGGGGCTTGTTCGCGTATACTCTAGCCTTGAGGTGTCCCCATAAGAAAAAATCGCATATGGATAAACCTGGAAATAAGGCGACCAGGGAAGAGAGGGCGAATAACGTCCATAGATGCTCGGGTTGTGTGGGCGGTCGCCCCATCCTGCTGGAACCACACACGTCGGATTGGAACACGTCGCCGTCGTAATTCAGGGAGAAAGAAGTTGGTGATCATGTCGACGTAGCGCTCTGAGTTCACTGTAACATCACGACCATTACCGTCTTCGAAGAAGTAAGGGCCAATGATGCAAGTTTGCGATACAGCTCACCAAACCGTTACTTTTGGGCTGTGCAGCGGTCTTTCGTGTAACTGTTGCGGATTTTCATTAGCCCAATAACGACAATTCTGCTGGTTAACCATGCTGTTTAGGTGAAAGTGGGCTTCGTCACTCATAAACAAAATGAGGTTCTCATTTTGATCGATCAGTGCTTCCATCTCATTCGTTGTGCATAATCTCCGGGCTATAACTGTTGCACAATGGCCAATTTGTAGGGGTGAAAGCGGAGATCCATATGCAAAATTCGCCTTAACGAACGATCACTAAGGAGAAGTGCAGCAGCATGTTTCCGAGCAGATCGAGTCGGACTGCGAAGAAAGACCTGTCGAACGCGTTTCAGCCCAACGAAGGATGGTGTTTCGAGAGGGAACAGCTCTATTCCGATGAATGTTGAAGTGGCGACGAAACTCATGCTGTACGACGATGACTGACTCGTTATTTCGGACAAAACAATTATAGGCGAAAACGTGGTGCTCCACCAACGACAACTGGTAAAATAATGCTAGGATCTCACGAGTCAAACGGCACCCTCCCCACCTCTTTTGTAGACGGTGGCGGAGAGTACTACCCATCCCAAAAAACGTCGGTCCTCTCTGCCGCACCCTGTATTTCGGAAGCCGAAGATATCAGTTCTGATCAACGTTACCTTTATATCACAATGGCTGTTATTACAGGCGAATGTCCTACCGATTTGAGTAATCGTTCTCCAGGGAAAACGTCTCATGTCAGATGGCTGACGACGGCCAACAGGATTTTGCGGCTGTATGTTTCATCTAGTGAACCTATAAGAGAACTAAAACAACTTTCCATGTTTGTGGTAAAGGTTTATGCTGCTGTTTGGTTTAAAATTAAACGGCACCCGTCATGCAATGATGGGGCAAGACATTTCTGGAAACTGGTATTCCATTCGAGATATCTTCCACGAGAATTACAGAATGTAGTCAACGAAATTCCCTTTTCCCATCCGGAAAATTGCCTTTTATCTCTGCTATCTGACGAACAGAAACATATGAGAGATCTCGCAGCCAGGCAAGATCTATTGCAAATTCTGACATCTTCGGATATCTGAAGCGCCAAAGATTAATCTGAACGCATCATCGTATGTTGATTTGATTGACTGGCAGCAAGAATATTCTCAGCCATGTTTCAGAAGAAACTCTTCAGTCTTTAGTAGAACCAAGAGGTGACGATGTGTTTTTTCTACGACTGCTATGTCATACCCCAACTGTTCAGCGAGCAGTAAAGACAGTCACCGAGTCTTCTTTGAAGCTTTCTCATAGAGACTCAAGAGAAGCTCTGATAACGAATAAAATCCACTCTCCGAAGCAGACGTATCGGTTTGAAAGTAAGAAAGATTTTAAAACTATTTACTTTGTATTTTTCAATATAACATGTTCGTTTTGAAAGATATGTAATTTCTTCTTAATAAGTCCTTTTGCTTTTTTGAGTCATACAGTAATAGAAATCGAAGCGAATGGTTGAACCTTTCAAAATTTCGAATATTCAAGGCTGTTGCGCGGGTAGAAGGAGATTAATTAATTACAAACTTCTAGGTTACTTCTTTACTACTCGAGGTGGGTCATATGAGAGCACATGCACACTAACTACCACTGAATCAAACCTGCTTGCCTGACAACCAATGTGGCCAACGTTATACAGGTAGAGAAACTTTAACCATCGAATCCTTGGTCAATTTGAAGACTAAACGTTCGTATGAACATGGGTCCTTAAGGGCTTTATTTTCGAGCTCGAGCACTATCACTAAAGAAATACAAGTAATGTTCCAAATATTTCTATAAATAATGAAACGTGTTTATTGAACAATTGGTATAACCTATGATAAATTTTGCATGTTTTACAAGTTGCTGACGTTCAATATGAACGTGTATGAAAATAGTATTATCCTATATTTTTGGAAAAAAAAACTATCTAGAAAGTCAATAGTTTTTAACAGTAACATTCGAATAGAACGACAACAATAGAAAACATCGAACAGTTTTTTTTTACAATAAGTTTTCAAAGTGGCCACCTTCGACTTCAATACATGCATCTAGTTTGACTAAATAACTCTCCTGAAAATACCCGGAGTATTTTGTATAGTCAGACGTGACTCGACAATTCTAACTCTTAAGTCCTCCACGCTTTATGCTAATGTGCTCTAGCTTGAAAACAAAGCCGTTGCGAACCCATGTTCATATGGAAATTACGTGTTCAAACTGACCAAGAATTCGATGGTTAAAGTTTGTCTACATACTTCGTTAACACCCTGTATATCCGGTCGATGTGTGTACCTTTATGTGTTAAGCATACATCTACATCATATGCGGTAAAACGATTTTACTGTATGGTGCAATCAAATGAACTGACCCAACCTGAAGCATCATTATACCGGATACATACACGCAGAGGGTAATATGCATGTGCAATCCTAGAATGCACAGCGCTCGGGTCACAGACGTGGTTATAGAGCAGCAAGCCTAGAACCCTCTGGAATGCGGCCGGCACGACGAGTATGGCTGACACTCAGCCACAATGTGCCTTTGTCGTCTCCCATCACACAAGACCCACTCTTCAACTACATAATACGGAGGCATCTGAGCGACGACGTGAGAATTGAGGGTTAACGTTAAATAAAGACAACTTAAGAACCTGGAACAAGATGTAAAACTGCTAAACAGTACTAGAAGTAGAAAATACTAGAAACGGCTTCTGATGTTCTTCCCCAAATTTTATAATTTTGTTTTTCCACTGCCTGTGTAATTCTAGATCTGAATACCTTACAATAATACAGATAGCTGCATGCATTTTTTAGTCTTTGACTTCCTCCCATGTCTACTGGCGGTATTGTGATCGAGAAAATGTTTGAAAATGTGATATTGTGTTTTTTTGATGTTATAATATGACATGTACATCACGAAAAACCATGTTACTCATTTTCGCCAGTCTGTCTGTCTGTCTGTCCCTCGGTCTGTCTGCTCTCGCCTATAACTGGAGAATGAAAATCGCTCAAACTTGGCATTTCAAAGGATCCTTATCTCTGTTTAAACAAATTTTAGAGGTAAAAACCTTTGGATTGGGTAAATAAGGGAGTGGGAATGGTTTACCTCAATTGGTTGATGCTTATACGCTCCCAACCTTGATAATTCTACGCACCTATTAAGCTTATCTATTACTAAAATCTAGAAAAGTGTTCTCAGTAGACGGATCGCGTACCTACTGGCCGCGACTGCTGCTTCCGGCGGCGTGCCGCTACAGCGTAGCGCTTCCTATGCTCTGACAGCGTTGCCATGTCTGATCGGGTTGAGTATAGAAAACAGGCGACGTTTCCAGACGCACTACCGATAGGGCAGCGAAATAATGTCTACGGACTGACTGTATGGGCCTGTTTTACTGCTTTATCAGAGGGTCTAGTTTTTGACTCCATTTTGTTTGTCTTTGGTATCTCAATCACATCTCTGCATTTTATTTGTGAATTTGTTTCTGTTGTTTTTACTCCTTATTATATAATCATTAAAATGAATTATTTTTGGTGGAGTGCTATATTTACTCTCGTTGGTTCCTATTCCAACAGAGCCCACATTCACAAGCTTTAAAAATTATGATTATATCTATCACCGAAATGTTCAGATCTTGGGCTATAGATCATTCACGCTTACATCACTTCAGATTCAGAAAACAATGACAATATTTTTGTGGGGTAAATATTTCTGTCTCTACGCCAATGGTATAGTTTGAAACCCGCACTGATTGTGCTGCTCCTACCATATGTATAAAACTTCAATGCAACCACCTCATATTTTCTTGAGATATTATTTCTGTTTTGATTTTGAAACTATAACCTTGAACATCTTGTACCTCGGAGAACGGTAACTTTAGAATCCATGTTTATTCGTTGGGAGTGTAGCGCATAGTCAAGGGAGCTGAGTCGACCGTAGACACGCAAGACAGGAAGGAAAACATGATTGGACTAATAGTGGAATATAGGCGTGATCTCATTCGTCATAGCAAAAGATAATTGGTAATTTGTAATTCAAATTGTACTATACATCAAGTCGACTAAGTAACATATGTCATTTTCGTAATTAACCACAAGCACTAATATTTCAATCCCAGATTCATTAAGTAGCGGTGTTATCGCAGACCCACCGAATTTTGACTTTCCAAGTTATTTAAGAACCTAGTTTTCACTCTGTAAAAATTGTTACTGCTTCTGAGTCATTGTGTATAGAGAGAATATTTAATTTCAACATGAACATTCTCCAGGTGGCACCTTACTCACACACTCCAATCTGCGATAGGAGCCAAGTCGCTTACCTACATTATTTGATTTAAAAAGTCTGATTCTCCAACAGACTCTGAAATATCACCTCATCTAATAAGAGTCATGGGGAGGGAGACTTAACGCAGAGTTTACGAGCCATAAATCGTCCAAATAAGGCCAAGTGGTAACGGTAGACGTTGCCAAATCTCCCAGCCGTCTATGATTTGATTATTTTATCTATTGCTGGATCATTGAATTTTCTCTCAAGCATTTAATCTAACATATATGTATTTATATTACACTCAAGATGACGTGCTTGGCGTATCATCACAATTATAGTAGGTACCTAGGTACCTCTTTCAAAGGAGATGAAGGCCTTCTGGAGCCACGGAAAGCTAGGGGACCAGTGGCAGCCCTAAGAGTCCTTACACCGAGACGTCGCGTCGGAGCCACGTTACCAGCATCCGTAGCGAGGCTATTTTATTTTAATATAACAGGTAAACGATGCGCCTGGCTACTGTCGCTGTGGCGTCCGGCAGGGGTATTTTGTAAAAAACCTAGAAAATTTAAAAATAACCGACGAAATGTCATCTTGCAGACTAAGTTTTTAGTGTGCAAATAGTTCATTCCACGTTTGGTTGCTATAATCGCTGTTTGCTGACGCTTAAACAACACGTACAACGACAAAACAAGTTCACAACAAGTGTACAACAGCTTGTGCTGAGTCAACATCTCGTATAAAAACCTACGAAATGACAAAAAACCCACGAAATGAACCATTTGTACACTAAAAACTACATAGTCTGCAAGATGACACTTCGTCAGATTTTTTTGAACGGTGTTTAGGTTTTTCACGTAATAACCCTGCCGATCATGGAGGGATTTAAAAGCAAATAGAGAACGCAGTATATTATACGTACATTTTCATATACGTATAGCGCAAATCGAAGCTTTGTCTGATCTTTTCAAAGCGTCACGCTACGGAGGTGGTGGGCTCTTGATACTTGTGATGGCGTCGCCAACGTCTGATGAATGTAACAGTGGATGCCTTCAGTCTTCAGTGTGGCAGTTTTTGCGAATGGAAAAGACTTGGAGATGTTGTGGTTGATGACTTTGGTCAATGCACAAGTCACAAATCTTGGATTCCTTAATAATCGTAGTATCCTCAAAGAATATTATTATTATTATTATTATTATGTCTTTATTGAGTATTGTTATATACAATACAGAAATCTGCAACAGGACGAAGTCTAGCCTAAGCTACTCTACTTAACCCTAAATAAAAGCTAACAATGAAGAAAGCCACAGATAATACATAAAATGCAATCATCAGAAGTGATCAAATACAAAACAGTATAGAAAATATGAGATAATTTGAATGAAAATAAACAAAAGCCTAAGACACAAAACCGCAAAAGCGAAGAGTATATAATCAAAAACTATTGAACTATCCATTACATTGACTATTGTAATAAAATTGCCTTACCAGGACTTTAAACATCGGTACAGAACTAAACTTAAGCGCGTCATCGATACTATTGTATATAGTAACAGCATTATATGAAAAAGATTTTCTAAATAAAGATAAACGAAACTTAGGAAGAGAAACTTTATTAGTGAACCTCGTATTTAAATCATGCAAATCACGCCTAAAGACTAATTTTCTTTTCAGGTAAGCAGGGCTCTGTGATGATAAAATACGGTGAACTAAAATAGAAGTATAATATTTATGAGTATATTCCAGTTTTAACCATTTTAACTCATTTATTTTAGCTGAGATTCGATCAAACTTTTTGAGCCTAAAAACAAATCTACAACAGCAACTTTGAACCTTTTGAAGTCTGTATTTCAAAATAGACGTTAAGAAGGGATAATAAAGCGTGATTGCATGATTTAAAATAGGTAATACTAGGCTCTCTGAGAGCTTTTTACGTAATTTAAAATTTAAAATACCACCATTTCGATACAGTAGCCTTAAAACTAGGTAAGTCTTTTTCACTAATAGTGAGACGTGCTCTTCAAATCTGAGCTTACAGTCGAAAATAACACCAAGATTCTTTGCACTATTAACTACTGAGACTGATTTTCCATTCAATGTTAAGTCGATATGCTGCATAAAAATTTCATAACATGGCGGAGAGAAGATAACAACTTGACATTTATCTGGATTGAGGTTTAAGTTGTGATTACATGAATATTTTTGAATATTTTCTAAATCTTGATTAATATAAGCAGATAATTGTGTGTCATCAGCATAACCTTGTATCTTGCAATAAGTGATAGTTTAAGGACCATAAATTGCTGATTAGCGATCAAGTAGTATACATATACAGGGTGTAAACGTTATGGTAGTCATTATTGAAATGGGTAATAGAGGGGTCAAAACAAGTCAAAAAGTTCATATGACCCACGGTCCAAAAAGTCAATAGATTTTTGTCTAAATCGCTTTATAGTTTACCACTTTAAGTGCTTTATATCGACCACAGTCACCATGATCATACTAATTTTTATAATCTAATCTAAAACGTTTTTAAACTGGGTAATTAACAAATAAATGGCATTAAGCTTTTCTAAGTTGAGCCAAAATTTGTAGTCAGTAAGTAAGTAAGTTTCATTAAATTAAATATTTAAAACACCAATGCCAACAGCGCGTCGGTCTTTCATCACTCTTATCGAACCAAAAATCGATCGCAAATGGTAACAGTGGTTTTGTTTTTGTTCGCGTATGTCGTCGAGTTTATTTACAATGTTCTCGAATCCAGAGTTCACCGACATGTTGTTAGTTTACGGTGAAGCTCGTCAGAATTCAAACCATGCTGCGCAAATTTATCGCCACAGATTTCGCAAGATACAGGAAGTGTTCAGCCCACTAATATTCGCACTCGTTAAAGACAGGCTACTGTGGAGCAGGAGGAACAAATTTTAAATATCGTGGAAATGAATGCAGATATCAACACTCGGGAATTAGGCCACCGCGTAGGACTATCGCTTACCATCGTCCATAGAATCCCACGGGAAGATTTGCTCTATCCCTACCATGTACAACGAGTGCAGGCCTTGTTACCAGAAGTCTATCCTCGTAGACTAACATTCTGCCAGTGGTTTTTTCACAAAAGATTCGGATTTTTTAAAAACATTCTAGCGACGGACGAATGTACTTTTACGCGAGACTGGATATTAAATTTCCATAATACTCACACGTGGGCCCAAGAAAATCCTCATACCATTCGTGAAGGTCATTTCCAACAACGTTTTAAAATAAATATTTGGGCGGGTTCTTGACGATCAGGTAATTGGCCCTTTCGAGTTACCCCCAAAGTTGTCAGGAGAAGGCTAGCTTAGCTTTCTAGCCAATAACCTACCAGAACTTTTGGAACAGACCTTAGACAACATGCCATTACAATGGAGACAGAATTTGTGGTTTCTTCATGACGGGGCACCACCACACATTTTTAGAGGCGTCATTCAGTATTTGAATGAACATTATCCAAATCGCTGGATCGGTTGAAATGCACCTGATCCTCGAAAATGGCCAGCAAGGTCTCCTAACCTCAATCCGATGGATTTCTGGTATTGGGGAGAACTTAAAGGGATGGTTTATGGGGCTGGTCCAATAACAACTGAAGCACAGCTTCGCGAAAAAAATTTTAATGCGGCTGAAATAATAAACCGTCAACTTCGAGGACCTAGAGTAAGAAGAAACTGGGTTCGTCGCAATGAAGTAGAGGACGACATTTTGAACACCTTTTTTAAATACAAAAAAGTGCAGTGTGGGTTTTAAAAAGAAAAACAATGTATGTATCAAAATTGTGTTCCCTATTTATAAGTGGATTATTTTAATACGTTCAATAAACTTTCACACACCAGGTAAAGCGCTGGGACAGTTAGTGGTAAGTCCGTTTTTTTAATTGTTTGCATTTTACGAGTACATTATCAAGTAATGAAATAATACCTAAGAGCCAAAAATAACAAACTCCATCTTCATTTACACTGCGTTCCGTCGTAATTTGCGTCTGGCATTGCGGCGTTGTCAGATTTTATTTTACTTTAAATTCGCTTTTCTCTAAAAAAATGCCGTTTTGACCCCATGTTATATGAAACTTTTTGCTTCTTTTAACTCCTTCTAGCGCCCATTTAAATAATGACTATCAGAACGTTTACACCCTGTGTATGACAGAAATAATGGTGGTGTATTTATGACGAGATATCGATATTGTAACCTATCTCGTCACTGGCGGATGGCGACATATTCGAGAGCCACCTGCTAAGTCCCCGTCTGATACCTTTTATAGCCTCTCATCGAATTATTGAATTGGGAGTTCCTTTCTTTTTATTTGATCTTCTCACGTCAGTTACTCCGCAGATTAGACGGAGCACTTTCCCATTTTCTCTATAAAGTCGTCCGGCGATGTACAAAGACCGAACCGCAGTCGCGCAACTATCCGCTGGGATTTATGTGCTGATGGAGGACGTGCTCAGTTTTTTACTTCGTTTAGTGGAAATACAATGGGGAATTTGCCAGCGGTATGTCCACAGGGAACTGATGAAGCTTATCTGTCTTTTAAATGATTAATTCGTGACATCTGGTGATGTGTCTGATTTTCAAAAAAATTATAGTTCTTTTCTCCAGTTTGTATACAGAGTGGCGTTGGGAAACAAATAGCGATAGTCAAACAAAACAACATATTATCTGTATACAAAGATACTAACAAGTATTTCATAGATGTTGCATTGCCTCTGGACTGAAATAAATTGATTACGAGCTACATCATTAGTAACTCACTACAGTCAAGACTCCTTCGTGTATGTGCATGTGCTACACCTGTCAGGCAATTACCTCAAGGCCTTACTAAACATTTTTGTTGTTCATCTTTATTTGATAACACTATTTTAATGATCATCTAAGAGTTCAATTGGACAGACATTAATCTTTAGGATTTAATATTATTGTTTAGTGCTGACTCACGACCACAATTATGAATTTTCTTACCAGACGTCGCTAATTCCACTGGACCACAAATTTTAGTTTTTTAATTGTATCTTGTGGGAAAAGTGCACTTCTTTGTTAATTTTGGGCCGCTGAATCCAAAAATGACAATGAAATAAAAAAATTAGTTGCGGTTTAGACAAAAAAACTTTTTATTTTTAAGGATATATTAAAAAAAGTAGCAAGATTCATATACTTATAAGAATCACTATATGCGCTGTCTTTTTGCTGTTCTTTTGTGGATCATTTCTGGAGCATCTCTACCAAGACTCCAACAGTAGTCTGCAAGCATGGAAGGATTCCACTTTCCCTGGTACCTTTTTTCCATTGTTGAAATATCCTGATGAAAACGTTCGCCGTGCTCATCACTTACGGCTCCGCAATTGTCAGGAAAAAAGTCCAGTTGTGCATGTAGGAAATGTATCTTAAGAGACATATTACAGCCCATCTTTTGATACGATGACAGCATATTTTTGACAAGGGTTTTATACTTGTCAGCTTTTCTATTTACCAAGAAATTAGTGACCACCAGACGGAAATCATTCCAAGCAGTTTTTTCAATACCTGTTAAAGTGTTTTCAAACTGTGTATCTTTCAAAATATTTCGAATCTGTGGCCCAACAAAAATACCTTCTTTAACCTTTGCCTCACTTAGTCTTGGAAATTTCTGACGCAGGTATTGAAAAGCTGACCCATCTCTATCTAATGCCTTGACACGGTTTTTCATTAGGCCCAACTTGATATGCAGTGGTGGTAATAAAATTGTTTTCGAATCTACTAATGGCATATGCTGTACATTTTTTTGACCTGGCTCTAGGAATTGACGAACAGGCCAGTTTTGTCTGGTGTAATGAAGTGCCTTTGCCCGACTGTCCCATTCACACAAAAAACAGCAAAACTTTGTGTAGCCTAGCTGCAGCCCAAGTAAAAGTGCAACAACTTTCAAATCGCCACAAATATGCCATTGGTGCTCATCGTATTTTATGCATGTCAATAGGTACTTCATATCGTCATATGATTATTTCATGTGAACTACATACCCTACAGGAAGAGATGGTAAAATATTTCCAATATGCAATAACACTGCCTTTAAACTCAATGTTGAACTGTCTATAAACAATCTCCATTCTTCTGGGTTATAGTTTATATTTAAAGCCGCCAGTAAGCCGTTAATGTTACTGCAGAAAACCAAGTTATTCTCCATATTGAATAATGGTTCTAAGTCTTTGTGGCGTTTACGAAAAACACATACCGAAACATCGTCTTCTAACAAGTTCCACTGCTGCAGTCTTGATCCAAGTAACTCTGCCTTACATTTTGGAAGTTCTAAATCTCTTACAAGATCATTTAATTCTGACTGTGTTATTTTGTGCGGTTGGTGGCATGACGTGCTCGGTATAAAATCAGGATCTCTTGACGTTGATGGCATATCTTCTTCCTGACGAATCACTCGATCGCCATGATCTGATTCGTTTTCTGATTCGCAAGTGTAGGATTCTGGGGGTTTTGGAATAGGATTTTCGTCACTGTGGGGCACAGGTCTCATCGCAGATGGTATGTTTGGGTAGATAATAACCGATTTTTTTTTCTTGGACATACCTGTGGCTTGTCCAACACAAGGTACCATGCAAAAGTAACAATCATTAATATGATTTGTAGGCTCTCTCCAAACCATTGGGACAGCAAAGCGCATAGACCGTTTTTTGCCATTTGACTTGAAGCTCATGTATTACAGCAGATGTGGGATGCCCACTGTTTGTCTTGATCACCTAGTTTACAACCGAAATAAAGCTGATATGCCTTTGTTATTAGTGGAGTAATAGACCGTCTCTGAGACGCAAAACTCACATCACCACACACCTAACAAAACTGATCTGGATTGTTTACACACTTTCGAGACATCTTGCATGAACGCTGTCAGCCAACTGAGGAAAAAATGGCTAACATAAAACAATATAATGTACACGTATGTATAACGTAACACAATCATGCCGATTACATCATCTTTCCTTGCCGAATATAAAAATGTAGCACGTGCATTCTTGTGAATTACAGTATATTAACACTGTCACAGCAGGAACACATATAATTACCGTATCTCTAAAACTTGAACTAATATTGAAAACATAAGTTTCATTCCGGTTTTAGCACATTAAAAATAGTGATATTTTGTTGATTCTATTTAGGATATTTTTTGGCTGTTGATCAGTGTTCATTGGTTAAGTTTTCGTAGACAACAGCAGATAAGACATGATGCAATGTCTTGCATACAGCACCATCAAGACCATCGACCATCTACTTTTGACTTGGTGTTATTAAAATGAACTTTATGTCGATCATCTACAGCGTGCAATGCGCGCGATGAAATTATCGACTGTTCGTTCTAATTACGAGATCCGAACATCACCAGTCCGTGTAATTGACACATCGATCCATAGCTAATACAGTTAAATTCGTGCAAGGTGATAATGTCTATCGGGATGTTCCGGTTCTGCAAAAATATGAACGAACGAAAAATCGCAGGACAAATTTCTGCATTTGTAACGGTTATTCTGGTGTGGTTTTATGGACCGTGAAATATTGCTACAGTTTCGAAAAACTTGCTGCAAATGTGACTGACATGTTATCAATGTCTCAAGTGATACACATAGCTTCATATATCCTAAGTATTTGGAGCATTTAAGTTCAGCATTGAAGCTCAAAAGGTTTTTTATAATATACTTTAGTGTTGTTTCAATATACAATTTTTACAGGGATTTCTGCTCCAAAGCAATGGAGCATAAAAAACTTTTTCCTGAATGCAACAGGTTTCCCCACATGCATTGCCATCATTTACCAACAACAACGTTATTGGCGGTAAAGTTTTTGTTGCAAGAATCTTGTTCTTTAATCATTGTGTAAATTATATTTGTTGATATCCACGCCATTTTTATTTTAGATCTAGTTTATAGTTTGAATCGAAACGTAATCAGTTTTTGGAAAATCGGCACTATAAGTTTTAGGTTAAGTGCGCCTAATAACGCCAGCCGAGAATCTTCCGATGGCGATAAATTGAAAAAAAATAAAAGTCAGATCCAATCTTATCTTCATAGAAACAAAAATCAGGCACAAAACTTTAAGGACGGCATCAAGATGAATCGTAAAGAATAAAATTCGTGAATAAAAGAGAAGAGAATTTGGTACAGCAAAAAAAATACCGAAGTAAACGTTAAAACAAGCAATAATAATAGAACAAGTAAAGACCAAAAACGGATACAAAGTTATAATGGGGATGATGAAAATAACCAAAGCTTGACTGAGTTTTTTTCAACCCCTGATATTAAGGCAACAACAAGTGTGAGTGAGTGTGAGTTGTCAGAGATTTGTTCTCTACATCTGATGAAAAAGTTAATTCAAAGTCCTACAGAGTTGGTATTGGTTTATTTGTCAAGAAGATCGGATTTGCTATATGCGTCTATGTGTCATTTGCAACCGATAGGTCCACGAAGAGTGTGTAGGTTTATTGATATGATAAAATTCCCTTTGTTTGTATTGATTGTGAGTATCAATAAACTTTAAATATAAACTTACATTAATACTCATTATTTTCTATTTTTATGTAATCAGTTTTATATATTTTTTAAATAAAATCATAGTTGGCGTTATTTGGGACAAGGTGTTCTTGAAAGCGCCAACTGCAATGTAAACCATAAAAACAAAAATTGGTTTGTTTGAGTTATTATAAAGAAACATGATACTATATTCTTTATTCTAATATATGTAGAGATAATAATTACCATATCAAACGTTAATATGGCGTTATTTTGATCAAGTACCTTGTACTGTCGAATGATGTGGAGTGGCCCATTCTGTTCTACCAGACGCAATTATCTTCGAATGTCTCTCATGGGGAATTCAGATCAATTTCTCTGTTTTTCGTCTTAATTTTTCTGCATCTTCCTCCATGATAAATCTTCCCAGACAGTAAACGGCAAAAATTCTTTATTGGGTGAGCCTGCAGCAAGTTTGAAGGATTATCGTTTTTAGAACAAAAGGTATGTTGTGTTATCGAAGCCAGTTTTGGGTAGCATTGATACAGCATCTTGGTATACGAAGGAGCTGCGCTTGAGAGTATTTGCGGCACTTAAGACCATTCCTAGTCAATTCCAACGATATCGTACTCAAGAAAATCTTTATTGACGAGCCAGTCTCCTTGTTGACATTCCAACCTGATGTTTTGCTCTTCCCACCAATCTCTCTAACTTCTGTGCGGTAAATGCACGTGGGCTTCTACCATTTGGTAGATTCAGAAATGGTATTCCCTGCTCGCACACCGCTATTGTTCGACAAAGGTTCTATGTGAAATGTTTTCATTCTGGAATACGAGGGATGTCTTTTAAATTTTGCATATAGAAGCATAGTAGGCCGCGCGGATCGAACGTCAATTTTTAAGTGTCACCAAGTCATTAGAAAAATGGAACTCAACCGAGAACATTTTTGCGCCATAATTTATTACAACCTTCAGAGACAATTATCGCAACAAGAATGCCTTGCTGAGTTACTGTCTGTTTTCGGCAACGAAGCGCCACATCAGTCGACAATTTCCCGTTGGTATGGAGAATTCAAACGTGGATGGGTGAGTCTTAGCGACGAAAATCGCTTCCGTTTAAAGATTTTAAAGTTCAAATCAAGAAAATTCTTATTAATAACTCATTTTACACGTTTGAAGAGTTTTTAAGACATAAATTTTAACTATAAATCTTAATATGTTATGTTAGCGTTATATCTTTATGAGTGCTGGTGTACTTGTTTGTAATTTTTTATGATCATTAGCACTCCCTTTGTTTTAATTCTAATGCAATTCTCATTTGATCTACTGACGTATGTAAACATATTTTATGTATTGTGACATGAATAAAGAATTGATTGATTGATTGATTGATTGACTATCCCAGGGTGGGTGCACCAAAAACGGCAGTCACACAAGAAAACGTCGATGCTGTGCGCAAACTCACCCTTAAAGATATACATGTGTCATATCGCGAGATTGAGGCGTCCGTGAAGATCTCAAAGACCTCAACTCAAAAAATTTTACATGAAGAATTAGGAGTGAGAAAATTAGTTTCTCGTTGGATACCCCACCTGTTGACTGAAGAGCAGAAAGCAGCCAGGGTTAATTGGTGTCAAAAAACGCTTGACCGTTTCAATTCCGGAAACTTAAAAAATGTGTACAGCATTGTTAGTGGTGATGAATCGTGGATTTACCGTTATTAACCAGAAAATAAACGACAGTCGGCTGTCTGGGTCTGGGTGTTCCAAGGTGAAGAAAAAGTCATCCGTTCTCAAAGTGTTTCGAAAAAGATGGTCGCGACTTTTGCGTCAAAAGTGGATCATATTTCAACAATTCCTCTTAGTGAGCAAAGAACTGTTACTGCGAATAGGAATACCACCATTTGTTTGCCAAAAGTCATCACCGAGCTTCGAAAAATCAACTCCGGAAGAAGAATCATCCTCCACCAAGACAATGCAAGCTCGCACACAGCCCAAAAAACAAGGCAGTGTTTAACGGAAGAAAACGTGGAATTATTGAACCATCCTCCATATAATCCCGATCTAAGTCCTAACGATTTCTTTACTTTCCCGAAAATTAAAAACAGACTGCGTCGTCAAAGGCTCCAGTCACCAGACCAAGCAGTTGACGCATTCAAAAATGAAAAATGCCGTTTTGGATCTGCCAGCAAACGAGTGGAATAAGTGCTTCGAAAATTGGTTCGAGCGCACGCAGATGTGTATTAATCTTCGTGGAGAGTACTTCGCAAAACAATAAAGTCATTTAAAACTACCTACCGTGTTGTTTTATTTTTATATGCAAAACTTAAAAGACATCCCTGGTATTCGACAGATTATAGCTCCGAGTACCGGCCCAACCAAGTTGTAGATACTTTTTCTTATTGCTAATTTATACGACATCTTAAGGCGAAAGCTTAAAAATAAATAAATGTCAACTAACAATAGAGTATGTAAACAAGCTTTAGTTGCCAAAGGCAACTTGTGTGTTTGTTAAAATTTAAGCCAATGCATTTTGTGCCAAAACTGTTGGGACGTACGTTACTAATATTTGTTGCTCAGCTAAGCGCCGTAGTGTGTACTCTTAATTTTGTTTATTAGAAGACATCTCATGACGAGTTCTTAATGACCCCTACATACGTACCTGTGGAGCATCCGTTCTTGTCGCTATGCTTAGCTTGTTAAAACTATTTTGCTAATATAAACTCCCTTTCCAGGTCCTGGATACTGGGGACTGATGAATCCACAATGGAACATGTGTTCCAAAGGACGCAGACAATCACCAATCAACGTAGAGCCAGACAAACTGCTGTTTGATCCCTTCCTCAGGCACATACACATTGATAAACATAAGGTAGGTACAGATACTATAACGAAGTTCCAAAATGGAAGAGAGTACTATTATGCTTCGTACGCCACTGATGTAGATGTTGTTGGTGTGCAGAACATGTGTTTACACGGTCAGGGTGTTCCGTTGGAAATGGAAGGAAGTTTTCTGGAACAGTTAAAAAAGATAGTCACAGCAAAAATAACATACAGTAGAAGTGGATTTTTGATTTATTCAAATACAGGGTGTTGTATAGCTCCGCGGTAGTTTTTTTTTTGGTCGACCTTTTGTTAATTTCTGGGCGGAGTATGAAAAATCATATGAGTTCTAGACCCCACTGCAAAAAGCGTTAATCATATGGCCTGCTCATATAGGGTGTTAGAGAATGCAAAATGCAGTTTTTCTCTGATAATTTATTGTGATGCGTATCCATTACAAAACTTTTTGAAATAAAAAGTGATATTTTCGTGTGTTTTTATTTACTATCCGAACAAATTAAGATAAATAAAGATTTTTCTAATTTTCTCGAAAACAAATGGACGGATTTAAAAAAATCAAACGTCAAAATAAAGTACTTCGAAAGACCTTTCAAACAAGCTATCACTAGATACCCTTTGTCGTTTAAAATTTTTAAGGGAATGACCCTGGGGGCGAAGTTGAAAGGGGGTTAAGTAGTTTTTGGTTAAACAGTTGTCTTCCTTGAGAAATCAGGGGTTTTCGATAAATCCGTGGTGAGAAGTTTTCGGATGAACACCATATACAGGGTTATCCAAATTAAGTGTCCACCATTAGTAACTTTGTTATTAGTGAAAATACAAAGTTGTTTGAATTAGCAAACTAGTAGCATTTTTAACGCTGGTAAAAATGAGAAATAAAAAAAAACCATTGAGAGTCGTTATTTTGATTTTTTTCAGTAAAATAACATTTTTTTAAATGGAAACCCCTGTATATTATATTTTTTTCTGTTAAAGCATCAAATTTTAAACAAAAAAGTTCATAATGACTTTTTCGCTAAAGTCAAAAATAAAGTCAAAATAACGATAAATATTTTTAATTATTTGCAGTATTATAATATTAAGACGGCTATGAAAACAACATGGCGTTCGCGATTTGACAGCATTAAGATAAGCGACAAATTGTTAAACTGGACATACTCGCAACTAGAAGGCTTTGGAAAACAATGATAAAATCAAATAATGTCAAACATTAGTGTAAATACTTGTTTATAAGCTTTATTGTGTCATTAATTTAAAGAAAAATGTTCTCCCATGAAGAAAAGTGTGATATGTTAGAATGCTATTTAGTGTGCAGAAAATCCTCTTTGAGAGCAAGAGAATACTACAGTGAATTATATCCCGCTCGCATTCAACCGTATGAACGATATTTTCTGAGACTTTATCGAAAATTTGGGGGCAACGAAAATGTTTTTGCTAAAACAAGGGCAAAAAAAGAATTCATAATAAGCGAGGCCACGGAAATTGCAGTTATTGGATATTTTGAAGCTTATCGTGAGAATTCAATAGCAGATATTCTCAAGGACTCTAATTTCAGTTATGGTACTGTTCAAAGGATTTTAAAAAAATACAAATTTATTCCGTATAAGTACCGACCAGTTCAAACGCTTTTGGCAGGGGATCCAGAGAGAATACTTGTTTTTTGCCATTGGTATCTTAGCTTCTGTCGCCAAAATGTAAATAACTTTCGTTACCTTTTATGGACAGATGAATCAAATTTTTCAAATTCTGGAATGTTTAATAGAAAAAACCACCATTATTGGTCAAGAGAAAATCTTTTGTTAGTACATCCAAGAGGCCCACAAGTCCGTTTCAGTTTCAACGTTTGGTGCGGTATAATTGGTTCAAAAATTGTTGGCCCGTTCTTTTATGAGGGAACCCTAACTGGTGAAAGATATGTGGAATTTATGTCAGAAATTCTGACTAATTTCTTAGACGAATTGGATCTTATAAGTAGACATCATCTGCATTTTCAGCAAGATGGCGCACCTGCCCACAACTCCAGAGGTACTTATCATTTTCTAAGTACTACTTTTAATGATCAGTGGATAGGAACAAATGGCCCAATACAGTGGCCTCCCAGATCACCAGATCTAAACCCACTTGATTACTTCTTGTGGGGTTACTTAAAGAACCAAATTTACAAGCGAAGGTACGATAACCTTGACGCGTTAAAGACTGCAGTTAGGGAAAAGATAACCCAGATAGATGGTAGGACCATACTTAAGACAGTTCGAGCAGTTGAAAAACGTGCCAAAAAATGTATTGAAGAACAAGGTGGTGTTTTCGAGCATCTTCTTTAAAAAAAATTGTTATTGTATTTTGTAAGATTATAAGTTGATGTTGAAAATAAAGTTTGTCGATACAATTTAATTGTTTCAGATTGGAGGCCATAACTTCAACAATTTGTAACCTAGGAGAAAAGTTATTGTAAGCTTTTTTGTTTAAAATGTGATGCTTTAACAGAAAAAAATATAATATACAGGGGTTTCCATTTAAAAAAATGTTATTTTACTGAAAAAAATCAAAATAACGACTCTCAATTGTTTTTTTTTATTTCTCATTTTTACCAGCGTTAAAAATGCTACTAGTTTGCTAATTCAAACAACTTTGTATTTTCACTAATAACAAAGTTACTAATGGTGGACACTTAATTTGGATAACCCTGTATACTAAGTGACATATAAATCCGAACACCCAGTTTAAATGGTTTTATTTTAATAAAAGTTGGTGAATGTATTTATCTTACTGTA
This sequence comes from Acanthoscelides obtectus, assembly GCA_963669975.1. NCBI lineage: Eukaryota > Metazoa > Arthropoda > Insecta > Coleoptera > Chrysomelidae > Acanthoscelides > Acanthoscelides obtectus. The sequence goes on from CAVLJG010000005.1 coordinate 31,586,161, forward strand.
AATAACAAGTGAAAAAATTTTTAGTCTTATCAGTTGGACATTCCGGTTTTTATACTGCTTTTTTTTAATTCACTAACGCTCTAAAAATGAATATTTCAGCCGCAGTAAAGAATCAACGTTGGCGGATTTTGGTTCTTGACATCCTTTACGATCGGTTACGATGCCTAGAGTACGGAGACCTGTACGATTTCGTCAACTTAGTGAGTTTGATAGGGGCCGTATAGTGGGACTTAGGGAAGCTGGACTTTCTTTTCGGGCAATTGCAGTTAGAGTGCAAAGAAGTGTAGACACTGTGGTTAGGTGTTGTCAGGCATGGCTTCGAGAAGGCCGTACGCAAAGAGCAAGGGGCACCGGACGCCGCCGTAGAACAACAGACCATGAAGATCGCCGCCTAAGATTATTGGCCTTAAGGGACCGTTTCTCCACTACCAGGTCCATTGCAAATGAATGGTTTGCAGAACACGGAAGACCTATTGGCATGCGAAGTGTTTACCGACGAATGAGAAGTTTTGGCTTGTTTTCATACCGGCCACACTGGGTCCTCCCTTTAACTCGAGAACACCGACGTAATCGATTTGAGTGGTGCAGACAACGGTCACTCTGGGATCAGGAACGGAACAGTATTGTCTTTAGTGACTAGTCTCGATTTTGTTTAGGCATGCAGGATGGTCGTGCCAGGGTTAGAAGGCGACGTGGTGAAAGGAGGAATCCACAGTTTTTTTGTTGAAAGACATGTTCATCACACTGTTGGAGTTATGGTTTGGGGTGCTATAGCTTATGGTTCCAGGTCACCTTTAATCTTCATCAGAGGTAATATGAACGCGCAGCGTTATATCCACGAAGTTCTAGAACCCCATCTTTTATCCTATCTTGACACCCTGGCAGATCCAACTTTCCAACAAGATAATGCCCGACCACATGTTGCAAGTGTCACAATAGACTTCATCCAACATAATGATGTCACATTGTTACCATGGCCACCAAGATCTCCCGACTTATCCCCAATTGAGCACGTGTGGGATATGATGGGTAGGAGATTGCTAAAGTTGCAACGTCCTCCTCAGACTCTAGAAGCACTTCGAGAGGAGTTGGTGGTTGCCTGGAATGAGATACCACTGGAGGACATTGACCACCTGATCAGAAGCATGCCTAGGCGCGTTGGAGAATGCGTAGCACATCAGGGTGCATCCACACATTATTAAAGGTCAAATGGCTTTAAAGCAGTGCAATCATTTTGAAATTTTTATCATTTACTTATTATGCCTCATTGAGTACTTATACAAAATTTTATTAAAATAAAACCATTGAAACTGGGTGTTCGGATTTATATGTCACTTAGTATATTATACTATATACGAGTACTAGTTTATTTAACTGTTGCTCAGTTATTGTTAAAAGCTACATAAAATCCTTTTTCTACCCAGGCATCACATGAGACATGATACATTTTTAGCAGTAACTCGGTAACTATCTAGATAAAAGCTTATGGTATTCCATATTATTCGTTTTAGGAAGACTACATTTTGTGCTTCTTAACATCCTGTACAGATACTATGATTAACAGTTTTTGTAGCAGGGCATAAAGCTTGTATAACTTTTATCCTTTCTTAAAGATCCAACATACAACCATCAAAAATAGAGGAACATACGGCCTCCGAATAAACGGTTTTTTCCTGACAAGTGACGAAGTAGCAAAACGATCGAAATCCTGTAAGTCATGTCTAGACTCAACAGATGGGTTGGCGAGCATGACTTTTAATTGTTGTTTGTGAGAGTTATTTCATCATTTTCGTTTTGTGGTGTTGTCATATCCAGCCAAAGAACAAGGCTTAAGATTTGCTTGATATCCACACCCAAAAAATAATATTCAAAAAAAGGCTTCTGGTACAAATAATAAACGACGCCAACACGACAAATGTGAAATATAAGGTTATGAATAATAACCCCACGTTGGAGATTCAGTTTGGAGGTTGCATGTTATATCAACCTTCTTGTTTTTAAAAGGTATTTTCAAATATCTAATCAAGTCTGGGATGTTTTACTGAAAAAAAGAATGGTTTGACATGGAGCTTTGCAATAAATACTCTGTTTACGTCTAGATAGTTTAATTCCCGAATATTTCTTTGTTTCTCCATGACTCTGCTTTTTATTTCCATTTGGACAACCTGTATATAAAAATCAGTATCATACGATGCGTTATGAGACTCTCTTGCATATAGATATCCATACACATAAGTAAAGGGTGTCTCAGAAATATTTTCGTTTTTAGATCAGTCCTCTGGCGGAATACGCATGCTCCGGAGAAACGAGACAGTTGACAAACGTTTGGCAACATTGTTAAATTTTAGTTGCAATGGAGCGTTTTACAGCGCCGCAACGTGCTTTTTGTGTTCGCGAGTTCTATAAAAACACGGATTCTTATGTGCTTGTACGTCGTTTGTACAGAAATCATTATAACATAGCAAGAATGAGAGATGTCCCAAGCGCAAATTTAATTAAATATTGGGTAAGAAAGTTCGAGAGCACTGGAAACACGTGTATTAGTAAACCGCCTGGACGGCCAAGGTCAGCAAGATCGAACGAAAATATTGAACGTGTGCGCCAGTCCGTTAACGAGGATCCCCGGCAATCATTAAGACTGCGTGGAGCGTCTCTAACTTTGCATAAGTCAACTGTTCATCGCATTATTCGCAAGGATTTGCATTTTCACCCATACAAGATTGTTGTTATACAACAATTAAAACCACAAGATCCCGCTAATCGATTAGAGTTCTGTAGAACAATGAGAGAGCATTTTAACGGTTACAACAACGTATGGTTTTCTGATGAATCGAATTTTCACATTAACGGGCATGTTAATAAACAAAACTGCCGATATTGGGCCGAGCAGAACCCGCAAAATCTTCATGAGACGCCATTACACTCGCCTAAAGTTATCGTCTGGGCTGCTATGTCAGGGCAAGGAATCATTGGCCCGTATTTTTTTGAAGACAATCGTGGCCAAGCTCAAACTGTAACATCTGAGCGCTACTGCCACATGATTAGGACTTTTTTAACTCCAGCTATACAGAACCATGGTGGCTACAATAGAAACACGTTTTTCCAGCAAGATGGAGCGACTTCTCATGTCACGAATGAATCCTTGGATGCTCTTCATCAGTTATTCCCAGAGAGGGTCATCAGTCGCAGAGGAGACATTAACTGGCCACCGAGAAGTCCCGATTTGACACCAGCAGATTTTTTCTTATGGGGATACCTGAAGAGTAAGGTATACACCCCACCGCCACAAGATTTGAGAGAGTTGAAGCAAAAAATAACAGATGAAATAAACGCCATTCCTCGAGCAATGCTTCGGAGAGTGATCGAAAACTTCAGTTCGAGATTAAGAGAGTGTGAAAACATGAACGGTACTCATTTATCCGATACTCTTTTCCATAAAAAAAATTAATGTTTAGGCTTTCGTTTGGTAATAAATTTATCTTTGTAAAAATATTCTAAGTATTTTTATTTATGGCATAAAATAAGAAAATATTTATGAGACACCCTTTATTTATACTACACTTTTATAACATTCCATGGCATGCCAATCTTTGAGTTTGACCATTTCGAACAAAATTTCCTTAACGTATCCGTCCGTTTCGAGGTAATGCAGGTATCGTGAAATTATTCAGCTATACCGGCTATTATTTTCTGTTCAAACTGTTCTCTGTCTCTTTATGAAAAAGCTATTCTTGCTACAAAAGAACGTCTGAAGTTGCTCCCTAATTGGACCATTATTATATTCAAAATATGAATCTTCAGCTGGTAAAAGGGATTTTGCGGAATAAAGGTAACATTTTTATTTCGAAATAATTGATATGGCAGAGCATCTGAAAAGACCTTCGTCGTACATACCCGCCGGGAAATGTACCTAGCTCATGTAAAAATAGTTCAATCGGAACATACTGCTATTCAAATTTCGATGAAGAGCTTCTGTATGAATGCCTTGCTTGAAAGAGCTTTTTGTTGAAAGTACCAAGAGCTTATCGGATAAATTCTTGTGACGAGGCATACTTACGGCTGTTATGGTTTGGACTACCGGTATGAATTGTTTGTGGGAGTACTTAGCATTGTGAGGCTAGTGAGATTCTTATTGACGATTTCTCAGGTATGAGTAGCTTATACCTTAGAATTCGTGAACATGAGATACCAAAGGTGTTAGTCTCGTTCTTACCTACAATGAGTGCTACTTACATGTCTGTTTTTTAATGCTTGCGGGTAAAGGAAGCGAAGAGAAAGAAAAACTTTTCCTCTGTGAAGGAACGCGACGTTCTACTTTGACACGTGCATATGACAAATGCCGCCGCACTTCCCTTCGCGTCGCTTCTCCTCAATGTGCGTGCACTTCACCTTAACACCGTCTATGTCCGAAATTAATCCTTCTTGATCCGTGCTCATATGTATGAACTTTATATCTCAAAATATCTAAGGTGTCGTCCTTTCTGATATATTTTCTATAACAAACGAGAGAATAAAAATTAACCGATTTTTTCTATACATACATATATTCAATCATTAGTTCATCGAATAATAACAAAAGCACTGTTTCTTACAGAGCTTTCCCTGTTATTACAGAAAATGTATAGCTTTCTTGCTAGTAGAAGCTTCGCCAAACTCCAAATGCATCATCCACAGGCGTAAAAAATGAGAGCTGTAGGTTGACAACTATGGACTGCATGGTGCCCAAGGGTTTCCCTATACATATCCTCCATTATCCTACAGTATATGCCTTGGTATTGTTATGGAGAAAAAGGGGGTCTCGTACGGGACACCGCATGTTATGCTTCTGTAAGCGGCTTGTACTGTGTTCAACTGCAGTATTAGGCAGCAACAACCGGACATCGGTCATGTAGGGAGTCAATTCACAGTACTTCCAAGCCATCAAATAGGACCATCACGGACTGTACCAATGTGTCAGCAGTGAATCTGGCTTAGACGTCGATTATGACCTATTTTCTCCGCACATTCTCATCCACTGCTGAACTTTTTGACCCAATCAAACACTTGAATCTTAGACTTCGAGCCTTCAACCGTGTCAAACATTCGCAAGGTTTAGTGCCTTCCTTGCTTAACTCTTTCAGAGGTCCTGGCACATAAAATGTATCCAGATAAATGTGCATGTCATGGGTCAGTGGTACATACAATAGGCTACCTAATTAAACAATTTTAGAATATCGCACGATTGTCGAAATTTTGAACTGGCGTATTGTGTTATAAGCCTGTTGAATTTTATCTTAATAAGTTGCTGTATTGCTGATGTACTTTGTGTGTACCACCGCCCCTCAATAGTTGTTACTGTATTCAGAGAGTGAAAATGGATTCATTGCCTTTACAAATTAGTAGATATGACCTATGATGAATTAATGTGCAAACTGATGACGTTGACGATGAGGCCATACCTTCAGATTCTGGATCAATCGTGGACCAGTCAGAAGACACTGACTTTACCAATAGTTTGCAGTCTGACAGCGAAGCAGCCTCAGAGTGTAACTTTCCTGTCTCAGTTTTACAAATGAAGTTAGCACAAAATAAAGACACTCGTGATTGGTCCCAAGAACCAGGAAGCTTCATTGCTAATGCAGGAATAACTGATGTAGTGTCAAATTTGGATTCTCCTACACCGGTAGAACTATTTCAGCTCTTTTTCACCGACGCTGTATTAGTAGATATAGTTTTTCAAACTAATTTATACAGGGTGACTTTGAAGTTGAGTCATTAATTTTCAGATAATGATTGTAGAAGGAAGATAAACCAAAATATGTGTGTAAAAATAAAAAAAAATTAAAAAAAAAAATTACCTTGTTTTATAAAGTATCCTCCCGACAAGTATTTCAGTGCGGACCTGTATTTGATCGTGAGGTCTTGGAGCACCGGCATGCCGTCCATATGTGAGGTCTTAAGTCAAATGGTTCACGAACCCGTTGTACTACATTAACAAAGGCACGAGGGGTTGGTTGCACTCGATTGGGAAACCGATCCGCATAAACATGTGCCATTTTTTATTTCGTTTGAGCCACGCAACAGACACCACTATCCACTACCGACTGACACTGACTGTATACAACTGGATGAAATAATTGTAAAAACATCGATCCAAATTCTTTCGCTTTTTTGTTTCCGATGCGATGAACCGATAAGGCGAATTATATCCGTTGTCGCCAAACACGAGCACATAATATTATTATTGAGACAGGGCGGTACTCAAACTTCCAAAGGGCTATAACTTTGTTACTTTAATTTTACCAGAAAAATGGTAAAGGAAAAAAACATTTCTTTTGATGAGATCTACTCACTGTTAAAATAAATGACTCAACTTCGAAGTCGTCAAACATCTAATAATCCTAGCAACATAGATATATCTGACCTGAAATTCGCAAATCAAAAAAAAGCGGGGGCATCGTATTTTTTTTTACTTATTGGATATGGCGGTTGTAAATTCCTTTGTTTTGTATAAAGAATTGAATTTGCCAGAACTAACGATGAAGGATTACAGAAGACAAGTAGTGAATTATATTTTGACCAACTGTACTGCTAAGCTGAAAAGGACATCACTTAGCTCAGAACTAATTGCAATTAAGAGGTCAAAACAATACGTGCCTGTTGAAATACGTACAACAGAGAGTGATCATCAACCACAAAGAACCACCAGACGTTATTGCGCCTACTGCAGCAATTCAAAAAAACAGATTTGGACCGATTGGGTGTGTACTGATGCCAGGTGCTTCTATGCTTAGGAAAAAATAAATCATGTTTTCAGCTTTTTCATAATCAGCAATAACTTACATAGATGTACACTGGTACGTTATTCGTATCACCTGAATTTTTAGAAATGATTCAACAAAAATACAAGGAAAAACTTTTTGACTAGTGTTCTTATTACTATCGTTCATGAATTAACCTGTATAAGTTGAAAAAGTAAATAACAAATGTGTGCCCCTCTTGGGTTTTTTTTTCAGCTGAAGTTACTTGTCCCTGGAAGAGTTATGAGCTTTGTTCAACCCAATGCGCGAAAGACGGTGGGAATCTTGCTCGCACATAGCTGTACTGATGGTTAGGCAAAATCAAACAACTGACCAATCGTTTTCCCATCTCCTTATACATTGTACTGCAAGGATCTACAATGTGTTTGGTTAAGAGTAGTGTTTGTAGAGTTCCAGTTAATTTGATCCACACTCTTACCAAGTGGTGGCGAACGTAACTCCGCCCCTGCGAAAACCACAATCCCGACCTAAAAACGTAGCGCGACTGCAAAGTGTGCATAATGGTTTTGATCATTAGTGGCTCGCCGCAAGCTTTCGCTTCTGATTGAATGATAGATGACCCTAGCCCGGCCATGCTACTGCGACCCACCGACAGAGTATTTCAGTTTCCTTTTGCACCCACTGCCGCCGACCATCATCATTTGTCATACACATCAAATATTCAGGGTTCAGGTGTTAAATCATTTAGGCTGTGCCGTGCCGACGTTCTGTCAGTCTGCTTGTCATTTAACGCGGTTTGAGCGCTGTATGGATCTCTGAGTGCTACGCGTATTTGATTAGGTAGGTGGCAGTGAACTGAAAAGGATCTTGTAAAGCCAAAGTAGAATTTCGCTTACTATAAATCATTGCTGCTTTATCTACATTATTAGAGACTTACCATTTACGATTGAACAATTGAATGCTCGAGAGTCTTGTACATTGACTCTGATTGATCAATTTTGGAAGATTCAGATCTGAGGCATGATGCCACACAGTCTTCCAAATAAAACCTAAAAACCTATCTTTCAAAAGATTTTCAAATGAATATTTGTATAGGAAGACTGAAGATCACCGAAATACCAACAAAATATTTGTTTTTTAAGAAAACAAAGAGAAAGCGGCAGCGAATGAATATATTATAAACTAATATCTTACCCTAAAAAGACATTTAAATTTAAATTGCACTATGAAAAGCAAAACACATATCTGTGATTTTCTTGATGTTTACAACAACTATTCTTATTAATCAAAAGTATCAGGAAGCACTTCACAACGCAATTCTTGCTGTTTGGCGGCGGCAACTCCGGATGAATGCACCAGGCGTTATAGTGGTGAAACAGCGTCTTCTTTTTCGCCAAATGTGGCGGTGTCTCCAATTTTCTTGTCGAAGCGGACCAATAACGTACTGTAGTATTTTCCAGTTGTAGTTCTTCCTTTTTCTAGAAAATCCATGAGGATGACGCCGTTCGCATCGCAAAAAATTGTCGCCATGACCTTTCCGGCCGATGGGACCGTTTTCGCCTTCTTTGGAGCACCGGGAGAAACCATTGTTTTGATTATCGCTTAGCTTCTGGTATGTAAAGATGAATCCAGGTTTCATTCACGTGACAGCTCGACGCAAAAACTCCTTCGGATTTCGCTTAAGTTGCTATAAACACTGCTTCGAAGTTAACAGCCGCATCCGCTTGTTGTCCACCGTGAACAATCACGGCATGCATCGGGCCGACAATTTTTTCATCATGTAAGATATTCATCGCCATTCCAGTCGACACACCGAAGGCCTCTGCTATATTGCGCAATTTCGACTTTTTGAATGATTTCCTCGGTAACCACGTTCTGCCGCTCCTCATTAAAAACGTATGTTTGCCTAGGTTTAAATTCGTTGAACCAATATCTAGCTGTATTCATAGATGGCGAAGTGTTCCCATAAACAGCCACCAACTTTGCTTTTATCTCCTCGCATTTGTTCCAATCCCAAATCAAAAAGCGAATTACCGAATGATACTGCTCTTTTTCCATCTTAGCGTAAATCACGAAACTCGAATGGCTGTCAAATCCAAACTAACCTATCAATCAATCTGAAATTTGTTGTGCCGTCGTTTGATAAATGGCAGCACGCAACACCATTTTCCCTCAGGAACGCCCTCTGTCGTCAAACAACGGTACTTATTGAACAAGCCTCGTATACCATCGGGTATGAGCGAAATAACAAAAAAGGTTGCTATAAATCACTGTATCGTTCCAAAATGTACGAGCACAACAATTACAACCCCTAATAACCATATTTTCTACGTACCCTCACATGAAAATAGCAGGAAGAAATGGTGCAAACTTAATGAATTTTAGTTATTATACAGGTATGATTTCCAAGCTCATTTCACTGTACACGCGGCATTTGGCGGGGGAATATTTATCAACTAATATTACAGATCTCTCATTTCAACTTAGCGAGAATAGCTGTGAGCTACTATAGTGTCACTTACCCCCCTAAAAAGGCGACAAGTAGGTCGACTTTGTACTGCATCATGTGCAACGTTATTATATACTAAGTGACATATAAATCCGAACACCCAGTTTAAATGGTTTTATTTTAATAAAAGTTGGTGAATGTATTTATCTTACTGTAAATAACAAGTAAAAAAATGTTCAGCCTTATCAGTTGGACATTCCGGTTTTTATACTGCTTTTTTTTAATTCACTAACGCTCTAAAAATGAATATTTCAGCCGCAGTAAAGAATCAACGTTGACGGATTTTGGTTCTTGACATCCTTCACGATCGGCTACGATGCCTAGAGTACGAAGACCTGTACGATTTCGTCAACTTAGTGAGTTTGATAGGGGCCGTATAGTGGGACTTCGGGAAGCTGGACTTTCTTTTCGGGCAATTGCAGTTAGAGTGCAAAGAAGTGTAGACACTGTGGTTAGGTGTTGTCAGGCATGGCTTCGAGAAAGCCGTACGCAAAGAGCAAGGGGCACTGGACGCCGCCGTAGAACAACAGACCGTGAAGATCGCCGCCTAAGATTATTGGCCTAAAGGAACCGTTTCTCCACTACCAGGTCCATTGCATACTAATGGTTTGCAGAACACGGAAGACCTATTGGCATGCGAAGTGTTTACCGACGAATTTTTGGCTTGTTTCCATACCGGCCACACTGGGTCCTCCCTTTAACTCGAGAACACCGACGTAATCGCCTTGAGTGGTGCAGACAACGGTCACTCTGGGATCAGGAATGGAACAGTATTGTCTTTAGTGACGAGTCACGATTTTGTTTAGGCATGCACGATGGTCGTGCCAGGGTTAGAAGGCGACGTGGTGAAAAGAGGAATCCACAGTTTTTTGTTGAAAGGCATGTTCATCACACTGTTGGAGTTCTGGTTTGGGGTGCTATAGCTTATGGTTCCAGGTCACCTTTAATCTTCATCAGAGGTAACATGAACGCGCAGCGTTATATCCACGAAGTTCTAGAACCCCATCTTTTATCCTATCTTGACACCCTGGCAGATCCAACTTTCCAACAAGATAATGCCCGACCACATGTTGCAAGAGTCACAATAGACTTCTTTCAACATAATGATGTCACATTGTTACCATGGCCACCAAGATCTCCCGACTTATTCCCAATTGAGCACGTGTGGGATATGATGGGTAGGAGATTGCTCAATTTGCAACGTCCTCCTCAGACTCTAGAAGCACTTCGAGAGGAGTTGGTGGTTGCCTGGAATGAGATACCACAGGAGGACATTGACCACCTGATCAGAAGCATGCCTAGGCGCGTTTGAGAATGCGTAGCACATCAGGGTGCATCCAAACATTATTAAAGGTCAAAGTGATTTAAAGCAGTGCAATCATTTTGAAATTTTTATCATTTACTTATTATGCTTCATTAAGTACTTATACAAAATTTTATTAAAATAAAACCATTTAAACTGGGTGTTCGGATTTATATGTCACTTAGTATATATTTTAATGAGATTTTAGAAAAGTAACACCTTTATCAAATTCGCTTACATCAAATTTCGACTTCGAATGCCTTTTTGTTAATACAGATTGAGAATGACACTGAAAATCTGATAAAATATAATCTAGTCGATGGAAGATTAAAGCTGAAAGTCGGAGTAAACCCTCATAACTTTGACTACCCAAAAGGTGTGCGGCGTTTAAGAGAATGTGGAGCATATGTTAAAAGGCGTCGCGCAGGATGATTAGGTGACTTGTTAAAGAACGATGTTCCCTCCACCTCAAGGTGGCAACCATTCGAATCCATTCCATACGGATCAACTTACGAAGAATCGAAAGCACTAGAAGATCCACTGCTTGAAGGCTATACTATATTTGTAGCAGGTGATCATGACACAAAAATTAAACACAAAAAGTGAATCTTGCATTGTTATGCTGGCATCTGTAAAGTGAGCCATTACTTGGGTCTTATTAGGTTTTCTTCGTTTACATTCATTAATGAATCTATCGAAGAAGTTAAGATCCCCTACTACGTCTGAATTTGAAGAAGTTCCACTTCCATGTCTACCTGCCCTGGACAATATCGTGTCATATTCGCAAATCCGTACTCATATTAGGCATCAACATTAATTTGTTTAAAGCTTTAGTAGGGTGTATCGCACATTTTACAACTAGTTGTCATAGTGTAGGCATGAGTCCTTACTTCAAAAGTTTCACACATTTTATTTTCGCGCTTGTATATGATGGATTTGAAGAAATAAATTCCATCACTCATAAATGTCAACTTTAGGAAAATTTGCACTTAAGAGTCTTATGAATTGTCCATAGACTAATTACTAAACGCAAAGACGCTGCATACAAAATTTAACGAACCAACTGTGTCGGCTTAACTTTACTTTCAACCGAAAGGACCAATAATGCCACTTGCTTTCTAAAAACTTTATTATTATATTGTTATTATTTAAACGCAGATATCTATAGATATGTATTACACCACATACTTGAGGACACATTATTGATACGAAACAAGCCATTTAGGTCTCTCAATGCTACAACAATGAATAATAAAAAGTTTTGAATGAGTTCAGATAGATGGTTGCTTTCACAAGCACACAGCAGCTGGATCTTAGCGCTGCCTAGAATATGTTTCTGCAGGTTATGTAAATTATAATTTCATTCAAATGATATTGAGCAGCTAATCTAGCGCATACTGGATGCTCGATACCGTTTGAATAACTCTAAACTGTAACTGCCGGCACGGGTATCATGTAAAAAAACTTTAAAACGTCAAAAAACCTATAAGATGTCAACTTGCAGACTAGGTAGTTTTTAGGGCGTAAACAGTCACTCCACGTTTGCTCACTATGATCGTTGTGAACGTCCATCTATGGAGGAATCACTCAACTAAACTACGCATTATTGGTTGCATAGTTTTGTGAGGCTGAGTGATCCGGGTCTGTAGTTTTTATCTCTGAGAAGAAAGTTGGTTGAATAGTAAGATCGCATCTGGATGATTATGTGTATTGGTCTGCATGTGTATAAAATCAGTGATATTTGCTATGTAAGAAAATCATTACTGAATATACCGCATATGTTGTGCATTCTGAAGAGAGGTTATGTTCAAAGTTATAAATTACGAACATCTGAGGAGAATTACGGGAAATCATCACCGTGCCCGATAGTGTAGAGTGATTATAATTATTTCTTATCTCTCTCATTTTTGAAAGTCAGCAAATTTGTATATGTAATTTCCAGAATGGATAAGAAAAAGTGGATGCGCAACTAATTTCTATCAATGTCAATTAAGTGTATGTGAGACCAGAACCCAACGTAATTATCATCAACACATACAACTTACAGCTTAGACCTCCAGTAATGCCATCTCAGAAGCAGATTTTACATCACATCAGAGCCAAAGTTTGATAACAAGCCTCATGACGTTTAGGCAACACGTACACTTAAGTGCTAAGTTAACATCTTGTAGAATAACCTACATAATGTCAAAAAAAATCGGCATAATGTCATTTTTCAAGATACGTGATACCCGTGCCGATACGTGACAGATATCGTGAACTATTATTTGATGCCAAGTCATCGTTGGTTGTCAGAGCGGTCCGTGGGACCTTAGCTCTTGAGTCACAGTGTCAGTTTGTAAGTCTGTCAGGTCTGGTAACCCAGAAACCAGACAATTTTAAGGAAAAAAGGTGAAGGAAAGGAGAGAAGGAAGAACGAGAGCAAAGGGGAAGAAGAGAATCTTTTAGGATATGCAGCGTTTAGGCATTGTTAAAATCGCTTCACAGATTTTGATATGGTCTAAAAATATTTGATTTTTTCTAAAGACTGTGTAAAAATGCTCCAATTTTGGTTGTTCTAAGTTCACGAGTTAATTTTGATTACAGTGCGAGCCGCGGCCTTTTGTGCTTGCGAACTTGCTCGACTGTGTAGTCCACTGAATCACGCAACAGAGGGTTGCTGTGCGATTCCGCTAGGCTATAGCGCCGCTGCGCCTGTTGCTTAATGTAGTCCTTTAGGTAAGGGACATCGAGGTCTCTATGTAGAGTTTCGTTAGAGACATACCATGGGGCATCAGCAATAGTGCGCAACGTCCTGCTTTGCAGAACCTGCAGACTTCGCATGTGTGTTTTAGCAATAAAACACCAAGCCGCACATGCGTATGTCATTGGTGGTCTTATGACCACCTTATAGAGTCGAATCTTGTTAATCAAACTTAATTTTGACCGTTTACATAATAATGGGTAAAGCTGCCGAAACGTAATTTGGAATTTAGTTTTTAGCGCTTCCATATGGTTCCGCCAAGTCATCCCTTTGTCCAGAATGACACCGAGATACTTAGCGGAGGATTCCCATGGTATACGAAGTCCATTCATTGAAACTTCAGACATAACGCCGCGACGTCTTTTTGTACAGTAGATTGCCTGCGTTTTCGAGTGGTTTATTTTAATTAGCCACCGATCCGCCCAATCTAATACTTCTTCCACCGCACTTTGCAGCCTGTCATGGACTAGGTCACCAGACCACGACTGAGCCACCAATGCAGTATCGTCAGCATAGAGATAGACTTCACAGTTGCTGGGACTAGGGACGTCATGGATGTACAGTGAGTAAAGGATAGGTCCAAGGAATGAACCCTGAGGGACGCCGGCTGTAATCAGCCGTGTTGTCGACAGCACATTGTCAATTTTGATCCGAAATTTCCTACCTTCAAGGAAGGATTTCAGTAGTTTTAGAAGCCAAAAAGGGAAGCCCTTTTGGATTAGTTTATACAAGAGGCCCGCGTGCCACACCTTGTCAAATGCTTTTGAGACATCCAAAAGCAAGATGCCAGTACTTTCGTTAAGGGTGAATCCTCTGGTTACACGTTCCACCAGCCTAACCGCCTGTAGCTCCGTACTATGTTCAGACCGAAAACCGAATTGCACGTCAGGAATCACATGGTGATCTGACGAGAAATTCTCAAGGTGACGTAGAATCACCTTTTCAGCGAGCTTAGACGCAGCTGACAGCAGGCTAATGAGACGATAATCCTGGGGAAATATCGAACCCACCTTCTTTGGAATCATTATAACTTCAGCGGTCTTCCACGCGGATGGGAAGTACTGGATCCTGAGCATGGCATTGACTATTGCCACGAGATAAGTTAAGGACTTCCGCGAAAGCAGCTTCAGCGCCTTATTAGTGATTTGATCCTCCCCAGGTGCTTTACGCACTTTAAGGTCTTTAATATGACCTTGAATCTCTGCTGGTGTGCAATGCGGGATCTCAGGAGATACCGCTGATGTGCTAAGCAAATCTTCGGTTGAAGAAGCTTCTGAAGAAGAATCTTCTGATGAAGAAAAATCACCAACGAATGCGCGACTGTCACTGACGCCGTTGGCCCTAAAATATCTCCTGACAGATCTTACGATGTGTTGCTCCTCGTCGAGGTCATTATCAAGATCATAGTTGGGAGAGAACTGTCTTTCCATGGCATCGGCGAAAACCTCAACCTTCTCCTCTGTCCTGAAGACAATGCCTCCAGGACCGTGAATGTGTGGGATTTGTTCACGCTTTCCGTTTTTGAGCGACTTCGCCACCTTCCAGAGAGGAATGCTTGAGTCAAGCATCCCCGCCAGAAAGTCGTTCCATTGCTCATTGCGGAATTCATGAAGAGCATTTCTTACTTCATGAACAAGATTCGTCGCTCTGCGAATGTCATCAGGATGACAAGACCTTTTCGCTTGCTTAATTGCAGCTCTTTTATCAGAAATTTTCTGACGAATGTCTGCTGGCAGAAAAGGTCTGCCGTGTCGCTGCGCGGGAAGTACAGCTGCACGCTGCAGAGTTTGCTGAACAAAACTTGTCCACTCTGCTTGAGCCGCATCTATACCGTTCTCATCATCTATGATCGGTATATTGGGGAACTCTTTGAGGAGCGACTTGTATAGCTCCCAATCAATGCGTTTCCTTGGAGGGATTTCATCCCCCAAGATCTGCTCATTAGCCACTTCCAAAACGACGGGAAGATGATCGCTTGAGATGTCATACATGATTCGAGAAGTGATGCTGTAGCTACAGTTTTTGGATAATGCCAAATCAAGAACATCAGGTGCCTGAAGGTGATTAAATGGGTGGTGCGTCGGCTCCTCAGTACTATGTATGAGGTAGCCATTTCGTATCACATGGTTGTACAGTCGGATCCCACTGGTGGAATTCAACCTGGAATGCCATGCTCGATGTTTGCAGTTGAAGTCCCCTGCCACAATAAGTGGACCCGAGTAGTCTAAAAGGACTTCCAGATCCGCCTCTTGCAGCCTGTTACCACACCTGACATACACCGATGTGATTTTTAACGGCACACCTTTGATATTTTATATATTATTTGATATCAAAGCAGTACACGTATTTTTAAGTCTAGTATACTGACTGTTTCAGTTTTGTTTGGACTCCACTTACCGAATCATTCAGGTATTAAAGATTTAGAGGAAGAGATATTAAATTATTCAGCGTTGTACCGTGGGTGTGCTCTGCCAGTTAGCTTGTCATTTAGCAATGTTGGGCTGTGTAATGGGTTAGAAAGTTAGTTCGAACACCCAAACTAATACATAAAAGGATGAAGCCAGGTAGATTGACTTCAAGTCATTAGCATATCAATGTGATACTTCTCTCTACTGAGTTGCAGTTACATTTAAAGACGCTTACAAAATGCGATTTCTAAAAAGAAAAAACTGTAAGTACAGAGTGAAGGTTCTCATGTAGTTTGGAAATCCTAGCTTATACCGAGATGGGCTCCTTGACCACAATAGATTTGAATGTGATCAAATTGAAGGACTACATGTCTACATACTATCCCATATATGAGAATTTCCAATTCCATTAAACTTTTCGGTTATACGCTAAATGATAAATCTTGTTTCAATTTTAATCTTCAATACGGATGCTGCACACATCGATCTTTCCTTAATAAAACCATCGCTTTGAAGCGGTCTACCGTCATATAGAGCAGGAAATGAAACATAAAGTGGAAAAGCATCGTTTAAATAGTGAAGTCAATGATAAAGCTCATGACATTTGAGCCTGGACGGCAAGGGTGGCCTTACTGTGAGGCTTCGTTCTAGTCTTTAGACTAGAAGCAATCACTAAGGCCACGAGCGCCGTCATGTGTCTCCTCAGCTTGAATGTGTGACATTAGTAGGCACCAATAGGAGTTATGCAGATAGTCACGCCGCGAGTTCCAAATCATGTTCGCTTGGCCGCCATACTTAAAAATGGTCACCAAGCTGTAAGATTCTGATTCAACATACCTTGGTAACCAGTGGCTATTCACTGGTGACTAAATAAAGGTCATGATCATTTTTGACTGGTACACTGTACTGACTGCGGAAATAGAGCAGAAAACTTCACGTTCAGAAAAGGTTTATGATTAAAATTTGTTTCGATCTAGAACGACCTGGTCAAGGTCACCGTAGAATCCCCTATATGAAAAGAATTCAGGGATCTTTCTACAAAGCAGAAATAGGGACTTAAAAGCGACGAAGTCTTTTTCGTGGCTTTTACGTGGTGACCACCAAACTGACCTTTACCATGACCTTGGCAGACACATTAAAGGTTAGATAATTTTATTGTATTTCCTTTGATCCTAAAAGCGGATATAGGGGAAAATTTCACTTTTACGTCGCTTTCACACTTGACTATGAACGTAAAATTCATGAACGCCCTTTTTCTACCTATGACTCGGTATAACCGTGAAGTCATGGATTATGCTGGTGTTTATTAGAAATCTAGGACCAAAAGATAACAGACTGGCAGATCGTTCGATACCCACTTTTGTCGTTTTATTTTTGGATATTTGATGCCCCTATCAAGCCAGTGTCTTGGTGACGTGTTTACATGGTAAGGGCATATACTAGCATGTGAGGGTGAATGCTCTACTGATATATTTAATAGGATTGCGTTATCCTCTTTCACTATTAAATTCATCTCTTGCTGAACCCATCAGTATATTCTTAAAGCTTAATTTCCTGGATTATATGTGCCTACGTGCGGACCGTTATCTGGAGAACCATTAATTCCCGGTACTTTTCACGCTCGGTGAGCCTCTAACGCCGCTACCGCCACACCGGCAACGTGCCGCTCGCCCCAAAGCAGCCACGTACTTATTTGCGGTTTTATCACTTTTTCATTTTTTCGCAAATTCAAACACCGTGAAACACATACGGTGATGGGAGTAACCGAACCATACTCGATCTCTTGGTGGGCTACATGGGTTGAATCAAGTTGCCGTAATGGATTGGAACAGATTGCAATGTTGCATAGCTTTAGTCCATTATTTTGACTAATTCAACTACAATTGCCTACCAAAGAGATAACGTTGTATCAACATGGTAATAATACGTACCGGTGAAAGGATCTACCATGTGCTGCTCTTTGCAAATTATGCAAGAAGTATCATGTCCTATAAAATAACACTAAAAAGCTGCAAATTAACAACATATAAGGTTTAATTTTTTGAGGCCTTTTAAGCCCCGTAAAACAGCATATATCTACTTCATGGTTATTTGGATATAGGCAAAACAGTGGTATTTCAAACTTCAACGTTTAATAGCTACCAAGCAAAATTTGTTATATCTCTATTTCCAGCTACTTAGCTTTATCTAAGAATGTCCTTTGAAAGCCTTTGGCATGTCAATTTTACAGAGACCGATCAGCCGTAATGTACGAAAAACTTATTCATTTAACTACTTCATTACTCGTTAAAGCATTAATTTGGAACAAGACGTATCACTGATTAAATTCTGAATCGCGGTTTGCGTCCGCATCGACTGTTTTTCACTGACTGACTCTCGACTGACTGGTTGTCCTCCCTTAAGTCCTGGAATTATACCTGCGCGTGGACTCTTCCAGAAAATTCTTACGTAATCAATGTTAGTTCTCAGTCCCCAACGTTGTAGGCTTAGTAGTTTTGATAGTCATCGATAGATCGCTGGTGCTCTCGACCAATGGCACTCCAACGTTACAGTACTAATGCTATTTGTTATACCCTCTACAACAATGAAATTATTTTGTTACATTATCTCACTGCTTTTGGTCCACTCACCACCAACATTCGCTGCCTTTTGTCACTGAGATTACCTCCACACAAGGAAATATTGTTATTATTCCCATCCCGGGAGCAGAATTCAGTATCTGTCGGTTTGTCTGACGCTTCTCGTTGTAGCGGCAACCAAATTAAATTTAAAATCGATTTATCTGGTTTTCAGGTTAGCGGAATGCTGCACAATACCGGGCAATCTCTCGTATTCAGAGTGGATAAGGACACCAAGCAGCACGTCAATATATCCGGCGGCCCATTAGCCTATAGATACCAGTTCGAGGAGATATACATCCACTACGGTATTGAAAATCAACAGGGTTCTGAGCATCACATACATGGATATTCCTTTCCGGCAGAGGTAAGCGAACCCTTATTTTATTTAATCCAATCATAATGATAACCACTTTCATGAAAAATACAACAAGAGAGGTATCTATGAAGACAGCTGAGCTTAGCTCCATGTCTTTTGACTCAACCGTCACAAGAAAAAATATCACATTCACGTCGCATGTCCATTCTTTCAACATCCTGTCTAGACGAGAATTCTTAATACTTTTCGTCTGATTCTTTCATGTTGTGTTTGGAGATGATTGAAGAATAATGGAACAGTCCGTTATTCTCCGCCTATAGGGTAACAGTCCGTCAAATACAGCGAATGAGCTTTAATTTCCAATCAACAAATTTCAGCAACCAATAGCTATGAAATGTTTAAAACAAAATACTATCAAAGTATGAGATGACAAATTGCCATTGAAACATCACCAGCTTATTAAATATTAAGATATTACATATAATTCAGTCAAAATTTAAAGAAATGTTTGATTTTTGAATAAAATTGATGTTTCAATTACTATTGTTGATTTTTTATTCTTGTTTAAACTATTTTCTTCAACTGATATGCTATTTTACTGATACCATATCACCTACTGTGTGTTCTTTTCCTATAAACCTCTTGCAGATTGCCATTAAGCACCTACTTGATGACAAAAAGTTGATAGATATTGCTCGTTTCCAAACATTCATTCATTTACTTGCCGTTCATCAGAACCATTATGGCTCCTTAGACTGATATTCCCACAAAGCTATTCAGGTTTTTTGATACCCATACATCCAAAGAGTTGAATATTTTTCGTTGTCCAGGAACTGAACAAACATCCACACTATATTCACAGCGATTAAGAAATACCCAAATATATGTCTTAAAGCTACCAGCAAACAAAAAACCTGCAAAAAAAACCCAACAAATTTGCCATATATTTCTTTTTTCACGTCTAATTATATAACCAATACATTCAAGGTAATATACTTAGACATTATTTGAATCCCCGAGTGACACATGTGGGGGATCTGTTAACTCCTGGTCCCAATCGCAAAACATATACACTGAAGAAGGTTTAACTGCATGCTATTCAATGACAACACGGTGACTTGTGTGGTTGTCGGCGGCCATTTTTTTGAGGGTGCGACATGGTTGCCAGATTGTGCATTAATATCCCGTTTCACCACCTGGTCCCAGTGGAGTAAGCTCCGCCAACTGTTGAAATATACTCTACTATGTTTTATAAGACTATTCGTGGAATTTTTCTCAAAATCGTTGCACAACTCTTGCAAAAATGCAAAAGAAAATTTAAAATTATTTACATGACGCCGCAAAATAGCTCCGTCGGTACCTCGGGTTATACATCTTGACAGTAGGGATGTTCGAGTATCAATACATTTCACGAGTATCATCATCTTTCGATCCGGAATGTGTCACAAAGAGTGACTAACTTCGAATTACTTTTCTTCTTTGTTTCCTTCCGCTGGATATCGATAGTTTTATTCCAATATTTTAGAGTATCGATACTTCCTAAAACGATAAGAATCGATACATAACCATACTTTTCGTAGATATAAACATCCATAATCTTGACAGCTTGTCGTTCTTGTCAACTGGGCTGCAGGGTGCGGTGTTGCCTTTACTATCTTACATTTTACTAAACTCTCATGACAAATAGAAGCTTAAAAAATGAAATATTGACGACTATGAACGAATATGCATATAATTTAGAATATAAATTCATATTGCAAATTTCAGATTGTCAATGATTTTTTGGTATTTTTACCGAAAAGAGAATATTTACCGATAACATCATTCTCCACGATTTTTCGAAACATTTGTATACTTTCCGAAAAAGAGCTGAAACCAAAAATAAAGCTAGAGGTTAATTTTATGTAGTCTTCATGGTTTTATGCCCCATATCAATCATACATATGCATACACACTCAGGCAGTCGGGCACATGAGAGGGGTAGATTTCGGTTGCCTATGATTACGAACGCACATCCTCATCCCTTACTCCGCTTGCCCTGACTTAATATAAGGCAACCATCTTTTCACGACTTTATTCAACATTTCAATATAAATCACTGATATTCAGAGACCTTTAGACAGCTTCTGTCAAATTGCATTTTGATGAGCTATTTTCCCAATGGTCCAAGAGACCGTCAAATATTAATGTTGGTGAACTTGGGCCTTAGTTTATTTTTTACAATCGTAACTTATTAACAGATAATTGAAACCGTTGTTTTTTTTTGAAAAATCAGTTTGCTGCAGAAGGAGGTTTCAAGAAACTTAACTTAAAAAGTGATCACCCTTTCACTATTAAAGTCGAATTTTGATATACAATTTCAGAGCCGTACTAATATTTGTTAACAATTTAAGGTTGAGGAAAAAATGCACAATAAAATGCACAAAAATACATTTTTTGAAAAAAAAATATTCTCCATACACACGATAAAATAAACAGATGAAAAAAGAATACTAGTCAAAACGGACAGTTGAAAAAAAAAGGGACATGCGTCCTCAAAAAACATACAAATCATCATACGCGTATAAGCTACGGTTAAAGAGACGCAGTTCTTAAATTAGGAAAGGAAAACATGGTATGGTAAGTTTTACACTATAAACTGAGTTTCTGTTAGGCATAGCAACCGTATCTAAGGTCGGACCTCGTAGACCGTCATCTTGCCGCGGCCTAGTCAAACTGATAGGGCGTTGGCTTGCATCCCAGGCAGTTCGAGGTTGCAGCCAGTATATCTCTACTTATTAGTCAATCCTGCGGTGGGGGCACCCTTAGAACCATCCAAGGCTTCCAGAGCGTGTAACGTGCCAATATCAAGTAACTTTTTTTTACTATTTTGATCATTGACCAGTAATTTGAATTTCTCTTCATTAATGGTAGAGTACCCATTCCTAGACAAAACCCTTTTCAATGATTTTTTTCGGCAAATTTCATAGTTTGTTGATTGTATAATTTCACAAGTATTATATTTTTCTTTTTCAGCGATTCAGTATTGTGTTGAAATCTTTTGGACGCTATCGTTATTGTATTTTATTAACGACTCTATCAGAAATTTCGTCATGAAATATTTTTGGTCCCTCGTAGAGTTGATTTCACCCATTGGCAATCAACGCCACTGTGGTTTCTGTACGTACTAGCTTGTATAAGAATATTTGGTTTCTTATCAAGATACTTTCTTTACCGGTTTTTCTACGTTCCTTTTGGTTTCCTATCGAACCTACCTTCTTCAAGGCTTACGTTTAGTTGTTTTCTTTTAAGTGCTACCCCGCCTATTATCCAACGATATTCTATGAGGAAATTTTAGTCGTTAATAAAATACTATAACATTAGTGTCCAGAAGAACACAATACTCAATCGCTGAGAAAGGAAGATATAATACGGGTGAAATTATACAATCAATAAACTATGAAATTTGACAAAAGAAAATCATTGAAAAGGGTTTAGCCTAGGAATGGGCACTTTACCATTGATAAAGAGAAATTCAAATTACTTGATAATCAAATAGTTACGTGATTTTGGTACGTTACAAGCGGATTCGCAAGTTAAGTTAAATTAAGTTATTTAAACTGATACATTATTTTGATTGGTAAAAGTTTAGCTCTGATGGTGGATATATTATATGACTATTGTCTGTTATTACATTTAAAGTAAGCTTTCCATTAGAAGGGTTAAAAGAATCCTCTATTAGCAAACTGCCTTCAGTGACCCTTGGCCTGTCACTTTTCTCTCAGATACGCTCACCTCACTTCAGTTTGCTCATTTTGTCTTTATTAGAAAAAGTCAGTATAAACTTAGAGCAACTGATTTGACCTTAAGGCTTAGAAGGATAAAATATTTTTAATTTTCGCATGGAACTTGACGAAGATGTAGGAAGCCTGTGAGGCTGACTTATTGCAACAGTGATTGCATTGTCGTCTAATGGATGGGAATGGGTTTATTTGACGGACGATTCGTTTGATTCGTTTGTTACACATGTTCATATTCTTTTTTTTGTATGCTTTATGATTCCGAGAGGTACTTTTAGACCATTGGTGTATGCTCTGAATCCCTCTAATTCTTCGTTGCAGTGCGCAAACACACCTCCAACATTCAATTTGAATCCGGCAAAGTGTCGCCATAGAATTTCCACATAACCGAGTTTACGTGCGCACTCCAGGCGAGTGTACGACGGTACGTGTTGTGATTTTGCTAATGCTTCGCTCCACGTTTCACCACTTCCCTGCGAAGAAGGGCATTACCCGACGACGAGCAGAGGCAATCTTGTATTTACTGCCAAGTCTCGTATTTTCAAGAATAAACTATGTTTGTGCTGATTTTCGTGATGTTTGTTGTTAAAAGCAACTGGACCAGAACTTCTGGGCAGAAAGTAAATACCTACTTAACATTATATGGTTATTACTGCTCTTATATCACTGACACTATGTTAATTCAATTAAGGTAATCAGATTATTATCAATTAATTTGGTAGTTTAAATTTTTTAGGACGTGCTGGCCATTCCTAAGAACTTTTGGATTCAAAATTAAAGTAGATAAGTCTCGGAATTGAAGTTTTGAAGTTCCAGTTGGCACTTCTCAGTACTGACAATAAATTCTGCTTTTATATAAAAATTTTTGCATCTCGTAATGTTGTATTTGATATGAAAGTTTGAGACTCCGCACTCAAGAAATCAACTGGAATGGAAAGAAATTGAAACTATATCACAACTGTTCTGGTATCCTAACGATGATGTATATGTATTTTCGCTACGACGTTGACTATTCTAAACTAACACTTACCGATTTCTTTCACCTTAAGTTAGTTTTTGCAGTCCATAAGACTACATTTGAGTGGAAATGCACGACTTTTCAATAATATAATAATAATAATATAATAATATAATAATATAATAATATAATAGTATAATAATATAATAATAATATAATATTAATATAATAATATAATAATAATATAATAACAATATAATAATAATATAACTGTGAAACTGGCAACTCCAGTCTAATCGGCTTGAAGTTTGCACTTGCATCCTGACTACTACGATTCAGTGGATCAAAACAAATAGGATATTTGATCTTTCCACCTAGTGCGAAATTGTTAGGTCTGACTTCATATTTGAGTCATCATTAAAGGTGGAATTAAATGTTCATAGACAATAGAGGAGACAATGGAAAATTTGCTTTAACATGATGCTAAGTTGAGCGTAAATTATTATTAATACCCCGAAAAGCTTCTCGTATAGTAGGAGTGACACACAAGCAGCGGTGGTTTCAAAATGTACATGTACACATCACTCCCAGATAGTCGCCCTTTCTACGAAGCTATTAAAAAGTGAATTACAGGTAATGTATTCGGGAGACAGCTGGAGTTGTCAGTTGCAAAACAGAAACTGAGTGAACTCCACGGCTGCGGACAATATTCTATTAGTAGAATAACGTCCTACGCAAGTCGGCTTATTTAAAGGGTTTCTGTGGGCAAAATTATTTGAGGACCTAGCTCTACCGGAAGTTGGGACGGATAACAAACTTCTTATCATTTTATTTCTATGTTCAGCCAAATACAGTGTCGATCACAGGCGGTGGGAGCTTAACTTGAACAAGATAGATGGGAGAAAGATCTGAAAGCTGTAAAATCTGTTGAAAAAGAGTCGCGTATGATGGATTTGTGAAAAAAATTCGATAGTGACGGAAGATCCCAATAAAAGTTAAAAAAAGAGGCGGAGTTCGCTGAGAAATCACATAAGTCATTCTCTGAGGATATCGTATCATCATGACTGATTCAAAAGATCCCGGTGTTATAACATAACATAAAAGAGAGGTAAATAAAACAGCCTAAATAAAATTAATCAATTGTCTTTCTACATCTTCTGCAGACTGCCACCCAATTTGGTTGGGCCATGAGCTTTTTATACAGGTTCTTACTCTAGGTTTTTTGCTGGATCTTAAACGCTCACACGCACTGATTTGGAATTTCTAGGCCAAACTACTGCGTCTTATATTATTGTACCACAGGACAATCAACATGGTTCCCTAGATGTCGAAGTAGTATTTCTCGCGTTTCAGATCCAAAACAATGCACTTGCAACTTGGAGACTGCATAACAATAACCCGGTGTGTTACGACAGAAGTTTTGGGTCTGTTTTCATGCTTCTGGACGGCTTTTGGGGCTTTCGGAAGATGGATGAGGGTGACGTATCTAGTACATCAAAAAACCGCAGATAGTCTCATGCTCGGTTGTCGTTTTGGCGTGCTGCCATTAAAATTCGGATTATGACGCAATTTCAGCATTTTAAGGGACATCCAGACTATTGTCACACACAAACGAACTGTCACGTGCAAGACAGACAATGGAAGCATATTTTTATTCCACTGAAAAGGATCACCATGGTAGTTGAAACGTTTACAGTGATAAAGATTATGTCAACGCCTAAGGTTTTATTGACCAGACAAGCATCTGGGATCCATGTAAACCATAGGATGAGTTCAGATGTTACCTTAAAGATAAAGAAGCATTATGCTCCAAAATATGAATACACGAACTTTGAGTTTATAGCCACACATACAGCACCAAGTCCATTCAATGTATTAGAATATTGAATAAAAACTTTTTTATTTTGTTTTCGTTTAAACTTCCTAGTACCTTCCTGGCGACTGGGAGCAACTTCGCTAACAAGGTCGCAAAACAATATAATAAGAAACCAAATATCTTTCGCGATGAGAACTTTGCTAGAGCTGACCTCAAAACTAAACGTCAAAGAAACTCTTACGGAGTAATATTCATGGCAAGAAAGTTTCCGAAGGAGTCAAATTTTAAATATGACTCTATCGCTGCTAAAATCTGATGCTCATATCTAACAATGCAGATTCATGTCGCTTGAGTTCGGGCAACTTCATGAAGATTGCTTTCAAGTAAGTTTCCCAAACAGTAACTAAGAAGCCGTAGACAGATACAATTTCAATCCAGTTAAATTTTATGGCCCTAAGGATCAAAATAGAATAAACATATTAGTCCACAGTACATTTACAAAAGTGTTTAAAATTTCCCTTGATGCAAGAAGATCAATATTTTTATTTCAAGTAAAAAAACTTTCACTGCAAAGAATTTCAGCCTCTGGAATCAAGTATCTATTCAAATAAAAAAAACGACACAGGAGATATTTATATTGAGAGCATCTATGATCTGATTAGTAACAGTTTCTGAGCCATCCATTAGCTTAAATTCGAACCAGCCGCCATCCACAAATCAAAATTTTCAAACAATGTGTCTTCTGTTTAAGTTTCTCTTGATATATCAATGCTTGCCTCAAAGTCTGACGACGGTTCAAGTTCAATAATTGCTTCAGGTGGTATAAAGTTTTGGTCTAGACTTTGTAACCCATTACCTAAGATTTCTATAGTGGCATGACAGCATTGTCTTATTTCCTTAATAAACAATTTTACCGTATTGTAACGCCCTCGCAACTGGGATCTTGAGTAATGAGGAGACGCTGTCGCAATATCAACACTTAGGGTGGATTTCACCAAGGTTGTCAAGTTAACAGTCCGTTATTTTCCACCCATAGGGTAACAGTCCGTCAAATACAGCTAATGAGCTTCAACATCCAATCAACAAATTTCAGCAACTAATACCTATGAAATGTTGAAAACAAAATATTGTCAAAGTATGAGATGGCAACTTGTCATTGAAACATCACCAGCTTATTGAATATAAGATAATAAGAAATTACATATAATTCAGTAAAAATTTAAAAAAATTGATTGTTGATTTTTTATTCATGTTTATATTATTTTCTTAAATTGATATGCGATTTTACTTATTTAACATCACCACCCTTGTTTTTTCCTATAAACCTCTTGCAGATGGCCATTAAACACCTACTTGATGTCAGACTCTACCAAAAAGTTCATAGATATTGCTCGTTTCCAGACATACATTCATTTACATGCCGTTCATTAGAACCATCATGGCACCTTGGATTGACATTCACACAAAACCATTCAGGTTTTTTATATCCATACATCCATTAAGCTGAATATTTTTCGTTGTTCAGGAACTGAACAAACATCCACAGTATATTTACAGCGATTAAGAAATACCCAAATATTTGTATGTCGTAAAACTATCAGTAAACCTCAAACCTGCAAAAAAAACTAGAAATTTGCAGTATTTTTCTTTTTTGACGAGTAAACATTATAGGTTATACAATTAGACATTATTTGGATAACAGTTGATTATTACATTTCAAGAATCCCGAACGAGTGACACATGTGGGATCCGTCAACCCAGTCACAAAACATATACACTAAAGAAGGTTTAATTCCATGCTATTCAATGACAACACGGCGACTTGTGTGGTTGTCAGCGGCCATTTTTTGAGGGTGCCGCATGGTTGCCAGATTGTGCATTAATATCCCGTTTCACCCCCCTGGTCCCGGTGGAGTACGCTCCGCCAACTGTTGAAATATACTCTACTATGCTTTATATGACTATTCGTGGAATTTTTCCCAAAATCGTTGCACAACACTTGAAAAAATGCAAATGAAAATTTAAAATTATTTCTATGACACTCCAAAATACGGTACCTCGGGTTATACATCTTGACAGTAGTGATGTTCGATACGATCCTATATTTAGAAGTATCGATACTTTTGCTTCCCATACCCGATATTTTGGATCGATATTTTTATATACGACCCTTGGGTGTATCCATACATTTCACGAGTATCGTCATCTTTCGATCCGGACTGTGTCAGAAAGAGTGACTAACTTCAGATTACTTTTCTTCTTTGTTTCCTTCCGCTGGATACGAGGGATGCCTTTTAAGTTTTGCATATAGAAACATACTAAGCCGCGCGGATCGAACGTCAGTACTGGATCTTAACCTCACTGTTTGGTAAACTTAAAAAAAGTTCCACAACAATACGTGCAATGTTCTGACTACAGTGAATTTTTAAGTGTCACCAAACCATTAGAAAAATGGAACTCAACCGAGAACATTTTCTCGCCATAATTTATTACAACTTTCAGAGACAATTATCGCAACAAGAATGCCTTGCTGAGATACTGTCTGTTTTCGGCAACGAAGCGCCACATCAGTCGACAATTTCCCGTTGGTATGGAGAATTCAAACGTGGATGGGTGAGTCTTAGCGACGATCCTAGGGTGGGTGCACCAAAAACGGCAGTCACCCAGGAAAACGTCGATGCTGTGCGCAAACTCATAACTGAAGATAGACATGTGACATATTGCGAGATTGAGGCGTCATTGAAGAACTCAAAGACCTCAATTCAACATATTTTACATGAAGAGTTAGGAGTAAGAAAATTAGTTTCTCGTTGGATACCCCACCTGTTGACTGAAGAGCAGAAAGCAGCCAGGTTAATTTTTTGTCAAAAAACGCTTGACCGTTTCAATTCCGGAAACTCAAAAAATGTGTACAGCATTGTTAGTGGTGATGAATCGTGGATTTACCGTTATGAACCAGAAAATAAACGACAGTCGGGTATTTGGGTGTTCCAAGGTGAATAAAAGCCAACAAAAGTCATCCGTTCTCGAAATGTTTCGAAAAAGATAGTCCTCTTAATGAGCAAGGAACTGTTACTGCGGATTGGTATACCATTTTTCTGCCAAAAGTCATTACCGAGCTTCGTAAAATCAACCAGGAAAGGAGAATCATTCTCCACCAAGGCAATGCAAGCTACCACACAGCCCAAAAAACAAGGCAGAACTTAACGGAGGAAAATGTGGAATTATTGGACCATCTTCCATATAGTCCCGATCTCAGTCCTAACAATTTCTTTACTTTCCCGAAAATTAAAAACAGACTGCGTGGTCAAAGGTTCCAGTCATCAGAAGAAGGAATTGACGCATTCAAAAATGCCGTTTTGGATCTGCCAGCAAACGAGCGGAATAAGTGCTTCGAAAATTGGTTCGAGCGCATGCAGATGTGTATTAATCTTCGTGGAGAATACTTCGAAAAACGATAAAGTATATATGCAGAACTTAAAAGATATCCCTCGTATCGATAATTTTATTCCAATATTTTAGTGTATCCATACTTGCTAAAACGATAAGAATCGATACATAACGATACTTTTCGTGGATCTAAACATCCCTAATCTTGACAGCTTGTCGTTCTTGTCAACTGTGACAGGGTGCGGTGTTGCCTTTACTATCTTACATTTTGCTAAAATGTTATGACAAATAAAAGCCTCAAATTAAATATTGACGAATATGAACGGATATGCATAGAATTTACAATATAAATTCATATTGCACATTTCAGATTGTCTATGCATGGACTTGAACAGGATTTTTCGGTATCTTTACCGAAAACAGAATATTTACCAATTTCAAAAAAAATTAAATATTTATACACTTGCCGAAAAAGAGCTGAAATCAAAAATAAAGCTAAAAGTTATTTTATGGAGTATTCATAGTTTTATGCCCCATATCAATCATACATATGCATACACACTCAGGGAGTCGGGCACATGAGAGGCGTACACCGCTTGCCCTGAATTGATTTTTGTGCATACAAAAGGTACAGACTGGTAGATTACCGTTATTACCTTATTTATCACCGGACAAGCAATAAAGAAACCGAAACCTGTCTGTTTTCAAAATAAGCATTTAATTAAAATGAGAGGTGGGTTCAGGGGTAAAACAGAAAAATAGCAAGGAAATATAACAATGTTTGGAGATTCTGTTTTCATAAATAGGTATTTTTGATTCTGAATTATAATATCTAGACGATGAATAATAGGTGGATGCGGATACTTTTAAAAATATCGATGTTTTACGATCCAGAAGTGCAGAATGTGCTGTTTGCTTACATTTTGTCTGGATTTATAGATCATAAATTGGCAAAAATTGTTTTTGATGTATCAAAAGATGATGAACCAGAACCTTTTTTTGTAAAATAACAAAAATCGGTACATTTCTACAGGTACGTATTATGTACAACACACTGTACGTGATATACAGACAAAACTAGATTGCCATGCATGAAGAGTCGTCAAAAATAGTGAAAACATCCTACCAAATATATAGCTAGAAAATCGACCTATTATATAACTGACCGTTTTTTCTGAAATTTGAAATTCTATGAAAGATATCCTAATTCTAAGGCACAAAGACATAATATATCATCTTATTCATAAGGCAACCGTTTTTTCACGACTTTATTCAACATTTCAATAGAAATCACTGATATTCAGAGAGCTTTGACAACTTCTGTCAAATTGCATTTCGATAAGGTCTTGTCCTATTCGTCCAAGGGACCGTTAAATATTAATGTTGGTGAAATTGGCCCTTAGGCCCGTATCGTCAGTCGTCCCTACAATTATTGTAGGGCGCGTTTATGGCCTCCTTGATTGTCATACTCCTTTCTATCCTTCAAAAATTTCTAGATTACACTTGTCCTTTGTCAGCGTCAGCGCTCTCCTATTGTGAAGATATGCTGTCTTTTTAAATTGTAGGAAATTTCTGGCTGATAAAACAAGATATAACTCAAAAGCAAGCACATATAGCGTATGTGTTTATATCCTTTTGAAACTTGTTCTGCACTCAATACTGTCCTTATTGAGATTTCTGTAGAAGACACCTCTATGAGCTTTGCGAGGAAGTTCGATTTCTCTTGACATCCCATTCCAAATTCCCTGCTTATCCCTTCCACATTGCACCACTTGGAGCACCTCTCACTATTAAGTACCAGGTGTACATAATCACCGCCGTTCAAAGTGAAGAGATTTATTATCTTCAGATTACGTTGAAGAAACCCGTTTTTTAATTAGAGAAATTATCTTTGAAACAATGCAATTATTTGACTCTAAGTGTCCTTGAGATTCAGTCAAGGTCGCAATGTTCAATTTCCAGTCAAGCTGCCCTATTCATGTGTATGCTCTAAAGAAATCCAAATAGAAGTTGAGTCAACTGAAGGTTTTTAAAATTTGCCCGGGGACTAAGTAAACGGGAGAGTAAATGCTTTTATTCTCATGCAAAAGCTCTGTTGACACCTTTGCCGTTTTTAAATAATTCACATACTCTATTTTTACTTATCTGCGTGTTTATGTACCTAGGCTCATGAGCGTGAGGGAATTTTAGTATCAAGCAAAAAGCTTTTCTGCATGTTGTCGGTCGTAATGGGTGTTTGAAAAAGTGGTAGGCGGATTCCGCTTGCAGTAAGTGTAATGCAAATCCAGCACGTAATATTTGACTCTTTTCAGGTTTATATACAGTCTACCAGGTCCACGTCGCAGGTAACCATAGTTTTCATCATCAGAGTTGAGGCATACCAAAAATCTAAATTTCTACCAAGCCTTTACAGTCGTGTTCTCTATACGAGCCCCTTCCCACTTCAGTTGGCCCACTTCAAGATTTGTACCAAAGTATGCCTTTATAAACTAAACATGACGAAACTATTTACTTCTAAAACAATTTATTTTCTCAAAAACATTTTAGATACACTCTAGTCGTAAAAAATACCTATTTGAAATCACTTAGACCTATAACTAATAGAACATCTGAACAAATAAACAATGTGCGAATAATTCCGCGAAGTTAACAAAGCAACAATTGAAAGATTACCATTGGGTAACATCACCTTTATTTTTTATTACGGCTGAAATTCTTTGGGGCATAGTGTTAACCAAGTTTTGGCAAAAATTTGGTGTAAAACATTCACATATTTCTTGAAGCTTTTGTCTCAGTTCGGTGATTGTACGAGCAGGATGTTGTCGTAGAACCTTTTTCATCTCGTGCCACAAAGCTTCAATAGGTGACAGATCTGGACTGCTAGAAACCCATTTCAAAAGTGGTACATTATTTTCTTCCATCCATTTTATAGCCTTTTTTTAGGTATGGCAGCCTGCACCATCTTGCTGAAACACAAAACTTGGCCGGATGTCAAACATTCCATACCATCACTGGTAAAAGCGATTCTTCTAAAATTGCCAAATATTTGTTTGTATCCACATTTCCATCAATAAAATGAAGTTTTCCTACTCCTTTTGATGACATACTGCCCCAGACCATAATGGATGCTGGAAATTTCACTTTTCTCTTCAGACAGTCAACATGGAGAGCTTCATTTTTTTTGCGAATAACTCTACTGCGACTGTCACCAACAAAAACTTCGAATCGGGCCTCATCACTCCATTGTATTGCAGACCATTGTTGAGGTGTCCATTGTCTATGTTCTTTAGCCCATCTAAACCGATTTTTCTTTTGCAGTGGATTTAATAGTGGCTTTTCTTTGGCCTATAAACAAGTTGTGCAACATATCGTGGCTTAATATTAACTTAACCAGTTACGTTATATCTTCTAACAATATTTCTCACACTGTACCGCGATAAGTCTAACAAAGTTGCAATTTCTGAGTTTGATTTCACAGAATTAAAAAAATTAATTATCAGTTACCGAATTTTCTCACTAATAACCTTTCCTCTGCCCATTTTGAAAACCTTAACTACCCAAAACTATTTTAAACGTATTCTGAAAGCTGTGATTAATAAAAACAATTGTCATGTGCTTTTATTTTTCACAGCCACCCATGCGTTTAGACTTATTTTGCATTGAAATGAAAATAGGTTGATATGGGGTAATTGCAACATGTGTTATTTTTATGCTGCAAATTTGATTAGGGAGTGATAAAGTTGGTTTTTCTACTATATATTATCAAAATATTCATTGCTAATATTTTAAACCTATAACACGCATTATTTGTGTTTGATAAGAAAAAAACTAAGATTTCAATGGTTGGGCCAACTGAAGTGGGAAGGGGCTCGTAGAGTCGTCTTCTGCTAGACTCAAATGTTTCACAATAATGCAGGTTCAGATGACAGTGTGCAGTATCAAGACTTTCACTGACTTTTTGACAAATACGAACCGATTCTTTGTGGATCACTTCAGGGCTATTTCATTTCCTGAACCAACATTTTCGAAAACCGCTATTTATCCCTGTTTTGGCCAAACTACAGAAACTAATTAATCCTGCCACTATCTAATCTCCTTTACGCCCTATGCATTCAGTCACTTAGCAAATGCTAAAACAGATTCAACACTTATATGTGCGTACCTTGGTCTGCAGAATAGTACATTACATACCTAGGTTGAGAAGTAAGCCATTATTTTTGGATCAATGAGGCGCATAGCGCCGACGAATATAATGTTAGGGATCAATATTGACCTCTTCAAACGATATACGTATATAAGATTGTTTTCACTACTGATATTACAATATTACTACATTTAAATATTTTCATTGTATAGTGGCAAATTTGCTCTAACGTATTCGTAAATTAACTATCATTTCATTTTCATTTTATAAATACTGCAAAATATTTAATGGCCTGGTATTAAATGACGAGACCTAAGTGATTGCAATAGAAAGCAGATCGGTGAACTAGCCCATTTAAGTTATATGGAGTAGCTCTAATAGCCGTTTCACAATACTCCCACGATTATTGAAACAATCAAGAAGGGTAGCTGTATGACGATCTGTATAGTGGATACCAAATAAAATCCGATGCACGTCATAGGTGATGTCATTCATAAAAATCATGGTTACCAACAGTTGACTACATTCAATGTGACATTTCTACTTGAAGTTTAAATTTCCCCGTCTCGATTCGGTTGGTAGTGCCGTGCAGAGAAATGTGAGGTTGCCACTTCTCATTTGTTGACATCAGTTGCCATTGTCCTTTTGTCGTACTATTAGTTCTTTATTGTTTAGTTTGTGAGTTTTGCGCTATTTGAGCTTTGAATCGTTGCCTTGCCAATTAAAAATTGTTCTTTTCAGAACAACAGTTACTGTGAAGTGGTGTAAAGTATCCAAAATGCCAAAACAACTTAACAGTCGGTGTAAAGAGCTCATATCATTGAATATCTACCAAAATCAGGTGTTTTTATTCAGAAAGGAATGTAATTTTACAACAAGTTTATTTATTTTTAATATAATGGTATTATAGTAAATGGTAGGTATATATAAACAATTTATTTTATTAAATTTATTTGCTTAAAAGAAAATGTGCAAATTCTGGCAACAGCGCACAGCTCCAGATCGATGACGTGCATCGGGTTTTATTTGGTATCCACCATACATAATGATGATTATTTCTCACTTGATTTCAAGTATTTCTGTATATAAAGTTTAATTGTCAAGGTGACATCAAGAAGTTAGCAGACAATTTTAAATAATGCCAATTATTTACCTGGGTGCTTTTCTGTTATCATTGTTTGCCTAGGAAGAGCAAAGCTAGAGAGTAAAAGACAACTTACAAATTTTGCTTTTGGTTCAAATTACTGACGACTCTTCGACCACTACGGTGGCCTTTTTCAGCTATAATTGATACTGTACGATATATTTTATTGTATGTGTGACATCTCATCAGATAACCATGGATTCCTGTCAGTATGGAAACTACAGGATGCGGTTCTACGAATCTTCCCTAGCCTCACATTTATTTGATCTTTACATATGACAGACTTCAACACGTATAATTTCCCGTTCTTTCCATTGCCGATTTCAAAAAGCAGGCTTCAAGAAGTTATCCTTGAAATAACCTTGCTTAAGGTCAAATTCAAGCTCACCATTGGACTTCTTAGCCAGGACTAGCGCATACCTGCCCTTGACCTTTTTTTAAAAAATACGGAGCCGTTCGGTTACTTTTTTCACCCGGTATATTCTTGCCTCTTTATTCAATCTGACGTGTAGATCGTCACCCTTATGTGTCACGCAACACTGAACGCTGTAAAAAATCAAGTATACGATCCGTCAATTCACATTTCTCACCATAATCGCCTCGTTCCAGATCCTCGGGGCACTTTATGGCCTGCGATATCAATAGGGATTACTTTTATTATGAAAAGTAGTGTGAGCGATATACTTTATCGCATTATACATACATTGCAGTTGAGGCACGTCTATAGTGAATGTGTACAGTGTTTGTGAATGTTGCGGCGGTCCTATGAATTTTTAGATACCTACCTACTTTGAAAAACGTTTGCCGACTTAGTAAGTGAATAACCTTGCATCCACAAGTCATTGTATTGCATTGGGTGTTTTCTGATAGTTTCAATAAGGACGAGATTGGATTTTCATCAAAAAATATGATGAAATATTTTATGATGTTTTTTTATGGAATGAGGGCATACCCGTATTTAGGGCAAGGTGAAACTGACACGACAAGATCTCATCTTCTTCTATTCTGTTCTTACAGAGCGATCTACTGCTTAGCTTAAATGTTTTCTAAGCTGAGGATGACCAGTTACAATGTCAGTAGTCGGTAACGCTGTTGTTTGGATGTAAATCAGTAGTGGTTGGATAACCGAAGAATTTTACAATTCTCAGCCATCTAGAAATCTAGATCATAAATTTCATCTCACACGTTTTCAGAAGATGTCATGTCTGCCACAATCCCGATGGGCAAAGTTTAATAAAAATTCCAATCTTATCGAGTTTCTTAGTCACTTGGACAATTATGAGGGGTTACCTTAGGAGCGTGATTGTGTTTTACTTCCCACGCCTACTGGCGAGGAAGGATTGTAATAGTGAAAATGAGATATTATGTTTCTTGGGTGCTATATTATGACATGTACATCACATGTTTGTCGGTCTGTCGGTCGATCTGTTACGGTATCTCTGTTCGCTAATCTTTGGCCTGTCTATAACTTGGAAACTACCGCTCGGATTTTGATGAAATTTCCACAGGGGATAACTACTGTGCCAAGGACAAAAAATCTTTGTAGTTTTTTAAAAATTATTCCAGTGGTCGCTGCGTGGAGGGCAAAAACAGAAAAAGTAAAAAATCATCCACACTTTGTTTTTTGACGTCTTAGAAACTCCGGATAATGATAAAAATCTGTCGGGGTTAACAATCGGGGGTTGGGTCTGGTAGGAGTGGGGGAGGGTGTATCTAATTTTTTGGCTGCAGCATTTAGTTATGCACCACCAACCCTGGTACCCATTGGGTACCGTGGGGCTATAAGGAGATACAGGGGAAAGGGGAACGCCACGGACTCTGGCGAGGGAACACCTGTGCATGCAACATGCACATATTCTGGCTCCGCCTACGAGATCCGCCGGGTGGTACCTCCGCGTTCGACAGTCACAGACCGTCTACCAACTACGGACAATCACAACATCCATAGCCAAGATAAAAATTTCTCTTGGAACGGGATTCGATCCCGCACAGTGCACGCCGACTGATCAGGAGACCGAAGAGTCTACTACTGCGGCCACCGCTGCTGCCTAAATGCCCTAATATGTCACACATCTCAGATTTCTCAGTACATTTACCCTTAAAACTAATACTTACATACGGGACATGCGATAGGTCGGGGCGACGGCAACATTCATGCTCCTGTGTGTTCAGCACCGTTGCTAGATGGTCGATACTTAGAACAGGGAACAAACTGGCTTTAGGGTTAATAAATAGGCGGATACTCTAGAGTATGCACTAAATATATGTGCCTGATTGACTGACTTGATCCATTCGATTTTTTTTTTGTTATATATTATGTTTGTGGCTAGCTCAAATGGATCAACTTGTGACGAAAGTAATCCTTTATGAGATGGTAACATCGTTGCGGGGACGTGCAGTCAATCTACTTGACGCCATTTTTGACAAGGTATCTATGATTTAGTTGCTTTACATGCACTGTTCTACATTGTCTAAAACCAATTTTGGAGTATTATTCGACATGTTATGCCTCAATGAAGACATACACATAACCAAATTGGTGAAACAAGAAGGAAAGAAAGCAAGAGGATGGCTGTGATGATGTCTATTCAAAAAGCATAAGACGGAGATGATGAACGAGGTCATTGGGGAAGCCACCAATGAAAGTGAAAACTTTTAAACGATGCCATCTCTTTCGAAGTTTTTATTCAGATATAAAAACCTCAAGTCGTGCCGCTGCCTTTATCACGATTTTGAATATGTTGAAAGCATAATACCGGAATGGGTGTAACCCCAGTAAGCACAAAACAAATTGTAAAATCAGTAAACTCATTTCCCTGCGGCCTAGGAAGTAATTAAAAACATTACCGCAGACGACTATTGCAAAGCTTAACTTGAACTAGCCTCCTCGGTACCAAAAGCTGTGAGCTTGCATGTGTGGGTGTCGGACAACGCTGGAGCTTTTAACAATGCTACGGCGTACGTCTTTGTAGAAACGATACTTACATGAAAAAAAAAATAGTATCTGCGACACTTGTTCAGAGCTCTACACAACCTGCAACCTCTCCACCTCCAAAGTAAATAAAGTCGAAGCGCGGCTAGTGTTCCAAGGCTACTCAGTCATTTTCTTCCCATTCAATATTCAAGGGTTAATTTAGAAAAATCCGGTACTGTTCTTGTTTCGACCACTAAACGGAGAAATCACCATTATTGACAGCAATTGAGTATATTTTCTCTCCATAGGTACCTAAATAATGAATGTCATTCAAGATTGTATCCCATCTCCTTCATATCACTATGATAACTAAATCAGCAGGTGCTAAAAATGTCTTTAATCAAATTGCAAACGCTTTGGCGTTTATTTTACGCCTTCCTCAGGGCTAAGAAAAATGTGAAGGAGATAATATAAATGTTCGAAATTGTAAATATAGCAATGAAGTAAAAAAAGGCAGTTAAATGGAATCACTAAGAAAATTGACAAGAATATAAGAACTCATGTAACATCTGAAACTGATCTTGAGGTTTTCATGTCGATAATTCCCCATGTGTGTCTGGCCAGATTAATCTAAGAACTATAGAACGCAGAAATAAAAACGATCGCAATAAAAGTGCGTACATGTTATAATATAATTAGAATCCAACAAGTTAAAAATGTTTTCTTTAGAACAGTATGTTACAAGGAAACATTGAATTCCAGTTTTAAAAGAAACAACAAACAAATATTTACCTTTTTTTACTTCATTACCATATTTACAATTTTAATAGTATCCTTTTCATATTTTTGTAGCCCTCAGGGAAGCATAAAATAGATGCCGAAACATTTTTAATTCGTTTAGATATTTTTTAACACCTGTTGGTTCACTCCAGGAGTGTGTAGAAATTGAAAGTGTATAACAGACACTGGGATAAGAAGTTAATACTTCGTTTGTATGATAACTAAACTTTATATTTCAAAATATTTAAATATCTAATGTTAGAAATAGCTTGTCGTTTTTGAGTAGATTGATTATCGGAAACCGATAAGAAAACGGCCTTTGATGCTAACAGAATGAAAATATAACCAACAAACATTATCACGTTACTAAATTGACATGCAATGTCGTTGTGTATATGCTAGGGTAAATGACACTAAGGGCTGAAAATATTCACATCTGGTAAAATCGAATGCAGTGACATGGATGAATATATGGCATTTGGGAATTAATTGTTCCATCAAAAAGGCTTAAGCAAATCGACAAATTCTGAAAACAAACCATCGAAATAGTGTTGAATATCATGCTTCATTTGGCACATATGGCGAAATTTATGTAATTATTGAGGTCTAGGCATAATATCCTTGAAAATTAACAAAATGTATATTCCCCGAGTGTGCTTCACTGCCGACTGCTGCAAATATCAACAATTTTTTCTATATGTAACTGTCATCACAATATAAGAACACGCTTGCATTGATAAGGGTTACTATAACATATTTCCATGAAAAGAGAATCTAAACATTCGCATGATCGCATAAGAACACGTTCTTATTGGTTCTTGAATATCGTGTCACCCTCAGCGATTCAAATTACATATTTCTGTGTAAATGTGATAATTTTGCGATTTGATCCTGTTCAATGGGTAGCAAATCAAGAAACTAGCGCAGCTTCCGCAACCAGGAACGCGTCAGTTGCTCATATAGTGTCTTATCTTCGTGAATTTCAATGGTACACTACTACAACTATGTGAAAAACACCCTGCCGTCAGTTCTCTTTTATGTTAATTATTTTTTCTACTCTTCTCTTTTTTCTACTTTCTATTTTTCGTCATTACTGTACAAAGATATTATAAACAATGAAAGCAATGGCCGCGACCCGCTACCAAAAACGGTTTATGCTTCCAAACATAACCGCTACCCTGAGGACCTGTAAGCTCTGAATCTATACGATTCTCTTGTTTCAAGACCAATGGAACTGAAGACTTGTTATATTTATTATAGAACTATCGAATTTATTCATCTAATGGAGTTTATATAATGTTGAAGGTATCTTTTTTATAGTTTAATTGTCACCTCCAAGGCAACACATTTTCTCCCGGTACCTAAGAAGCTGTCAAAATCAAAATGCTATCTGACGCTGTCAAATATGTATCACATATCATAAAGTCTTGTAACATAATGAATTTGAGCACGAAATAAGTCATTTTTCTTAGTTGACACTGAACATTCAAACACCGTATATATCGTATTCATAGGAGTGACGCAAATTCTAAATATATCTCGTTTAAGATTACTGATATCGATAGATTTCTAAGCACTATACGGTTCAGGTTACAAAAGTGCTCTCTCAAACTAGATATGCAATGAACTACGAGGGATGTCTTTTAAGTTTTGCATATGGAAATACCACAACACGGTGGTAGTTTTAAATCACTTTATTGTTTTTCGAAGTATTCTCCACATCTATCTGCATGCGCTCGAACCAATTTTCGAGCACATATTCCACTCGTTTGCTGGCAGATCCAAAACGGCATTTTTGAATGCGTCAACTGCTTCTTCTGGTGACTGGAACCTTTGACCACGTAGTCTGTTTTTAATTTTCGGGAAAGTAAAGAAGTCGTTAGGAGTTAGATCGGGACTATATGGAGGATGGTCCAATAATTCTACGTTTTCTTCCGTCAAACACTGCCATGTTTTTTGGGCTGTGTGCGAGCTTGCATTGTCTTGGTGGAGGATGGTTCTTATTTCGGAGTTGATTTTTCGAAAATCGGCGAT
Organism: Acanthoscelides obtectus; assembly: GCA_963669975.1. Lineage (NCBI taxonomy): Eukaryota > Metazoa > Arthropoda > Insecta > Coleoptera > Chrysomelidae > Acanthoscelides > Acanthoscelides obtectus. The sequence goes on from CAVLJG010000005.1 coordinate 31,625,760, forward strand.
GACTTTTGGCAAAAAATGGTGGTATACCAATCCGCAGTAACAGTTATTTGCTCATTAAGAGGAATTGCTGCAATATGATTCGCTTTTGACGCAAATGTCGCGACCATCTTTTCCGAAACACTTCGAGAACAGATGACTTTTGTTGGCTTTTCTTCACCTTGGAACACCCAAACAGCCGACTGTCGTTTATTTTCTGGTTCATAACAGTAAATCCACGATTCATCACCACTAACAATGCTGAACACATTTTTTGAGTTCCCGGAATTGAAACGGTCAAGCGTTTTTTGACACGAATTAACCCTGGCTGCTTTCTGCTGTTCAGTCAACAGGTGGGGTATCCAACGAGAAAATAATTTTCTTACTCCTAATTCTTCATGTATAATTTTTTGAATTGCGGTCTTTGAGATCTTCAAGGATGCCTCAGTCTCGCGATATGTCACATGTCTATCTTCAATGATGAGTTTGCGCACAGCATCGAAGTTTTCCTGGGTGACTGTCGTTTTTGGTGCACCCACCCTAGGATCGTCGCTAACACTCACCCATCCACGTTTGAATTCACCATACCAACGGGAAATTGTCAACTGATGTGGCGCTTCGTTGCCGAAAACAGACAGTAACTCAGCAAGGCATTCTTGTTGCGATAATTGTCTCTGAAAGTTGTAATAAATTATGGCGCGAAAATGTTCTCGGTTGAGCTCCATTTTTCTAATGACTTGGTGACACTTAAAAATTCACTGTAGTGACAACACTGCACGTATTGTTGTGAAACTTTGAATTTAAGTATACTAAAGAGTGAGGTTAAGATTCAGTACTGACGTTCGATCCTCGCGGCCTACTATGTTTCTGTATGCAAAACTTAAAAGACATTCCTCGTATTATTTACCTCTGAGAGCGAACAGGTTAGGTGATATATTAATTAGAAATAACCCTTATCAAATTGAAGATTTATTATTCTATATATTACACACTCTGATAACAGTATTAATGTGTTATAATGTGGAGATCTTATTTAAATTCCTATGTACAGATGTATCACGTAATGGAAAATACACCCTATTAGGAATGTAGTTGTTACATGTCAAGAAAGATGAATGAAATGTATATTTTTAGAAGTTCGCATATTTTTGCATAGAAATACCGTTGTTAGGCGTACTATACGGCTCTTTGTTATAATACATACGCGAAATTCAAGCAATGTCCATCCAAACAAACGAACATTTCTGCAACACAACAAACCATTTTCTATACCCTGTTGGTACTATTTTAATTTTGAATACTCTATGCTAAATGAGCTAATGTTAGTTACCAATTAAGTACCTTCGAAAGATTTACTACGAAAAGTAGTCATTGAGGCACAAGCAATATCCTTTGAAATAAAAGCAGTGTGGGTCTTGAAACTTACTTTTTAGCTTTTTCCAACAAGTATTGATATTCTCAAAGGCATTGAAGCATAGTAATCTCATATATATTCTAGGTTCAGTGTACGGAAACTGCTACGGGGTTTATAGTACCCAATCTCGCATCTTTGAATTCTGTATAATTTGTTGTTTGTTCCCTGGTACTATACGACGCTCCATTGGTCCTAGCCCAGGCGTCCTTGTCAATTGGCGTATCTCATTTACTAGGAAGATGAAAAGTTGATTGTGTTCCTTCACCCTGTTGCCCACAGTTGATGTCTTCATCTTACTCCCGTAACAAGTGATCCTCCTGGCCATAGTTCCCTGTTATGGGGTGGATCATTTAAAATTTGGCATTTGAATCGCCAATAAAAAAGAAGCTCATGAACATTTCTTCAAACTGCTGGTTTCATTGGAACCTAACTTTCCGTCATGTTGCTTTATCCGCGGAGCGTGTAAGTTGTGCCAGTAACAAAGTAACCCAACTTCCCAAGCATGCAAGTTGCCTGCCACTTTACTAAGGCCATCAAAAACACAAAACGTGATCAGAAGCTTATATCATTACTTACAAATGTTTCATGTTAGTAGCAGCTTGTATAAAATAGAACCAGCGCCAGGCCGCGCTGTTGCCGGCTTGACACTGACAGAGGGGATTTTGATACTTGCCGCGATAGTTGACTGCAAAGTCGACGATGAGCTCGTGGATAAGATCATGCGCTATAATCTTTCTCTTCGTGTGGTTCAGACGTCCTTTTAACAGACTGGACAAATATTTACGTTTATTGACAGGGTGTCCTAAAATTTGGGACTTACCTTTAAACGGCGTGTAGATCTTGGAAAATACCATTTTTTCCTAATAACCTATACAACAAAGTCTTATGATTGCCGAAATTTTAGGCTCCGTAAAATGAATCAGACCTAAGCAAAACCTAATCCGGTGCTGCAACTCGATCAGATCAAACGTGACTACGTACGATGCTCAGCAGTACTCAATCTACGCGCTGGCCGCGTTGGTAAACAAAACCTTTACTCATCGGTTCTCGAAAAACAAAACAAAAATTGAAGACTCATACAGCAAATTTGGGAGTTGTTCATATGATTTTAATTTACGGTGAGTGTCTTCGAAATGCTACCGATGCTTTGCGAATACATGCAGATCCTTCGTGACTTTTTTTGTTCGGGGCGGAATGTAATATTTAGTGTATAAAAACATTGTTATCGAAGTACGTGTGCGAGTTTAGCAATCTGCTGCATTCATTCGGGCAAGGCAGTCTATTCTTAAAAATTACACATCCTTGGGTATGTCGAGCACATATGTACATGTGTCTGAGATTACCGCAAACAACAATAAACAATACTAACAAGCTATAAAGCTGCACTTGAAATTTCTTTTCGATGACGGTGAGCACTCATACATTTATTTATTTTTACTTTTTCGCTGTTTGTTTTTTGCTCTGCTGTTGCAAGCGTAGTCGTTTCTAGAAAGGAAAATCGCAACTTTCAGGACATCCTGTATAGATATATTACAATTAGACACAATATCATCCAAATAACTGCCACTATCGGCCCTACAGTATCTCACTTGATTACCTTAACTCTCGAGTACTTTTCCGACCGTTTGAGCTTGAATTTCATGAATGACAGCTCGATTTAGGGCTTATACAGGTATATCTATAAATAGTATCTGATTTAATTTTAACTGCTTCCCACGGAATAAAATGGCAGCTCCGCACTGGTATTACGTATCTTGAAGAGTGACATTTCGTCGATTTTTTGACAATTCGTAGCTTTTTTTGACATTTTGTAGGTTTTTCTACAAAATGCTTACTTAGCACAAGATGTTGTGAACTCGTTTTGTAGCTGTACGTGTTGCGTAAACGTCAGCGAACAGCGATCATATCAAGCAAACATGGGACGAACAATTTGCACACTAAAAACTACCTAGTCTGCAAGATGACATTTCACCGTTTTTTTTGTCGTTCTCCAGATTTTTTACATAATTGCCATGCCGAGGCGGCCTAATGACAAAAGTTTTGCCTGGATATTCGGATTTCGAAAACGGTGCTCAGAAGTTCGATAGTTACGTTGTCAGTGTGACAAGTCGCGCCGTCATGTTATCCATGCCATTATCCTCAACTTGGAAAAAGCATAACACGGGACGCTTGCCATTAACTGAAACGTTAGCTTCTTGCTCATTTTCAAATAAAACTGGTCCAGTGATGAAAAAAATCGTACCAAACAGTCGCTCGTTGTGGATGCGTTTATTCCTTCTCACCGATGCGATGAGTAGATTCTCAGATCTCCAGATGCGGCAGTTTTTCTCATTCACTTAGTCTTCGAGGTGAACATGAGCTTCATCTGAAAATCATAATTCTTTGGTGAAAATGTTCATGTCAATATAACCGCTTCTTCAAGTTCCAAACTCTAGACGACCTGAAGTTCATTAAGCACAGTTATTCTGCAATTCTTGGAGTTTGCTATATTTTGGGCATGTTCAATGTTCATCTTATTCCATTGTACCTACATCAGTAATTGGTTTTGCATTTGTAGCGAATAAAGTAAAATATCTTCGTATATACGCGCATATAAGCTATCAGTCAGAATAAAGCTAATAAATGAAAATATGTTCATATATACGCCCATATAGGTCATCAGTCAGAGTAAAGTGCATCTAGTTTTAGGATAGAAACGTAAAGTTAGCGAATCCTTTAGCAGTTGCTTGGAAGGAAATGAAAGCGTTCACCACAAAAATATTGCAGCCATGCAGTAACATATACTGGCAGAACCGTAGCGTTTTATATAAGTAAGCATCCTCGTAGCCGGAAGGCAATTTTAAATTCTGTCTTTACGGTATATTGGTAAGCATGTAACCAATAAACTGGATTCCTTATTTCCTACAAATATTTTCATATTTCATTCACGTTCCCGGATAAAATTTCCTCTTTACGTCATTCGGAACGTTAATCTGCCAAGACGGGGGGCGGAATTCCGACAGACTTCCTCGAATAAATTCTTCGAATTCGATACAGGTTAATTTGACGATGAGATGTTCGGTTTGCGTTGTGGATTGCATCAAGACCAGGTCAATAAATATTCAGACAAAGGAAATTGCCTACAGAAGTAGTATATAACAGTCAAAGATATCAGCCAGTAGGTCGAGAAATCTGACAAAAAGTACAATTTCTACAGCATACAAACGATATCCAACACAACGGATTTTTGGGGTCACTATTCAAATCCGGAGTTTGTTTGTCTCTATGTAGGCATTTGAAGTCACTTGAAGGTTATTTCAAGGTTACTTTTTGACGAAGCCGAGCAGTTGAGCCTAACCACATCTCATTTAAAGCTTTTGTTGTCGCTGACCATAGTTAGAGATCAGTTAGTCACTATGAAAACATTTGAAAGTCCTTCCAATGTCACTTCAAAGACGTATCCAAAATAGGACGTAATCGAATCCAGGCGCTTATTATACACGGTGCTTCAGTTTCTTGTTGCATAACTTTAAGATTCGATAGAACTTTTAAAATTAATGCATAAAGTCTATATAAACATGGGTCGAAAAATGCGTGGCTTCCGAAATACAGGGTATTTAAATTTACTTTCTAAAATAGTTTTTTTTAATATTTCGAGCAATATTTGACGTATAACAGTGAAAATTGGTATACAAGGGTTTTTTGGTACGACAAAATGAACCATGGGCATAGTTTTACTGTAGCCACTAGAGGGCGCTCTCTACCGTACCTGTAGTGTATTAAAATGACCGAAAATTTTTTCTGACCGCAATTTTTTGCTTTTTGAATAAAAAAACTGATTCTTCGCACTTTTCATCATAAAAAAGCTATCTTGTGAATTTTCGTTATAAATAGCCGTTTTTGAGATATTTTGATTTTTAAGGTTCGATGCATTTTTAATTATTTATGATAAAATAACGTTAAAAAGTCAGTATCTCGATAATTTTTGCAAATATTTTTTAAATTGAAAGCAGAATACGGTTAAACGTCAATTAGTTGACAGTTAGTTTTGTTGTCTGTTGAAACCTGAAACGTTTTTTTGCAATTGTGAACGCACGAAATTTAGTTTCTTTTACCTGTTTTTTTTGTAAGTTTTATAATAATGCCATTTTTATTCTCCAATCAAGAGTTAGCGGATATTCATTTTGTGTATGGCTTTGTAAATGGAAACGCAGCAGAAGCAGCCAGAGAATACGCACGAAGATTTACAAACAGACGACATCCAACTCGCCCAGTATTTGTAAGAGTGCATCGCCAAATAATTGAAATGGGTTTTGGAAATCTCCAAAGGGATCAAAACATAAATGTTCGTCAGCACAGATTTACCCGTATGATTCTGCGTGAGTTTGATAGAGATCCGACCACAAGTGTTAAGAGAGTTTCTGGTGCCTTGGGAATTTCAGCAAGCCATGTTCACCGTGTTCTTAGAAATGACCATAGACGTCCTTACCATTTGCAACCTGTGCAAGGACTACAGCCAGGGGACGGAGAACGAAGAATCACATTTTGTCAGTGGATTCTTGATAGAACTGATAATAATAGGGAGTTTTTAAGTAACGTTTTATGGACCGATGAGTCATGCTTCACTAGACGTGGAGTGGTAAATTTTCTAATCAACATATTTGATCGCATGCAGTTCGGGAAAGAAATTTTCAGCATGAATTTAGTGTGAACGTGTGGATTGGTATCTACCGTAATCGACTATTTGGACCCTACCTTTTGCCTGCAAGGTTAAATGCTGCGACCTTCTTGGAATTTTTAAAGGATGAACGTGCAAATGTGTGAGATGATGTTATGTTAGATTTAAGAAGATTGGCCTAGTTCTAGCTTGATGGTTGTCCAGCTCATTATTCGAGAATAGTTAGAAACTGGCTGGACGAAAATTATCCAGAAAGATGGATCGGCCGTGGAAGGCCAGTCGCCTGGCCTCCACGATCCCCTGACCTAAATCCATTAGATTTCTTTGTGTGGGGATTTCTAAATGAAAAAGTGTACCAGACTCCCGTAACCACAAGAGATATGCTAATAGACAGAATCAGGAATGCATGTGATGAAATAAGGCCTTAATTGAATAATACTATACCACGTTCGATCATTCGTAGATGTGAATTGTGTATTGAACAATTGGATTTACATTTAGAGCAACTACTTTAGATTTTGTATATTTGTCCTAACTATCCAATAGCATTTTAGTTGTAAATAATTAATTTATTTGGTTAAAAATAATATTGGACAATTAAACAAACTAATATTCTGTTTTTTGTGTTTATTTAGAGTTAGGAATTATTGCTGTGTTTAAAAACACAATCTAAACCATCATCTTAATTACTTGTAATGCCCAAATCGAAAATGTAAAAAAAAATATTTTCCCATAAATAATTAAAAATGCATCGAACCTTAAAAATCTAAATATCTCAAAAATGGCTAACTATAACGAAAACTCACAGGAGAGCTTTTTTATGTTGAAAAGTGCGAAGAATAATTTTTTTTATTCAAAAACCAAAAAATTGCACTAAGAAAAAATTTTTGGTCATTTTAATACACTACAGGTATAGTAGAGAGCGCCCTCTAGCGGCTACAGTAAAACTGTTATGCAAGAATAAACTGAAATACCCTGTATAGGTCCTTGAGACCGTTGCATCCGATCTGATGTCAGTTTGTCTCCATGAAGGCATTCAAATGTAGTTTTAAGGCAGCTCAAACGATGGATTCAAAATAGTCTGAGTAATCAATTCCGACCATAATATGACTGTAAATGAGATTATATTCTGCCCTATCTTCATTCGGCTGACCTGCCAATTACCACCTAAAAATTATGAAATTGAGAAAAATGGCGCCGAAGGAGAACAAGGAGAAGAAGCAGTTGTTATTCCTGGGACATCGAAGCAGAACGTTTGAGTGAGACCTACGTACTGCGTCAGAGAGTGAGTGTGCTCATAAGAGATCTTGACCTGTCGTAGGAGAAGGCAGGGCTTCTCAGATCAAGACTGAAGCAATGATATTTACTCCAACTAGGAGTCAATGTTACAGAGAAAATAGAAAGCAGTCTGGAAGTAGTTGAGGTTAGTGAAAGAACTTCTCAAAGATATCATGAACTTGGATGCAATATGTCTCTAAAAATTCATTTCCTTTACTCTCATCCTTTTTCTGAAGATTGTGGAGCTGTAAGTGATAGGGAACATGAATGATTTCCCCAAGGTATATTTGAAATGCAACTCATATTAATATATGGGTCACTGCAATGCTCACCGGCTATTGGTGGATTCGACCTAAAAAAGGCAGTTCGCGGAAACGTCAATACTATTTTATGGTATTATACCTTCATTGAAAATTATTTTTTCCGTTGGATATTTTTTCAAATTTTGTTTTAATGAAAATTGCACAGGATCTTCAATTCTTATTTAAATCGATGCATGCAGTGAACTGCTGTGTATTGTAAAAACAAGAGCTAATAAAAGATGTCGTGGACATATTTATTTTTCTCGATTCAACATTGGAGTGGTAGCTAGAACCAGGAAATAGATAGACATTTTTTTGTAGAAGCACATATAGGTTGCCGTCTTGCTTGATAACAGGACATTGGATACACAAACCCTATGTCTTTCATGACGAGTTGCTTAACAGGCAAGTCCTATGATTCGCATGGGGTTTACTAGTGAAGGTAGAGAAGCAAAGTTGTGTTACCATGACCAATAACTTTTGAATAGGTAATGAACTCAATTTGCTTCCGTCAGTTTTAGGAATGTTTGCTGGATTTCATATAAATGGGTCACTGTGGAACGGTAAACAGGCAATACTGACACTTAAATATGAAAAACTTAGGGCTAGAGTGACATATGTTACCTGTGAATACCTTCATCGGCAAGAATTGTTTTTCTGAAGGTTCACTTATAAACGAGTGGACAATACATCTGACAGTGTCTAGCTATCTACTGGCTACTGAATTACAACATCTATTCAACTGTGCACTATCAGAGACATTTCTATTTTTTTCTGCGTCGCCAACATATTCTGGATCATCTGGCCATAATACTATCTGTAATCCTGTACCAATCTCATCAAAAGAGATCAAATTATAGAAATAAACAAGGCGGAATACAATCCGATCATAGTCGAGCAAGTTCGCAAGCACAAAAGGCCGCGGCTCGCACTGTAATCAAAATTAATTCTTGAACTTAGAACAACCAAAATTGGAACATTTTGACAAAATCTTTAGGAATAATCGAGTACTTTTAGACCATATCAAAATCTGTGAAGTGATTTTAACAATGCATAAACGCTGCCTATCCTAAATGATTCTCTTCTTCCCCTTTGCTCTCGTTCTTCCTTCTCTCATTCCCTTCTCTTTTTTCCTTAAAATTGTCAGGTTTCTGGGTTACCAGACCTGACAGACTTACAAACTGACACTGTGATTCAAGAGCTAAGGTCCCACGGACCGCTCTGACAACCGACGATGACTTGACTTGACTTGACAATCCGATTTAATTTACACTATGCGTCTTTCCAAAATGATGAATCCATGAAACCAAATAGCAAATTTTTGGGCGGGCTTTTTAAAACGAAATTGAGCCCCTTGATCTACAAACACGTTTTAAATACACAACTTTAATCAAACCATAGTTTTATACTGTCCATATTATACAGTCTTCAGTGAATTACTTTGGAACTTTGATGGAACTCTCCGTATAAATGGAATATTCTCCGGAGCTAATAAACCATATTTATGAGAAGCTACTTTCTACCTGATACCTGAAAACACTACATCAAACTGTCTGGAAACTGCGACGTCTTGCTACACATTCCAACCACGTTCGGAAATAAACCTTGTTGTCTCTCTCTCTCCCTAGTCAGGGACGTAACCTTTGATATCTCTGAATTTTAAGGCGAATGTCAGACGATCTATATTTACTGTGGTTCAACCATCACTATTTATTGATTCCGTCAGTTAATGACTGCCGTTCTGACTAAACGGTCAATAAATATCACATTCCATGGTAAATTCTGATCGATTGCAGTAAATACTGTTTGTGACATTCGCCTAAGCATTTGACATCGATACCTTCCATTCTGCTTATGCTGTCTGATTCTTAAGTACACGACCAACGCAATCTTAATCTTATTTTGAATATTGAGTAATACATGGCGCCACAAGGTGTGCAATATTGTTTCAATTTTTCATAATTTTCTTATTTGAACAGTAATTAGGTTTTCAATTGTGCCAATGAGCAATTAGTCGCAAAGGATGAATTCTTGCAGAAGGTGATTTTCTGATTCACATATTCATGCTCTTTCTATAGCGTTTCAATAACTGTCCGCAAAATTTTGAACAATTTAACTCATAAGGAGGTAGATATCCATTCAAATATTCCTGAAGAAACAACTTAGATGCGCTTCAATCCAGTGTATGAGGAGGTTAGTTTAAATTAACTATCCTCCAATTGATGTGGTCCTCAATTCTCTTTAACAGAGTCGCTAACTACTACCTTGAAGGGTGTCCGGTAGTTTAATTTCATCTAAAATACAGAGTTGGATCATTGCATTTTGAGGAACAGTATTAGATACGAGACTCACAACGTAAACATTCGACAGTTTCATCCGGCACCATTGTGTATCGCCTTACATCACTACGAAGGTTCAATACCGCACCTTACTGCTCGAAGTTTGGTACAAGTTGGCTTATCTTTCACACTGAGAGTTCTTAAACTTTGAAATGGAGTAGCAACGACATGCAGGCTGAGGTAAAACAACACATCCTGGGCAGTGAAAGTAAATTTCGTCGACTTGTATTCATTTCTCTATGATGTCTCGCTTCATGTCAAATTTACAATGCCTTCTCTACTAGATCGCAAAAGAAATTGGAAAAGCAGACACGTTATTAATAATTTAAACCATAATGATAATTTTGCCTCACTGTATATAGTTGAAAAGATGAGTTAACCTCATCTTGGTATTGACGTAGCATGACATTGCTTCGCCGTCTTATGCAAACTTTATTCCTATGGTCTCCCAAAAGGAAAGTGCGGAGGCCAACTTCCTTTTCTGACGTCAGACATTCGCCGTGCATGATACCAGCGCGTATATCCCACAGAGTGTGGTTTTAGCTCCAACCTCAATCATACATTGTTTTCAAAGTGTTATTTTATATCTATAACACATATACAATAAGCATGTTTTTTGGATTAACTTAACCTAAAAAAGGACATGCAGAGTGTCACCCAGTGAGTGTTCTCTGTCTAGTACTAAATTAAATGTTTATGTTATCACTTAAAATTGTCGTGGTCCTATTACCAAGTTAGATAGCAAATTGCATTTCAACCTATTCACTTGACCTTTATTAGATATACCCTGTATAATCAGTTTGCTTACACATTAGGGTGTGTTTTAACCCTTTCACTGAATATAATCATGTCCAACGATAGTTTAGGTTTTCTAACTATAATTCAACACATCTCTCAGAGTTTGATGCCTATTTGTTTCCTTCTAGAGAAAATGCGCATATGCCATGAAAACTTTCTACCTATGGATCTATGGATTCCGAGATACTTCGTATAACTTGATTGTCAATTTTGTAAATTAGTTACTGGTTGACAGGTTTTTTGGATCTATGGATTCCGACATACTTCGTATAACTTGATTGTCAATTTTGTAAATTAGTTACTGGTTGACAGGTTTTTTGGATCTATGGATTCCGAGATACTTCGTATAACTTGTCAATTTTGTAAATTAGTTACTGGTTGACAGGTTTTTCTACGTGAGGTGAGTCACATGTGTAGAGATAGTTTCTTCAACCTTTAAGCGCTATTTCTTTAACCAGTCCTTGGAGCCAATTTCTCTTGAGACTTTGCGATACCGCTTATGCATTTTTAGTGGATGCCAAAATAGTCGTATCATCTGCAACGCATGCATCACAGCTCCAGTTTGCAGACCTCCAATTTACACAGGTCCTGAAACACTTCCTTGCGGGACCGCTGAACCAAAAGGATCACTGGTTGTGGAGTCAATGCCGTGCTCTCAAAAAAATAGGCATACTGACATCAGGCCAAGGTAGAGATGGATTGGAGAGAAGGAAACTGGTAACTGTCTCCTTGCTATTGTTATCGCTGTCTTGGAACAGAGTATGGTATCATTTCAAAAACACTAATCGATAAGGAGCACCTGAATATATCCCTTTTTGAGCTTTATTTCAGACCATCGGTACCCTATGTGAGTGCAACTGTCAAATATATTAGAATGCTATTTTTGCAAAGTTGGTACTGTGCATTAGCTGCCAACGGCTTGCACTAGTTACCTGTGTTGCCCAATTTGACATTGCGATTCTACTTCGGAGGAGACGCCTGCTTTGTTGACCCCATTGTAACTTTTACAGCTAAATCATATACCTTTCCTCCAGCGAAATCACTGACACTGACTCAAAATTGATGCGCAAGTAAGCAGCTAAATACGATTCTTATATCCGGTCGTATTTTCTTCACCACATCTTGTTCTTTTCCATATAGTATGCTACGATCCAGAGACCCACAAACCATGCGGATTGCAGTTGTTCAGACAAATATCAGCAAAATGGGCATTGTACTATTGCTTCATAGATGGCGGTCTAGGCGTGACCCTAGTGCGAATTTTGCCACTTTCATATTACAATTTTTTACGTACCTAACGATCTTATAGTGTTCTACTAGTGTTCTACTGTCTTGTATACTCATTAGTTCAGATCCCTTAACTCCGCCTGTGATGTGCAGCTCTGTAGATATATCCTCACTCACGGACGTTGATCCCTGTACGAACCAAGAAAACTTTAAACAAACTGCCCGGAATAAATTTGTTTAATCCAGGATGGTTGCTGCAGTCCGGAACATATATGTCGATCTCCTTACATTCGCAATATTAGATGTGAGCCTAGAAATATTGCAGCATTTGCTTTGATGCTCCGGAAAATTTGCATTTCCACGTCACGTATCTCCATGAGCTAGCGGCTTTGCTAAGTTATATTTTTACATCTAAACGTACGACCTATACTCTTTTTTTGTACTTGCTACCACGCAGGGTTTAGCCTAAATTCGCTTACGTACCGTGGGGCTATTGGGATGTACGAGCCGCTTCCCACTTCAGTTGGCCCAACTATTGAAATCTTAGTTTTTTTCTTATCAAACAAATAATAAAAATGTAGCAGGATGTTATAGGTTTAAAATATTAACAATGAATATTTTGATGATATATACTAGAAAACACCAACTTTATCACTCCCTAATCAAATTTGCGGCATAAAAATAACACATGTTGCAATTACAGCATATCAACCTATTTTCATTTCAATGCAAAATAAGTCTATAACGCATAGGCGGCTGTGAAAAATAAACGCCACGACAATTTTTTTATTAATCACAGAATACGTTTAAAATATTTTTTGGTAGTTAAGGTTTTCAAAATGGGTAGAGGAAAGGTTATTAGTGAGAAAATTCGGTTACTGATAATTAAATGTCTTAATGCTGGGAAATCAAACTCTGAAATTGCAACTTTGTTAGACTTATCGCGGTACAGTGTGAGAAATATTGTTAGAAGATATAACGTAATTGGTTCAGTTAATATTAAGCCACGATATGTGAAAAAAGTAATATCACAAATGCTGACTGAAAAGCATTAAGAAGAATAATCGTGAAAAACAGGCGAGCCACTTATTTACAATTAAGTTCTCTGTGAAGTGATGCTGTTGCAAGAAGAATTTCGAGGTCCACAACTCATAGAGAGGCCCACAAACTGGGATTTAGCACTTGCGAGGTAAGTTTTCTTATAAAAAAAAGTGAAGTAAAAACCCTAAAGAAACCCCAAAAGAAAAGCCACTATTAACTCCACTGCAAAAGAAAAATCGGTAAAGAACATAGACAAGGGACACCTCAACAATGATGTGCAATACAATGGAGTGATGAGGCCCGATTCGAAGTTTGTGTTGGTGACAGCCGCAGTAGAGTTATTCGCCAAAAAAATGAAGCATTCCATGTTGACTGTCTGAAGAGGAAAGTGAAATTTCCAGCATCCATTATGGTCTGGGGCAGTATGTAATCAAAAGGAGTAGGAACACTTCATTTTATTGATGGAAATGTAGATACAAACAAATATTTGGCAATTGTAGAAGAATCGCTTTTACGAGTGATGGAAGAATGTTTGACATCCGGCCAAGATTTTGTGTTTCAGCAAGATGGTGCAGCGTGCCATACCTCAAAAAAGGCTATCAAATGGATGGAAGAAAATAATGTACCACTTTTGAAATGGGTTTCTAGCAGATCTGTCACCTATTGAAACTTTGTGGCACGAGATGAAAAAGGTTCTACGACAACATCCTGCTCGTACAATCACCGAACTGAGGCAAAAGATTCAAGAAATATGGGATTGTTTTACACCAAACTTTTTCCAAAACTTGGTTGACACTATGTCCCAAAGAATTTCAGCCGTAATAAAAAATAAAGGTGATGTTACCCAACGGTAATCTGTCAATTATTGTTGCGTTGTTAACTTCGTCCATTTAGTCGCACATTGTTTATTTGTTCAAATGTTCTATTAGTTATAGGTCTATGTGATTTCAGATATGTACTTTTCACGACTAGATTGTATCTAAACTGTTTTTGAGAAAATAAATTGTTTTAGAAGTAAATAGTTTCGTCATGTTTAGTTTATAAGGGCATATTTTGGTACAAATCTTGAAGTGGGCCAACTGAAGTGGGAAGGGGCTCGTACAACTCACAGCTTAGACCTCCGGTAATGCCATCTCTGAAGCTCATCAGAGCCAAATATTGATAGCTGAAGCATTATGACGTTTAGACAACACGTACGGCTACCGAACGAGTACACATCAAGTGTAGAACAGCTAGTGCTAAGTTGACATATTGTCACACAAAGCCTATATAATGTCAAAAAAACCGACATAATGTCACTTTCCAAGATACAAACATATTACCTTCGCTAGAGACAAAAAATGAATCAATCGGTGACCTCTAACATGATCTAGATAATGTCTGTTTGGTTTTAAACATGTGCATAGTATTTCTCTGTTATTGGATATTGTATCTATTGAGAAATATATATGAATAAAATAAAATAATGACCCCAGAGGTCGTTTACAGCTGAACATCGTACACTCAAATTGCAGCTACCATTGGTTTTCAAACAGGATTCAAACAAAAGCTTCAGGAAACCTAAAAGGGAAATGATCGATCAGCTCAGACATGGCCCAAATCTCAGAGGTCATTTGGAACCGGAATAGCAACTATGATCTTTGATAGCACTTTAACCTACTGATTTTTCCACTTGGCCTCATGTATGAAAATGAATTCCTATGTAGAATCTTGTGCTGATTGTGAATCTGGTGTCAAAAATGGTGGATGCCATTTGCATTTACGAATATCCAGGAACTTAGGAATGTTTCGAATATGGCGTTAAGTAGTGTTTCCTCGAATTGTACACAAGTACACTCTTTCTATAACCAGAATGGTTTAGCTTTTTCTTTATTATAGTAGTAAAATCCACACATACACAGTATTGTTTATACGAATGTGCTGCGTAGGCAGAAAAAAATACCAAGCTACCACAACTACTATCAGGAGATTGATTTTAGAACTGCAGTTGACATTGACATTAATTGGGTATACCCCCTTTGAGCGGTATTGAAAATAGCGGAAGCAGCAACACCCCCAAACATGTAACCAGTATTTGAGGCTGGGTCCTATCTGGGCCTTGTACAGATTGAAAAAGTTACGTGGAGAGAAGATAAGTACACCCAAGCGATTGACGAGATAGGCTGGTGGTCAAATTCTCATCATGACAGGATGGACATTAAGGCGCTTTCTGTAAGTCAGTACTGTATTTTGGAGGCATTAAACAGGACAGACAGCCGCTACAAGTCGGTCGATGCAACAAATTATTATTCCTTGATTTTATAGGCACTGTAAACTTTGATCGAATAGTAATTATTAACGTTTGTGAGTGGAAATTAAATTTTCATAACATAAATACTGCCCCGCAGCAAAACAGATATGTTGAAATATGTACAGAGTGTATATTATATTTATGAATATTTACTTATGATTGCTAGTAATTAGTAATTATTCATGCACCTGATATGCGGTGTTGATACCAATGCGAGCTGTTTTTTTGAATGAGACCAATTTGATTTGAACAGAATGTACGAGGTGTCCGACTATAAATTGTTCTCCCTCTATCCCTCTCTATCTGACCGTCCAGAAAAAAGTAGCTTTATGTAAAGCTATACGGTCTAATATGAAGTTCTTCATGTAATATTCTTTTGTGTATAGGGTATCTCAGGAAAGTGCTATCAGTTAAAGTTGTATTTTGTTGAGTTAAACACCCTATACATTTTTAGGGAAAATGATAGTCCCTTTTTTTTCTGATTCAAAATATATATGGCGGAGTAGATAATGCAAATCAGTGCGAAAATATTTTGTATATGATGCGTAATTAATAATTTTTTTTGCGATGTGTCTTTATTACACAGAACGTGGGCGCGGTGCTGATTTCCGGTAATGCTTCTCAAAGTTTTTGAAAATGCAAAAAAGAGGAAAATCGTAATTTTTTTTTATACTCCAACTACCACGAAGGCCTAAGGCCTAAGCACCCATTGGGTACCGTGGGGCTATAGGGGGATACATGGGAAAGGGGGGACGCCACACGGACTCTGGCGAGGGAACACGTGTGCATGCAACATGCACACATTCTGGCTCCGCCTACGAGAACCGCCGGGTGGTACCTCCGCGTTCGACAGTCAGAGACCATCTACCACCTACGGACAATCACAACATCCATAGCCAAGAGAAAAATTTCTCCTGGGACGGGACTCGAACCCGCACAGCGCACGGCGACTGATCAGGAGACCGAAGAGTCTACTACTGCGGCCACCGCTGCTGCCTAAAACAAACACACAACATCCATGGCGAAGGCGAGATTCGAACTCGCGGCCCGACCGGCCGGCTGATCAGTAGCACGACACTCTGACCCACGCGGCCAACCGAGGTCCCATGTATAACTTTGGACATAATCTCTCTTCAGAAAAGACAACACAAATAACCCGTCTGGCACAGCTAGTAGATATATTTGTATTTCATGGGCATCTTGCTACTCTGCTACTCAACTACACGTCTTCTCAGAGAGTATCACGGCACGCTGCAGCCAGCAAAACATGATGGGGAACTGACTTGCAGCTTGCAGCATGGTCATTGAGCATGTCTTGTCGTTGAGTCATTCCTCCATAGATGGACGCTCACAGTGCTTATAGCGAGCAAACCCTAAATGTACTATTTGCACACTAGGAACTATCTAGGCAGAAAGTTGAAATTTAGTCGGCTTTTTTTTGACGTTTTATAGATTTGTTACGTAATGATCCTGCTGAAGCTCGGAAAAAATATCTGGTTGCGAAGTTTCCGGAGCGCTAGTGCAGCCAGATGTTACAACTTGACATACTGATTTGACTACCTACTCGTATAACCATCTGAACTCATGTATAGAAATTGATTCCTATGCGGAATTAAGTAGTGATTACGAAGCTGCTATCAAAAGAGAATTTATGAAGTTGACTTGCTAATAACCCCTGATGTCACTATTCAGTTTATTTTCGTGGTCATAAATACATTCCTTTTTTGGTCTCCTGATACTTTCGTGGACACTTTTTTAAAAAAATGTAGTTTTTGAGTATAATCTAAAATAGAAACGATGCACGTGTCAATTACTCAATTCCTCACATCAATATCGATATTTGGCTTCCTTGTAGTTATGGGATCCAACATCGCAAGAGCTGCTTTTGATTAACATAGGAGAGCGTTGCTGTAACACCATACTGACAGTCTCTTGTTAGGCATTTATTATACAGGGTACTATAAAAGTTTTGCAATACAGCTTCACTTATTGACGTCGTTCACAGTAATTTCCACCACATTCAAAGCACTGGTCCATCCGCCATAGTTCAAGAAGGTACTCATTGCTAGAAAACCGTTTACCTTTTAGCTTCATTTTCACATGCGGAAACAGTGCAAAGTCGCAGGGAGCAAGATCTGGACTGTAAGGTGCTCAATAAGTTTCAGTCCAGTAGTGGTTAAATACTGGGTGCAGGCCTTTTGGCGGTGAGCTGGAGCGTTGTCATGATGGAGGTACCAAGTGTCCATTCTTGACTTTGGCCGCAGGTTTTTCATAGACTCTATGACTTTAGGCACTGTTCCGTGTACTACTTAGCTGTGACTGTCTTCTGTGTGTCCAAAACGACACGCTTCACAATTCAGCTCAATTTGAAAAATACAGCTATCATTTTTTTCATAACAGATCGCGGTTTTCTGACAGCTACGGATGTGTCCTCATGATCAAAGACCCAAACTTTGTTTTGAGCCTTGGTCGACACATCGTAATAATAGAACCAAGTCTCCTCACCTGTCACGATGCTGTTCACATACCGAGATGGCCCCTTATCAAACAGTTCCAGCATCTTTCGGCACCAGGTCGTACGACTAGCCTCCTGCTCTTCAGACCAGGCGGTACCCAGACAGAACAAAGTTTCCTTAAGTGTAAATGAGCATGCAGAATTGAATGAAATTTCTGGTGCATTAAGGTGTCCTCTATCTATTGGTATGTCACCCTCCGGTCTTCGTCAAGCATTTTCCTTCCTCTCTGCGTCTTCCAGAGTGAAATTGCCCCTTTAGAGTTCCTGAACTACCTGAATATATTCGTACGATGAGGACAATCATTCTTTAATGCAAGCGTCATTTCTTTGAATCACTGGTCTAAACTACCGGTAAGTTTATACCGTAAAACTGCCATTATCTCACTACGTGACCACTATGCTATAGTCCGCACTTTACACTGTCAATACGAATGAATAACTAAATCAACAGACGTGCTGCTGGCGGCTACTATGGACTCATGTATACGTACATGTCTCAACATGCCAGTAGCATGCAGCCTCCTGCGTCCGTTTGTTAAGTCATATTGCAAAACTTTTATAGTACTCTGTATAAGTTTATGTTTCCATATTACATTTCTGTCGCGGACGGTGTAGGAGATACAGCCAGCACTCTTTATAAATAGCACGCCCTGTACATGTGTGCATGTCCCGAGGCATCGTAAACTACTTATTCGAAGATATATTTGTGAGACGGAGGCAGTATCTGTACAGTTCGACAAAAGGAAAGAAGCCAAATCGACGAGAATAAAGTAATAACACAGAATAGATACATATCCCAGTCCATCACGCTGACGGTTCCAGAAATTCAATAAGCAGCCGTTCGGTTGCGCGAAGACGAATGTGAGCTTAGTCTCCCTCTTTCAATATATATTGCTCTTCAAAATGTTTTCTTCTCCCTTGCATTCATTTCACTGCATCAACTTTGCTGGGGCCGCAGACGTGCTCCATTTTTACTGTAGCTTTGAATAATTACACTGAATCAAACATAAACGTGCACGCGCATTGAGAAGCGACGCGAAGGGAACCGCTCAGACTTTGCCTCCGGTCGCGTCGCTCTGGTATGTGAGCTGTCATTTGATTGTGTGTAACACGTTATTTGTCTTAATCTTCAGATTTTGGGATATGCTCAATGTGTTCAATGACGCACTTTTTTCAAAAAGCCGATGTCTTCTTCAAGGCTACAAAAAGCAAAAAATAAATTTCGACAAAGCACAAAAATACGAAATGAAATTATTACTTAGAAAACATCAAAATAAACAAAATTGATGAAAACAATAGCAAACTTAAACAAATAAAAAACATACTACGGTGGAAGCACATAAAAATATCAAGCTTGCAAGTAATGGAATATAATAATAATAATAATAATAATAATAATAATAATAATAATAAATGACTTTATTGAATAAAACAAATAAACTTTTTACAAAAGTAATTTAGAAAAAAAATACAGAATACATTGCCTAATAATGTCTAGCTTAAAGCTACTCAACTGAACCAAAATAAGACAAAAAAAAAATAATAATAGTAATAACTCTTAAACAACAATACAGAATAATCATAATAATAATCATGTGTTAACACTAAATGGACTGGCAGATCCAAAACGGCATTTTTGAATCCGTCAACTGCTTCTTCTGGTGACTGGAACCTTTGACCACGCAGTCTGTTTTTAATTTTCGGGAAAGTAAAGAAATCGTTAGGACTTAGATCGGGACTATATGGAGGATGGTCCAATAATTCCAAGGTTTCTTCCGTTAAATACTGCCTTGTTTTTTGGGCTGTGTGCGAGCTTGCATTGTCTTGGTGGAGGATGATTCTCCTTTCGTGGTTGATTTTTCGAAGCTCGGTAATGACTTTTGGCAAACAAGTGGTATACTAATCCGCAGTAACAGTTCCTTGCTCATTAAGAGGAATTGTTGCAATATGACCCGCTTTTGACACAAATGTCGCACCCATCTTTTTCGAAACACTTCGAGAACGGATGACTTTTTTGGCTTTTCTTTACCTTGGAACACCCAAACAGCCGACTGTCGTTTATTTTCTGGTTCGTAACAGTAAATCCACGATTCTTCACCACTAACAATGCTGTACATATTTTTTGAGTTTGCGGAATGGAAACGGTCAAGCGTTTTTTGACACCAATTAACCCTGGCTGCTTTCTGCTCTTCAGTCAACAGGTGGGGTATCCAACAAGAAACTAATTTTCTTACTCCCAATTCTTCATGTAAATTTTTTTAAATTGAGGTCTTTGAAATCTTCGTGATATTTCACATGTCTATCTTCAATGATGAGTTTGCGCACAGCAGTGACGTTTCCCTGGGTGACTGCCGTTTTTGGTGCACCCACCCTGGGATCGTCGCTAAGACTCACCCGTACACGTTTGAATTCTTCATACCATGGGAAATTGTCGACTGATGTGGCGCTTTGTTGCCGAAAACAGACAGTAACTCAGCAAGGCTTTCTTGTTGCGATAATTGCTTCTGAAGGTTGTAATAAATTATGGGTCGAAAATGTGCTCGGTTGAGTTCCATTTTTCTAATTACTTGGTGACACTTAAAAATTCACTGTAGTGAGAACACTGCACGTATTGTTGTGAAACCTCAAATTTAAGTTCACTAAAGAGTGAGGTTACTATGTTTCTATATGCAAAACTTAAAAGACATCCCTCGTATACCGAGATTTTTTGTACTTTCATTATATTGAGATTAGCTTTCAAAAATCCAGTCTTAGATTTGTTACCAAAAATCATTACATGCGATTTTTCCGGATTAAGTTTTAAGTTGTGACCTAATGAGAGATTGTTCAAGGTGTTAATGTCCTCATTTATACAATTTTCGTAATATTTGTAATCCTCAATATCAAAAAAACAATAAACCAGGATGTCATCCGCGAAGACCTGAACTTTACAGAAGTTTAAAGACGTAAGGATATCAGATGTATAAATTAAAAATAACAAGGGGCCCAATATTGATCCCTGAGGAACTCCCGATGGGATCTCCGCTTTGTATGAGAATGTGTCATTTGATAGCATCGATTGATACCTTCCTGTCAAATATGATTTTAAAAGCAAACATGCTTCCTTATTAAAGCCATAGTACTGGAGTTTAGCTACCAACAATTCATGATTAATGGTACCAAAAGCTTTTGAAAAGTCTAGAAGTACCAAAACAGAACTCATCTTTTTATCATTTGCTCTTAATATGTCATCGAGTATGTTTGTTAGAGCCACTGATGTACCAAAATTTTTACGAAAACCACACTGAGTACCAGGAATAATATTGTTACTCATACAAAAATCATAAATTTGTTCGTACAGCAAGCACTCTTTCAAATATCTTTGATAAAGCAGGATGTACATTTATCACACGAAGTTCGTTGAAACTTGATGGAGTAGTTATTTTTGGTAATGGTTTTCCTATGGAGATTTTCCACTTGTCGGGAAAGTAGCTTGTTTTAATGGAACAGTTTATAATATGTGTTATATAACCAATATATATCATAATAATATAACCAATTTAATGGAGTTCGTAATCAAAATTTGACAAAACATGACGAAGAATAAAAGCATGTTATTACTTACAAAAAATAGATCAAAATAGACAAACATGTTAAAAACAGTACCATATACGAACAAACAAAAAATATATGACGATGGAAGCTTGCAAAAATAGATAAATTTTAAGTAATGGAGTATCACCAATTTAATGAAGTTAGTAATCTAGTAAACGTGATCCAAAGCATGAGACAAAGTAAAAAGTGACAAAAAAATATGTATAAAATGACCTTACTAAATGAGAGTTGCAACAAATACGTCACAGGGGATGTTGTACCCTCAACTATTCACAAACACTCAAATAAAGTATAGTAGAACAAAAATGACTTAAATGCAAGGTGCTGCATAGATTCTTAGTCTAATGAATTTTCTTATAAAGAAATTGTAAATCTGACTGAGGTCGTCCGTGCCTATTTTTTTGCCGCATTCCTATGCAAAAGTTGAAGATTCACAGGTGTTTTTTACAATTGGTTTTGTTATATATAGGAATCAAAATTAGAACTGTGATCATTCTGAAGATGATGAGATGCCAAAACTGTGTGCTCTCTGTCATTTCTGTCAACTTCCCTGCAAGAAGATTTATGATATGAAATTCTATTTTTTTGAACCATCTGACAATCCGAACAAGGTACTTTATTTGCCAAATTAGACTTATAACCAACGTACAGGTATAATTCATCCTTCAGTACAGAATATAACATTCCCACCGTCTTCATATGATGAAAACAATTCTTGTCAGTCGACAGATAGGTGATGAAAAAATACCATATGTTAAAGGGCTTCTCCATTTATTGTTTTTTGAACAGTTTTTGCTTTGTCTCAATTTTTGTAGCAAGTTTCCACTACTAATTTCATTAAATTAATGATACTTCACTTCATGAACTTTTATATATTTACATACTTCCATCGTCGAATGTTTTTGCTTGTTTGTGTATGCCACTGTTTCTAACGTCTTTATCTACTTTGAACCGTTTTTTTTTTTGGTAGTGCAAATTTATTTTTCGCATTTAGTAGCCTTGGAGAAGATATCAAATAAAGGTCAAAACGTCGGTTTCTTGCTGGGATAAAAGCTAACTTTCATTTTATTGTGTGTAACGGAAACGAGAGGAAGGGTTCGCTTCCCTTCTTTTCGCTTCCCTTCCGCTCAATGAGCGTGCACCTTAACGGTTCCATGATATCTATACTCGGGTTACGAAAAGAAAGACAGCAATGGAACGCATCAAGTGATACTGCTAGCGTGACATCTGTTTAATTACGCTGGGATACGCGTGCACCGCGTTAAGTGTTCATAGGCGCGCCGCGCCAGCAGCGGCGTGCAATATGTTTCGCTGGTCTCTTCCTTTTCGGTATCAGAGTACAGCTTAATTGTATTTGAACCACTTACTGTCAAGGCTAACACGAACACTGGATTGTCACTACTGTTCACTTGTCGCTGCCTTCCAAGGCTTTCATGACTTGCTGACCAGGATCCCACGAGTTCGTATGATGTGCCCTGGTACTTGTTTTGGCGGGGCGTGAATGAAATTCAAATACACTTTAGTTATCTCTCACCTAGCTGGTGGTTTGATGCATGTAGCGCACTCGGAGCTAAATTTACTGATGTTTAATTTAAACGCAACAAGCAAAATGTTGGTCAAATTCAGAACGTCATAACGTTTTTTTATTTTTAATCCGATTATTTTTGTATGCCGTAGCTACACTCTTGAATTATATTTGATTTCTTGATTGTAGCTACGGCTTGACTTGTTGTACAGGATAAATGAAGATGATTTTTCATTACCCCAATTTTGCCCACTCTGTGGTGTGACTCCGGTTATCAATTAAAATGCAATGATTTCCGTGACTAAGAACTACATTTTTTCTTTAGTTTGCTTTCTTAATAATATCAATTCGTACAGTGGTTGAAGTTTCAGGGGCAAAAGGACATTTCGCCACCAATTTTCCTCCTCCCTTACGGCATAACCTTTTTATTTCCAGAACGAATTCTAAAATGTCTTCATCAGATTGTACAGAAATCTATTGCCTTTCTGTGTTAGGTTAAAATGTTCTTATATCTTCATTGATTCGGTTTTTTCTCCAGTGACGAAAAAAATGAAAACTTTTGACTTAATTAAAGAACACGCTGTATAATAATTTAACGCTCTACCTTCTTGAGATATATTGTTATAGTTTATTATAGTTGTTTTAGAGCAGAATGAATGTAATACAATTCACAAATTTTAGCCAGTATTATACTTTCGGGTCAAATATTGCTCCCAGATAATGTTATTGATGGCGATATAGAAAAATGTAAGCCTGACTCAAAAAGGCAATTTGTACGATTTAATGGAAAACTTTTTAAATTCATTCGGGAGTTAAAAAAGGGAGAAGGCAGGAAAAGAAGGAGAAGGATTGGTGTTGAAATGTACATTTGCCTCTAAAACTTTAACCGCTGCACATATCGACGTGAATAAAAAAAATTATAGAGAAAATGTCATTCTTGATAATAAGAAGCATTGCGGCATGATTCACAGCTGGAGTCACACCTCTAGTGACTAAAAAAATCCGATATGCCAATAAATGTACCTACTGCTGGAAAAATCAATAAAATTGGGTTCAAAACAAAAAAGTTATGACGTTCTAAATTTGATAAAAATTTAAAGGCAAGCACCAGCAGATTAAACATAATCAGTTTAAACGACATCTTTTGTGCTGCTTAAAATATGCCTCAAAATATAAGTTGATAAAATATCACAGGTCCCTGTAAGCCTAACACGATTTCTTGAGAGACGAATATTGCCAATCACTGTTAACCTATTAACAATTAGCGAAGAAGTCTATTATGACACAAATATATAAGGTAATATATTTTTATACTATTATACATACTGAAAACAGTTGCTATTGAGATTGAATCAAAAAGCGGGGATCACAGAAACTCAAAGAGTGTTTCCAAGGCATTTCGTTAACTGACGAGAAGGTAATTTGTGGTAACGAACAATGAATGTTTTATACACAATTCAGTTCACCCTAATGACGCTGCTTTCTTTCTACAATGTGTTAATGAAGATTAAGCTTCGTGTTTATAGCTTTAGCGTAGCTGTTGGAACGAAAAGAACAAGAAAGAGCATTTTCCGTACCTATACATTTTAAATCAAGCATGGTAAGACCTTTGGTATTCATAAGGTGTTGCACAAGATGATTTAATAGTGATGTTTTAGAGTAGTGGGCAAAGTATTTTAACCTTAATCAATTTTGTACACACCTTCGGCTTTCGTGACAATACAAAAAACTAACTGCCGCTATTTGGAATCCAAAATGGCAGATGTAAATATCGATTCATCGTTTCCATAGCAACCACTTAGATATGGATATCTGATAAAAGGATTTGACGAGAGAAACGCAATAAGTGCCATGATTTTGAATCCAACATGGCGGCCTCATAGGGATGCGTTGGATATCAGATGATGGGGCTTGATGAGGGAAAGACAATGAGCATAGTGGTGCAATTCTAAATGGCGGCCACCGCAACATGGCGATTTACATTTTTGACGATTACTCCTATGATATGGGTATCAAATAAAAGGGCTTGATGAGAGAAACGCATTCAACAAAGCAACGTCGTTCTAAATCCAATATGATGACCACCTCAAGGTGGCATTAATAATCATCATAGTCACTTCTATGACATAGATATCAAATTAAATGTCTTTAATATAGCGATTTATAATCTAAGTAGTCTCCCCACAATGGGTATCAAATAAGAGGGCTTGATGTGGCAAACATGTTAATCAAAGTGACGTCATCCTAGAGCCAATATGGCGGCCACCGCTGAATAGCGATTTATAATTTCCATGGTCACCGCTATGATATGAGTGGCTCAATGGAAGACAGCACGATAAGCAAATAACGTCTGAATTCCATATGGCGATCGCCGCAACATATTGATTTCTTATTATGTGATTCCTTCTACCACAAGATTGTAATACAAAGTAAGAAGCTTTATTGATAAAATTTGTGAAATTTGTATAGAAATTACTAGCTGTTTGACATCATAAATACTAAAAAGTAAACAATTAATAGAATATAATGGTACGTTTTTGAAAGCGAACATTTATTTAGCAGATATTTAGATGAATACACTTTTATTTGACAATTTGCGATGGAGGAGCTATATTATCGTTTAATTATTCCCAATCAGAAAATTATTTTTGAATTTTTACTTCATTTCCTAGACAGAAATACGTCTAACAGTAAAGTAGCATTACCTGCAGCTGTATATCAAAAAATTTCGCTACCATAACATTGCACTCGTTCATTTCTGGGAAGTAAGCATGCATGTATACCAGAAAAATACTGAGACCACGTCCTCGACGTTACGTTATTGTATATCTTTGGGGTGGGTATGCGTTGACAATGATAAAAGAAGAACGATGTTTATTGCTGATGTTAGGGAGGATTTCAGCATAAAAGTTCCGCAACGGTGTCAGTAATGCATCTATAATGGTGCGAATCAAATAATATGAAGACTTTTTCCGCTTCTTTTCGGCGCCGAGAGCGCCTCCGTGAAAGATAGGATTTTGAAAGTCGTTGTCTTTGTAATGAAGCAGTGGCGTAGGCAAAAACGAAGAGATATGGGCACCGCGACTGCTATAAGGAACTTAGAGGCGTTTTCTTAATCCGACTTTTGAACTGCCTAAGGTTAGCAGACATAGTAAAACCTTCTGGGCTTGTTCTCGGCACAGTTGGGGTGGGAGACAGGCAGAAGCCTGGTGGGTCTGTTTGGGAGGCTCAACGTGCGGTACAATCATGTAGGAGAGCTCTGATCAGCAGAGCCTGTTGACACAGGAAGTGAACTTGCTGTAGTCATTGCGGCAGAACCCCAAACTATGCATTACTCATTACTAGGTCTTATCTAGGCCCTGTACAGAGGAGGCCAAGCTAAGCGCTAGGATGGTTCTTGTTAGTTAAAGTACAGTACCGTCTTTTGAAAGCGATATGCTGTGTCAGATTGGTGCATTCCCAAGCAGTGTTAATTTCCACGACTCTTATCAGCGAGGAGATCGCTTCTAGTCTACTTGTCTCCAGCAGTGATCGGCTGCCCATACTGAATACCTGCACGTAGAAGCTGTGGATGAGACTGATCTCGCAGTACCACCTTGACCAAAAACTTCCCGGAATTTATCAGAAAAATAGACAATACAAGTTTATTGTTCAACATAGATAGTATTGCCTTCAACGTAGTTCCCAGTGACTTCAGTGCACTCATTCCAACGCTTAATCCAGTCCTCGAAATATTTTTCAAATGCGATGTTAGGTATCTCTGTTAGGGCCATCTTCGATTTTTCCGTTATCTCCTCTTGTCTGCTGAAATTGGCATCTTCTCAGTGGCTTTTTGATTCGATTGAACAAGAAAAAGTCACAGTCAGGTGAACTGGGTGGATGTTAAATGGTATTCGTATTGTTTTTGGCCAAAAACTCACGGGTAATTATGGCATTGTGCGATGGTGCGTTATCGTGGTGCAAGATCAACGAGTTGTTTGCCCTCAAAGCCTTGCGTTTTTGACGTATTGATTCGTGCAAACATTTCAAAACCTATCATCCCTGGAAATCAGGTCTTGAGCGATTTCAGCACAGTACTTTTTTGCATGAAATTCAAGTTTCTTGGCACCACCTCGTTGACCAAACTGTCTTGAACGGATCCATAAGCAATGATCAAGTCCTCTGCCATCTCTCTGATAGTTAATTCAAAGGCATGTACGTAACTTTGGCAACTGATAATGAAATGACGCTAAAATTCGGAGGGAATATCAGTAACAGTTGAGCACCATAATAAAACAAACAGAATCGACAGCCGAGTGCTACGAGCGCCACATGGCGACGATTCCAGGAACTTTTTCATCAAGGTGGTATGTAATAGAAATACTCTTGGGGCCAAGACCAATCCCTGGGAGTCTCCGCAATGGTATTATGAGAAGAACAGAATAGACCGTCAATTACTATGGATATCTGTATCTTGCGCCGGAGAGGAATTCAGCCACCAATCTGCTAAACATCTCTGGGAAGACATGGGATGGAGGCTTGCGTAAGAGGACAGCATGTTAAATTTGTTCCAAGACGTGGGCGTGTTTGTTTTCTACAGTACGCTTTTGTACGAAGGCTCTGCGTGTCTTGATCTTCTGTCGACAAGCAGTGTCGCAACATTTGTTACAGCAGCCGCTAGCGCTGGTTTAGGCACTTTTAGTATATGTAGGATATGTTCCTCCGTTCCTCGCTATCGATGATGTATTCGAGTAGGCAAAGACATTTTTCCAAGGAAAGCTAAAGAAGAGGTCATTGAGTCCTTCCTATTCAACATGACCGTAATGCCAAATTTTGATGCTTCTCACTGAAACCTAATCTTTACCACACCGTAGACTGTTTTACCCAAATGACAGGATATCAGTGCTGTAAGGAACGAGATGCGAAGTCAGAAAGAGATCCTGATGACTTCTGGCGTGTGACGAGACGCGGGGAAAAGGTAGCGCTTGTTGCCAGCTGGGTCAGTTCTTGGCTAATGGCGGTAACTTCAACGGCACGGACAGCTGCATCGGTCCTGTTTAGCTAAAGTATGGTGCATTATGGACATTGTAGTCAAGCCAGTCAAGGCCACAGCTCCCATATTCTTTCTCAAACTGAAGTACACATCATAGTTCGCAAAAATTAATTAGGCGGAGAAAAATCGAAGAGCTTGGTCTTCAAGAAAGGCAAGGCGGTTCGATCTGATTGAGATAGTGGGGAAGACCATGCAGGCGCTGATGTTCGTGAAAGAGAATTCATCATCATTAAATAATAAAACCGACTGCATATCTTTAGTGTGGAAACATGACGACATTTTTAAGGCACGGGTGGTACCACCTTGGTCGACTAGCCCTTTTTATTTTTAATGATGTTAAATAGACCTCAAGTAGTCAATTGGCAGTTGGTATGGTGGTGTAACGGCAAGAACTTCCGGAAAAAGTATTTGCCTATATATATATACAATCAATTGTTAATTGGGAAATTGGCAAATTTTTAGGCTTAAGTTGACTCTTCTGACGATAAAATCAAGCTTTCGGCATTCTCTATGGAGCCTTCATCAGGATTCTGAAAACGCAATTGTGATGTTAGCAAAGAAAACAGGACATATTTAGATTGACAAACAACTTACTCGTCGTTGAGGTTGCAGCCACAAGGTGTTTCAAAACGAACGTAGAGAAGATAGAACTCGTAATAAGTATAAAAACAAAGGGACGGAGGCATTGGGCTTGTTAATACCGACAGATACCTTCGTTACATGTTAAGAATATCAATACACCCGAAAATATTAAAAATTATTACACTTGAGAAGACATTTTAGTGGAACAATCGGAATGCAGTTTCTAACCTCCTACTTCCGCTACACGTGGAGAGGGGGACGGCACGGAAAGATAATGCGTCGACAGATGACAAGTGATTGACGCGACGGACCGTGGAACTGTAAACCTCATTGTCCAATTTGGGTATGAAGTATACGAGGGACGCTCGATAAACCTCCACCCAAATTACTAAAGTGCTGAATTAATTTGTTTTGGAAAAATGTGTAGTTCATATGAGTGTACGAATGTGAGATAGTGATACAACCTTGAAAAGATGGGATATGTGAGTTTATATTAAAGATTGTGAGTGAGAAAATGTATTCTAATTTTGTGACGATGTTCGTTCGATTTCGATATGTAGCCATTCTAGCTTTTCGATATTCAACAGGTAGGAATAAATGACACTGAGCTGCTTAACATCAGCCTTTTTATTCATGCAATGATCTGTCATGAAAATGTGGGACATTTCTAAAAATAAACATTTTGAGAGTCTTTTTTCTTTATCTAGTACCTTAATACTGCCATAATTCATAGAGTGACCTGTGTTATTAATATGAGATGCCAAAGCACATCTCTCTGGATGTAATCTGGCGTCACTTTTGTGTGAAGTTATCCTGCTTTTCAGTGACCTAGAATTTTGGCCTATATAAACTAAATAACCTCAGTGCTAATGCTTTAACGGCACGACACGCTGCATCGTTCTTGTTGGATCCCAACCACAATTCATAATGGGCATTGAAGTCACTGAGGATAAATACTTTTCGGAATGATTGGTGTTCAAGAAGTCAATCTGGAGCACGAGATGTTCAAGTCGTCCCAGTTATAGTCCGAGGGAGAGCGACAGAGGAAGCAAACAAATTTCACTGCATCCTTCTTCATCAAATTTTGGTTTCCACCAAAAAGACCATGATGGGGCGGTCTCACTGAGGATAGTGGTAAACGGCAATAATGTTGCTGTTAATCCCGTATATGTTCATGAAGGAGGTCTTATCATGGCTGTTGTTCCCCCGAGTCCGCCCTCCTCCCGGACAATCCAAGAGTGGAAAAAGGTCAGCGGGTGGTACCGCCTCGGTCGCCTGGCCCTGGACTGCCATCATCCTTTAGCTTCTTAATAGAGATCAAATATAACTAGATCGGCCCCCTTGCTTGATTTTCACCTATGTTATTTGATGGAGTTTGACAACTATAGCTCGGAAGCGGCCACTTGCAGTCTCAGTTTGCGCCGATACTACACAGAATCGGACCAAAAAGACTGTTTGTGTAGAATAAAAGAAAACTGCGATCACTATATTCTTTTCTTATATGTATGGGAGGCAGAGGATACCTTTTTTGTCAGGGCAAATCTTTCATAGCCACCAACAGAGCATGTCAGTATTAACCAGTAAGCTTCTCTTGTCAGAAGTGTGGGATTCTTCGGAAATGCGGTATACCCACTAAACCCCTCAGTTACCATCTACTAATCCTACAACGGTGAGGTTTGCAGCATTTCATCCTAGCGGTATCAATACCTACGGAATTAGCTATCCCGTTCTCCCCGTAGTACGTATATGTGCAACCCAGTAAATAGAAACCAATTGTTGGTTTTCTGGTTTGTTTCTGTCGCTTTGCTGAGCATCACCCGCCTCACTATCGGTTGAATCTCAACCCATTTACCCTTGCTCAGATTACTGGAAAAAGTGTTAGCAGTAAGGCTCCTTCGCCGGATGGCAACTCCAACATTACATTTTAAGGAGTATCATCATCCTAATTGCAATGATGTATGCAGTTTGCGTGATCTCTCTTTCTTACCCTCTTTAGGTAAAAACAGTCATGTGCAGTGTAGTGATCTAGCCGCATCGCTCCCTGGTCAATCAAGGCTTGAATATCTGGAATCACCCTGGTACTTCATGCACAATGACAAGTTGTATCCCAACTCTCCTGTAGTCTAACAAGAAGCTCCTCCGTTCCGTCGTTTCTAGCTTCGAGCACATTTTATGATGCACATAATATATCTCTCGACTATCGGCGAAGCAATTGGAGCAATAGTCAGCACTAATAGAACATCTGGATAGCATTTTATATGCGCAGGTTACACGCGGTATCACCTTCTGCTGGGCTTTGAGCATTAACTGTCGATACTTTCGTCAAAGCTTTCGTGAAGACAGGAGGTCCATATATCATAGTCAAGTTTGCCATCCCTGTCAAGATCGTACACCTATCACTAATGGGGGCATCACTCAGATACCAATAAACGAATGAGGGTTGCAACGGCTTTATTTGCCTTAATAGTGTTGTGTCTTATATCTTTTACGAATTTCATGTGTCGGATAGTATTACCACTTCCGTCTTATCAGAAGGTAGCTTCAGCCTATCCTTTTCTATCCATATAGAGTAAGATATATCTGATGTGTCATTTTGTCGCATGCATAAAGAGGCTTAAGTTCATACAACGGAGAATGTTATCCAGCGAAGTACTCCGGTTCAATCTCCATTCTCACAATGCACACTAGAGAAAATAATCCAGTGAACGGTCTTCTGAACAAACTCTTCGGGTTACCGACGTAATACAACAAAAACTGCTCACTCAGAAATCCGAACCAGTCCGCCAGCACTCGTACTTCAATTTCTCCAAGGAAACGGGTTTCCTTTATTCGATACCATACAGAAGTATATTCAAATAAACCTAATATGCTCGATCCACCCGTTGAGTTGCGTCTTCGATACAAAAAATACGCTACGGGTCGCATGGAGGACTGAAAGTGAAGGTCGTGAGATGATGTTGCCAAATCTCAAGAAAATTTGATGAAAACCTTTTGCTGATATCGTAATAGATAACACTGATCAACAGCCAAAAAATATCCTTAATAAAATCAACAAAATATTACTATTTTTAATGTGCTAAAACCGGAATGAAACTTATTTTTTCAATATTAGTCCAAGTTTTAGAGATGTGTTCCTGCTGTGACAGTGTTAATATACTGTAATTCACAAGAATGCACCTGCTACATTTTTATATTCGGCAAGGAAAGATGATGTAATCGGCATAATTGTGTTACGTCATACATACGTGTACATTATATTGTTTTATATTAGCCATTTTTTCCTCAGTTGCCTCGAAAGTGTGTAAACAATCCAGATCAGTTTTGTTACGTGTGTGGTGATGTGACTTTCGCGTCTCAGAGACGGTCCATTACTCCACTAATAACAAAGGCATATCAGCTTTATTTCGGTTGTAAACTAGGTGATAAAGACAAACAGTGGGCACCCCACATCTGCTGTAATACATGTGCTTCAAGTCTGAGAAGCTGGTTAAATGGCAAAAAACGGTCTATGCGCTTTGCTGTCCCAATGGTTTGGAGAGAGCCTACAAATCATATTAATGATTGTTACTTTTGCATGGTACCTTGTATTGGACAAGCCACAGGTATGTCCAAGAAAAAAAAATCGGTTATTATCTACCCAAACATACCATCTGCGATGAGACCTGTGCCCCACAGTGACGAAAATCCTATTCCAAAACCCCCAGAATCCTACACTTGCGAATCAGAAAACGAATCAGATCATGGCGATCGAGTGATTCGTCAGGAAGAAGATATGCCATCAACGTCAAGAGATCCTGATTTTATACCGAGCACGTCATGCCACCAACCGCACACAATAACACAGTCAGAATTAAATGATCTTGTAAGAGATTTACAACTTCCAAAATGTAAGGCAGAGTTACTTGGATCAAGACTGCAGCAGTGGAACTTGTTAGAAGACGATGTTTCGGTATGTGTTTTTCGTAAACGCCACAAAGACTAAGAACCATTTTTCAATATGGAGAATTACATTGGTTTTCTGCAGTAACATTAACGGCTTACTGGCGGCTTTAAATATAAACTATAACCCAGAAGAATGGAGATTGTTTATAGACAGTTCAACATTGAGTTTAAAGGCAGTGTTATTGCATATTCGAAATATTTTACCATCTCTTCCTGTAGGGTATGCAGTTCACATGAAAGAATCATATGACAATATGAAGTACCTATTGACATGCATAAAATACGATGAGCACCAATGGCATATTTGTGGCGATTTGAAAGTTGTTGCACTTTTACTTGGGCTGCAGCTAGGCTACACAAAGTTTTGCTGTTTTTTGTGTGAATGGGACAGTCGGCCAAAGGCACTTCATTACACCAGACAAGACTGGCCTGTTCGTCAATTCCTAGAGCCAGGTCAACAAAATGTACAGCATATGCCATTAGTAGATTCGAAAAAAATTTTATTACCACCACTGCATATCAAGTTGGGCCTAATGAAAAACTTTGTCAAAGCATTAGATAGAGAAGGGTCAGCTTTTCAATACCTGTGTCAGAAATTTCTAAGACTAAGTGAGGCAAAGGTTAAAGAAGGTATTTTTGTTGGACCACAGATTCGAAATATTTTGAAAGATACACAGTTTGAAAACACTTTAACAGGTATTGAAAAAATTGCTTGGAATGATTTCCGTCTGGTGGTCACTAATTTCTTGGGAAATAGAAAAGCTGACAGCTATAAAACCCTTGTCAAAAATATGCTGTCATCGTATCAAAAGATGGGCTGTAATATGTCTCTTAAGATACATTTCCTACACTCACACCTGGACTGTTTTCCTGACAATTGCGGAGCCGTAAGTGATGAGCACGGCGAACGTTTTCATCAGGATATTTCAACAATGGAAAAAAGGTACCAGGGAAAGTGGAATCCTTCCATGCTTGCAGACTACTGTTCGACTCTTGGTAGAGATGCTCCAGAAACGATCCATAAAAGAACAGCAAAAAGACAGCGCATATAGTGATTCTTATAAGTATATGAATCTTGTTACTTTTTTTAATATATCCTTAAAAATAAAAAGTTTTTTTTCTAAACCGCAACTAATTTTTTTATTTCATTGTCATTTTTGGATTCAGCGCCCCAAAATTAACAAAGAAGTGCACTTTTCCCACAAGATACAATTAAAAAACTAAAATTTGTTGTCCAGTGTAATTTATGGACACATGACCTCTATTTACCTTATTTTCATCGTCGCCGAGTATGCGGCTTTCACTGCGTCGTTAAGTAAAAAATCAAACTAAAATGATAATAATGTTACTATTATTATTATTTTCTCTTCTTTAACCGTGGATGTACCACATCCCTATGGTCGAGCGTCAGTGTTAAGGTTTTCTTATATGTGCGATACCACAAATTGGTATTTTGATATTATTTCTAGATGTTATAATAGGATATTGCTACCGTTGCTCCTATCACTACAGGTACGATCTGTGTTTTCATATTATATGCCACATTCTGTTAATCTCAATGGACAGATCCCTGTACTTAACTTTCTCGGATTCCTTTTTTTCTTTTATTATATTATTATATTAGTATTATCATTATTCAGCAAAATACGAACATGCTCTATATAGGCAAATAAATATGGAAAATCCCTTAAGTGTGTGTGGATTTATGATACCTTACTAACTAACCTTACTAACAAAAATCATATATGTATACCAATATAATACATTCCCAAAATTCCAATTTTAATTTTCAATACAATTTTATTATACAAAAGTTACTAAAAACGTAATGGCAAATCTAAAAATGGGCGCTTTCATTTAAAAATTTAAAGTGTAACGCAAAATCTTATTTTTGGATCACCCTCTGTTGTACATCTATAGATGAAAAGACGTCCCCCTAAAAATCAATCAGATTGTCGTTTCCGAGTTTTTTTCCCAAAATATACCAGAAGACTCACAAATGGCGACCTTTTAGTTGGGCCACACTGTATAATGTAGCTGCTATGAATTTGAATGATATTTTGAACAATGCTTTGTGTGGTATTTCGGTATCTGATTAGCTGACCTGCAATCGTGTACCATGCTCGTGTTTATGTAAACCTTGTTTGTTAAAATTTTTACGGTATAAAGTTCGCGACATGTAAGAAATACGGTTGTCTACTATCAAGTATTCCCGTTTGCTTATATAAATTGTGACGGATAGATCCTAGTTCAGAAATATATCTTTTGCGAGCGGAACCCCAGGCTACGATGCCGTATATTATGTGAGTTTTATCGAAAGCATAGTACAGCGTTGGCAGACAATTTTCTATAAAAATATTTGAGATCATCAGCAACGTTTCTGATTTTTTTAAAACACCTATAATTTGGTCATTTCGCCTTAAATGTAAAGACATTTCAAACTGTTGGTTTCATTGATATTTGTATTTTGATCATAATATTTGTTTGAAGCTAGGTAAAACTTTTGAGTAAGATGTACGTAAATCCATTAAACTGTTGTTGTTGTTTCTAGTCTACAACCTTACCACGTATCATCCGGGGAGAGCGTAAAAAAATTGCTTGCTAAAACTCGTCAGGACCACTTCATACCTGATATACCCCGCAGAAAACTACACGTTAAACGACTGCGCGTGTCAACTTCATGCAGGGTGTGTCACGCTCCCAACGACAATGAAAGCGTAGCATTAAATACGCTTGCCATAAGTGTCATGATGAATAATGACGTAAGAGATCAGAGGTTAAGTACGTGAATTTAAATATAGTTGTAGTCACTGTTCTTGGCGGTACGTCATCAACGCCATATGAAATAAGTAAAGATTATCCTTATCATGGGCGGATCTTAAGCGCAGAGGTCGTGAAATGTTCTCCTTTAGTTCTCATACCGTAGAAAGCATTCCTAATTTTTATGGCGTCACTTACATCATCGGTCTTGCATTTTTTGATTTTCCCAGGTGTTACTATGGGCAAACCTTCCTTATTTTCTGATTTTATCCGCTGAACACTGCGCAGACTAATCTGCAGCGCATCTGCTACTGTCCAGTACGCATGAAGTGGGTAACAGGGGATCGCTGTTTTCATTCTCTTCCTGGAAATACTGTAACATATTTAGCACGAGCTGTGGGCCTTCTACATTAATCGTATTTCCGGGCATTGTTCAATTTTATATTGAAGATTGATAACACACAACTCAAATTGCAGGCCTATGCCAAGTAAGTTGTCACTCTGACAAATGTGATTGAAGGACACTCAACGTAACGATAAAGTTTTCGAAACGAAGACACAGAACTAAAAAAGCATGTCTTTGAGCTTGAGATATTTCACTGATATTTAGTACGTAGTGGAAGTTAATAGAGTCAGAGACAGAGTGAAACAGTCAGATATCTCCAAAACCAGTAGCGACACCTACACTTGCATGGCATTATTTACTCTTGAATCAGCAGCGTAACTATCTGATACAAGCTATTTTATCGATTAAGGAGAATAACCTCAAAAAAGTTGGTGAAACCTGTAAACGTGAATATTGAAACATTGGACTGGCTGCCATTTTTTTGTATTTCTAGGAAAAGTATAACCTTGTTCTAATGATTACTATTTGTTGTTAAGCCTTAGATACATGCATTATCAAATTATGTGTGAACTAATTATCAAATTATTAATTATAGCTATAAACTTGAGATTAAGTGAGGGTGGAATAGTATTGTGGAATATTTAAAATCATCAACCATACGAGTGTTCCGGGCCTACTGATTAAGGATACTGAATTTGTTTATGTTTTGGACTATCTGTGACTTTTTATTTCAGAAAATTCCTTCCAAAGAAATATATGAACACAATTGGTCAGAAAATAATATGTTATTCTACTATTCAGTAGCATTCCACATTACCATACCAATTCTCCATGGCTACATATTACACGCTTCGCATAATTTCATTTTTGCAAAATATGCGACTTAAATTACTCCAGCGACTTGACAGAGCCTCACCGATATCGGAACTACTTGATTTATTTGAATGCCTCAAATTAGTATGGAATTATAGGCTTCAAATGAAAAGTATTCCACATTCACCAACTTAACTCTACTCGTTTGAGGATGTTCTTCGACTTTGTGCAGCACTGCTTCCTCAATTTCAGGTGTTCTCGCACTTAGAGGTCTACCTTCAGATGTTCCTTTTCGGACAGAACCAGTTTCAACAAGATGACGATGAATATTAGAAAAGGTTTGACTATCTGGCAAAGTACGATCGGTATATGATAGATCCGTCTGGCTTGCTCACCATTACCGTCGGCAAGGCCATATACGTAATGCATTTCCGCCACTTCTGCATTTGAATAATTAACCATTATTAACAAGGTTGTAAAAGCTAAATAATGAAAAAGATGTCACAGCGAACAGATTTGAATAACAGAGACTTGACAGATGTCAAAAACCAGTGACATATTTAAAGCTAAAAATTGTTTTTGCAATGAAAAATATGCAACTTTATTAACTTTCACTACGTACTAAATATCAGAGAAATATCTAAAGCGGTTATGAAGATATTAATTAATTTCCATTTATTTCCTAAAACTTCAACACTCCGAGTTTTTGAAAGGAAACGTTTTTGGACCATAGTTTATAAAGCAAAGTAACATTAATTTTTCATGTAGATTCACACCCTTAAATATTCGCATATAATTAAGGAACACCCTGTATAAAGGGATACTGCTAACCTTACTTTGACCCGCCAAGAACGGTGACTACAACTATAGCAGATAACATTTTTACCTGGAGACCTCAGAATTTTCTGGCAACGTCTGACAAGTGCATGAATATGCCGCAAACTTGGCAACCTGTGTGAGGTTATTCCTATACAATGGTTCCCTATCATTACAATCACGGTAAATACGGTTCTCATGTGTCTTTTCACTCTAATTTTATATTTTAGGACAGAGCTGAGAAAGCATTAACACTTTCTCGCGGGACCCCACACGCTGTTCCTATTATCAGAAGAATATAACTGTTGATAGAGCTTTTCCCGCGGGAAGATTTCAGGCTTCTGGAAATCCCTAGTCCACTAACCGTAGGACGTGAAGTAATCCTGTTGAATTCTTCTCTCAGTGATAAAATAGATGAAAATGTAGTAGAAATTAGCCGTTTTCATTTGACTATTTCTCTCGCCTCAATTTCTACCAATCACAAGCGCGCAATTTTGAATTACAATTACAGCAGTTTTTTCGAGTATACTTGACAGCTGTTGTCAACACCTTTGATAACAGGTAATTGTGGTCTCCTAGGACATTAGAAAACGACGCTAAACAATTTTTCTGATTCTATCGTAAATTTGTAAGCTAGGTGTAAGCAGAATAATGTTTTACTTATGAAGTAGTCTTGTCAGTTACCATTCGGGCATCTAATTCTTTCCTGTAAAAAATCGAACACAATGCAAAGCAATATTATTTTAACAAAAAACATTCGTGCAGGTACAAAAATACGAGCTGAAGCCCACACTCATGTTTCCTGTTACTTAGCCACGTGTTTTTTCGATTTTCTTTCCGAAAAATTAGATGCCCTTATGATGATACTTACGACGGAACCATCCGAGTTTCCACATTGCACACCAGCGGAGCTCCTAACTCATATTAAAGACCTCAAGGTGCGTAAAGCACCTGGGGAGGATCAAATCACCAGCAAGGCGTTGAAGCTGCTCTCGCCGAAAGCCCTGACATATTTGGTGACAATAGTCAATGCGACGCTCAGAATCCAGCACTTCCCTGCTGGGTGGAAGACTGTTGAGGTCATCATGATTCCAATGAAGGTGGGTTCGATATTTCCTCAGGATTCCATCCCATAAGTCTGCTATCAGCTCTTTCTAAGCTCGCCGAAAAGGTGATTTATCGTCACCTTGAGAATTTTTCGTCAAATCACCATGTGATTCCTGACGTTCAATTCCGTTTTCGGTCCGAGCATATCACCGAGCTACAGGCAGTCAGGCTTGTGGAACATGTAACCAGAGGGTTCACCCTCAGTATGAGTACTGGCATCTTGCTTTTGGATGTCTCAAAAGCCTTTGAGAAGATGTGTTTATGAGCTAATCGAAAAGGGTTTTCCTTTTTGGCTTCTAAAATTATTGAAATCCTTTCTTGAAGGAAGGAAGTTTCGGATCAAAATTAACAATGTTTTGTCAACAACAAAGCCAGTACGGGCCGGTGTTCC
The DNA here is from genome assembly GCA_963669975.1 of Acanthoscelides obtectus. Lineage (NCBI taxonomy): Eukaryota > Metazoa > Arthropoda > Insecta > Coleoptera > Chrysomelidae > Acanthoscelides > Acanthoscelides obtectus. The sequence goes on from CAVLJG010000005.1 coordinate 31,664,505, forward strand.
TCAGGGTTCGGTCCTAGGACCAATCCTTTATTTGCTTTTTATCCATGGTGTCCCTTGCCCCAGCAACTGAGAAGTCTACCTCTATGCTGACGACACTGCACTTGTCGTGTACTAGTGATCTGCTTCACGATGGGTTGCAGAGTGCGGTGGAAGAAGTACTAGTGTGGTCGGAACGGTGGCTGATTAAAATTAATCATTCGAAAACGCACGCTATTTATTGTACCAAAAAACGTCGCGGCCCCCCAGCAGAGGTCTCTGTAGACGGCAATCGTGTACCATGGACAAATTCTGGCAAGTACCTCGGTGTCACCCTTGATAAAGGCATGACCTGGCAGAAACATACAGCAGCCTTGAAAACAAAACTCCAAATTGCGTTTCTGCAACTATATCCTTTGTTATGTAGATCCGCCAAATTGAGTTTGATAACCAAAGTTCGCCTATATAAAATGATTATTAGACCAGCCATTACTTATGCATGTGCAGCTAGGTGTTTTCTTGCCAAGACACATAGGCAAAGTTTTCAAGTACTGTAAAGTTGAACTTTGCGAACAGTTTGCAACGCTCCATGGTATGTCTCAAACGACCACAGACGCCTTGACATTCCTTGCTTGAGGGATTATGTCAAACTTCAGGCGCAGTAACGTTATAGTTAAGCGGACAGCAACCCTCTTTTGCCTGACTCAGTGGACTACACAGTGGAGCAAGTTCGTAAACATTCAAGGCCACGCACTGTAATAAAAAATGAGCGCTAACTTTTAGTAAACTTAAAATTACACTCTAACAAAACCGAATCAAAATTTGTTTAGTTCACCTCAAAATTAATCCGTGTATCAAGTCAAAAACATTAGGTGTCTCCTCTTAAACTAAACACTTCTGTTTTTCTTTGCTCTTCTCCATTTTTCTTCTCTTTCCCTTTCTCTTTTTCCTTGACGTTGTCTGGCTTCTGGGCAACCAGTACTGACAGACTCGCCTAACGTACATTAGACAGTGACTAATGGGCAAAGGTCCTACGGTCCGCCCAGACAAACAAATGACGAAAAGTGTGTGATGCTTACGATTAAACCATTACGAAGTTTGACTCACAATAAAAGTCAGGTCCAGTCATGAAAAAGGACATATTTGATCCCAAAGGATCTTCAAAAAGCAGAGGAACAATCATGCGGAGAAAGGCATACAACAAATAGAACAAAATAAAAAAATTATGAACGATTACGCAAAAAGAAGCACAGTTGACATGAGAAGAAAAAAAGGATAGAAAACCTAAGCAATGCTTGTTTCTGTTTGTTGGCTTCATCAGGCTCGAAGTGAATGCACATATATTATGTATACGGGTGTAACCTGAGGAAACAAAAATGGAGAGGGAACAAACTCACCCACGAAGTCACCAACAAGAGCCAACCTACACGATGTAGTATACTGGCCAGAAGACCTTAGATATTCAAGGTGACATCTAACCTGCCGCGTGGTTGTGGTTGGCGCTAGATTCGTTAGGTTTAGTGCGAATGGCGGATTTTAATAGAAAAATCAACCATGAAATTCCTATTAAACAGGATTCATGAATTTTGTCATATGAGGTGTCTCTAGATTTGCCTCGCCAGAGTCAGTGACACTGGCTAACTTCAACCTTGAAATTTCTATTTCACGTGCTACAGTCCTAACGGCTTGATGGATTTCGACAGGTCAGTGTATTTAAGCTACTTTCAAATAAATAGTTATCTACATCTTTAGAAACAGCTAGGTATATGTTTTTACTGTGGAAATCAGCTATAATACTGAATTAAGATTAATACCATACTTAGATACTACATTTTTGGAAAATTGGTATTTGACATACCTACATATTTGTGGAAGGTAGGAAAAAGCAAAACCATATGCTGCTCCGATTGCAGAAAGTTTGCCTAATGGAATCGCTACCATGCCATGGCCATCAGGAACACTCGATTCGAATCCTATAGGTTTAAGAGCTGCCTTAAAAATAGTTTACACAAAATAAGCACAGAGCTGCTGGCGGTCGTGGCGAGACCAATTCTAATGTGGGAAGTTACCTATAAACTAAAATTATCCTTGCGTAGATTTGACAAAAGTACAGGGTGGCCCATAAGTCCTTTGAGCTGGAAAAAAAGGAATAAAACCAAACTAGTTACATTATGAAGAATTATTATATATTGTTATCATCTTTATTGAATGGGAATTATGTTTTAAAAATCACATCGTCTAAATGCAATCCATTACGATCACGGCACTCATATAAACGACGTCTAAAATTGTCGATGACTGCGCGGCAAGTCAACACTGTAATGCTTGCCATTTCTCTTCGAATATTTTCTTTCAGGACATCAACTGATCGCGGAGTGGTGTCGTACACTTTACTCTTGAGGTAGCCCCATAAAAAGAAGTCCATTGGGGTCAAGTCTGGACTACGTGGTGGCCAGGAAATGTCTCCTCTTCGAGAAATTCCTTTGCTGGGAAAAAGTTGACAGACGACGGGCATAGAAGTGTTGGAGGTGTGGGCAGTTGCTCCGTCCTGTTGAAACCAGGTCTGCGTATTATAGCCTGGAAAATTCTGCAACGCTGTTGTCAAAAACTCCTCTATCTTTGCTACATACCGCTCCGAAGTAACAGTTCATGCGCGACCTCTGTCGTCCTCAAAAAAATAAGGGCCTACGATGCCATGCGCTGACATAGCAGCCCAAACTGTAACTTTAGGGCTGTGTAAGGGCTTCTGATGCTTACGCCTTGGATTTTCGGGGCTCCAATAACGGCAATTTTGTTTATTTACATGCCCGTTTAAATGGAAGTGAGCCTCGTCCGAGAACAACACATTATTGAGCGAAGAAAATCGATTCAACATTTCATTCGCAAAGTTTAGTCTCTGAATAGAGTCATTATCTTTTAATTCCTGCACTAACTGAATTTTGTAAGCGTGCAGACGTAAATCTTTCCTTAAAATCCGCTGTAAAGATGTTCTGGGTACGTTTAGTGCACTGGAACGCTTACGAGTAGACTGGGTAGAATTTTGACGAACAGACTGTGCCACAATGTTGATGTTTTCTTCAATACGAGTTGTCGTTGGTCGACCCCACCGCTGTTTATCTAACGTCGAACCAGTCTCTTCGAACTTAGCAACCCAGTTCTTAATCGTTTGAGCTGTTGGACACTTTGTAAAATTGTGTAAATTGTGGTATTCTCGATATTTACGCCGCGCAATGGTTGCCGAAACATTATTTTGATAAAACGCGCGCACACAAAAAGCACGATCCGCCCCAGTGAAACACTCCATGGCGACTGAATTCCCAGACACTGAAGATACTGCCCCCACCTCGCACGCGCCGCTCACGCTCACCCGTTAAATTTTATTCAAATTTGAAATTTCAAAGGACTTATGGACCACCCTGTATTTGAATTACTATCTACGAAAGTTTCGGCCACCACAGTATCATGTTTGAAAGACAACTGGTGACAGAAACTGTTTTGTGCAGAAACGAGGTATACCTGCTATGCTACTTTTCGACTTTACCTGCATTTTATTTACTTTGTTTCATAGTTCTTGATGTTTGTTAGGTATTCATCTGAAAGGTGAAGAGCAAATAAAGATTTCAAAAAAGCAATAAGATGTCATAGGTTCAGTATGTAACCATCCTAGAAAGGCCAACTGGCGAAACTTGTTCTCCACCTAAAACTGACTGACGCAAGTGAATGGAAGACTACTTTTGTTCTCATCTATTGTGGTTGATAAAAATTGAGCAGCGGATGGTCCAGAACGTGAAAGAAAGATACTTTTTTTACATAGCTGCTTCAAACTGCAAAGCCGACACATCCGTATTTTGCTTCGAAAAAACTCTACCAAACCGTCGGATTTGCTGAGGGCTGGAATTTTAGCGGATTTTCATTGGCTTTGTGAAAAAGATAACGTTTCTTTTCAGTAAAATGAACGGTTTGGGTTTTTCAATCAGCCTGGCTATTTCATTACCACGCCTGTAGGATATAGGTATTTCCGTCGCTCATTCCAAAATAACAGATACTCGTCCATATACGTACACACATAGACAGTATAGACATAGACACTGTCAAACAGTGGCAGAGTAGGAAGGAAGTAGGAATCAAGGTAAAAGGACAAAAACCGTTTTTGAGTGTCGCTACGCCCTGTGAAAAAGTAAAGTTCCCGAGACCGAACCTCGACTTATATAATATAAAAATATATGGTGAATAGCTGAAAAAATAGCATACAACGTTTACATCCTTATTTTAATCATCGTCTTTTTTACACGCCCATGCATTAAATACTATTATTAAAAACCTTACCCGCTAGTAAATTATGTGCCAAATCGAGACCCATAGTAACAATTGTCAATAATCGATTAGGATTTTATTTTTAAACAAGAATGCAAAACTAAATAGGCATTGTTTAACACCTTAGTGACAAATTCGTAGACATGCAATTTTCCTGTTCCCTGCCTTCTTGTCACACATCAGCGTGGCAGACGGGCTGCGCCACCAAGTCGCTCAGCTACGCGCTGACAGAGTGCATCAGTTTATCTCTGGACAGCCTCGATGCAACGACTCAGCAGTAGCTTGTCCGAATGTATCCGCTCTGCTTTGGGTAAACAGCAGAAAACAACACAAACTACGAATTGAACTGGTGCGACGTTGTTAAACCAATTTACGATTTAGATGCATTGAGAATGGATAAAATTTGAACGACATACCTTTTGCGCAACATAAAGGTACCTGTAACTCTTCATTCCAAGGCAATATCGAACTGTCTCGAAAATCTAAGGTTTCATAACCGTCTGATGAACACCTTGTTTGACCATTCTTTCTATGCTATCCCAGAAGAGAGTGCAAAAAGTAAATGTACGACCTCTCCTGCGCTCACACAGAAAATAGGTTGTAATTAGTTTCCAGCAACTTAGTTGAAGGATGGATCTCAGAACAAAAGTTGACAATGACATACGAAAGAACGGATTAAAATGTAGTACTCAAAGCCACTCACACTACAATTGAAAGAATATGTTAAAAACGATGTACATTAAAAAAGTTAATTCTTAGCTATGAATTATACATATAACGCAATAAAGAAAAAACAATGTTACATAATTGCAACTTTCATGCTTGATGGAATAATGTAAAAATAAAGCAGATGTAAGGCACAGGTAAGAACTCCGTAAGATCCAAAAGCTAGCTTATGCCCAGCAAAAATCTTCAGTAAGCACAGCCAAGGGTAACGTGAGGTCAAAATCGAAGACTAGGCTGATGATCCAAAGCTTAAGATTTAGGGCCTCAGTAAGGGCCAAAAGATGATAACCACCAATCATTTTTCCTAACTCGACACACATTTTTATATCTAGTACATTGTGCTGTTTTTTTATTCACGTTGTTGGAAGAAGGAAGCAAGAAGTACTTGTTAGACAATGGTGACTAACATCAAAAAGGACGTTTCAGTCTGGAAATAGTTACAGGTGAAGGTGATCAAGTCCGATTATCTTACCAGAGATATGAATAAGTATAGATATGCATAGAATGCCGAATATTCGAATTTCATGGACGGTGGAGTCGTTACACTTGCCCGTGAGCTGACTCTCTAGAAAAGAGCACAGCCTTCGGATAAGCTGTAGTTGAGCAGTTGTATCGTGGCTGCGCATCGCGGAGCGACTTTGAAATGCACTCAATTGCTCAGACCGTCTGTTAGGCGGAGGCATCACTATAGTTGACTACTAAAATGGAAGAGGGTAGCGAACTCATCATACGCCTCTGCTTGGTGTATATGTGCGTAGATCTCGCTCTAGCCAAAGAATGCCGCATTAACAGTGGTTTACGATCCATCACCTTGTTCTTTCCAACTTTTTTGATTGACTGTAGTGCGATATATGAGATGGAGCAGTAGTCTATGTGCTGTAGTGATGAATATATTCTGGTTAAAGCTAATGAATTTTGTGCCAAAACTTTCAGGACATACGTTACAGAAACGATATAGATTATACTACAAGTAAAATAAAATACCAAACGAATCTAAATGAAGACGATCACGCTAACAAAACGAATGTCCTAATGCAATAATTTCCCGTTGTGTAACAGACATCCCTACCTTCTCATCCATATTAGTAGGGAAGTAGGTATCAACGACAAACGGTTGTCCAAATTCCCTTTTCGGACATTGTTGAGAACCACGTCGCACGACTGAAGTTGCGTGCATTAATGAACACTCACTCAGTTGGACAAGGTGGAGGATGCAAAAATGTAGACTGAGCATGGAAGCAGACGAAGTTGCGATGCTTGTACGATCAGTTTGGTAGCGCAATGCCCCAAGCAGATAATGTGAAAGCAATTTTACCTGTTTTTTTGGGAAGGTAGAGAAGCTACAAGAAATACAATATAGTCCACCTATTGCAAAAAGAAACATATTCACGCATACTTCACGTAATCGGACTCTAGAGCTCCGGCGGCTTGCGAGGTTGCATGCACCGCGGTGTCTCCCACTCCACCTTCCTGGTTTGGCATTGGCCCATAGGCTCGACCGATTCTGTCCAATCATAGTTAGGGTCCCCGTTTCTTAGAACATGTCAACATATCACGAACTGGACATGGGCTGGTTATGTTTTGGTATAATATCTTTCTGGATCTACGATCTTGTGTGCCCTGATGGTAGGTTGATAGTCAGAATGATCGGGGAACTGTAAATTTGACTCACACCACCACTCATTAGATCAAGAACAACTGGGTGTTGCACGACGGTAAAGCTCCTTGTCACATAACAAAGTGAATAAGCGAGTTTTTGGTTAGCAAAAACATTCCTGTGACTCCTCAGCCTCTTTATTCGCCAGACTTAAGCCCTTGTGACTTTTTTCTCTACCCGAAGTTGAAAAATCACTTCAAGCGAACTCATTAAGGAACAGTCGAATACATTCAAATGGCTGTAGCCGACCAGCTGAAGGTTATTCCAGTATCGGAGTTTCAGCACTGGTATGAGGAGTGGAAGGACCTTAAGAACCCTCTCCTGCACTGTGTAGCTTCAGAGGGAAGTTATTTTGACGGCGACCATATAAAACTGTAACTATAGTTCAATAAAAAAAATTAAAAAAGATCAGTCTCATCACTCAATTTACAGACCTCGTACATGTTACATATAGTGCTTTTCAAAAATGTCTCTTCTCACGTACCTTTCTGAACTGGTGAAGTTATTTATTCAAAATCTGGGGCAATGAAATGATTATAGTGGCAGTGAAACATTTCAAGATGGCAACTGGGCGCCATTTTGTAACCTTTTAAGTGGAATGGGTGATATTTCCTTCTGAAGCTGCCCAGAACTACTTTTTATCCCTAGACTATAAAATCACCATCTTTGAAAATGACGAACTTTCAGGCTGTGAAGTGTAGCGTTATCAATCTTCTATCTTGGAAGGATCTATTCCAATGTACAATAAAGTATGAAAAATTCAATTTAAACCCATTGTTAAAATCTGTAAAAATCTTTTTAAGAGAGTATTTCCCTCCTCCTAATTTTTAGCAATCACAAACGCGCAATTTTGAATTACAAGTGGTTTCTAGATGAAAAAATTTTATGACAGCACCGGTCAGCAGTTTTTTCGAGCTTACCCGCGCGGCACAACTTGACAGATGTTGTCACGAAAAATTACGCATGTACAATAGGTAGTATGTTTTGTAAGCTATGTGTGTGCAGAATAATCTGTTATTCATGAAATAGTCTTTTCAAATACCATTTGGCCATCTAATTTTTTCCTGTGAAAAATATCGAAAAAACACATTGCAAAGTGATATTTTTTTCAACAAAAACATTCGAGCACATCATGATGAACCCTTCCAAAAGAGCAAGGCTGATTTTGCATATTATAACGTTTTTTTATTATTTATTTGTTAAGTTATAGGCGATTCAGTATACGAGTACAAACGCTAACCTTTTACTGCTTCCCAGTCCACCATTTTGAAAGACTGTGATTTTTACGAGGGATGCCTTCAGTCGACAATTTCCCGTTGGTATGGAGAATTTAAACGTCAACCGGTGAGTCTTAGCGACGATTCCAGGGTCGGTGCACCAAAAACGGCAGTCACCCAGGAAAACGTCGATGCTGTCCGCAAACTCATCATTGAAGATAGACATGTGACATATCGCGAGATTGAGGCGTCCTTGAAGATATCTCAAAGACCTCAATTCAAAAAAATTTACATGAAGAATTAGGAGTAAGAAAATTAGTTACTCGTTGGATACGCTACCTGTTGACTGAAGAGCAGAAAGCAGCCAGGGTTAATTGGTGTCAAAAAACGCTTGACCGTATCAATTCCGGAAACTCAAAAAATGTGTACAGCATTGTTAGTGGTGATGAATCAGGGATTTACTGTTATGAATCAGAAAATAAACGACAGTCGGCTGTTTGGGTGTTCCAAGGTGAAGAAAAGCCAACAAAAGTCATCCGTTCTCGAAGTGTCGCGACATTTGTGTCAAAAGCGGGTCATGTTGCAACGATTCCTCTTAATGAGCAAAGAACTGTTAATGCGGATTGGTATACCACCATTTGTTTGCCAAAAGTCATCACCGAGCTTCAACAAATCAACCACGAAAGAAGAATCATCCTCCACCAAGACAATGCAAGCTCGCACACAGCCCAAAAAACAAGGCAGTATTTAACGGAAGGAAACGTTGAATTATTGGACCATCTTCCATATAGTCCCGATCGAAGTTCTAACGATTTCTTCACTTTTCCGAAAATTAAAAACAGACTGCGTGGTCAAAGGTTCCAGTCACCAGAAGAAGCATTTGACGCATTCAAAAATGCCGTTTTGGATCTGCCAGCAAACGACTGGAATAAGTGCTTCGAAAATTGATTCGAGCGCATGCAGATGGGGAATGGAGAATACCTCGAAAAAGAATAAAGTCATTCAAAACTCGCTACCGTGTTGTTTTATTTCCATATGCAAAACTCGTATGTTCTACAATTATAAAATACTCATAAGGATCTTTAAAATAAGGTCTTCTCTTATTTTATCTATTATATTATTCCCTTATCCTAAATTTGAGCTTATGAACCTGACGTATTCAAAAAATAAGTAGGGGGGACCATTCTGGAAAGCAGTGTATTCTGGGAATTGGCTTACACGGTAGCTCGTTCATACTGCTCCTTTCTTTTTCATAGAAGAAGAAGAATTTAGGTTTTTACTTTTACAGCTATCCCACAAATACAATTTCCCGTAACTGTTACCCCTTGATCCACCAATGAGCAGCTCATATATAGACAAACAAACGTGCGTATCGGATTAGTTCCTCATATCTTTTGTTGGATGCCGGTCTGTTTGATTCAATTGCACTGTGCTTTTGTTACAGATTCAGCTGTATGGTTTCAATAAGGAACTGTATCACAATATGTCGGAGGCGCAGCACAAATCACAGGGGATTGTTGGTATCTCCGTTATGGTGCAGGTAAGACCAAACCATATTAAGTACACTTTTTTTTAAAAAGACTTGCTGAGGCAGCGCAACCGCCAATAATTATATGGTGACAGTGAGATAACAGAGATCTAGGGTTTTTCTCTAGCTACTTAAAGGTTGCCTTGAACTTGACATTGATCACAATCTTGAACGTCAAATCAACGTCAAGATATTTTTTAAGTGGAACCTATACTTTTGACCCCGGAAATGGATAGTGCGGGGGATAGTATACTCAGATGTGACCTTGCGGAAAATTAATTTGTCCAAGGACAACCTGTTCAAGGTCATTGCAGAACCTCTCGTTTTAAAAGGATTTTGAGGGATCTATCTGAAGAGAAGGCAATAATAACTCTAAAGGCAGCAGAAGCTTCAATGTTTTCTTCCGTTATTGATTATTGACTTTGAAACTGACCTTGTCCATGGCCATGTAGGTCAAATCAAGATTAAATATTTACCACAAAAGGTCATGTCGAAGTGTAAAATCCTCCGCTATATATATATCTAAAGGTACAGGATGCAACGCAAAAAATTGAATTGACCTTAATTTAACCACTGAATGGCTAGGAATAAATTCGAGCCCCGGCTGCCTTTGGGTTCTTATCTATGCTATATCTTGAGAAACATTCCTGAAACCCTATCAGGCGATAGGTCAAAAATATAGGATACCGTGACATTGACATTAACATTGACTTGACCATCAAGTTCATTGTGAAGGTCGGATCCAATATCATCAGTGTATATCCAGAATAAGGTTGAAACTTTCTCTGCTTATCGATCTTTATTTTTGCTTTATATACAGAAACATTTCTGGACTATTTTGAAACTGGCCTTTATTTGACGAGGACGTTCAAGGTTAAAGTGATTTTCATGCCTAGTAGTAGTATTTTCCGTTCTACCCTTTTCCCGGGTCAAAAGTGTAGGGTTTCATCAAAACAAATCTTTTTTCGTCAATTTGGCGCTCTAGATCACGGACAAGGTCAAATTGGATGTCGCCACCGTATAGCCAGGAAAAAATCTCAAGATATTATTATTTTAATTTTACAGCAGGTGCTATTATTTTTTGGTTCGCATAACAGAATCAGGAAACCACATCAAAATTAATAAGAAACGTCCACTAGCCTTCAAATGATTGTTTAAGGACTAACTACTGACATTGATACTTTTTAGGGGCGCAAATGTCGAATCATATAACTTGACATTTATTATAGCCAAGCTTTTGATATTATCTTCTTGCTTATTGGTCAGCTTAGGAAGAATGAGACAAGAGATTATTTTGTAACGAAACACTTTTGTCCCCATAATTTCTCGCTGAGTATCCATTGGCGCCCGCAAGAATTTTTCTTAGGGGGACTATCGGCGAGAGGTAACTTTTTATGAAGGTGAACCTGCCACAAAGAGTTCTTGAAGAGTGGGGAGTAGCAAAGTTTACACAAAATCATGTTAGATATATAAATAAGATCCAACCGGATTGTCAGAGAATCCCCTGCGCTTCCTGAGGGTGTCCATGTTTATATCCGTGCTTTATAGAAGTGGCTTAGTTCAAAGTGTAAAAAGATTCGTCTGAGTGCTCCATAGGATCTTGGGTCTTGTTAAAAGCTGTAGATACGTCTACTAGGTCCGACTGCCCAGATACCAGACAAAGTCAAGAAGATAGAAGGAAAGAGCAAGAAATGAAGGAGGGAGTAGAACAAAGAGAAGGAAGTGCGTCGCTTTCAGGGGTGCCTTGGACTTGTCAACTAGTATTATCTACTGTATTATCCAAACGTGAATTTAGAGAATAACTGCTGTTTCAAAGCTTCAGCAGCATATGCAACACAAAGCTCAATGCGGCGGTCTGCGTTACAACTAAAACTATATCGACGAGCGTTAGCGTTGCCCCAAGCGGAGCGTTTCATCGCTTCACCGCTAAACATATTGTCCGCCAAATAGACAGTTTTATTTTACGATAACCGTAGCCGCCATTCCATCCGGGACCCGGAATGGCGCAGTATTAACTAATAATTTTGTTAGAGTGCCGCTCAGGCTGTTTATTTTGGGCAGTTTACTTTTTCCGGAGACAGTTCCAACGTTTATTCGGCTTTTCCGGTATTTTATGCCCTGACCACAGTTCCCGTTCCAGATTCCGCTGTTTAATATCGTTTGGACACAAGAAAAATTTATTCCAGTCTCAGTTGGCTAGACTTTCGATACAGGAATGCGAGCGGTCTACCTCATAAAAAATGGCATTGAAGCCCTAAAATACATTCATATAAATTTTTTTTGTTCAGTTTGATGAACCCTATTAGGTGGTGAATTGAAAATCTGCATAAATATGTACATACATAAAAAACGAATTGAAAAAATAAAAAAAGGAAAACATGTAGCGGTTAAAATTGGTGGGTAAACTATTAAGTAAATAGTATGACAAAAAATGGAGAAGATAGGCGAAAGGCAGATCTACAGAATACCAAAAAATGACCCTATTGAGTTTCACTGTTTATGAGATATTAACTTTTTTCTCTTTTTTGAGAAAATTCCTCGTTTTTTGCTGATTAAACAGGTAATTTATCGCAGTACTTTGCAGTAGCAGTCTAGTACTTTTTTATTTCATTGCTAAATACCAAAGTTGAGTAAAATAATTTACTGAAATAAAAATTACGAAGAAGAAATTAGTTTGTCAAGTTTACCTACTTGTATTTTTCAAAAATGATATTTCAAATGAAAGAACAACTATATGAGAATATTTCAGTTGCCATGAGCTTACTTAATATACAGTATTTTAAGCATATATTGCAAAAAATTATCCAGTGGAAGTTTTGAGGCTTAAATCTAAGGTCACTTCATTAATAGCAGACTATATTATTTAAGACATTCCTGTAATAAATATGTGGAACGTGGTCCTGATATTGTAACTCATTTTTGTCGATCCATTTGTCCATTTGTCGGTTTGCCTGTCCGCTAATCCTTTATCCTCTTTAAATTGAAAAACACTTTTACAAAGTTTTCACACAAGGCTTATACTCTGCATTATAGTTTTTGAAAATCGCTCCAGTGCCCTCGGAGCTAGGGACGAAAACGAAAAAAAATCAAAATTTGTCGAACCTTGTTTTCTGAGCTTTACATTGCTGCGCATTTTTGAAAAACTTTTGAGGAGTGAAAAATTGGGTGGTGGGAAGTTGTGAAGATGAGGCAGTATGATTTCCAGTTTTTGATGGCAGTATTGTATGGTTATAACCCCGATAATTCTGAGCATCTATTAGCCAGATTCAGGGTTAGGTTTCTCCGTATATTTGCCCTTTATATTGGAGAGTACGAACGTACAGAAAGATGAGATCTTGTCGCAATGGAGGCTGGGTCTGAGTCTGTTTGATCGTAAACTCATCGCCTTCAACATAGGAGCTCGTAAGAATTTTACCCCTTTAGAAAAGGGAACATTTTTGAAGAGCGGATAGTAGCAAAGAACCAGACAGTTTCCTTATGGAAAATGGCTTTCGGCTAAATTTCAACATGGCATTCAAATGTCTCAATGGAGCCAACCCCCTACGGAACCCAGATACCCCGAAGTAGGGGTTATTAATAGACTTGGGAGGACAACATTAGTTCTAAAATAATATTATTAGAGAAGAATCAAAACGTACTGTTGCTTTGATTTCTCGCAGACTGGCCAAAAGGGATAATGAATGGTCATGGTGAAGGTCAGGTCAATTTTTAAAAGACATATATCCTACTTTTAACCGGGAAAATGGGCAAAACGGAATATCTACCTCCATGTAGCACTCATGGTCAAAAAAACCCTCCCAAACCTCGTATAAAACCCCGAAGCCCCCAATCAAGGTATATTGACAGATGTAGGATATTATTATAACTTTTAATGTTTACAGAGAAGAAGTAACATGTACAAACTAAGATTTATTCCAGAGTGTCCAATGGTGAACATGGATTTGACCTTTGACTGACTGAGCGGTAATGAATCATGTTTTAACTGGTCAGACAGACTTCTTAGGTCCTGAAATTACCCTACTCCATATATGCACAGACAGAAGACCGGAAGTCCTCTCGTATTGATAACACTTCCCCATATCACCAGTTCCCAGTAACTTGAAAACCCCACCACCCTAACACATATTTCAACAGTATTCCCTTTTCCTCAGAATTCCTCTGTTGTATATGTTCGTTGTCAACTTCTTTCTAAGACTCACGCTGAAGATAATCTCTTATGAAGTGGTGACAGTTTTGCGTGGGCATTTTTCTTGAACAAAAAAAATTTAATCTACCTAATCCATATGTGCATAGGGATATAAATCACCCATCAAAAATTTTACAGCCCGCCCTGTGACATATCAAGCCAATAAAAAATTACTAATTAGAACACCATCCTAGGCACATCCAACTCAGCTCATATTAAATTAAAATTAATGCCGTTTAAACTTCTTGTCGCTAATAATTCAATTAATTACCGTAACGTTAAATTTTAATTAACTCTCGTACACTAGTCTGCGAGCTTTTCATTTAATGAGGCACTTTTCTCAGTGTTTTGGTTTCGGAAGGTAAGGATACTGGATGTTATAATCGTAAGTGTTGAATGAATATCTGAGATACTAGGAATTATCGTCATATCGTCGATTCACGGAAATCTCAGTATTAGATTGATTTGTGAAACAACAGAAATGAAATTTGCCAGTTTAAAAACCTTTTGCATTTGTACCATAATCAATAAATAAATAACTCGTCGAATATAGTTTTATTTATTATTACAACTGAGATTGATGCATAATGAAGGGTTTATTGCTTCCAGGGCTGCTACGTATCAACAGTAGAGAAAAATTCGATAAAAAAATTACAAGTACTTATAAACTTGAAGGGTTTTCCCATGGCAGTGCAGACTCCGAAAAAATACTATTGGCGTTCATCAGGCCCCCAAATGACTTTTCTACTGAAAATAGACAAATGCACTTTGTAGGTGCATCATGTATAGTATCTCAGTCAACTTTTGTTCGCTCTGGTATCTTTGTCGTTTACCGGCTATGGAATTCCTTGTAAACTGGCATAAGGCCGTAAAGTAAAATGGATATCAGTGAGAAAAAAACATTGTTCGTTCAGCAAATAATGGAATTATGATCTTTGCATACGCATGATGTATAGTATATTAGTTACATTCTGGTAGATCTACTATTGATCAGCTATGGAAACCCTCAGGCGTATGATATAATGAGTAACCGAGGTCAATTTTTTTGCTTGAGTAAAATGTACTAAAAATTCGTTAAGTCGCTCCTGAATAACTACATCCCTAATGTTGCCACCATATCTGATCATTACATTCATCATATTATGTTGTCCCGATAGTTGAGATTGTTACATCACCCAGGCATTGTTGACCTCTTCTCAGCTGTTCAGGTAAAAATTCGTGGCGTGGGTCGAGAGAGGGACCAGCTGGACTTTGTGTATAAAATATTTCTATCATTCTGCCTAGAGGGCTAATATATGGAGTAATATATGTGTGAAATGTGAAACTTCCTACCTTCCAATCTTTTAAAAAAATGTTTCACAATTGATCACTGATTTACTTTTTTGCATTTTTCTCCGCCACTACTGGACCGATTTTCAAAAACTATAAAGCTCTTTCGCCCTCGATATAGTAGCAGCCTTGTGTGGAAGTTTGATCAAAATTCGTAGGGTACTTTCCAAGATATAGCGGTGTCAAGGATAAGCAGGCTGACAAACAAACACACAGATAGAAGGACCGTCGGGAATGAGTGACATCTTTTTTTGTGATGCCATATAACATCCAAAAACAATATCATATTTTTGAATCTTTTTGCGATTACAAAACTTCCTCGCCAGTACTGTGATAAACCTTCTGTAGAGACCCTCAATGTTGTACATGACTGATGTGCAGATGTACACACGAATGATATGCCTCGCAGTCCCAACCCTGGCAGCGGCCAATCCCAATAGCGTGACTAAAATCACTCCAACTTCTTTCAACTTCTCGTAAATGCCACACACGCACTCGCTTTGCGGCTGCTACGTTTTATTAACGCTCCAGTTAATTAGGATTTCTACGGCTATTAAAAGATTCCATTTTACAGGGGAATACTAACAATGGGACTGGGATTTTTTCAGACTACCGTGAAATTTCACGATTTACTATTTACGATGATAATAAACCAGCCTGCTACCGGCGCACCAGGTGATTTCAAACTCTTCTACGTGAAGAAGGATTGGTTGATGCCTGAAGATACGTTTATTCCTCGATATAATTTATAATTTATATACAGGGTGTTTCAGTTTATTGTTGCATATATTTAAGATTCGATAGAACTTTTAAAATTAATGCATAAAGTCTATATAAACATGGGTCGAAAAATGCGTGGCTTCCGAAATTTACTTTCTAAAACAGTTTTTTTTAAATATTTCGAACAATAATTGATGTATAACAGTGAAAATTGGTACACAAGGGTTTTTTGGTACGACAAAACGAACATATAGTTTTACTGTAGCCTCTAGAGGGCGCTCTCTACTGTACCTGTAGTGTAGTAAAATGACAGAAAATTTTTTCTTAGTGCAATTTTTTGCTTTTTGAATAAAAAAAATTATTCTTCGCACTTTTCAACATGAAAAAGCTCTCTTGTGAATTTTCGTTATAGTTAGCCGTTTTTGAGATATTTCGATTTTTAAGGTTCGATGCATTTTTAATTATTTATGATAAAATAACGTTAAAAAGTCAGTATCTCGATAATTTTTAGAAGTAGGCTGTGCCTGCAAATATTTTTGAAATTAAAAGCAGAATAAGGTTAAACGTCAATTAGTTGACAGATAGTTTTGTTGTCTGTTAAACCTGAAACGTTTTTTGCAATTGTGAATGCACGAAATTTAGTTTCTTTTACCTGTTTTTTTTTTGTAAGTTTTATAACAATGCCATTTTTATTCTTCAATCAAGAGTTAGCGGATAATCATTTTGTGTATGGCTTTGTAAATGGAAACGCAGCAGAAGCAGCCAGAGAATACGCACGAAGATTTCCAAACAGACGACATCCAACTCGCTCAGTATTTGTAAGAGTGCATCGCCAAATAATTGAAAACGGTTTTGGAAACCTCCAAAGGGATCAAAACATAAATGTTCGACACCTCAGATTTACCCGTATGATTCTGCGTGAGTTTGATAGAGATCCGACCACAAATGTTAGGAGAGTTTCTGGTGACTTGGGAATTTCAGCAAGCCATGTTCACCGTGTTCTTAGAAATGACCATAGACGTCCTTACCATTTGCAACCTGTGAAATGACTACAGCTAGGGGACGGAGAACGAAGAATAACATTTTGTCAGTGGATTCTTGATAGAACTGATAATAATAGGAAGTTTTTAAGTAACGTTTTATGGACCGATGAGTCATGCTTCACTAGACGTGGAGTGGTAAATTTTTATAATCAAGGACCAGTCGCCTGGCTTCCACGATCCCCTGACCTAAATCCATTAGATTTCTTTGTGTGGGGATTTCTAAAAGAAAAAGTGTACCAGACTCCCGTAACCACAAGAGATATGCTAATAGACAGAATCAGGAATGCATGTGAAGAAATAAGGCCTTATTTGAATAATGCTATACCACGTTCGATCATTCGTAGATGTGAATTGTGTATTGAACAACTGGGTTTACATTTCGAGCAACTACTTTAGATTTTGTATGTTTGTCCTAACTATCCAATAGCATTTTAGTTGTAAATAATTAAATTAATTTGTTAAAAATGGTATTAGAAAATTAAACAAATTAATATTCTGTATATGTTTATTTGGAGTTAGGAATTATTGCTGTGTTTAAAAACACAATCTAAACGATCATCTTAATTAGTTGTAATGCCCAAATCGAAAATGTAGAAATAATATTATTTTGCCATAAATAATTAAAAATGCATCGAACCTTAAAAATCGAAATATCTCAAAAACGGCTAACTATAACGAAAACTCACAAGAGAGCTTTTTTATGCAGAAAGGTGCGAACAATCAGTTTTTTTATTCAAAAAGCAAAAAGTTGCATTAAGAAAAAATTTTCGGTCATTTTAAGACACTACAGGTAGAGAGAGGGCGCCCTCTAGCGGCTACAGTAAAACCATGCACATGGTTCGTTTTGTCGTACCAAAAAACCCCTGCATACCAATTTTCACTGTTATGCATCAAATATTGTTCGAAATATTTAAAAAAAAACTATTTTAAAAAGTAAATTTGAACAGATATGCATTAATTTTAAAAGTTCTATCGAATCTTAAAGTTATGCAACAATAAACTGAAACACCCTGTATATCAATACACCTGAACACATTAAAAATTAACGAAAAGCAATTTTGGGGACAAAAACCGGCAAAGTCCCTTATAACCTCCTACCCCTGTTTCACGTGGAGACAATGAGCGGACCGGAAGAATAATGCGTCGACAGATGAAGGAATGTGGAAATGTAAAGATCATTGCCAAACTTCAGGTAAAAATGATGGATTAAATTTTGGAACTAAGATGAGGTTTTTTCGAGCGTCCCTCGTATACACTATACCTGACAGATGTAGGAGGTTAGGAGGGACTTTGCCGGTTTTTGTTCCCCAAAATTGCTTTTCGTTAATTTTTAATGTGTTCGGGTGTATGTTTCCAGAAATGGGCCAGATTCTATACAGTTTTTGACTGATATCAAGCAATACAAAAATTGATGTTAAATGGCGTAATTTGGCGCAACAAAATTCATTCCACATAGTTTTATGCCTACTTTCAAGCTAATTTAAGGGGGGAATGACAGTGCAGCCATCGTGTTTTGCTTGCCACATGACGGAACAAACACTTCGCTACATGATTGCCCATATTTCATAGGTATATTTACCCTTTTATTACTCATCCCAGTTCATTGCTAAGACATGATAACGTCTGTCGGGTTAGCTAGTCGCCAATAAATTATATAATTATATATATTATATATATATTATAAATTATATTTTCTTTATGCCTTCCATGTAGTGATTCTTTGTAAGTCATCCGAAATCCCGTCTAAGGCTGTAATTACTTCTCCAGCTAGACTTCTTAAAGCATGAAAACAAATGAAAGTTGGAAGATGCTACGTCTAGTGAATAGAGTTGCTTTCTGTAGCAATTGAACTCAATTGACTGATTTTTGCCATTGCCCCTATGGAAGATGATTTTTGTCTTCTAGAAACCTGGCTCTTTCTTCAGAATTTCTACAGTTTGCTTATCGAGAAGGTTATAATAATATTCTTTGTAGTTGTAATAGTTTGCAGGTAACCTGTCAACAATACCACCTTACATCATAGAAAATGGATCTCATAATGTTTTTAAATAATAATAATAATAATAATTTACTTCATTGTTGAATAGAACAGAAAATTCTATAACAAATGACAAGGTCATAAAAATAGTGGTGACGAGTTGAAAAAGTATAAAAACATAGATCTAAACAAAAAACTCCTCCAAGGTATAGAAACATTTGCCTATCAAAAAAGTTTTAGTTTTCTTTTGAAAACAGCTATACTTGATGTATTCCTAATATCATCATTGCGCTTATTAAGAATCTTACATCCCATATACCTGCATGTTTTTTGGTATGCCGTAGTTCGATGTCTCGGCGGGATTAAAAGCATGTTAGACCTAGTTGGATATTCATGCTGGTGTTTGATGACTTCAAATTCGCGCTTATTTTTGAAAACAAACAAAGCCAACTCATAAATGTAAATACCTATAGCAGTCAACATCTTTAGTGTTCTAAAGGATTCTATACAGGATTGGCGCCAACCGAAGTTATCAATAATTCTAATGACATATTTTTGCAGCAGGAGAACTCTTACAGTTAGTGAACTACTTCCCCAATTGAGAATACCATAATGGCAGTTGACAGTGGCATAGTATAAAGTTTTTAAAATTCGTTTACTGCACTGCTTTGCTAAGAATTTCAAGCCATAACAACTCCTTCGCAATCTATTGCACAAACACTCAACGTGAAACCCCCATGACATTCGACAATCAAGTATCATCCCCAGCATGTTAACTGAATTAGATGATGGAATAGCTCTGTTAGTATGATCAAAAATGTTGTAATCTTGTTCATCTTTTAATGCGAATTTCACAATGCTGGTCTTCTCCGTGTTTACTCGGAGGAAGTTATTTTCAGACCATTTAATGATTCTGTTGTATGCTCTCTCAGTCATTTCCGGCAGCTCGGTGATGTTTGGACTGGTAACCAAGATATTGGTGTCGTCTGCATATGCCACAACATTATATTCTGGACCACCTTCAGATATAAAGTCGGACAACTCGTTAGCCTACAACAGAAACAAAAATGGTCCTAGAACTGAACCCTGTGGCACACCGATGTTTGCTTCTGATGTTTCACTTTTGGTACCGTTGACCCAAACGCATAGTTTTCTTTGTGTAATATACGGGCGAAACAGCTGCAATGACAAGCCACGTATTCCATACTTGTGCAGTTTGAAAAGAAGTAGCTCATGGTCCACATAATCGAACGCACGAGAGAAATCTACGAATAAACCACATATATGTTTTTTATGATCCAGTGCAGCCACAATATGTTCTACAAAACTATACAATGCAGTTTCAGTGCCTCTTTTACTAGTTAATCCATGCTGACTATCTGATATAAAATTATTTTTGCCACAAAAATCCACTAGCTGATTCTTCATGTTGAGTTCAAACACCTTAGATATACTTCAAAGCAACCTAATGCCTCTATAATTGGCATAGTCATTTGGATCATTCCGTTTGTAGAAAGGTATAACCAAGGGTAGTTTCAAACAACTTGGAAAAGTTCCCTGTTCACAAGAAAGATTAATTAGCCTCTGTATCTGGTGACAAATACATCGACTTAGGAAGCATTTTAATCGTAGTACTGGAAAAGTTCTTATCGGCAGTATTGTTTTTCACATCTAATGTAAAATGCTAATTAAATTTGGTTGCTAAAATTCCATCTGGTACTTGTTCACCATCCTTAGTTTTGTTTAGGTAGTTCCATGCTGCTCACCGCTAGTCTAATCCATTGTTATGAATCCACGCACAAATTCACTCTTTTTATTTGCAAGTTGATCCAGATGTTGTTACTCGAACTCGCTTTTGATGAGAAGCTAACGAGTCTAGCACCCGCCTCGCCTATTAGCTATTTACCAAAATATGAAATGCCCACATTCCCAGTGATCTTATACGTCGCCTGTCTATTATCTGAAACTATATCGTGGATAGAATTAACAAGTGGGTTTTTTATTTTTTTTTTTGCTGTCCGATTGACACAGGTATGGACATGTTGTGTTTATCCTCGACTGTAGCACTCAACACCATATGAAGGTCATGTCTATTTTATAAATGAGATTCTGCATTTTTGACTCTGGAATTCTGAAAATTTTGCGTTAAGGTTTGTTTTTGAGTATTTCAAAAATTTAACCTCCATTGATCAAAAAAGAAAAGTTTGATAGAAAAAATTCGGGTTAAAGGTAAAGAACCAAAAAAGGCATATGAAGGTCACGAAAAAAGTGAACTGAAGAAATATTCAGACACAAAATGCACTGATCTCTGCTATACTTCAAAAGAGTTAGCTTAATATTGCCCTCATGATTATTTAAATTCTAATACGCCTCTTCAAGTGATATCGGAAACGAATGAAGTGGGAAAAGCTGCTTTCAAATATTTCAAGCCACTGTCGTAATTCACCCCTATGATGCTTTTGTTTCATGGTATTTATGGCCAACTACGAAAATGAGTAAATTTCTGACATGTCCAAGGTCTCAAACACATCTTTATATTACTTCTACAACAGACAGCAACTATAGCTCTAGCTGCGACTTCAAGCATCTGTTAACCACTCTGTTTTAGGACTACCCCTTTTCAGAGAATAATATTGTCTGACGAATCCCCAGTTTTTTTTATTAGCGCTATATTCAGGGTCTCGAGGGTTCTTTGCACGAAATCTATTAAATCTCTGATTTATACCCTTAGTAAATAACTCCATGGTATGTGTAAGCTGTCGAGATTATAACTTTTCCACACAAAGTTGATGTAGTGATACAATAAAGAAAATATGTTTTTTACGCATAAAACATGTTGAATTTTCAACTATCTCATAATAATAATAATAATAATAATAATAATAATATTTATAATAATAACATATTTATTGCCCAACAGATACACCATTTAAAGGACAATGTCATTGAACATAATTTGATATTACAGTATTTTTAACTACAATCATAGATCGTTTCTGAAAAAAATGAATGAAAAAAATTAATAGCTACACCTACTCACCTACATGTCTTAAATGTTATAAATTGAATAATAGTAGTCGCTGAGTACAGCTAATATATCTTTGACTTTATCATGATGAATGTCACAATTATCAGCTATTGGTGTTAAAGCTAGGGCACATAAGGTACACGGGTGACTTAATCATAACATTAGAATTTGGTGTTTTTAAGTAAAAAGCGAGAAATCTTCGGGAAATGCGGGACGGTACATGAAAATCAATTCTGGCCAATAAAGCTGAAGAATCAACATCACTGTGTACGAGTTTGTAAAGGAATTTTAAACTGTTACAAACTCTTCTCAGCTTAAGAGGATGCATTTCAAATCTGAGCAACATCGCTGACTGGGGAGTCCCACGATGTATATTCTAGCTTAGAACGCACCATGGTGCACTATAAAGCCTTCAGTGCCGTTTCACTACCAAACGATTTAGGCCCAATTTCACCAACAACAGTCCGTTATTCTACAGATACAGACCGTCAGATACAGCGAATGAGCTTCAAGTTTCAATCAACAAATTTTAGCAACCAATAGCTACGAAATGTTGAAAACAAAATACTGTCAAAGTATGAGATGACAACTTGTCATTGAAACATTACCAGCTTACTGAATATTAAGAAATTACATATAATTCAGTCAAAATGTTTGATTTTTGAATTAAATTCATGTCTTAATCACTATTGTTGATCTTTTATTCATGTTTATATTATTTTCTTCAATTGATATGCGATACTGGGTGTTTTTTCCTATAAACCTCTTGCAGATAGCCATTAAGCAACTACTTGATGACAGGCTGTACCAAAAGATATTGCTCGTTTCCAAACATTCACTCATTTACTTGCCGTTCAACAGAACCATTATGGCACCATAGATTGATATTCACACAAAACGATTCAGGTTTTTTGATATCCATACATCCATAAAGTTGAATATTTTTCGTTGTTCAGGAACTGAACAAACATCCACACTAACATATATTCACAGCGATTAAGTAATTCCCAAGTATATGCCTTAAAGCTACCAGCAAACCTATAAAACCTGCAAAAAAAACCACAAATTTGCCATATTTTTCTTTTTTCACGAGTACACATTCTAGGTTATATTTATATTAGACATTATTTTAATACAGCTGATTATTGCATTTTAAGGAGTGACACATGTGTGGGATCTGTCAACTTTTGGTACCAGTCACAAAACATATATACTCTGAAGGTTTAATTCCATGCTATTCAATCACAACACGGTGACTTGTGTGGTTGTCAGCGGCCATTTTGTGAGGGTGCGACAGGGTTGCCAGATTGTGCATTAATACCCCGCTTCACCCTACTGGTCCCAGTGAAGTAAGTTCCGCCAACTGTTGAAATATACTCTACTATGCTTTATAAGACTATTCGTGATATTTTTTCCCAAAATCATTGCACAACACTTGAAAAAATGCAAATGAAAATTTAAAATCATGTCCATGACGCCGCAAAATAGCTCCGTCGGTACCTTGGGTTATAAATCTTGACAGTAGGGATGTTCGATAGGATCCTATATTTAGAAGTATCAATACATTTCACGAGTATCGTCATCTTTCGATCCGGACTGTGTCAGAAAGAGTGACTGCCATTTGGCTGCGACATTACCCTGCCAAATCAGACATATCTTTCATCATTTTCAAGGAAATTGTACAAAATCTTCAAATTTGTGAAGTTAGCGAGTTTCACTTCATACGTTCTTACCAGACATGCCCAAATCATCAGTTGCTGCCGTGATATTCATCCCGACCACTGCATCCCCACGGCTAGGTGACCTGTATGAATTTATATTGATAGGGCAGCGAGTTATGCTATAAATCATATGTCACAGTGTCTGTGCACTGATTGCAACGGTTAGATGATACCAAAAATATTTTCATAAATAGGAGATATTTCCCATTCCGGATCGAACAATGTACCAAAGATGTTTATAATCATGATACCTAGTAAATTTTCACGAAAAAAATGCAAAAGCAGCAAATGTAAAAGACTCATTTCGCACCCTCCACCGCGGGACGTGATCGTCGCTCGACTTGGCAACCCTCGAGTGACAGATAGATATCCCCGCCAGTCAACGACCGCCAGTCAAAAACACTAACAATAAACATTACTAGTTTTGATGATTTTTGGACTTAAAAGACATTATTTGTGAAACATTTTTCATAATTTTTTGTCTATGTCCATAGTAATTGCATTATACATCAGGGAGATGTTGGGATTGACACGTCTTTCACATATTATCTGTGTTTTAGGATGGAGAGGGCATAATGTTTTAAAATACAGTCGAATTTTCACGATATTGTTCAATATTTCAATAGAAATCACTAATATTCAGAGGCCTTTGACAGCTTTCGTCAAATTGCATTTCGATAAGGTATCTTCCCATTGGTCCATAATATTAATGTTGGTGAAATTGGCTCAACGAGTGTCTTATAAAAAAACCGAGACTTTTTTAACATCAAACAACACACCCAGATCTCTTACTTCTGAGCAACGCATCAAACTGACACCTTCCAGCGTGTAATCAAAAACTATTGGATTCGTTTTCCTGGTAAAAGAACAGGTTTTGCATTTGCTAACATTCAAAAATAATTTATTAGCTGAACACCATTCAAATATATGGTTCAGGTCAGCTTGCAAGATTAGACAGTCATCAATGCTGTTAATCTGAGCATATATTTTTAAATCATCGGCAAACAACAGAGAAGGACAGGTTAAGCAGTTACAGAGGTCATTGATAAAATAAAGAAAGGGAAGAGGGCCTAACTTTGATCCCTGAGGTACATGGGATGAGGCCGAGTAAGGTGAAGATTTGAAACCATTGTAAGAAACGTACTGATTTCTATCATGCAAGTAAGAAGAAATGAAATCTAATAAATAATTGCTAAAACCAAAATGCTGAAGTTTACCTACGATTCATTGGTGACTAACCTTATCGAGTGCCTTTGAGAAATCCATATAGACGACATCCATCTGACCCCTATTAGCTAAGGCCCATATCGTCAGTCGTCCCTACAATTGTAGGGCGCGTTTATGGCCTCCTTGATTGTCATACTTCTTTCTCTCCTTCAAAAATTTCTAGATTACACTTGTCCCGTGTCAGCGTCAGCGCTCTCCTATTGTGAAGATATGTTTTCTTTTTAAATTGTAGGAAATTTCAGGCTGATAAAACATGATATAACTCAAAAGCAAGCACAATTTGATGCAAATAGATGTTTGTGACATAACCTCAAAATAGAGCGCTGACACGGAGAAGTAGAAAACTATGACAATCAAGGAGGCCATAAAGGCGCCCTGCGATTGTAGGGACGACTGACGATACGGGCCTAAGACCTCTGCAATTTCCTGGGGATTTCAGTTAAGTTAGAAATAGTAGAGCGATTGCGCATAAATCCATGTTGCGTCTCAGATATCAGATGCGAGGTCAAAGGATAGATATATACTAAGTGACATATAAATCCGAACACCCAGTTTAAATGGTTTTATTTTAATAAAAGTTGGTGAATGTATTTATCTTACTGTAAATAACAAGTGAAAAAATTTTCAGCCTTATCAGTTGAACATTCCGGTTTTTATACTGTTTTTTTTTTAATTCATTCACGCTCTAAAAATGAATATTTCAGCCGCAGTAAAGAATCAACGTTGGCGGATTTTGGTTCTTGACATCCTTTACGATCGGTTACGATGCCTAGAGTACGGAGACCTGTACGATTTCGTCAACTTAGTGAGTTTGATAGGGGCCGTATAGTGGGACTTCGGGAAGCTGGACTTTCTTTTCGGACAATTGCAGTTAGAGTGCAAAGAAGTGAAGACACTGTGGTTAGGTGTTGTCGGGCATGGCTTCGAAAAGGCCGTACGCAAAGAGCAAGGGGCACTGGATGCCGCCGTAGAACAACAGACCGTGAAGATCGCCGCCTAAGATTATTGGCCTTAAGGGACCGTTTCTCCACTACTAGGTCCATTGCAAATGAATGGTTTGCAGAACACGGAAGACCTATTGGCATGCGAAGTGTTTACCGACGAATGAGAAGTTTTGGCTTGTTTTCATACCGGCCACACTGGGTCCTCCCTTAAACTCGAGAACATCGACGTAATCGCCTTGAGTGGTGCAGACAACGGTCACTCTGGGATCAGGAATGGAACAGTATTGTCTTTAGTGACGAGTCTCGATTTTGTTTAGGCATGCACGATGGTCGTGCCAGGGTTAGAAGGCGACGTGGTGAAAGGAGGAATCCACAGTTTTTTGTTGAAAGACATGTTCATCACACTGTTGGAGTTATGGTTTGGGGTGTTATAGCTTATGGTTCCAGGTCACCTTTAATCTTCATCAGAGGTAACATGAACGCGCAGCGTTATATCCACGAAGTTCTAGAATCCCATCTTTTACCCTATCTTGACACCCTGGCAGATCCAACTTTCCAAGAAGATAATGCCCGACACATGTTGCAAGAGTCACAATAGACTTCTTTCAACATAATGATGTCACATTGTTGCTATGGCCACCAAGATCTCCCGACTTACCACCAATTGAGCACCTGTGGGATATGATGGGTAGGAGATTGCTCAATTTGCAACGTCCTCCTCAGACTCTAGAAGCACTTCGAGAGGAGTTGGTGGTTGCCTGGAATGAGATACCACAGGAGGTCATTGACCACTTGATCAGAAGCATGCCTAGGCGCGTTGGAGAATGCGTAGCACATCAGGGCGCATCCACACATTATTAAAGGTCAAAGGGCTTTGAAGCAGTGCAATCATTTTGAAATTTTTATCATTTACTTATTATGCTTCATTAAGTACTTATACAAAATTTTATTAAAATAAAACCATTTAAACTGGGTGTTCGGATTTATATGTCACTTAGTATAGTTGTATACAGATATCTCAAATGTCTTTCCACAATTATCCAATATAGATATAGCTTGGTAATCTAAAACGAACATGTTTTCAGTTAAATGTTTCGATCATGTAGCAGTATGGCAAGTGAAAATCAAAGCTTGTGCTTTAATATAAAAACAGCATAGTCAATAGCATAGAATGTCGGTACCGAAAAAATAATAATTTCGAGGTTCAAGGCATGATGGCTAAGCTGATTGGATGTATTGTATTCTTTTATAATATGCCAATTGTTGAACGCGATTCATAACTGGAGTTCCAAAACTACGTCCTTTAGGAATCTGCTGATAGCTACGCTACGTACCACCACTTTATAATAGACTTCATAGGGTCAACATAATTTTCTATAATTTACTTTCTTACAGATAGGAGAGAAATCAAATCCGTTAGACCTTAGGGTGGTTACCAGTGAATTCAACAAAGTTCAATTTAAAGGTAAGTTATTTTTATTTTTGCGTTACTATTTAGCTTATAGATAGTTTGTAGCAACATTTTCCCTCAAGGAAACCTGATAACAAAAAAATGATTGGATTGCATAAAAATTACATTCCAAATACAACACATACAGTGCTATTCAAAAAGATCCTCCCTACTTATTTTTTGAACAGGTGGAGTTATGAATCAGAAATTCAGTACAACCAAATTGATGCATATGCTAGAGTTCTCAAGCAACCGGTGAGGAGCTTCAAAATAATTCCCATTCCATTTTAAAATTTTCTAATATGGCGGCCAGCTGTCACTTTCATGTTAAAATATAGGAATGCATCGCCTCATCTTGCTAACTTGACGCGTTCAAAAAATAATCAGTAGAACTTTTGAAGACAAATTTTTATGTGTTGCTGGGTACATACAGGATTACATAATTCTCAATGCTATACATATTATAGGTACTTCTATCCTTTGATACAATCTGTAACTTGTCTAATTAGCTAGATAACACCATGATTTTGCTCGTCCATTAGTTATCAAATTAGTCGTCCATCGGTTTTTTCCTATAAAAAATGTATCCCCAATATTTTCTTTTCTACCGAGGCAGAAAGGACAACCAGTAGTAATTACAGTTTTTCTGTAGTTCCATTAGGTTTTGTTTGCTAAACGAATTTAGCCAAATGATCGATGTTGGCCCCTAATTCATTTATCAAATATTGCTGTGTCGCTAGCAGTACACAAGGTTTATGTACATTTGTCGTCAAACATAATTGATTTCGAGTCTTATAACCATTCCATTCCATCTTTATGTCTTTGCAAATTCCTAACACAACAAAAATAGCTAGTCCCGTTTTCCGGATTTTTGGGATACAAATACTTATTCTAATATTATATTATACCTAATGATATATTTATATTATACTTAATGTTGAATTTTACTCGAAAATCCGACGTTCGAGACATATTTGAGGTCTTTTTCAATGCTAGAATATGTGATCAATAAATTTCGACCAAATACAGTAAAGTATCTAATCGTTGCGTAGGTAAGCGAAAATGTCATTATATGTAAAATCGTTGAATTTCTCGTAACCGTACGCTAAACTTTTATAGGAATAGTATGATAGGGAACTTGTATCTTTTACAAAATTGCTTTACTGGTTTTCTACGTAGGATCGAGTGTTTACGAGATATACAAGGTGTCACTGTAGTTGGGACTTTCCTTTACAGGGCGTCTAGGTTAGGCAATAATGAGCAAGTTTGCCTAGTAACACATATTAGCCTTAAGATAACCACGATGTTAAGTTAAGAAAAACTTCGAATAATCCATTCCGACCCTGCTTACCTAACCTGCCGCATCGAAGGATATCGCATTTGGTGATAGTACCACTATGTCAGTCGGTATCCAAGTCAGGCGCCGCGCGGTGTGTAGAGAAACCTAGTTAGATGAACTGCACCTGGAAAACGAAATTAAAACATTCCTACAGCAATAACGTAGTTAT
Organism: Acanthoscelides obtectus; assembly: GCA_963669975.1. Classification (NCBI taxonomy): domain Eukaryota; kingdom Metazoa; phylum Arthropoda; class Insecta; order Coleoptera; family Chrysomelidae; genus Acanthoscelides; species Acanthoscelides obtectus. Next base: position 31,693,057 of record CAVLJG010000005.1, read on the forward strand.
CGATTTGACTTTAGTTTACTGTAAGCATCTCAAATATCCAATTGATACTCCGCGAGTGTATTTGAATATTCAGAACGTCATCACCGCCCTCAATGCTTTATACCTATACCCCTAGAGTAACGCAGAGTAATGCTCCTTTTTCCTAATTCAATTTGCAATGATTCCTGCGAAAACTTGAATTAAAAACAAAGGAGAACCGTAGGCATATCCGTGGTGACGTTGGTTGATGCCTCGTAAACACGAGGTGTTCTGACCAAAGCCTCAAATGTGCCTTGTTGGCGGCTCCTGGTTGTATTTTCCTTTCTATCCTTGTTCTTATACAGGTTAGACACGTATCCAGATGTAACGGACAGGTTTTCACTTCGGTGTCTTCGATGCACATCCATTTGGGCCTCATGAAGCCAATAAGCAGAGATGTACGTCGCTTAGGATACCAATCCTTCTATATCTGCTCCTGTCACTTTGTGGATACGCCCACGATTGTCTTTTGTTTTTCATCTGAGTTTCCGCAAGACTACTTGTTTTTCTTAGCTATACCTGACCTCCGTGGCGACGTTAATTGATACCTCCTATACGCGAATTGTTCTGACCGAAGCCACAAACGTGTGTGCCTGCTTACTCTTGTTGGTGGCTTCTAGCTGTATTTCCCTTTCCATTCTTCTTTTCCCTCAGGTTACACCGATACTCAGATGCGTTGAGCATACGTTTTCACTTCTGCGTTTTCGATGCACATCTATTTAGGCCTGATGAAGCCGATGAGCAGAAACGTAAAGTTTGGCAAACGGATCTGCAACATCGGGGTATCGGTGAGGGGAAAGCAAAACATGGCTGGTTTCATTCATAAAATGCCAGCGGCGTGCGGTATTTTATAAAAGTTTGGGATTATTTCATAATTGGTTTAAATTTAGTAAACTATACGTTTATGTTTCACTTTAAATTTGGGGAGTATCTCAATAAGCCCACAATGATATGGAGCATTGTCCATAATAATACGTATAAATAAAGTCTCGGGTAAACTCAAAAATAGCTGTATCTCTACAATCTACACCATGTAAAAAAACACTTGAGTTTGTTTCTACACTTCAACAAACGGAAAAATGTCTACTCACTTCCCAAAATTGCCACAATTCAAAAAATCATGATAACTGCGCGATTTAAAACCTAAATCAAGCTAGCGTTTTTGTCAAAGCCGTAAATAAAATATATTTTTCAAATACAAATAGATACTTAACGTGGTTTTTTACCTTGAGAATATATATATATATATATATATTATACATTCGTGATCTTATAATATGCTCATTTACATTAAAAAGTGCCACAAGCCGAAACATGACCAGAATTAATTTTTATTTTATAATCCGCTTCTTTCTGGATTCCTATTGTTGCAATTTTGGACTGTTGATGTGGATATTTCTAGAGCATCGGTGTCGCTTAAGTAGAAACAAAGAACTTTAAACACTTTTCATATCCGTTTAACTTATAACCTCTGTAATAAATAATACTTACATTATACAGCATTTCAAAATTACATTTCACCTATTGAATTAGCATTGGTGTTCGTCAACTTCATCATTATCATCATCGTCACTGTCGTCATCAGTTTCGCTGTCGTCATCTTGCCCTATAGTTATTATAACTGGTTCCATTTCAAATTGATCATTTTCCCAAAATTTATCTTCAATGTCCCTAGCATGTTGACAAAATTTCTGCCAATCATTAATGGATATTAAGGACATCGCTTCCTGAGTAACTTCTTTCAGTGCGGTTAAACTGAAGTTTCCAGTGGTATTGCGGCTTCTTATATGAAATTTAAGCTTTGCCCAAGCTAATTCTATTGGGTTTAGCTCGCATAAATAAGGAGGTGTTCTTAGAGGAGTATGTCCATGTGATCTTATGATCCGATCAACTACATAGTTTTTTTGGTTGTCAGGGGGCTTATGAAGTAAGACCAGATCGAACAAGTCAAATTTTCTGGCAGTTGCCTCATGATTTATGCCTATAAAATATTTTATTGTATAGTTTGATATGTACATGCATGTTTTGAGTCATAAGTACCTTTCTTTGTCAACCAGGCCATTATATCTTTTTTCGAAGATGATTTTGTCAGGGTTTTATCTTCCTGGACGGAATGATATGGAGCATTGTCAAATACTATAACTGAATTGGCAGGTATATTCGGGAGGAGTTTTTCTGTGAGCCAGCGTGTGAAATTTTCCCGATTCATCTGACCGTGGTAATCGCCTGTAGCTAATCCCGCCTTAAATATCAAACAGGCATTGTCAACAAATCCATTTTCTGAACCTGCATGCACTATAATGAGTCGACCTAAAATATACAAGACGATTATATAATATGTTACAAATCAGAGTTAAATTTAACATATATATAGCATTTTTGCTTACCTGTAGAACCTATACTGCTTATTACACCAGAAACAGTTTCGCTCTGCCAGCATTTTTTGAAAGTCAAGTCATTGTCCACCCAGGTTTCGTCCAAATAAACTATATTGCGCCCTTCTTCACGATATCTACGTATTTCACGGATGTATTTGTACCTCCATTGCAATATATTGGGCCTCTCCATCAAAACTTTTCTTTTATTTTGACATTTGCGCCAAAAAAAACCATTTGATTTTAATAAACTCCTGAGAGTTTCCCTAGAATAGGGGAAATTTGAGTCTTCTCGCAACTTTTGTAATAACTTCCTAGTTGTCGGGACAACTTTATATTCAAGATAAAATCTGTTTATCAAATGTCTAATAATCTGAAAGTCAAAATCTTCATCTTTCTCGACAAGAGACTGACGCGGTCTTTTTTTTCCGGGACCGGATAACATTTTATTCGGGTTATTTTCTAGTCTTTCTTTATCTTCGTTATGAATTTTCCTAACAGAAGATACTCCGACTCCGGTATAAAGGGACACCCTATCAAGCTTACGTTTAAGCGGCAACTTGAGGGAATTGTTTGCCGCTTCCTCATCGCAAACCCTATAAATAATCATCAGAATGTTAGGTTAGCATTTCCTTGTTTTTTATTTATATTCAGACTCAGTCGTCAAAAACTACAATTATTGCATATTATTATTACTAACCTATAAACATTCGCAATCACTTCTCTTGTTTGGCTATGAAGCGTCTTTCCGCGAGTAAATTGGTTCATTTTAAAAAAATTATACTAAAACGAATAACAATATCAAATAACAAAACACTAAACTATACAAAAACACACAGCACTAAACATACAAACTTAATAGAACAATAAATAGTTAACAATAATAGTTAACTCAAACACGACAATCAACGGAGATAAAACCTACGTCACTGGACTTTTCAATAGTATGGATATTCTAAGAAAGGAGCAAAAAATTGTCTGGGACGCTACCCAATAGGGAGTCGAATTTTCTCATGGCGACAAAACATGTGAGGATATCCGCCAATCAGATTCGTTTAGGCGGTGTCCAATATACCTTTCGGGTGGTTGTTGCCAGCTCAACCGATGTAGATAAGATCTTTGGAAAAATGTTTACTTATAATACGATTCAGTAGTAAAAAATAGTTAGTAAATACAAATAGAGCTAACAACCCATTAAAATTCTCAGTATTTTGAATTAATATTTTTTGGAATTGTGAAAAATCGATTTTCAAATCATTGAAATTACTTTTTTTATTATTATTATTGCTTTTTTGTAGTTAAATTTGGCAATATCGAATATTTTCGGTCGCATTCCTTTCGCTGTTGCAGATCCGTTTGCCAAACTATACGTCGCTCATGCTACCGGTTCTAGTATTTCTGCTCATGTTACCGGTTTTACTATTTCTGCTCCTGTTCCTTTATTGAAGACATGTCCACGGTTGGTATTTGTTCTTCATTTGAAACGTTTGAACTAATCCAGTCGACAGGCAGATCCTCAATAACAGTCGTGTCCCTCTAGCGGCCAGCAAGCACACTATCAAACACGTTGTCTGTCAGATAAATAGCAACACGTCCGCCGATACAAATGATTCGTCCGTCCGGATTCCGTCCGTTAAAAATGGCGGCCATTATACGGACCGCGGCAGACGAGCAATCTGACTAATGCACCGTCGGTATTCGCTGGCTGCTCCTCTCCGAATATATATTTTCAAAATATATTTATAAGATTTTGATTTATGTGTGTATTATGTGGCAGACGCGCGGGCGACGTCAGCGGACAAAAGCGTGCGTTCCGGTTTGATGTACTTTCCGGAGTTGCCGGAGTCTTGGAGTTGGTGCGCTCGCATTTAGCGTACGGTCTCCAGGCGAAAAATATTGAAAGAGGGATACAAAGGCTTCCAACGATAATAGAATGTTGGAAATGTGGGATACACATGAATTTCAAATAGAAGGAGATGCACTTCCCAATAGTGGATGGTGTGCATCTTTCAAGCAACATTCTAGATGACGTAGTCAACATTTTGAATATTACTCATGTTTTTTTTGTACTGTATACGGTGTTAGGAAGGTATACCGGGTGTCAAATTCGCATCTTAGCACTGGGATCTCGGAAGCAGTAAGTGGCTGAAAGTTTAGTGCTATGAATTATCAGTTATGGTTTGATAGTTTTCTATCCATGCCTGGACTATTCGACTCAAATGGGCCTGCAGAGGTTGCAGAATAGCTGTTGCCGTTTTGTGTGTAAGTTACATAAATTTTACCACATATCTAATAGTTTTAGGCTTTTACAATGGCTTAATATCTGTTCAAATATGTAACATCACTCTTTCACAGTCTTTCACGGATGATGCAGTGTCTCTCTTTAACATCTATAGCAGGAATATTGATATATCAAATACTAATAACATCCGTTTCAAACTGCATCTCAGACAACATCTTCTAGGAATTCAGTATAGGATCAATGAATAAATGCCCTGTGATCAATTACCATTATATTCTTTTAGTTATATTCGTAGACATACAATCGTTTACTGCACCTGTATATGTAAAATACCATATTTGTATGTCAAATTAGCTTCAGCTTTAGTCTTTAGAAAGGTGAGTGTGAGAATAGCTGTGCTAAACTCCGGCAATAAGGCCTTTTATTATTATTGGATACCAGGCCGGTTGAATAAGGGCAAAGTTGGTAACTAAGAACGTGGCATCCAAAAAGTTGCCCGATTCAAAGTTTTTCCCGAGGTAGACGGAATAACATAATTTTCCTAATATCGATTATATCTTTTCCTGACTATTTGAGATGGAATTGAGTAACGAAAAGTACCTTAATGCCATTTTTCCTTTACAAGATAGCAAAATTAGAATTTCAATATAACGTTTCGTATTTTGTCTTCGACCATGATTTTTATTTTTTCTCACAGCACACACAATAAACTTTTATAATATGTCATACATTGACATTGCCACACCTTAGTTATTTCAAAAAGTAGGCCTTGAAATTATCAGATACTTATATCATCAGCCAGGCAATCCTTAAGAATTTATAAACTGGGCATACGTCAAGTTTCAGTTTTTAATTATGGCTCAGTGTACATATCATCACATGGATTAGTATTACAATACATCATATATCTAAAGACTTAATCTTCATATTTGTTCATATCTCATCGAATAAAGAACAACCAGTACTAAAACTTTTTCATATTGTCTAGGGGTACTATTGGATGCATTGAAAGCAGTATTATTTTATGTACCTGACAGAAACATTTCGGACTAATTGAAAGTCTCGACCATAAATACATTTCATGTCCATTATATCTAAACCAATGTACAAATCTTGCATTCATATAATATTAATCTAGGACTGAGGTGACATGTGGATTACCTCCACCATGCAAAAATAACGTTTTTTATAGTCGATATTTGGACCAAAAATCCAAAAAAGTCAGGCAAAACCATTACTATCATTGCGCATTTTAGATCAACCGATCCCTATAAAAAATGAGTGCAAGAATTTAGGACTCTGGATTGATTCTGATTTGAGGTTTGAAAAACACGTTAGTCAACTGTGCGGAACATCATTCGGTGTCTTGAAGCAGTTATTTCCTCATAGGAAAAGTATGAATACTGGTCTCAAGCTGAAGTTGTGCGAAACCTTAATATGGTCTAGAATTCACTACTGTGACTGTATTTATGGGCCTGCACTAAGATCGATTGAGATAAGGAGACTTCAGACTATTCAAAATGCGTGTCTCAGATTTGCTTGTGGAGTGAGAAAATTTGAGACAGTGTCACATAAATATCGTGAGCTGGGTGTTCAAAAAAATAGAAGAGCTACAAAAATGCACGTATTGACCTTGACACATAAGGTAATCACAACACAAGCCCCTCCATATCTATCAACCAAATTTATCAGATACTCAGATGTTAATCAACTGAACACAAAGAATACGCATATCTTGGTTATCCCGAGACATTCAACATCTCTATTTAAAAGGTCGTACGTATATACTGCTATCAAGCTATACAACGCGTTGCCTACCGAGTTCACTCACTACTCTATAAAGAATTTCAAAAAAAGATTGAAGAATTTTATCTCTGATTTCATTGCGCAGTAAGTAGACCATGGCCATGAATAAGGACTCGTTACAGGTTTTCTTTTAACTCTTGTTTTCATTGGGATTAGAAAACATACATAAATATTTGTTGGGTTAAGTTGAAAAACGCTTCTTAGCGACACTTCGCCTTTTTATACTTTGTATAAATAAAACCGGATTATTATTATTATTATTATTATTATAAATGGGCAACTTATACCAAATATTATTTTTTTGTGTCATCTTGTAGAGGAGAAAAAGTGGCAATGGTATTGTACTTTTTATTTTGAAAGTCCTTTTCAAATAAAGCCAGCAAAAAATAAAAGCGATTTAGGAAATATTTTGTCTTTTTCACTTATCCCCGAAAATACTCGGAATTTTGAAACATTCTATGCGACGTTTCCTTAGCTACCTAATGCGCAGCTTTGCTCCCATTTAACTCACATCGTCTCATACCATATTCGAGATCCCAATGGTGAGAGTTGAATTTGAAACATCCGGTATACAGACCTTTGATGGGCCGACATGATAGCACACTCTATTTGAAAGACATTAAGCCACATATACCTCAGTACAAAATCGAACCGTTTTGGAGTTACGCGCAAATCCCAGAAAGAAGCCAAAATTATGTTATAAAACATCACTTATTCATTAATGAAGAATAACATTATCATTCGTTTACAAGCATCGTGGTTTTTGTGAGCGATTTGTGGAAAAATTTATGCGATTAAAACGAATGAAAAAAATCCATAACTTCTACTTTCTCTTATAGTATATATTATATAATTGGAATCACGAGAAACCATATGGCATATTCCTGCCATTAATTCGTATCCCTGCAGTAGTAACAAGTTTACGAAAAATGATTCGGTTTGAAAAAACTGAAACTATAAAGAAGTACATGTAGTCTTGCGGAAACTTAGATGAAAAACAAAAGACTTATTGGTTTCGTCAGACCCAAAAGGATGAGCATTGAAAATACGGTTGTGAAAACATCTGCCCATCACATCGCTATACGGGTGTAACCTGAAGAAACCCAAGGATGAGAAGGGAAATACAATTGGAAGCCATCATAATTCTTCTATTTCTGCTCCTGGTTCTTTATTCCGGACATGTCCTTTGTTTTTAAACCTCAAATTTTGATACACAGAAATATAATTATGACTTCCAAGACAACGAAACTTCAGGGCAAGCGACACACCTCAGAAGTACACAACCGTGATTCACTATACATTATGTTCCAGAAAATAAAATACTTGTGATCACTACATATTTCTGCAGTTTCCATATCTAACTCTTCCTTGATCTCCATGCTTAGAGCTAAAGAAACTGGTTTATATGGGGTAACAACTTCTAAATAGCATTTAATTCTAATTTTTTCTACTGACTCAAATAATCAGGAAATCTATTGTCAGGGAAGTTGAATCTGTCAGCAGAGGCATTTTTTGGAAAAAGCAAGTCACGTTTTGCTTATATGGGGAAGAGGCAATATCGTCATCAGACAGTGGCTTAAAGGTCCTAAAACGTCGAAAACTAGAAAGGTTGTTTTAATTTTATTATATCAGAAGGAATTCTTGAGAACACAGGAATGTACAAATATGTCTAACATCCGCGTCTTCATTTCTGCTGTTCCACGCGGTTTTCTTAATAAGCATGGTCAGTGGATCAAAGACTGGGTTGGAACTACTCGTACTTAAATACATCAAAAGGCATTTGAGATGAATCGGATATCTATAAATGAACGAAAACTGTGGAAAATCTCCGTGCGTAAGTAAGGTGTAAGGCTTTTTGAGCCTGATCGTCTGGAGACTGCCGGTTGTCGATTGTTGGTTTGTTTCGCACAGTAGTCGGTAACTTGTCGGTGACTGTCAAAATCAGAATCAGAGAGATTTTACCTGTTCGTGCAGTTTCTGACTGTTTGCCGACAGCTAGTCTGCTGTTCTTACAGAACCTTCGGACAGTTCAGAGAACGCCGTCAATCGGTGAGTGTGACAGGTATCCGACTGTTACAAAACTATCTTTTGAGGACTAATATTGCAAAAGGAACCGAGGGGCCTTCGACGATCTAGCTCTATTCTACCGCCAAGCTGAAGACATTATTCCTCGGAGCTTTCCTCGATGATGCCGCCGTGCAATGGTTTACCAGATATACCTGAATGACTTCGGCCTTCCATCCTAAAGGCGTCGTACTTCATACATCCAGAACTAGCCGATACGACCGCTCCTCTGTTCCTAGTGTAGCAGGATAGTGAGGGGGATGATGAGACTTTTCCTAGTGACTACCTACCTTAAACAGTTTAACAATCATAGCGGATACTCAGGAATGTCCGAGTTTTTTTTCGGAAGAGAAAATGAAACCCAAAAACCGAGATTTTGTGGAGGAATCGGTGCCACAATTCAACAGCAACGAGTATTCGTAACATTTTCGAGTGAGCAAGACAGTCGCAGTAAAAAATTCACTGAAATTCCATTGTAGTAACCATTTTAAATATGAGGCAGCGCTATATGGAAAAATAACTCACTATAACGAAGCCTGTATATCTTTAAGGTTTGCTGGATATCAAAAAAGCCATCTTCAGGGATGTACCTGATAGGTACAATGTTTCCGTGAGTACCGTGCATGCAGTTATATCCAGATTGACCAACGTTTTGCGTAGTCTGGCAGCAGAAATAATAAGATAGCCAATAGAAGACGAATATATAGGACAAAGCAGTATTTCTACAATAAAAAATATATTTTAGAATTTTGGTTACAGTTCCAAAATGCGGAATTACGCGATTACTTTGTTCCAACCTGTGTTGCTAGTTGTCATGATGATCAACTTTGCCTATCTCAGATATTCATATTTATCCGTATTTCTGTTTCTAGTATGTCTCAAGGGCAAAAACGCGACTTGACTTATGATTTTCCCTTGATGAGTTTTTGTATTTTCGAAGTCTCATTTCTTTTTGTGCATGTTGGGAAATCTGTGAAACTTATAGGTATGTGAACAGATCTTGGTAATTGTAATTATGCTCAGCCATTTTAGCTTTTTAATCTATATTCACCCTTTGTAATTCAAACACGTTATTAAATCCTTGTTGTATTTTTACTTATTTCTGTATTTCTGCAAATATGGGGAAAACATTATTTTCACCTCAGCCAGCATCATTGTTATATAGGCGGATAGTTTAAGAAAATAAAAATATCTTTTTATTCATTACAATATACGAAAATGCCTGGCAGTCCGCCGTTTTCAAGAACAGTCGGTCACTCCGCCCCCCCGGCCTTAAACCCTGAAAATAGCTGTATCGCAAATTCTTCAAAATTGGTCATTTCATTTTGTCGATCAGCTTCGGTTTGGACTGGAGCTAGAATATACTTATTGTTTGTGCATACACTTCAAAGCTGGGCGTCAACTGTTAGGGAATAGGAAACAAAAAGCCTACTATCCTAGTTTTATAAAAACATACTTACAATACATTTTTCATGCATAATCATCGCAGACGTCTATTCAGAATTCTTAATTTTTGTTCCTCCAACTTGTCATTCGATGTGTGAAATCACATTCCTCCGAATTTATGTCCATACTTTTTAAATGAGATTTGTATAGGAATTCCTGAGTAAATCTACCTCACATTTTTTGGTGCTGTTATTTTATGTGCCTTCCTTGTTATCACCTGTAGAAAAAATGCAAGCTCTTCCCGGCAATTGTACGAAAAAGGCTAGATCATTCTGGTTTACAGAAAATCCAAATACCCGAACCTTTCCAAAATTGTCTACCTCATGCAGAAAGATGTTACATTCGAATAATTATTGTATGTGATTTCGAGCTCTGATAATTTACTGGACAATAATCTACTGACTAATTTGACATCAAACAGTAAGAAGTTTCTGGTCGAACAGTGGATCAGTTGTCAGAAATCGGTCCAAGCTCCCTTAGCCAACTCGTAACGTTCTCGTGTACACAATTTATATCGCCAGTGACGTGTCAATGACAGCTAACTGAATAAACTAGGTTATGACTATCAGACAACAGGCTGTACGAACAAACCCTAACTCAGATTCAAGGTTAACTGATGTTGTATTTCGCAAATGATGAAACAAGAAATGTATGAAACTATCTTTACCTTAGTGGGGCGTTTTCAAATTTCCATTACCTATGACGACGAGGTTTAACAGCGCGATTGGTGCACGACGTCACCAGCCAACGATAGCAGTGCGATAGTATCTTAACCGCCGCTGCTGTTCGCAGATGTGCATAATCCGAATGATTTATCGAATTGAGAGGCAAAGTAACAACCAGCTAGCGACATTTGCATTTGTATAGATATCGGAGACACCACCAGCCGACGACGCTAACAATGCCCGAATCGTATACCGCCGCGGTGCGGATGCTCGACATCGCCCCAGCAGATTGCCCAATGGATCGTCACGAGGTTTGGCATTAATTACCGACCAATTTCATTTGGGGAATTTTGGAAAGTCAGAATGCTGCTAAAAGTGAAATTATAATTTGTGTACTTTAGAAACTCTAAAGCTTCTTAACATTCAATCTTGAACACCTTTCAAGTTCTGATTTTACTATGATATTTAGTAAGTTTTGACAATACAGGGTGTAAGCAAAGTTGGGGTTTTCCTTTTCAGAAACAACTACCCTTGAAATAACAAAGGTAATGTGTAGTAAAACGAGGGCGACCAAGTAAAAAAAAATAAAGGAAAAAGTACTCACTCTCCAGTTTACGAGAAGGGCTAAGTGAGTCTCTGCCCGAAATCATACCGCTCCAACAGAAAATGAAATCAGCTGATGCGCTACCGAGTAGACGCAGGCAAACAAGGAAGGCAAAATGTTGCGTAAAGAGTCTAGGTATTGCATCCCGTCCAATCGATTTGGGAGAATAAATGGTCCAATGAACATACCGCTCACCATGCCAGCCCAAACATTCACCGAAAATGTTTGTTGAAAATGTGCCCGACGGACAGCGTGCGGATTTTCTACTGACCAAACATGAGTGTTGCGAATGTTATTCACCCCATTACGCGTGAATGTAGATTCGTCTGTCATCAATATGCACTTCAAAAAGTCTGGATTATTGTCATGTTGATGCAACAACCACTCACAAAACCGCACTCTTGCTGGAAAATTGTCAGGTTGAAGGGCTTGTACACGTTGGACGTGAAACGGATACAGCCCCTCTTCACGCAGCGTTTGCCACACTTTAGTTTTTGATACTTGCACTTCTCTAGACATGTCTCTAGTGCTTGTTGAGGGATTCTCGTCTACGCGATTACCTCTACACGCGTGACCGTAACCGTCGGTTTAAGGTTGCATACTGACCTGAAACACTGACCCCGACCCAGTTCTGTCGTCGAGTTGAGCTAGTGTCCTAGTACCACTCGGGGATGTCGCGGCTACAGGACGGTATTCAGATATTTTTGATGTTGCAGAACCCTTTATCTCGGTTCCCTTAAGACATTGGAGTATATGGTACTAAGAAAAATTGCTTATGTTTTCAAGATCTACACGTCGTGTAAAGGTAAACCCCAACTTTGCGGACACCCTGTATAGACATGTATCCAAAAACTACAAGACAAGTTACTTCCTAAAGGTTTCGTGTTACTTCCAAGGCCACTGGCTTCATTTCTAAAAACGCAACAAGCTGAGATCTTAACGGCTCCAGAAGATACCTTGCACCCTTGCGGAGATCGATTCTGGTAACAGATGGCACTTTGTGCTGTCTTGTTTTGATAGATTTCATAACTTGGATAAAGACTAGTTGCTATGCTTTTGTCAGTGTCCCGGAGTACAAGCCTAGACCATGGTGATCAGTTGTCCAAGAAGCACCAAACAGCTGACCATGGTGGCTGTCTTTGGTCAGACAAACGAAAGCAGGATGTTCCCATAACGACCAGTGCAACTAAGACTACAGTAACTCAAAAATCCTTGCTTTTGACTTACTATATGGTATCGAGAGACTTTATCGGGATCTCTTTGGTGGAAGAATATGGTATCTCAGTCATGCATTTATGGGCAACCCGTAAATCTTCTACGTCATATAAGTAAGTATAATAGTGGCGGTTACTCCCGCGAAAACTGCACCAAATTGACCTTAGTATTCGATGCAAAAATTACGCTAAGCCTAACTTCCTGTTAGACGTACTGTCTGACTTGATTTTCGCGGCATAGTTTGTGGTTACGGTAATTAATAGAAAACACGTTTCAAATATTAGCTGTAAGAATAGAGCGGTTTTCAAAGCGAACTAAAATGAATTCAAGAACCAAAATAATTCTGGCAAATGCAAAGAAGCTAAGTGCAGTTGCTGAACCGTTAAATTCAGGCAAGTTTGCTTCATAAATAGTGATGAATTCTTTTAACATAACAAAAAGGTTCAAACATAGCATCCTCTTCTACACGTTGTGCATTGGGATCTGTCGTATCACAGTCTGTTTCTATCATGCGTGTGACATAAAAAAAATTAACAGAGAACTCAGCCACTACAGTACTTGCTTTTGCTCAGACTCACAAGTCTGGACCTGATACAGATCCATATTCTAGACCTAAATCATACTGATGAGGGCTAAAGAGCCCTGTCTGCGGTTGGTCGTGAGTCCATAAGTTTTAAATAAAAGGTAAAATCTAAAAATTGGAACAAAGACGATTGTGGAGAAAAGTTAAAAATAAATAAGTGAATCGTGAAATGAAATACAAGTGCGACTATGCTGATGATCTCACGATAGTAACGTTGATTATCACAGAATGAGAGCGCAAAACAATACGGTTCTGGAACTATCTTTGCTGTACACAAGCTTGCTTCCAGTAGATGCTAGAAAATTAAATGGTTTATTAGACTTATGTAAATCAAAAGCAAACAGTCTTCGTAGCATTCCTGAGGCTTATCCCTTTTCTCTAAACGCTCAGGAAAATGAAAAAGTACAACGGGCACATAATATTAACAGTGCTAAAAATAAAAAATTTGAGAACGATGATAGTGGAGAACACGAAGACGAATATAATTTGAGTAACTCAGATTGGCGTTAAGAGGTTTTTCCGACCATTTGTTTGAAAAATACTGTAATATTCCAACAAATATCCTACTAAGTCGAGAGCAAGTGCACTTTTTTCTTTAATTGATCCATAAAAAACTATAGTAAGTCAACAAAATTGTCATTTTCGCCAGCTTTGTATTGTAATATCACTTATAACCTTCTATATTCAAGAACTACAGCAATGTGCAACATATTTTTGATGAGATCGTCATTTTTCTGACCACGAAACTCATCAGAAAATCTTCCGATGCCTGTATCTCAGTTCAACCAAAATTGCAGGGGTCGATAATATTTCGCAGAAAATTATTGCATTTAAAAAAAATTGTTTGAGAGACGTTAACACGTATGTCATAACCTGCCAGAAAAGGGAAACGTATACTTTCTACTAGTTCTACTTGACCGTTTTCAAGAAGTGGCCTCCAGCATCGCTTGTGGATTAAAAGATCGCAATCGTAAGTATAGCTTTCAGATTTACTGACATATCACTCTTGGAGCAAGATGTGTCTATTATATGCCGAATCATTCAGCTTAGGATCAAAAACCATGATAACAAACAATTCTGTGTGTGTGTGTGTGAGTGTGAATGCATTTGGCTTTTATCAGCCTCTGCAGAATCTACCTACGAAACTACATGGTGAAGCCTATCTTGGTACGCGCCAGACCAAGACACTGGCGCCGCAGGTCCTAAGATAGGTAAGCCTCTGTCTGATTGTTCACATAGTGTGAAGATCGCATCCAAAAAAGCTGATTCTTGACATAACGAAATAGCGATATTCATTTATCAATTTACCTCGGTGGCGTTGGTAGTGCCATCGTAGCGTCGTTTCTTCGGGGCGCTGACAAATGACTGCCAAAATGCCGTCGGCAATTGTTTCATGGCGCAGGAAGCTTGTGGGACGCGCGGCAGCCGTGGCAGCGTGGCGCGCCATGGCATTACCCCTCGTCGGGGCAGAGTAACTAATGGACTTTTAATAGACGACAAGCCAAGTCAAGGTGGTGTCTCTCAAAGCTCCCGAGTTGCATCGAACTGATCCCGCGTTATATAGAGGGTGACGTCACAGGTATTGGTCTTCCGTGAGAAACTGGCGGAGCAGAAGGCAAATTACAAGTTATAAGACAAGTGCATAAATAGATCTTTTTGCCAAATAAAACCACATTTACGTGGAAATTACTCTTTACTGGTATATTTTCAAAGTAGAGTTCAAAATGACAATGACATACAGGGTGGCGCATCCAAAAAGAAACAGACGCATTCTCTGGCAGCTTAGTTTTTTTCTTGAAAAACCCTCAGACCCGTCGATTTTGTTTTCGAGGGGAACACAATTTTGGTAAAAAATCACGATAGCACGTGCAGCCCCCTAAGCGGGGATGACACCACCCCCAAAATCTTAAAGAGAAACGGGGGTCGAGTGATACCTTATTTTAAAGGTCTTTCAATTCCCTTTATAGTGATATAAAATTAATTTACTTCAGTTCAGTAGTTTTGAAGATTTATTGATTTAAAGCTTAAATAAAACTAATACATCATCATTAGTGGAGATCAATACATTTGGCAGCAAAGTAATTTAAAAATGAAGAATGAACTGACCCGTTAGGCAAGTAAATGTTGAAAATGGCTACCATGACTCTCCATGTAATAATAAAGATTTTGGTAAAAACGTTGCTGCACATTTTGCAATATTTGAGGAGTAATTTGAAGGCACTCATTCACAATTCTTTGTCGCAGGTCTTCTAATGATGTTGGCTGAGCAGCATAGATTTTTTTTTAAATGACCCCACATAAAGAAATCCAAAGGTGATAAATCTGGCGATCTTGGTGGCCATTCAATGGCACCTCTTCTACCAATCCATCGATCTGGAAACATCTGATCTAAATATTGACGAACACGTAATGCGTAATGTTGGTACATTAACCTATTCGCAATGTAGCGCCGATCATTCTGATTTGCAATTATGGCTGTTAGTACAGGATCTATGGCGTCTACCAGTAATTCCAAATACATTTCACCGGTCAAATTTCCAGGTAAGAAAAAAGGACCAACTAAATGATCGCCAAAAATATCAGCCCAAACATTTATTTTTTGTGGCTGCTGTGTATGAACCTCATGATAAATTCTGGGATTAGAATCGGACCAATATCGGCAGTTATGACGATGTATTACGCCATTTAAGAAAAAGGAACATTCGTCGGAAAAGCAAGTTGTTGAATAGAAAATGTTCATCGCTTATAATTCGTTCACTCATATCTTCACAAAATTGTAATCGCCGATCAAAATCGTCTTCATTAAGTTCTTGTGCCAGGTGAATTTTATACCGATGAAAACTATGCGCCTTTAGAATCCGTCGGACAGTACGTCGACTAACACCACCAATTTGCGGGTACTTAACGTAGGATCTACATAAACTTGCCCTAAAACCCCCACTTCTATTGTTTCGTTCCTTATGGGATTTTCAATGTTGCGTTTTTTATTGGCGACTGACCTAGTTTCCCGAAATTTAGCTACAAGTTCTAGAACATATTTTCGATGCACGATACTGTTCTCATGTCGCTCAAAATAAACTGAGATGCCAGTAAATGCGTCTGTTTCGTTTTCGATGCGCCACCCTGCATATATATATATATATATATATATATATATATATACAGGGTGTCCCAGAAGTCGACGTCAAGCCGAAACCGGGTGATGATAGGCAAAGTCATAACAGCTATCAGAAAAATATTTAAAAAAATTTTATGTATGAGTTTTGAAAATTATAGGTCTTTGAAAAAAATATATAGAAATTTCACACCCTACGGCAGTCTGTCAACTCCTGTTACTACAAATATTAACTTTTTATGGATTTTATTTTTACAATGTAATGATAAATAATACATCTTCAAACTGGTGTCTCAACCTTACTGCCAACTTTTCTCGTTCAGGAAAAATTGCCACTTATTTCCCAACCAAGTATTCCAAAGTAAAACTTTGCTCAACTTTAACTGGCTGTACTGGAAAAAAATGTACTACGAGAGTTTGGCAAGTAACCTTAAAAGTTGGCGCATTTAATAAGGATTCCAAAATGGTCACTTAGAAGATTACTCGTTAACTTATGCACCATTTTTATTTGAAGAAAAACTGATGAAAATTTTTCAAAATTTCCTAATTAAACAGCGATTATGAAAACGCACAAGGACCCTTAAGGATAACTGTTTGCGCAACAGTGGGCGTCAAAATGCTGCTGATGACTGTTTTCCTTCAGCCGCAATACACGCTCGACATCTTAAAAAAGATCGGGTTATTAAACGAGCGAATCCACGGTTATTAACAAACTCAGCTGCTTCCAATAGTCTTTGCCGTAGCTCAGCTACATTTTGAATCGGCTTGAAATACACTTTTTCTTTTACAGTTCCCCAGTAAAAAATATCTAACGGATTCAAATCTGGTGACCGGGCTGGCCACGGTATTGTACCAGACCGCCCTATCCATCTGCCTGGAAAGTTTTGACCGAGATACTCTCTCACTGAGAGTGCATACTGCGCTGGGCAGCCATCATGCTGAAACCACATGTCCCTGTAAATACTCAGTGGTACGTCCTACAATAAATTTTCTAAATGATTTTGCAAAAAACCTAAATAAACCTCAGCAGTCAAAGTCTCTGGGAACTCAAACGGACCGATTATTTTACCATTTAAAATTCCTGTCCAATGGTTTATCTTGAAGCGATATTTAGATTTATCTTCTCTCATCAAATGTGGGTTTGCTACGTGCCACTCGTGTAAGTTCTGCAGGTTCATGTACCCATCTTTCTTAAATGTGGTCTCATCTGACCATAAAATTTTTTCAAAGAACCGTGGATCTTCCCTGTGTCTTTCTAACATTGTGCGACAAAAAACAACTCGGGGCTCATAACCCCGGGGCAGAAGAGCTTGAACACGCTGTACGTGGTATGGATGGAGCACGTTTTTTTGCAAGATTCTATGGGCTGTACTTTTGGGCACACCTATTTTTAGTTCTATTGCATGCACTGAAGTACTCGGGTCTTCTTCGACAGCTCCTAGCACCACGTCTTCGTAAGGAAGGAAAGATCTTTCCTCGCCGTGTGATTGGTTTGGTAGTTGGCCCTCTGAGAACAGTAAGCGGTGCACATTTGTGAACACTCGATGATCTGGATGACGAGCTGCATTCGGGTACCTCTCACAGTAAAGTCTCGCTGCAGCACTAGCGTTGCATCTGCAGTCTCCATAAATAAGGTGCATGTTAGCATATTCTTGTACGGTGTACACGGACATAGCGGCACTGCACAATCACACTATCAAAGATAGTCTAAGGAAAGCAAACGTTGTTTTGAAGAGCAATTAAACAGTTCAAATCCAAATCAGAAGCGATCTACAGTCCAGTTCACGAATCCAAAATTAGTAACAGTACGAAATCAACAAGCACGAACATGTAAAGATGCGCAGTAAACGAAGGAGTACTGATCGGTATCAAAGTGTGCAATAGCAAGTAAGTGATGTGCTTCATCCATACCACATACAGCGTGTTCAACCTCTCCTGCCCCGGGATTATGAGCCCCGAGTTGCTTTTTGTCGCACAATGTTAGAAAGACACAGTAAAGATCCACAGTTCTTTGAAAAAAATTATGGTCGGATGAGACCACATTTAAGAAAGATGGGTACATGAACCTGCATAACTTGCACGAGTGGCACGTAGCAAACCCACATTTGATGAGAGAAGATAAATCTCAATATCGCTTCAAGATAAACCATTTCTCAGGAATTTTAAATGGTAAAATAATCGGTCCGTTTGAGTTCCCAGAGACTTTGACTGCTGAAGTTTATTTGGATTTTTTGAAAAATCATGTACAAAACTTATTAGTGGACGTGCCACTGAGTATTTACAGGGACATGTGGTTCCAGCATGGTGACTGCCCAGCGCACTATGCACTCTCAGTGAGAAAGTATCTCGATCAAAACTTTCCACGCAGATGGATAAGGCGATCTGGTACAATACCGTGGCCAGCCCGATCACCTGGTTTGAATCCTTTAGATTTTTTTTACTGGGGAACTGTAAAAGAAAAATTGTATTTCAAGCCGATTCAAAATGTAGCTGAGCTATGGCAAAGACTATTGGAATCAGCTGCTTCTAATAGTAAGTTAACGAGTAATCTTCTAAGTGTTATACCATTTTGGAATCGTTATTAAATGTGCCAACTTTTAAGGTTACTTGCCAAACTCCCGTAGTACATTTTTTTCCAGTACAGCCAGTTAAAGTTGAGCAAAGTTTTACTTTGGAGTACTTGGTTGGGAAATAAGTGGCAATTTTTCCTGAACGAGAAAAGTTGGCAGTAAGGTTGAGACACCAGTTTGAAGATGCATTATTCATCATTACATTGTAAAAATAAGATCCAAAAAAAGTTAATATTTGTAGTAACAGAGATTGACAGACTGCCGTAGGGTGTGAAATTTCTATATCTTCTTCAAAGACATATAATTTTCAAAACACATACATAAAATTTTTTTAAATATTTTTCTGTTAGCTGTTATGACTTTGCCTATCACATGGTTTCGGCAAATGGAGCAAATAACCAAAACAGTTCTTGAAAACCGTTACTGTTCTCATGTCGCTCATTAAATATTTCTGCTGTTCTATCGGCGCACTGATTATTTCCGAAAAATATTTCGATAATTTCAACTCTTTCTGCTGTGGAATAAACCATCGTTAATTTATGTAATAAAGCGTTACAAGTTATTTTAGCAACAAAGTTTGGTCAAATCGATCGCAAACTATGTACTGAATTCCTATATAAAATAAGTACGAGATATTTCCTTATCTTTCTTCAAGAAATAACTTTTTTGCTACAAAAAAACGCTCCACTAGCTATTTTCAACAACAAAATGATAAACAAACCATGGGCGTAGTGAAGAAAAGCATTTACTTATTAAGTAAATTCTTTTAGTCAAATTTCTTCTGAACGTAGTACAAACTAATCTGATGTACCTATTAAAGTCTACTTTAAGCTTTAAATCAATAAATCTCTCGCTCGACCCCGCTTTCCATTTAACATTTTAGGGTTGGTGTCACCCCCGCCCAGGGGGCCGCACGTGTTAACGTGATTTATTGCCAAACGTGTGTGCCCCTCTGAAACAAAATCGACGGGTCTGATCGTTTTTCCAAAAAAAAAACTGAGCTGCCAGTTAATGCGTCTGTTTCGTTTTCGATGCGCCATCCTGTATATTCATATTCACGTGATGATTGTTTCTCCCGCTAGCCTACAGTTTGTTGCTGCTACAGCGCGAACGGACCTATACTACCACGCCGGCATCGCATTCACGAACAAAGAATACGCAGATATCGTTTATATGTATGGAGGATCCGATGGTAATGGACTAGAAGCATGATGGTGGTACCAAGAGCGATTTCCTGGGAGAAGATTGCCTAATCTCAGAGTGTTTTACATTACTTACCGACGTCTTTACTAGACTGGTAGTGCCCGCAATGAACCTGGTATTAATCCAGGTCGATATCCTCCTGAAGCCGAAGATCTAATCCTTCAAGCGTTTGAAGATGATCCCACTACAAGTACTAGGAAAGTTGCTGCCGATCCTCGTTTGTCGCCATGGAAGGCTTGGAGTATCATGCACCGTGAACGAAAATATCCTCTTTATCGTATCGGCGTACAAAGACTTGAAGATGGTGATCCTATCCGCAGAAGCCAATTTTGTCGTTTTCTCTTACTTAGTGATATTGAGAATGAACGGTTCCTGGAAAGCATTCTATGGACAGACGAATTCAATTTTTCGACGGAGGGCATTACAAATTTTCACAATTTGCATCAATAGGCTGATAAGCAGGAACATCCACACTGGAAAAAACAAGTGTCTTTCCAGCACAAATTTTCCGTTAATGTGTGGGCGCTGTCATGGGACAAAGATTAATCGGTCCTTAGATTGAACGGCGACAGTTATCTACACTTTTAGCAAAATGATCTTCCCGAATTACTTGTAGAAGCAGACATTCCAGATGACACGCAAATTGTTTTCCAACACGACGGATGTCCCATTTCCGTTTAGACGACGATTCTTTTCCAAATAGCTGGATAGCCAGAGGTGGACCAATTCCGTGTCCTGCTAGATCCCCGGACTTGACACCATTAGATTTTTATGTCTGGGGGCGGGATAAACAGTTTACTGTGAAGAAATCGTATCAAGAGACCATTTTATGCAGCAAGATAGGTTATTAAATACAACAACTACCGAAGTAACACGTAGAGCTCGAGCATGTATTAGAAACATTGGTTCTCACTTTGAACACCAATAAAGCATGTTTCAATAGTTTATTTTATACTAATTTGTGATTTAAATTTGAAAATCGAAATATCTCGAAAACCATAAGACTTTGTACTGAGGTATGTTTGGCTTAAAATACTCTGGATGTTATGTCCTTTCCCCTCCCCAAGACCTTGTGTCGACCTTCCAAACACCAGGTATTGTTGTATATTACAATTGTTACATCGTGAAGGCATATTTGAGCTTTTCTCAGTTAAACAAAATATTTATAACATTCTAAACATCAAGGGCAAATATACAGCGCAAAGAAAATGTGTGAAATATGCCTAATTGGTGCATAAAATTACTGCTGTTAGACGTTCATAGATATGCTGTCTCCAAAAAAAAAATTAGTACACCCTCCCCCAAGACATATCACATTTTCAATTTTTATTGCGATTACAACACCCTCTGGGCGCCAGTGGGCCTGTGAAGTAGAAAGCAAAGAAAAATGAGTATTCCAGTAAAAATGCAGGAAAACATCGCAAGTAGTCTCGCATTTCCACCCAGTTGCACTGCCTTCGGCTGGATTAGAATGCGGATACATGCCGCTATATTGGAACCGTTATTGCGCCAATTCTCCTCGGAGAGCGAGTTCATTTCTGCACGTGCAAACGCAGCCACAACGAGGCGCCACTACGGTATCGGACAATTAGAGGTGGCGATGTTTCCAGCTGTATGGAAATGAGGTCGAGAAACTTTTCCTCAACGGACTTCTCAACAAACAGTGGAGCAAAATGTTATTATAACTTTTCAGATCAAGTATATTGCAGTTGTGAATATGTGACTGGTTTGTTTGATGTAGCACCTGACAGAATTGTAATAAAACAGAAGACTAAAATACGCCCTAGCAGATCTCGTCTCGAGTACTCCAAATATATTGTATGACCCAATAGACATGTATCGCCTATATGATGAAAATAATAATAATAATAAGTTACCTTTATTCGATTCTTTTACATATGTCCAACATTGGTAAGTGACTAGAATTTTGAGAATCGAATCGATGGAGTGTTTCCATGCTGGTATTTTTCAACTCAACCTACCTAATATCTATTACTATAGATTTACGTTTTTTGTAAAACTAGATAAATTTATCGTATGAAACCAACTTATTGCATGGCAGAGTGGTGAGGGAGTGATTTGTACTGCTGGGTAACCATGACTTCAGCTTCTTTTCAAAATTGTTGAGAGTATAATTTCGGGATTCATATGGAAGACTATCGTATAACTTGGCAGCAGTATAAGAGAAGCTCTTTTTGTAGAGACGTAAAGTGCTTAATAATGCCACTTTAGGCAGCAGCGGTGGCCGCAGTAGTAGACTCTTCGGCCTCCTGATCAGTCGCCGTGCGCTGTGCGGGTTCGAATCCCGTCCCCAGAGAAATTTATCTCTGGGCTATGGATGTTGTGATTGCCCGTACTTGGTAGACGATCTCTGACTGTCGAACGCAGAGGTACCACCCGGCGGATCTCGTAGGCGGTTCCAGAATGTGTGCATGTTGCATGCACACGTGTTCCCTTGCCAGAATCCGTATGGCGTTCCACCCTTTCCTCTGTATCCCCTTATAGCCCCACGGTACCCATGGGTGTTTAGGCCTTAGGCCTTTGTGGTGGCTGGAGTATAAAAAAAAAGGTATAACTAATAATTGTCCATTTCTGGTAGCCACTTTATTGATGTTTTCAAATTTGTAGATATTATGGTTCTTATTCAATAAAATTTTATGAATCAAACACACGCTTTGGCATTTAATGAGATTCTCCATGTTCATTTTATAATTCTCTTTGTACACATGGCTTATGTGATCAAATTTTCGTATACCTAGAGAAAAACGGTAGCAAGAATTTCGTAGTCGTTGTAACTTCATCATTTTTTATTAAAGCTATACACTGGCGCAGTATCAAACCCTTGAAATTATAAGAGCATCACACAATAGCATTTTCAGCTTAATGTTTAATAAACATATTGTATAACACTATACATCTATATGTCACATCTATTTGCTGATAGGCTCTTATCAGCCCACCTCCTTTATCGTTCCATAATTTTCTCTAAAATTTTTTGAAAGAATGGTAATATACTTTTTGGTCTGAGGTATGATATTTGTTTTACATTTGATATTTTGGGTATAGGCAACACTGTTGAAATTTTCCACATATCTGGATATACATATATTTGATAAGAGGCAACTGTTAATAATAAAACTAATGTGATTTAGAAGATAACCCTCAAGTAATAGCAACATCCTCCTAGATATATTATCGTGACCAAATGCTTCGTTTTGATTCGTCGTATGCATTTCGATATATCTGAGGAACTTACTGATTTAAAAATAAACTTTTCTGGATCATTGTGGTCGTGGTTATAATACTTTTTAAGTAAACTTAGTTGGTGTTGGGTTCTGTTGATTACTGGTCAAATGCTCTGTGAGAAAGGAAATACTGAATGAAATTAAAATCAATGATAGCCAGCTTTCCAGTAATTAACGGATCTATCAATAATGATGTGAGATACTTGTTACGTAAAAATTATCCGATTTCGCGGTGTAATCAAAAACATATTGTGATTTCATTGTAATACAGGGCGATCCTATAGCAAATGTATCCGGTAAACAATAATAAATCTAACAAATTGTGTGAGACTTTCGCGATCACTGCCCAAACAATTTATTTTTCTTGGACTGTTTGTCCGACGTCGTTGATACAGTATACGGTTAGCTTCCTTCAGCTTTCTCGCGATGTTGTCCACTGGTGATGGCAAAAGTCAAGTATTAACAATAACCGACGTTGACTGAACAGCCCAAGAAGAATTGATTATAAATCTGCAAAAACTACTGCATGAATTCTTAACAACCTTGCGCAGCAGAAATGCTACCTCTTCAGGAGAAAAAAACTAAATTTGTTTGTCGACTTGTGTAGTTGTTAATCCTTACCTAATAATAAGTAAATTTCAACAGTCTTCATCAGATTTCTCAGCAATGTGTCAAGCTATTAACTAGTTTTAACTGCCGTTCCTCAATTCAGCATAAGAAGATTGTTAAAAAAGACTCAAAAACCTCATCAAATTTTTAGCAAATTTTGTATAGATTTCGTTGTTATATGCATATCGCCTGATTACACCGCTGTTTAGATGCCGCACATGTCGTGAGCGATACCTGCATAGGAATGGCGCAAAGGTCATTTTAACGACATTTGCTTAAACTACTGCGGGTTGTGGACTGGTAGATTACTATGAGTATGGTTTTGGAGCTAGATGTGACGGAGAAAATATGATCGAGCATAAAGTGCATATTCAGCAATAACGGGCATGCAGACTGGTGTGGTCTTATTTGATCATTAATTCCTATGTTCCAGATGAATAAGCTGAGCTATACTTTAGCGCATATCGCAAATATTTCATTTCTTATTTTATAATGAAATATTGTGAAGTATCTTGTACGAAAATATCATCAGGAACCCCTATTTTTTAGGACTTCAAAATTGCATTTTTGGTGAAAATACTGTGGTATAGAAGCTTTATAAGCTTATATAACATACACTGTATATTATTGTGACACTGTTCATCGCAATAATGCAATTTTGCATTATTTTAATGATGAAAATAGATCATTGTTAAGTAGTCATTTCTTTTATTTAAGATAAATATTCCCATCACTACACCACCGTCACTATTATAATTTCTGTATCTAGTTGCGATAGCTTGATTTGGTTTGTCAAATTCTTACTTACACAACTAGCGCAAAAGTGTGCAATCGGTACAGCATTGCCACGAAAATGCAATTTGGAGGTGTGGCCGGCAGGTTTTGCTGTACTAAATTCATCTCGTGGCTTACAATAGCGTTAGCTATATAAAGACACTTTTCTGAAGAATGCCGTATACCCTTCCCAAAATTACTTCGGTTATTGTTGTTTTTCCAATATTATAGTTATAATCTATTTACTTTTTGTATGTATGTACTTGAAGAATTATTTAAAGTTAAGCTGATGTCGCAAAATATACAATGTGATATATGTGAGAAATTATTAAAAAGGTAGCTGTTGCCAGTCACTAAATAATGAAAACATCACAAAGTAGAACATTGCAAGTTCTTTGATGATTTGATGGAATGCTCGTAGTTTCATATTCAACTATAGTGATGAATCGAAGTTGGGTATTTTTATATGCAGTGGCCGCTGGTGCCTTTTGTATTTTTGTCACGCGAGCCGCTGGTGCATTTGCCACTGTTTAGACACATACTGTTTAAATTTTCATCTAACTTTCAGTAAATATTGGGACAACTTCTTATAAAACAATTCATTTAAAATAAATTAAGACTTTTATTTTGCAAATAACCTCATTTATTTATTACGTATTTCTCCAAAACAAATTACAACTTGGCCACAATGGACATCATTTATCCTATCTGTCAAGAAATGAACGTTATAAAATGTCCATTGAGAATTGTTTGTACTTTCAAATATTTCTTATAAGCGCAAAAGCTTTGATCTCATTGAAAATACGCGAAAAAAATCGTTTCAGAGACACATTGAAAAATCACAACACAAAACCTGTACACAGTTTTCCAAGTAAATACCATTATTTACGGTATGTATTTTGAACCGTTATTTTATATTATTACACGGCCAGCTTTGAACCTTTTTTTGCAAAAACAACGATTTTTAATAGTTTCACATCTATTTCCCTTGAGAAATGATTATTTCTACTGATTTCTTCAATTCTTTCCGAAAAAAGAAGAATTTCGGCCTTTATGCACCAAAGTATAGTCATTAAAGGTATGTATCTGGAAGTGTCATTTTAGCTTATTATACGATTAGTTTTTAACCTTCCTCTTTGAAGAAACAATGATTTTTTACAGTTACACATCTGTATATCCTTAGTACTATACGTTATATTCTTTTGGCGCCATCTGTTGCGAGACTCTCCTACTCGCCAGAGCTTCGTGACCAATCTCTGCTTTTACGAGGACCACAACCGCACAAGCTGCTTGGCGACATCATTTGAGGACCGTACCAGTGATTCGCCTTCTAGATCGACGCGCAGTGATCTCAAATATTCTAGATGCCGCTATATATGTGGCTATATATAACTCGACGTCCGGGAGATAGAAGGAGAGTACAGAGTAAGGCGCGACATAAGAATTAGACAGACATAAATAGTGGTGTACATAAATCTTCTATCTATCGATTTAAATGAATTAGTGCATTTCTTTTTGTGGAATCCAGTGTTCTAAAACCACACCCAAAAAACGCTACAATACTTATAGAGCAAAATAAGTGACTTGAATTTTCTAAAACTAGAATTAATGCAGCTTGTCATGCTAGATGCAACACTGAATCTAGATTGCAATTTAGGATACATACATACATATTAGATGCCTACATACTTAAAATGCCCAAGACGTGGATAATTACCATTGCAGGCCCCCAAAAATT
Organism: Acanthoscelides obtectus; assembly: GCA_963669975.1. Classification (NCBI taxonomy): domain Eukaryota; kingdom Metazoa; phylum Arthropoda; class Insecta; order Coleoptera; family Chrysomelidae; genus Acanthoscelides; species Acanthoscelides obtectus. The sequence goes on from CAVLJG010000005.1 coordinate 31,719,329, forward strand.
TCCAGCCTTATAGTACTAGAAGGAACCCCATCCGCTGCTAGGGCTTCATCCAGACGGATTAAGAGACAGGCGAGCTGTGTGAGGTTAATTCACCCCTGGCAAATCTAGCAAGCGTCGCACAGTGTCATCGTTCGACACATTCGCATCCAAACTCACACACACGACGTTCTCTTGTTTGTACTGTAACGTCTGCGGTAGTGTACATAGCGTTTAATCAGGTCGACACAGCCTCCAGCAGGTGCTAATCCCCCAGGATTAAGTCGGACGGGGCGCTACTGTCATCGGAAGCTTACTATTTGAAATGATGCCAGCTTCCCACATATGCAGAGACGTCTCGTAGTAATAAACATCAATGAAGTCCTATATTTCACATGCTGGTGCATCTTGGCTAATGCGAGATCATGTGTTATAGTCACCAAATGAAAAATAACTTCACACTTGTCTCCATAAGTGAGAATGATATCCTCTTAAGTTAATTCCAACCTTTCAGTGGCGGTGAAAAATTGTGAATACCCGCTATTGGCCACAGAATGAGCGCACACTGAAACCCAATCTACAGCCTCTTTTCTACTATCTGCCATTTATATAAGACTATCAGTATCGGTGTATAAGGCACTGAGAAGCTAAACGCTTCCTAATCTTTGTAATGAGTGGCATTCCAGGTCAAAATTCACCATAATACATGTTGCTATATATTCTTCTAAACACCTCTAATCAGCTTGACGGCTTGCATGCTTGAATAATTGGCATTTGGACAAGCGTAAAAAAATAAATAATGTTTTTCCCATATCGATCTATGTGTCAGTGACACTGATTGCAGACTAAAGTTGTTACACATACAAAAAGCTCACGAGTCTTTCCGGTATGTAGTAAGATTCAAGTTCAAACAATAGCTACTTGCAAGTAGAGCAATTTTAACAGACTTTTCCTTAGAGAATGCAAATTAAGAAAGTTCATATAGATATAGCTTCCGAATTTGATATCTTTTCCAAGAGAGTTTATTTGACAATTCGTGTATAACCCTTCAGCCATATTGGTTAAAATTTGATTAAATACATGTACTGAGTACTGATGAGCTTTTAACTAAAATCGTTAAAGGAAGATGTTTTATCATGATTTTCTTAGCCATACAATTTGCTGGACTCAAATCTATTATCCTTTCTCATACAAAATGTGTGTTTTATTTAATTTCCTATAACATCTCAGTGATATGCCTGTGCCTCCTAAATTTTGATTATGGAAAAACCTTTTCTTAGAATAATTTATTGAACTTTTTAGGTAATTTATGGATATCCTGTAATTCTGCATCATAAGAGCATCTAAAGTCCATTTCCTATATTTAATTTTAGTGTTTAGAGTACCAAAACAATAGCAAGAAATAGAGATTTTAAGTGTCCGTAAAAGATGCAGAAGAATGCAAGCTATTCTGCGCAGTCCTTCCAGAAATTATGGCGACTAAGAAATCTTCTCTATAAATAATTATACTTCGGTATCGCATGGTTCTGTTATCTTCTTTTACACAGTATATCTGAAAAGTCTCCGAATAGAATTTCTGTCTTCGGTGCAAGCAGCGTGATCTCTCGAATAGCCCCGGAACTGTGTAGCGCGTTGTGTGCAAAATTTTACCGCGTTTGGTCATTCCAGTCTCGAGTTATATTCAGCCGTGTGAACTGTGTCCATTTGACCTTGTGCAAATCCGCGACATGGAACAAAGAAGTGCGATAAAGTTTTGCGTTTGTCTTAATTTTTTTTTTTAAAAAACAATTGTAACAACGAACGCTGGTGTTTCGTGTACGATTCTCAAACAAAACGTCAACCCGCTGCTTGGTTGAGTCCAGGTGTGCAAACTCCATCGAAAGTCAGGCAACAAAAGTCGAAAGTGAAAGCAATGTTGATCGCATTGTTTGATTCAATGCGCCTGATTCACCAAGAATTCGTTCCGGCTGGGCAAATTGTAAATTCTATGTTCTATTTGAAATGCGGGCAGCTGGACTCTGTTGCTTGACAATGCGCCGGCTCATACTGCGACACTTCTGACGCGACTAATCAAATCACCGTCTTATGCCACCCGCCCTATTCAGCTGATCTGGCACCGGTCGACTATTTTTTGTTCCCCAAGCTGAAACTGAAGATGAAAGGACGATTTTTTTATGACATTTCGGCTATCCAGAAGGCTTGTACCAAGGAGCTGAAAGCGATCTCAGAAAATGAATTCTCCACAGCGTTCGACGCCCTCTACCGGCGCTGTAACGAGTGTATTACTAGAGAAGGTTCCTACGTAGAAGACTGATATGAATTAATTCGTTTATATTTTAATTTGTATTTTTTATGGATTTACTTCGGGAACTTTTCAGACATACTGTGTATGTGTACGCAAGTGTCAAATATTTCTTAATAAGTCATTTTGCTCAGTCTAGTTTAACTGGTCTACAGTGAAAAAGTGCCACCCGATATCAGTTCCGGCACGCGAGTCTCATCTAAATACCCTCCCATAAGTAATATTCTCCCTTGTGGTGTTCTTGGCAGTGTCGGTGTGGTGTCGGCCATGCCACTGGCGTGACTGAAATGATTGACCCAGTGCTGTAATTATCCATAAATCAGTGGAAGTAGAGGTCGCGCGTCGCATTCGCTGCCATTTGCACCTTGTTTATATATGTATACAGGCTTTTCTCATTAGCTGGACAAGATTTAATTCCCTGGGTTATAAAATAAAACAAGGGATACTGCTAGTTGATTGGGTAATTTTTATTACAGAGCCATAAAGAAAAGGTCCTGGCTTAAAGTCCAAAGATAACACTGTGGAGTTGATATCTGCAATTCGAAAATAAATTATTCTAAAGGATATTTTGCGAAACATCGCAAAACCTGAAAAGGTACGGCGTTCAAAAATATGTTAAAAGCCGTGTGATCAGTTAAGAACGCAGTCGCATAAAAATTGAAAAAACATCAATCATTATAGCACAGTTGAATAATTGAATCAGTATTTTCCATACATTCTAAACGATGTAATGACAAAGACGCGTCATTTCTATCTGAACATGAGTTACGTCAACAAACTCTCAATTTTGTGTGCGTGGATTTCACTATATGTTAACTCCAAATTAGTTTTCTGCTTCGCTTGATTTGGTAAGACTTAGCTTAGCTAATGTTACATCCGACAACAGTGTGTCAATTGTAACTTCTTAATGGAGTATTTCTATGAAAATCTGTTACATTTTGTAACAGTTTTCGCATTGTATTTCAAAAAGCAATCCTAATGGTAACATATGTACTTGAGGACGATGATCATTATTACAAGTATATATCATATCCTTATTGATTCGGAAGGAATTTCATGTCAATTAGCTTCAATGTCAGCAGAGATGAATGATAAAAAGTATTTGGAAACATATCCCGCTGTTGCAACTATCAATATATTCCGTTGTATCGCGGATTTGACGAGGAATCCCGTTCGCAGCAGATTTATTTCGTCAACTTCATTAATTTCTGCGATACCTATATCCACCTTTCATATATTCAAACTTTCCAAACATTAGTTCAAGGTTCTGGACCGTCAAGCTGTCAATACCGAGGTACAATTTGGGTTCCATCTTGAGAAGAGGAAACCTTCAACTTATCTCGACTGTCTATTTAAGTTCTACTAGAGTTTTAAGTGTCTCTGGTGCAGTAAAGATATCAAAATTAAGGGTCAGCTCTGCTCAAAGTTAGCTATACGATGCTTCCAAGCGTTAACGTTTCAAATTTAAGGCTGCTCGCTACCACTTTTCACACCTGAATTACACTGAATCCAAAAAAGTCTTTAAGTGGATGAAACGTGCCATACTAACTCTTGCAAGAAAGTGCTTTCCTATTTGCTTTAAATCAGAAAGTCGCTCCTATCCTATAACTGCACTGTGAAAAAAGTTACTTACTGTTACCATTCAGATGCAAATGGAACGTACTCCGCTATTGACACTAATACTGTGCATCTATTTGCATGTTAAGCAGTCTGACGGTTATAATCTGCGGTTGACGCAGTTGTTATGTACTTTGTTTTCATTTGAAAGGAGAGGTATCCGGCAGACCTTTTTAACGAACGTACAGTGGCTCCAGATTACGTATACAGTGATTTTCGAAAAGCGCACCCCCCTATTTATTTTCTGAACGGTGAAGTTAACAAGCTGATGTTTTGGGAAAATTGATGCGAATATAGACTAAGACTCTGACGATTTCCACCTACCAATGGTTTGTAAAGCTGATTTATAACATCATCCCATACGATGAAGTTGACGGTTAGACCCCTGTACTATGGACTAATAATTGTTTGACGTTCTGGGCTAGGCACAGATAAATGTCGCGCCACCAAAGAGACCAACAGTGGCGTCCTATGCATATATGTATAAATATAGATGATGGAAATGAACATGTTTGCTTTCCATCTCAGTAGCTCGAGGTAACAGAGACGTGTCCATTTCAACAATAAAATTGATTACTAATTGCTATACTTGAGTGCAAAGATGTAAATTTCAATATCACGACTGCTTGTCATATTTTAAGTTTACAGACAGGTAGGCTCCCAAGGTTGAGCGTTTTGTACATTGAGTCGCTCATAATTCAACGTTATAGTATGTCTTATCAATCTTCTTCCTTTGAAATGGTATATTTGAATGGGCAATAAAATATGGGATATTTATTGAGAAAGATGCTAATTTTTGACAATTTTATCAAATGGAAGGTTCCATATTTTTCTACAAATTCGGAAGTTCCTTTCCAAGAGAAAAAGAAGGTACTATAGCGTATTGTTAGTCAGTTATTGAGTCAATGTACAAGCACCCTTATTGAGTCGTAAGTGACTCAATGTACAAGCACCCTTAACTTTGGACAGACTGCCATTTTGCGATTTTAATATGTAGATGCCGATTCGATAATTCGGTGTTGTAAAGTACTCATGACTAGCTTTAAAACGAGGTATCACACGATTCCCACTAAATTTTAAACACGTTTAAAATGTCGTCTTCTCACCATCTTGGAATTTCCATCTCACTTGTACGTTAAAATATGGTATTTATTTTGGCCCGTTCACTGTATAATTGGGAGGGTAGTCAAAGCATGAAGCTTTTATCAGGTTCTTCTGAAACCTAAAACAGATTCTAAAACTGGCAGAAAATCAGTTAAAATCATTTCCAAGTTCCGAGCTACCGTACGTGTTAGTTGATGCGTTGTCCCACTATACGTAAGTCCTGGTGTAGACTACATGTTTAGCCTATGGCCCAGCCTCTCTCGCGGTTTTTCTTGTTGTTTGTATATGGACGGAGGGCACCCATGCTTACTCATCCTCGATGAGCTTCCTTTCAAGGCATCATCGGAACGGGTGCAACCCTGAAAAGACCAACCACAGTCTAGCTCACCCCCATCTGGGAGGGTAACACAAGGTAGTCGTTAGCGAAGAGAGTCTCACAGAATGAATCATCGCCATTTAAAATAAGGGCGTGTTTTAGATATTGGAGACATCGAGGAAGCGCTCACCGAGGTAGCGAAGAAAATGTAGACATATTCACTATGAACGTACCCTAATACACTAAGGTTGTCCGATGCGAAAGTAGGAAAAAGGACATAAAAAATATTTATTAGTAACAAGGTATCTGTATTAGCATGTTGTCAATATAAGGATCGATTGGCGCTGCCAGTGATCTTGAAAAGTTATGCTCCAGACTGTAGGTGAGTAGCTAAAATGAGGGAAAAGATGGACTTCCGCTGATAATGCACTCAGTTTCAAAGTAAACGCAAAAGTAAAGTTTTGGACAAGCTCGTTACGTCATAGCTTTTGTATTTTTCAAATGATTTAATTGATTACTCCGGCAGGCGGTAGGTGCACTCATCGGCTTTATTATGTAGATATCAGTTCTTGACTCTGCTCACGTCTTGACTTATTCTACAGAGTAAATCAAATTGATGTTTCATTAGCCCAACTCTCAGTCACTCTGTGGCGTGACTCCAGTTGCCAATCAGACCGAATTGCTTGCCATTATCAAGAACCGCATTTTCTCTAAAATCTGGTTATTTATTCACGTCAATACAGTGGCTGAAGTTTTAGAGCCAAATGAAGATTTTACCACTAACTTTTCTTCTTCCTTTCATAACTTTTTTAATTCCCGCACGAAGTCAAAAGTTTGATATCTGCAATTTGGTGGAAACTTTTTGTACGGGAATTAAAAAGGTTATGAAAGGAAGAAAAAAAATTGACGGTAAAATGTCCATTTTCCTCTAAAACTGCAACCACTCTATACAGGGTGTTAAGTATGTAGACAAACTTCAACTATCGAATACTTGGTCAATTTGAAGACTAAATATTTAGTGCAGGCACACGTGTTCCCTCGCCAGAGTCCGTGTGGCGTCCCCCCTTTTCCCATGTATCCCCCTATAGCCCCACGGTACCCAATGGGTGCTTAGGCCTTAGGCCTTCGTGGTAGTTGGAGTATAAAAAAAAAAAATATGAGCATGGGACCGTAACTATCACTATCACTAAAGAAACACCACTAATGTTCCTAATATTTCTATGAATAATGAAACGTAGTATAAACAGTAATATGAACGTGGATGAAAATAGAACTTCAACTTCAATACAGCCGTCTAGTCTGTTACACATTGGCTGACGAACTCTCCTGAAAATACCCGAAAAATGTTCTACTCGTATAGTCGACAATTCTGACTCTTAAGTCCTCCACGCTTTGAACAGGAGTTTTGTATACTAATGATTTCAAATGTCCCCATAAAAATAAGTCGATAGGATTTATGTCGGACGATCTAGGCGGCCAGTCCGCCTCTTCCAATCCATCGATTTGGATATTTATTATGTAGGTATCCTCGCGTAAGGACATTAAAGTGTGATGGAGCACCGTCATGCATGTACCACATGCGACGTCGTTCTCTAACAAGAATTTCCTCCATTAATCCAGGTAAGTCAAATTCCAAAAATCTTCGGTACTCTTCGCCGTCTGGGGGGAAGGAAATGAGGGCCAATCAAGTGTCTGACGATTCCAATCCAAATATTGAAGAAACAGGGATTTTTTTGACACCATACATGGTTAAAATGGAAATTTATTATTGTTGCTCGCGAAAAACATGCTTCATTCGTGAATAGTATTTGATTTAAAAAAAATTGATTCAATGTTACTTTTTCACGTAACCAGTTCCAAAAATCAACTCTTATAGGCAAATCTGGAGGCAAAAGCGCTTGAACACGTTATATATGATGTGGATAAAGTTGCTGATCGTTCTAAATTTGCCATGCCGTTACATGATTTAAATTTAGCTGGTGCACAATTTTTCGTGTACTTGTTTTAGGGTCCTCTTCGATTTTATCAAGCACAGCTTCTTCGATTTGGATGATTCTCATACTTGCGAGTCTTCCTGCAACATGTGTGGATCTCTTGAAACTACCTGTTTCCCATAGTCGAGCGTGAATGTTGATAAAAGTTTGTACATTAGGCAGCACCATACAAACGTCGTGCTCGTCGAGCGTTACCCAGAGCCAACGAAATGCATATCTGTCATTTCTCGATTACTGAACCGGACCATTATCAGAATTAGTAATCACCAAAACTTAGAAATATTTGGAGTCTTAGAATGACCAGACAAGAAAACAAATATTTGACAGCTGTCCAATTATTTGAGAAAATAAATTAATTCAATTGTTTTCGGATACGTTAAATGTGTCTAGATAAGCACAATGCTTAAATATTAACAGAATTGTGATCAAAACAAATCAATGTCATGATATTTTTTCAAAAAATACTGGACAACATTATCCGTATCTACATACATGAAGGGTCTGAAAGCAACTGTAAATCATGTGATACTCAATTAAAATAAGATACGTTACATTCTCTTATAATTTTTTAGAACAATATCATCATTTTTTTAGTGCTAATATGCTTTAGTTTGGAAACGAAGCCGATGCGGTCCCATGTTCATATGGAAATTTCGTCTTCAAATTGACCAAGGATTCAATGGTTAAAGTTTGCCTACATACTTTATTCACACCCTGTATATTGACGTCAATGAAAAAACAGATTATAGGGAAAATGTAGTTCTTGACAACATGAAGGATTGTGGTCTGATTGACAACTGAATTCACACCACAGAGTGACTTAAAGTTGGAGTAATGAGAATTCATTTTGATTCACCTTGTAAAACAAGTCAAACCGTGGCTACAATTAAGAACTCAGATCCACACATTAATTCCAATAAGTGTTCCTAGCGTCTGCCGAAAACATCAATAACATCGAGGTATAAGTACAAAAATTATGACGTTCCGAATTTGACCAAAATTTTGCTTGTTGCGTTTATTTTGAACATGAGTGTATAAAGCCATAATGCTCATTTCTATCTTTTGAATAGTGGCTCGCCAAGTTTACTGCTCTCAAATGCTCATTTCTATATTTCCGTAGAAACACAGGGTCATATACATTTTCCCTTATTTTTATGTAAATACAGGCCGGTCAAGTTCACTACTCTCAAATGCTATACATCCTGTTTTCGTGTTATGAACATAATCTAACATTTTAAAAACTTGTCCGAGACAAACATGTGTTCTGGTTTTATCTGCCAGTAGTTGCTGGCACTCTGAAAAGCTTTTAATTAAAGGTCGGCATGAAAAAAAAGTAACGAAGTGGTAACGGGCGAAATGCGCAACTGTCACAAATGTTCTGTATATGTATATAGTGTTTACCACCCTGGACACAATGCATAACAACACTGACATAGCTTTGGGTAAGATAATTAAACCATATGACTACAAGGCATGTGGAAAAATTGAAGATTAGTTGTGAACATTTCATCATCCTACAACATGATAAATCACTGTAATAGTACTACACACACGTACCTGTAATTCAATAGATTATATTATAACGTACTTCAGACCCAGCCAGTTGAAATGTACAATCTTTGAACCCCACATTTCAGACTACACTGCTCAACTTTTTTCGCTCTCTTATGCATCTTACCACAACCTGGAACATCAAGACAAGCACTTGCTCATGTCAAGACCTATAAATGACGACAATTTAAACCACCTCAAAGCTAGTTAGTATACAATAATTTGCCGAGTCAGTTGCGGAGAAGCACTAATTATCTTTGCACTGAAAAACCATCTCAGGGAATATCTGGCTGAAAAATGCTTTTACACTCCACATGAGTTTTTTAACATATGAAAGACTCTGTTTCTTTAATTATTTTAGGCTGCTAATTTCGGTATGAGTGAAGTGTCTATTATCGTGGAGTATGTATTTTAATTTCAGTTTTTATTCGAGTTTTAACGAAACTATGGATGATTTCTTTTTAAGCTTCTAACCATTTGTCCTCACTGCTCGATGTTTAATGTGTTTATATATGTATTTCTAACAGATTTTCCTATCGTTTCTTTTTAACATCAGCTTCAATGATTTTTATCGGCTAGACGAACATGTTTTGTGATAAAAGTCGCTGTATATGTATATAGCCGTATATTAGCTGTTATAGATTGAACACATTTTTATTATTGCGCTGTACTTATATTGTGAGTCAACCTGTTACAATGTTCACTTTATTGTAATTATCATGTCCTTATTTATTTTATATTTTTCCGGCATATTTGCTTAAATGCATATATGACCCTCAAATTCAGAAAAGTCTTATGACATGTAGAATCTAATAGGACAATAAACTATCTCTCTGTCTATCTATCTATTTGTACGTAATTATTGCATTAGAAAAGTTATTTTTTCACTATTTTTCTCTACTTGTTACATATTTTCTGCTCTTGTAAAATTGTCAACGGTTCTTCGAGATATCTAATACACGCTACTCTGAATCGGAGCCCATTACACAGCAAGTCATCGTTTTCTATTTATAATGGAATTACATGTTCTATAAAAATGAAAAATGTATACAGAATTTCCTTGAGGCGGCATAAAATTCACAAGGTGTCAGGTGAATAACGCTCATATTAACAAAAAGTCGCTGCTCGAGGTGTGACAGAAAAATCGATAATAAAGTAGAAGGGAACATTTTTACGTCTATGAGATGATGGATTAGTGTAAGATTCACGTTGAGTCTGCCAAAACGAACTCGCCATCCTATGACGAGCACAGTGACCGGTACGATCGTCCCTTTGCTCCTAAGGTGTCGATTAGGCTTTTCCCAGTTTTGCTAACCTTGGGCAGTCCAACAATCGATGTTTGTGTTTCAGCCTACGCGGAGGCATCATTATGAGAAATATAGCTTTGCTATATCTGCCTGAGTTCCTCAAATATGGAGTGAAACAGGTACTACATGTAGTAGTAGTGTTGACGACTATCGTGTAATAGACCCTCGATTGGTTTACTACACCTAAAATACGAGAGGCGGAGTTTTGGTCTAACATTGTTATTTATTCTCTGGCAATGCTACTAAAATCAGTGTATCTTTTTTGAAAACTATACATCTTTGGGCTTACTTCTTTCTTATGTTGCCTATGTTCAATACTTGCTGGGTGCTTTAAATAAATATGCAGTTGCATTAGGCACAGTTAAAAAGGTGCCCGTCAAGATAGGATAGAAAGAAAACACATACATACTATTAGTGTTTGCTTTCCGCTTCTGTGACCATAACTAAATGGATACAATGTTGTTTTATGCTTCTCAGCAATCATCAGTAAGGTTAGGTCTAGTCACTGAAGACAGACGGTGGAGGTGAAACAACCGAAATTAGATCTGCTGAAACTACTATGGCACTGAATGTAGAAAGAAGGTTGAAGAGTGTCTTTCTCCATTGGATGGTTTTTCAGCAGTCCTAGCAACTAGTGGTGGAGAGCCGAAGACTGTGATTTAGGCCACATTTGATCTTTTTTGCCGACCCCGTAGTATCAACAAATTCGAATAGATTAGGAGCCAAACCTATATGCTTATATCACAATGTTTGTAACCAAAATTGCGTAGTTTTAGTGCATACTTGACTACCAACGCCTACCAGAGTAACAGCATTATATGAACATAATAATAATACTTACTTCCTTCATTAGCGTTGTGCTGCAATTAATGCAAGATGTAGTAGGCCTTGAAATCTTGCAACATCACAATTATCTGCAAACACTCTCTGCTTTAGAAACAAGCTAAAACTACGAATTGATTGACAAAACTGTCAAAAAATTAAATTATGTCAGGCGTAGTTTGATCCTCACACCTTCTAACTAGTCTGAATTCATTGGTACCACTCCACAAGCCATCCACTTGTAACTGATTATAGAATCAACCACAAGCTATCCACTTTTACCTGATTATAAAATCAACCACAAGCCATCCACTTGTAACTAATTGTAGAATCAACCAGCTCCAGCAGTGCCCTATTTCAATGAAAATACTGTACGACTATGTACGCACAAAGTTCTGGCAATGGCACACCGTTGTTCTCTGTACATTTTACAAGCATGCTGATGAGAGGTAGTTTATGCTACCATTAGTCCATTTAGTGGGTAAACTTTGGGTAGTAGTCGAACGCACGTCATCACAAGGCTGATACATATTATAGAAGCATTCTCCGACATACCCATACCTATCGTACATGCATGGTGTGCCTGCACAGCAAGTTTCCACCTCAGCCTCATGTTGATGGAGTATAAATTCAATTAGTTGTTCAGGGTGATTCGAAATATCTCCAAACCAGGCAGCAGCGGTGGCCGCAGTAGTAGACTCTTCGGTATCCTGATCAGTCGCCGTGCGCTGTGCGGGTTTGAGTCCCGTCCCAGGAGAAATGTTTTTCTTGGCTATGGATATTGTGATTGTCCGTAGGTGGTAGACGGTCTCTGACTGTCGAACGTGGAGGTACCACCCGGCGGATCTCGTAGGCTGAGCCAGAGTGTGTGCATGTTACATACACACGTGTTCCCTCGCCAGAGTCCGTGTGGCGTTCGCCCTTTCCCCTGTATCCCCCTATAGCCCCACGGTACTCAATGGGTGTTTAGGCCTTAGGCCTTCGTGGTAGTTGAAGTATAAAAAAACTTGATATGAGGTTCCTTTACACAGTTAGGTAGAGATTTAGTCGGTATACATGACTTTGACCAGTAGCACTCATAGATAGTAAGGTTGGTGTGCTCATTGACACTTAATTTTACTTCGCGGATATTGTAAGACAAAACTACTAGTACTTGTTCATGACAGGGAAGTTTTGAACCGGTAATTTGATGCGTTACGTCCCCTGTTAAAAATATTCCCTTTTTAGAACTGCGTAATGCCTTCGACATATTGACTAAACGGAGTCGGTACGTTTACTAATAGAACAGTTATAGACGGCTATGAGATTAGCTGACAGACAGACAGACAGACAGACCGACGGAAATGAGTACAGCATCCAAAAAACATAATATCTCGTTTTAGAAAATTACAATACTCTCCCGACAGTAGGCGTGGGAAGTAAAAGGGAGTAGAACATTACAAGTTCATAGATTAAGTAAGACAAACAGCAAACTCTAAAAGGTGGAGTGTTTTACGGTATTTTCTACTCAAGTTGACAGAAATAAACATGGGGGTTGGATTCAACCCTAACGCACCAGTCTATTGTCCCAATTAAAAAATTCTATAACTTTTGTAGATAATAACGAGCTAACAAAAAATGTGCATATTGCTTAATTTAGCAATCAGTTTGAAACGAAATCATGCACTTTAGTACAGCATAACCTTCTTGGCTTGCATCTTAACGCACTCTTACAAATAATATCTTTTGACAAAGATAAGTATGTACATTTCTAATCTCTAGCGACTGTATCCATTTGTCAATGCCAATGATAACTGTAAACATGCATTAAAGGGTGCATCTCCTAGATGACGTCATTGATCTTGTCAGAGCTCGTCACGATGACACAGGTCTTGAGTGGAGGACAGACGCAATGAAGTATCTCATATTCGTATATAAGTACTTCAAGTCCTGCGATTTCCAGAACGACGTTTTCTGTCTTATTATTTTCAGTTCACTGACAAGTCAACTTCATTACCTTACGACTCCACATATATATATATATATATTTTACCAGTATCAATAAGGGTCGTTAGTCCCAAAGTACAAGGAATACGACAAACACCACCAGCATACCTAATTTCGAATTCTGCACAAAAACTGCATCCCTCTTCTTACGAGCAGAAGCGAGAGGAATGTAACTGACTTCCTGCTGAAATAAATCACACCAGATTGCTCCGAGTGAGCTACGATATTATAATGGCCTTTAATGAAAAAATCCCGAAAAGTTCATTTTTATACAGAGCTCACATCTGCTGTTCGTTGTCTGTCTCTACAGCGTTTTGCCTGTTCCTGTCTCTAGTTTTTTCTTTCTCCTAGCCCATCCTCACCATTTTTCATTAATTGCTGCTCGTATATCTTTTAGGGGTGACTTGAGGTACCTCTTCAACCAACGTTGTACACTATTTTCTTGGTCGTCAAAACAGCTGATCACACGTATCTACTTTTGTATTAAAAAAACTCTATTCGTCTAGGGAAATCTGCAAGATCTTCTTGAAGTTTGGGTGTCTCACACACCGTATTGCTATTGTAAATATTGGCAAATTTTCTCAGTTGCACATAAACCAGAGTCTTAAGCTAATCGGAAAATTTGATGCGCTGCGCCCCAGTATACTTCCGACGATATGTAAGTAAATCGAGCTGATTATTTACAAATCGGATTGGAAAGGAAAAACAGAAAGCAGCCTCTCGATGTGATGTGGAACTTACGGGGTATTTACGGCGCTATTGATGTTCCTATAGGATTCTACTGTTCTCCGCATATGTCTGTTTATCTCGTACGAAGATTGAAATTTAGGAAGGCTCTAACAGTATCAATCTATTTTATTACATCCATAATGTGAATTAGATAGTTTGATGCGGAATGTCATTTGCATTCAACTTTCTTAATACCTGATGCACTATGAAGGGGATACATATTAGGACACTTGGCATATTTCCTAACTATTTAAACAAGAAATGCCAAGCTAATCAATCCAGACCAATGCCGACATTTGGACTAACGTTTAATGCTTTTCAGAATAGTCCCACCAACTTATTTTTTGAAAAGGTCATATTAGCAACCTGAAGTTTAGGATCATTATTTTTAATTTTGACTAGATCTACTTAAATTTGTGACACTTCGCGTACTCACTAATAAATTTAATATGCCCAATTGTTGTTGCTTGTAGATCTAGGATATACATTGAAATCCGTATACCACTGACGTCGTAGTACGTACGAGATAGAAGCGCGAAAAGCGTGCAATACGTATGTTAGAAAGAGTGCACCGAAGGCAGCGCGGCAAGCCACGGCTGGATTATATTGGTCAAGTAGTTTTTTGAGAATTTCTAATTGTTTATTCCAAAACACCTGTTTTCCGGCTAACACTGCTAGTTTATTGAGCAATATACAGAGTTCGTTCAAAAAGAATTTAATAGCAAAGCACACGAGCTTACCTTGCCGGTATGAATCACAAACCATTACGAAAGATAAATGTTATTTGTATGCGAAAAACTAAGGTTATGTTCTTTTCTTCTAAATAAGTTCAAGTATTTCGTAATTGTGAGTAATTGAACAAATGCGCTATAATATTCCAAAACCTTCCGTTACAGATTTTAAATCAAAGCGGATGTGTCTATCATCTTTTGTTGCGAATCACTTACAAATACGACAATTTATTTAGAAGAAAAAACGCAACCCAAACTTTTTTGCACAAAAATAACATTTATCTTCCGGAATGGCTTGCGATTCATACTGGCAAGGTCAACTAGTATATTTTGCAATAAAATGCACTAACTCTGTATATTGCTGAATAAGCTAGTAGTGATGGCCGGAAAACAGATGTTTTGGGATAAATAATGAAACATTCTCAAAAACTAATGGCCAATCTACTCAAATTTCGTTGTGACCATCGTCGCATTACCAACAAGTGCCAAAACCTTCAGTTTGGCTCGGTTTTCGGTCATAACTTCTATGCTATTAGTCGGATCTCTTGTAGGTTTCATAAATACCTAAAAATCTTACGAGAATATGAAGAGCTTTTTCGTTCCTGCCAACAGTGTCGATTGAATCCCAAAAAACACGTTTTCTCATACTTTGTCGAAAAAATAATTTTCCCACAAAAATTGGTGCACTCATTTTGTGCGCCCTTGTTTTGAGTACCCGCTTGAACAACTTGCAGGAATAAAGCCAGACTTTACAACCCGGGGTATTTTCGTCTAATTTGATTAGACTATATCATCAAACATAACTTCATTCTGCGCGCTTCTGTTTCTGAATAAGGTATATTGAAAAAGCTTTCTGGGGGTGAAAAATACTGAAACGCTTCTCACATCAAGCGTAGAACACTAAAAACCTTCGTCACTCCCGTTGTATTTATTCTTGTCTCGCATATTCACGACAGACGGAACCATCAGTTACACACTTAAGTTCAGCGAGCTCGCAGAAAACTTTTATGTATTTATTCTCCGCCATATATTTTTGGGGCATGGCATTAAAAAATTATGACGATGCGAAGAACAGACAATAATACATACATCCTTTTAAGTATGTACGTGTACACAAAGGGAAAGTTTAAAGGCCCCAGTTATAGAACGGCAATGGCCGAAAATACTATCTCTTATCAGCGACGACCGTGGTAACTATGTTCAAAGGACTTGGTTGCAGAAGTTTGGTTATTTTGACGAA
This sequence comes from Acanthoscelides obtectus, assembly GCA_963669975.1. NCBI lineage: Eukaryota > Metazoa > Arthropoda > Insecta > Coleoptera > Chrysomelidae > Acanthoscelides > Acanthoscelides obtectus. Next base: position 31,735,004 of record CAVLJG010000005.1, read on the forward strand.
ACCATTGACAAAAGCGAATTAATTCCAATGTAGCTAAGGTCGGGTTTTTCACAAGTTAACTGCAACTTGATTGCTAACAAGAAGTTAACTCACAAAAAGCGTTTTCCAACGTCAAGTCCTAAAGTGGTAGTTAACACCAACCAGAGGACCAACCTAAATACTAAATTGGTAAAACTGGGAAAAACCTTATCAGGAGGAATATTCTACAATACGGACACCCTAGGAACGAAGCGATCGTACCGGCCAGTTTTCGATGAGCGAATTTCGACTGGTGGCTTGGCGGGTCCGTCTGGCAGGCAAAACGTGCGGCTGCTTCATGGAAGAGAGCTCTGAGGAGAAAAGCGTGTTGTTACAAGGTCGCTGACTGCGCATCGGTGCGAAAGGGTTCGCGAGAGAAGTGTCATTGAACGGTCGAACAGCCCTCCTCTGAACGGAATCGAATATGGAACCCCAAGCATGTGAGCAGTACCCGAAGCTAGGCCAACTGATCAAAACCCAGATAAATCTGGTGCGGATCAGGACTCCAACCAGCAGAAATTTATGGCTCTTTGACAGAACTCAACCATCCATCAAAACTGGATGAGCGCTAGGACGCTCACCAGGAGAGGTCGGCTTGTCACACTCAATGCCTGTATGTTAAGTGCTGTCATCAGCAAAGCTGTTGATTCGATTGGTCGTGCAGGAAAGGAGGTCGCTGACTGTATAACAGAAATAATGTTGGGGCCAAGACCGATTGCTGGGGACCACCCGCGTTGATATTGTGGGTGGAAGATAAGAAACCTTCAATTACTCACTTGCAAGGCTTCTCTGAGAGGCCATAGGATGGGAGCTTGCATAAGAGGGTAACATGCCATAAATGATCGAAAGCTGTAAAGAGCAATAACATGAGCCTCACCATGAGGCTGGATGTGTTTACTCCACAGCTGTGTGACGTAAGTTGAAGGAGATAAGGTTACTTTGTGAAAAAGTTGAAAATAAATAGATTTTAATAAATAATTCCGGTTTTTTCGGTACTCCCTCATACATCTTTAGAAAAAAACCCTAAATGGAATGTTTTTGACGTGGAGACACAGTCGTATAAAGTTTCATTGTTAGGACTTTGTCGCCTGGAAACACTCCAAAAACGGACAGAGAATGCTTCTAAGTAATTTAGCGTGACGCGAGGGTCATTTACATCAAAAGAAACCCTATCTTTCTTCCACCCTTTCAGGTAATTCGGGCTAATCTAGCGGCTGTCACTACGCTTTTTGTTTGCTGCTCATGAGCTGTACATATAGCATAGAGCTTGTCGTTACCTTTTTTTACAATTTGGTTACACTGTGCAAACGAAGAGACCGATTTCCTTCAACACGGTTGGATTTTGATATAGGTTATTACAAAATTAGCATTAAAATACTTAACTTAACTTTGAAGTTGAGTCATTAATTTTCAGATAATGATTGTAGAAGGAAGATAAACCAAAATATGTGTGTAAAAATAAAAAAAAAATAAAAAAAAATGTTACCTTGTTTTATAAAGTATCCTCCCGACAAGTACTTCAGTGCGGACCTGTATTTGATCGTGCGGTCTTGGAGCACCGGCATGCCCTCCCCTGTGAGGTCTTAAGTCACCTGATTTACGAGCCCTTTGTACTACATTCAGCATTTTCGTAAACATGTGCCATTTTTCATTCACTATTCACTCACGCGTTACCGACTGACACATCGATTGAATACAACTGAATAAGATTGTACATTGTAGTAAAAACATCGTTTCAAATTCTTTCGCTTTTTTGTTTCCGATGCGATGAACGACTAAGGTGGATTATATCCGTTGTTGCCAAACACGAGCACATAATATTATTATTGAGACAGGGCGGTACTCAAACTTCTAAAGGGCTATAACTTTGTTACTTTAATTTTACCAGAAAAATGTTAAAGGAAAAAACATTTCTTTTGATCAGATCTACTCACTGCTAAAATAAATGACTCGACTTCGAAGTCACCCTGTATATACCAGACTGTTTTTTACTGTTAGCTATCCAAAGATTGTGCAGAGTATCATTGAACCCTAAATATGAAATAACTCGGAACACAGGTCCATTATACAGGGTGTTAATTGAGTATTTACCATAAATTCACCAAACGATTCTATGAGTAATTCTAAGACAAAAATTTCATATAAAGATGGGTCGTAAATCCTTCGTCCTCGGGACACAGAGTGTCAAAATTTAAATAAAATGGTTTTTCGTAAATATCTTAAATACCCTTTGGCTAATTTTGTTGTAATTTAGCGGTAGTATTCATAACATTAGGGAGCTAATTTAGCCCTAACTTGATGAAATTTATAAATAGTCTGTTTAGTTTATGGTATATACTGTATAGATTTTGAGATGTTAAATGGAATGCGATTAAAATACGGCATATTAAAAACTTTACTTATCAGTTGTATGAGCCTTTTTTTCTTCAAAAGTTTCTAATTTTTTTAAATTTCATTTTCTGTGTAGGAATAAAAAAGTTTATGTAAGCTTATGTATCTCCTGGCATCGTTTCAATTATTCAATTCTTTTCAGTAATATATTTCTGGTTTCGGAAAAAGAAAAGCAATATTCAAAGCAATACAATAATTACATTACGTTTCTTATTCAACAATTTAATACAATAAATGAATATCAAATATGTTATCGGAATCGCAATAAATAATACGTCACGTATCACTAAGCCTGTGTGGCATATCCTAACACATCCTAACCCCATAACTATTTATTCACAGTATTATATTTGAAGTAAGATAAAACACTAAATCAAGACGACTACGCTAAGGAATCAAGTGTCAAAATGCAGTTAACACATGGTGCAAATGCCATATTTATAATTATAGTCTTAGGGATTGCTGCGAAAGTCACCCCATGCCAACTTCTATTAAGCCGCTTGGGTTATAGCCCAAAGTTGATTTCCGCAATAAAAGGTAGCATGTATCTACCTCTGTACCAAATTTCGTCCAAATCCGTTTATCCATTTTGGCATGATTAAGTAACAGACATCCACACTGTCTCTTTTTTGGTATTAGCCGGGATTTCTCTTAACTTCTGGGCCAATTAATGAAACTCCAGAATTAAACAAAAAATACTCCTGGATCGCGGTTTTAACCGCGGATCGTGTAGGTGGCGCCACTAACAAATTAACCAGGTTTTTTAGACATGCAAATTGCCAAAATGAAAAAACGTAAACGGAAGTTAATCGCATTACTTAAAAACGAAGTTTTTTGTTAGTAACGGTTTTAAGGTACGAGGTCGCGGCTAACAGCTAGTGCAAAATAAAACGTCTGTATCTCTTGGCGGTGACAGGATGAGCGGGGCGATGGCAGAGCACGCTGTTGCCGGCTTGATGCTGACAATTAGTTCGTGGATAAAATCATCCCTATAATCGAATATCAATCGGTAATTGTACACATTTTTACGTCTTTCCTTATTCTGGTTCATGATGCTGACAGACGGAAAAGACCCATTCACATTTATTCAGGATAATTTACAAGTCTTGACCATAAATGAAACATCATACACAGGACCGCACTTTAAGGGGGGTCTTCTACAGTTTTTCCTCGAGGGCCTCATTTCATAAAAAGCACATGTAGCGAGTTGAAAGTAAAATTAGAAAAATTAGACGTTTCGTAGAACAACAGTGGCGTACTGTTTTCATTTGAAAAAATAGTGCCACTAATCCCTTGTTTCTCCGCGACTGGTGCACGTTAATTTCAAGTAAAGACTTAGGTAAATCCACATACCAAATTTTAGTTCATTCTAGTTGACGGTTTCGAAGATATTAAAAAAAAAGTTTTTTTTTTAAACTCCAACACCCCGTTCGTTTTTAATGAATCGCTCGAGGAAAAAATGTTACATAGAAGACCTCCCTTAAAATGCGGTACTGTGTATAGTGTTTCATTTTTGGTCACGGCTTGTGAATCACCCTGTATATAGAGATATAAATACTGGAATTTATTTGACTTCAAAATCAAAGAGCTTTATTCTTTTTTCTCCTGACGAGTAAAATTAGAGCGATCCAGGAACATTCTACACCTTCCCGTACGTTTCTGCTTATTAGCTTCATTAGACCCAAATGGATAAGCATTGAAAACACCAAAGTGAACATCACATTTAAAAACGGGTGTAACCTGTAGGAAAGCAAGGATGGAAAGGGAAATACAAGTAGAAGCCACCAACAAGAAACAGCAGGCATATATGTGGCTTCGGTCAGAAGACTTCGTGCTGAGGAGGTATCAGTCAACGTCGTCACGCACGCTGCAACCTGCCGTGGTACTTCAAACCCATGAGTAAGTACAAAGAAAGACAAGTGGTCTTGCTTAAAGTTAAATACGAGAGCAAAGGACAATAATGGGCATGTCCGCAATAAAGGAACAGGAGCAGAAATAGAAGGATTGGTAAACCGAGCAACGTACGCTTCCGCTTATTGGCTTCTTCAGACCAAAACGGCTAAGTTTCCGCAATACTACTTGTCTTTCCCTGTACTTGCTCATGGGGTTCGGATTCCACTGCAGGTAGCTATAGCTGGCCTTTTGGTCTCGGAAATTGGCACACGGAAATTTTTGTTCATCACCTGACCATACCCACAAAGAAACTAGTAGTGTGCTTCTTTAGAAGTTGAAATAGCCGGTTAATATTTGATAGGGGCGCCACTGGTGTCATTCCGTTGAATATATCCAGCACAAATTGAGTCCTATAATATCTACTGTCCATTCGCAGATTTTCATCTAAATCGCTCGAGTAATTTAAGAGACACCCAAGACATCATTATTAGAGGTAATGAACTTGAATACCCTGTACCTCAGTAAGGTAGCCGTAAACCACATGAGTTTTTTGTTAAACAAGCAAACGGAATTTGTAAAAGTCTAACAATTGAAAATCAAATGCGCAGAATATTAATATGTGAACTTTGCAATATATTCTAAACGTATTTCACTACAAACCTCTAAATTCCATTCAATGGACACGGGTTCCGAGGTTTAGACCTTACAGCACTTCACTACTAAGCGGAAAACAAATAACCTATGAATATAGTGTGTGAAAATACGTGTTAATGCGTCTGATCTAACGAATATATTGGGGCTGATAGAATGAAATAAATTACAATTTGGCTTGTTCTACCGCATATAAACCGTTCACTGAACCGAAATGGATCAGAACATGGCTCGGTTTGATGAGAATCAAGCTGAATATTCGTTTAGGTATTCACTTTGAGGCCAGCCCTCGCAAGCTAGCTAGGAATGTGGAATAATGCTTGCTGGATTTCGGATATTACAATTGCCGGAAAACAAAGGCCATCACAAATGAAAATTCTCCAGCCATGACGAGGCACGTAAACGTGAACATAATAAATCGTCGATAAATGTGTTGTTAGTGTTATTGTGAATGCCTCGCGAGACAAGTACAGATGTCAAGGGTAAATAGGGATGAAGTAGTATCACGCTCTGGTACTGAAAAGAGAAGGACCAGTGAAACACATCACACGCTAGTCCTGGCGCGGCGTGAGTTGACAAAGTTGGTGCACGCGTAACCCACCGTATTCAAAGATATGCCGCGTCGGCAGTGGCGCGCGATGTGATTTGCTGCTTTCTTCCTTTTCGGTACCGGTGTTTAGTAGCGGTAGGGAGGCAGAGCCGTGCAACTATGCCACCTTTCACCCTTATTGCCAACACCGCAGTATCAACACTACTATTCCACATTCTATTTAGTGGTAACTGAAGCAGTGTATCTTGCACCGATCTGCATTGTAAATAGAGATATAAATAGAGTGATGTGAAGCTTATGTTTGAAAGAGGTTGCTCAGCATCATTATGAATAACTGCTTCAAAGTTCCAATTTGGTACGTTCTAATCAACCATGAGTAGTTATTGAAATGCTATATTTGAAAGATTTGAAAGGTTAGGGACTACGAAGGAATAATTATTATTCACTGACAGGGAAGCTTAGTATGTCAGCTTCCCAGGATAATTTGAATTCCGCTGAAAAAAATGTTCAAAGGAAAATAGTGTTTTGATGGAAAAGATAGTGGTGATATTGACCAAAATGTTCAAGGTAATTTCAAGTCAAATGTATGTTTCCAAATGGAACCGCCCCCTTTTTTGATACCAGAATTTGAAAGCACAGGATATTTCACTTAAACGTTGAACTTGACCATCAACATTCAAGGTCAAATCAACACATTGAAAACAATTCTTCTTCTAGCGAAATATTCGCCCCCACAGTTGTGAGGTATGTGGAGGTCACCAAAGGTGACCGTGACTCTACCCTTCAAGACGTCCAGCTTTTTGAAGGAAGCTACTAATTTTTATCCTCTAATTGACAAAACTTTGAGATAAGGGCAAATGTGACCCCAAAGAGTACAATGTCAAGCTCAAACGTTATTTACAAGGCAACCCCTGGATTTTTGTGCAAGGATTGCAGAGAGCAAGAAATTTCATATTTAGACGTGTGAAATTTTGACCTGATATTGAAGGTGATGGTGAAAAATCTCATTTGAGTGACCTTGCAAGCCTCCCAACTGTGCTGTCGAACATTTTTGCTAGAGCAAATTGTCTTGAACGTCTTGATTTGACCTTGTAAGGGACCTAAAAGTTCATGGTCAAGACCACGTCCACCCAATTTCCTCTTCCGGTGTGGAAAAGGGGGACTTCTATTTGGGAACTCTCACTTGACTATGAAGTGACCTTTAATATAGTAATGAAGGTCATTGTTAAGGTCAACATCATTTTGTACTTTCCAAACCCGACAATATTTGTTTGAAATTTTTCTCTGGGATTTATTTGGAATTTTTGAAATATTAGATGGAGCGTTTAAGATGTATTTATTGTCTCTAAACAGGGCTACAAAGTTCAAATTTGTATGTCCAGCTGTAAAGGTAGCTTCTATATGGTAGATGTTAATATAAGATGGAACTTAACGAAATGAAATTTGGAAAACTTGATCCAGTTCTACTGACTAACTTGAACACATAGTAAAAGATTCATAGGTACGATGCATCGGTATCAGATAACATATTATTCATAACTCTTAACTCAACATGAAACGCCCATAAAGATACAGAGGATCTACTTGGCTTTCCACTGCGATCGACAACAGTCTGTTGGGCGCTTTAATGGGAGTTTCTAAGCTATCTTCAAAGGGAGGAAAATAAATAAAAAATAAAAAGTCAAAAATCTACCTTTGGCATAAGATCCGACGTATAAGCTGAAAAGCAAAATGCGAAGCAATGTTTCGTGGCAAAGTGGAAATATTATGTAAATATAGTCTTTGAAAGTTGGTGTTCATTGAATTCAGTACCTCGGCAAATTGCAGAAGAGATAAATATTGAAAAAGCAAATGAATGCTCTGTATACAGATGTTTTACGTTCTACTCAGCGGCATAGCAGATAATTTATTATTTAAATGGAATAATCTAAAATCGTAATCTGATGTAGACTACGTCCCGGCTCTACTTGCTATCAAGAAGTCATCGGTTTGGTGAATGCGAGTCTAATTGTACAGGGTGGGATAAAGTTTTGAAAACATTGTGATTATAAGCAGTTTAATAACAATAATAATAGTTAGGGCCACCTGCCAAACCTTCAACGTAAGTATGAAGGTTGTGCGGGAAATGTTTCCTTAAAAAGTTATATCGTTCATAGAGACTAGGATTGACCGGGATTGTCAAATTAGCAAGCCGTTATTTCCCACCTATGTTGCAACAGTCCGTCAGATATATCCATTCAACATATTTTAGCAACCAATAGCTGTAAAATATTGAAAACAAAATATTGTCAAAGTATGAGATGACAGCTTGTCATTGAACCATCACCAGCTTATTAGAATATCAGAAGTGCTTGATTTTTTAATAATATTCGTGTTTATTATATACTATTGTTGATTGGTCATATTTATATTATTTTCTTCAATTGATATGGGATTTTACTGATTTAACATCACCTACCGTGTGCTTTCTTCCTATAAATGTCTTGCAGATAGCCAGATAACCACCACCTACTTGATGACAAAGACTAGCAAAAACTAAATTCATAGATATTGCTCGGTTCCAAAAATTCACTCATTTACTTGCCGTTTATCAGACCCATTATGGCACCTTAAATTTATATTCGCACAAAGCCATCCATACACTCATACATGAATATTTTTCGTTGTTCAGGAAGTGAACAAACATCCACACTATATTTGCAGCGATTGAGAAATACCCAAATATATGTCGTACAGCTACCAGCAAATCTAAAACCTGAATTTGCAGGTTTTTTTTCACGGAGTACACATTCTAGGCTGTACTAGACATAATTTGAATTCACAAAATAAACTGCGGTATTTTTCACTTGTGTCCATTACTCTAGAATAACAGCTAATTATCTCCTGAAACTTTCCATATCGACAAGTGACACATAAATTCTGTGGGATCCGTCAAGGCTTGGTGTGGAGCAAAATCGGCCAACTATTGAAATATGGTCTACTATGCTTTATAAGACTATACGAAGTGGAATTTTTCCCAAAATCGTTGTACAACACTTGAAAAAATGCAAATGAGAATTTTAAAATTAACTCCGTGACGCCCTAAATGGCACCGTCGGTACCCCGGGTTGTACATCTTGACAGCTAGTAGTTCTTACCAACTAGGCTGCAGTGTGCGGTGTTGCCTTTACTATTTTAAATGTTGCTAAAATCTTATGAGGAATAGAAGCTTCAAATGCAATATTGGCGAATATAAATGGATATTCATAGAATTTAGAATATAAATTCGTATTACGAGGTTCAGATTGTCTATGTATGGACTTGAACAGTATTTTTCGGTATTTTTACCGAAATGAGAATATTTACCGAAAACGCCATTTTCCACGATTTTTCAATATAATTCAAATATTTTCATACTCGCCGAAAAAGAAATGGAAGCAAAAATAGAGCTAAAAGTCAATTTTATCTAGTCTTCATAGTTTTATGCCCCATATCGATCATACATATGCATACATACTTAGGCAATCGGGCACGTGAGAGGCGTAGATTCGGTTTGCCTATTATTACCAACGCACATCCTTACTCCGCTGGTCCTGAATTGATTTCTGTGCATTCAAGAGGTACCTGTCTGTTTTCAGAATGGGGTGAGGTCATGAATTCAGCGGTAAAACTAAAATATTCACAATCCTATAAGCAAGAATCGAAAAAGAAGTTCCCAGAGTGGTTGCAAAGGACTTTGAAAGAGCAACTAGTAAGCACATTGTACAAGATGGAACATAGAAGTATGCCCTCAAAAAACATGTTGTGTGCGAGCTGAATACAATAATAAGCTTTTTTCATAGACGGCGCTGCGTGACTCAAAGGTCCTTGGTCCACCACTGATCTTGGGACAGCATTTTTCTCATTACCACATTCAACGACATTACCGATTCCGTTTGTTTTTTTCGGTTCGACTACACTGCAGAAAACTTCAAAAGCAATTAAGATTCCAGACATCTTCCAAATCAAATACAAAGGAAGGATAACAAGAAGCTTTGTAAATATTCTGCTAAATAGGTATTTTTGATTCTGACTGATAATATCTAGACGATGGATAATAGGTGGATGCGGATACATTTACAAGTATCGATGTTTCAGGACCCAGGAATGCAGTGTGCTGTTTGTTTACATTTGATGTGGATTTCTAGATCATAAATGATATCATAAAGATATCCTAATTCTAAAGCCCCAAGACTTGGTCTTTCATCTAGAATGTACCCTTATTTATAAAACAACTACTTGTTCACTATTTTATTCAATATTTCAATAGAAACTACTAAACTGATATTAGGAGAGCTTTGACAGCTTCCATCAAATTGCATTTCAATACACTGTTCCCTAGTTGGTCGAATACCCCGTTAGATCTTAATGCTAGTGAATTCGACCCTAAGTAGACTCCTTCAAGTATAACATGCCTTTATTTATAACGTTTATGGATAACCCTACATTTAGATACCAGAGCTTGGTGCATTTCTCATGGTGGATAACGTGGTCAGAACAGCTTATACCAATTTATACATTGGTTAAACACAAAAATGGCGTCAAGTAGGTTGACCCTGTACTCCCTACGCAATGCAGTGCATGTGCATGAGTGATTGATGTTCGGCACAAGTTGGCCCCTCTAAAAGAAAAACTAATATGCCAACATATTTAACAAGAAAATAGATGAATCGAGTTAGTCAATCAGGCTCATACAAATAAAATTTGCATCTTGAGCATGTTTTTCTGTGCAATTTTGGAGCTCTTTAGGATTTCTTTCCGAGAGAAAATATGTCACCCATCGCTCTCCAAGGAGCTTTGGACGCAGGTACTCTTTCATGCAAGGTTATCTCATGCCGATGAATGGCCTTCCACTGAGAAAAATTACTGCGGGTGAACATGACCGAAGTTATGTGTACATCTATAGTGTATTTACACCTAAGATAGAATGTATGCGTGATTGCCAAAAGCAAGGACGGCGTACAGGGCCGCATTCAGGGCTACCTCCGAATGATGGACTACCACCAACGTGTTGTAAAACAAAGATGACAGTATTTAACGAAATTATTTAATATAGTGAACTAGTTATAGTTAAGGGTGTCGCAAAATCAAATTTTTATTCTTGAAGGGGTGCTAAGTTTTTCTACAGATTTTTCAAACTAGACAACATGGAGAAATACATACCAGAGGTAACCAGCTGCTCACTATGCACAATGAATCCGTAGTCAACGAGGGGTAGAGATGACACTTTTGTACATGGAATAAATATAAGGCTGTTCAATCAATTGAAAATAGATTTTGAAGGTGCACTTCGGAATTGCATGGTCGTAGTTTATCTGTAAATTAATATTTCACTATAACTAGGATTAACATAATATGTATTCTGTGACAAAACAAAAACGCGAAACTTACTCAGACTCACTTGAACAGCGATCGTCATTAATGTTTAGGATGATGAATTCAAAATCTCTCTCAATTATGTTGTCCAGTTCCCACATTGCTACCTCCACTTTCTCCTGAACATGCTGCACACATTTTTGCCATATTTCTGGGTGACCCTCTGTATAGCAATTCTGAACAGCTCTTGCATGTCAGAAAATTTAAATGTTGTATTGTGTGCAGCAACAAAATTCTTAACATCTGCCCATATGAGCTCAATGGGGTTGAGCTCACAGTGGTAAGACGGCAAACGGAGTACTGGTTTGTGGTGTGCTTTGGCCATTTCATCTATGACATATTTATCATGTCTTGGTCTGTGTTGTTTCACAATATCTAATAGTTGTAGTTTCAGTAAGGAAGGGTCGAAATTTATATTTTTGGAACGGAGCCAGCTCTGAATGCCTGATTTCCTAGAAGCTGCAGATTTTTTCTATTTTGCAAGAATGATAGGGAGCATTATCCAAAACAACCACAGAATTGACTTCGAGGCGTGGTAAAATGCGTGAAAACCACTTCTTGAATGCTTCCCCATTCGTCTCTTCATGGTAGTCAGTGGTTTCTTTTGACTCAAAAGACCATAAGCCGTCATCCACGAAGCCATCTACACCCCCAATGTGGCAAATAATGAGCCTTTTTCCTTTGCCTAGAAAGATAAAATCTAGTCTTGTAGGTACGAAGATAGAGAGATATTGTGCGCAAAAATTGATACCGTGAAATACTTCGGTCTATTTACCTGCTGGATTTTTCAATCCGGTCAACAGACCATCTAGAAATCCCTTCTGGATGAAGTCACAGTTTTGTCAACCCATACCTTCGGATTAGTGTGCCCAGCGTTAATCCAGGTTTCGTCCAGGTGATAGATCTTCCTGTGCTGATCTCTGAATGATTTAATTTTGGTCAGGTACTCTCTCCTCCACAGAACAATTTCTTCTCTATCCATAAGTAAGCTGTTACGACCTCGTTTCTTCCATTCGAAGTTAAGATGCTTCAACAGTTTATGAATAGTCGAACGTTTGAAATTTGGTAACACAGCATCCTCGTTAACCTCCCGTAGTACTTTATCAACTGTCGGTATTTCGTTTCTGGAGAATAACTCGTGCCCTTTCCTCCGAATCGCATGCTTGTCAGGGTCATCTAACGATCTTATGATACTTTTGCGATTTTTACCCGTCATTGGCTTGGAAAAGGCATGCTTTTTCTTATGTTCGTTCAAAACATTGTACACTGTCGCTTGGCATACCCCAATTTTATCTGCCACTTTCAGAGCTATTTTCGGGTTAGTTGATGTTTCGTCTTCATTCCGCTCTATCTTGAATGTATTCAATATGGCGTCTTTCATGTCTACGCTAAGATGTCTTTTTTTATCGCTTTCTAGGAGGGCTAAGGCAGCCTCGTCAGCAGTATCTGTACTGGACATGTTCAGGATTGGTTCAAAACAAATAATAACGAGGAATAACAATAACAAACAGAAACTTAACAAATTACTCAAATACACTTAACAACAACAACAGAAACAACCAAGCAAGGTGAATACGAAAACACGAGCACGCAGTGAAACACGCGACGGTCGGTGGCCTGAATGCAACTCTGCCTGCCCTGCCCCTGCCCCGCACATTATTCCGCCAGGCGACTGCTTGAAATTTAATGGCGAATTGACCAATAAGAGACGTTGTCCCCGCCTGTTACCGAGAGATCACGCGCTAACTGTTATTATTTACATCTCATCTTGAATTTGGATTCAGTTTAGCGTTGATGACGATCGACGGTCCACAGTCCAGAAGCGGAATCCGACTCTTGACACATGCATCGGCAGTACCACAAAGCATATGACCGGCACGCGAGGATTGAAAATAATTCTCCATCATTCGGTCTTAAGGATAAATATACGGGGGAATCGGTGTTGAGTGAGATACGAGTATGTCTGTTAGGCGCGTAGAATTGCCGCGACTGTAGATGTATAAGTATATTAAGGACCAAAAATTGAGATACACCGTCTCCGACTTCCCAATTTTTCACCCCTAAAGGATTTTTTAAATATGATCAGGATCCTCTAAATGTCAAGAAACGAAATTTGAGCGATTTTTTGTTTTCTTACCTTTTCTATCTAGAAAAGCTTTTTCGTCCTTCGCATAGCCTTGTTTGAAAAATTCTTCAAAATCCGAAATGTACTTTTTCAGTTATAGCAGGGTTAAGTGTAGCTGGTAGGCAGACAGAGACCAACGGAGTTGAGTAAAATATCTTATATCATAAAAAACATAATAGCACATTTTCCAATTTTTTCGAGATTATAGAAAGAAGTAGAAAGCATAAAGGTCCCTTGTCCCTTAATTTCATCGCTACTCCGTGCGGTACATGAAAACCGGATTATGTATGTATGTATTTATAAATTAAAAACATTTGCCCTCAGTTACATGCTAGTAAAAAATCGTCAGCCTTGAGGCTTTCGTGCGCTCCAGTGATTTGTGGTAGTCAAGAGTATTTTCAGTATAGTCTCAGCAGCTATACCTACATTCTTCAGGGAATTTTGGAAGTGATGATAGCCTCCGTACTTTAGTCTGAGGGTGTAAATACAGTTATTCAGCGTATTCTCATTAAAATCCGCAGTCGTCAGCGTTTTAGCGATGTGGCCGTTGGTGTGCCGCATCGCTGTCCGTTCGGTTACGAATGTTTACAGTTACCGGGAAACTGCATGTATCTGACAGCCCAGGAAAATTCGAGTCAACGGACATCGTTCCTTTGTACCTACTCTCTAACACTTTGCATTTTGACATAGGCTTTTGATTCTACAACTGACAAATGATAACAAATTAAGTCGTCTTACCATTTGTTCAGCAAACATTTAACGCAACGCTAGTGAACCATTTCTTAATCGGTTATTAACCTGCGACGAAAAACGGATCCTGTATTCGAATTCTAAGCGTTCGTATCATTTGTTGTCGCCTACTGATTTGGTGCCACACACGCCCAAGGCTTCCTTGCACCCAAACAAGGTGTTGTTGTGTGTTTGGTGCACCGAAACTGGAATTGCCCATTATGGGTTTTTGGAAAGGGGTCAAACCATCGCTGCTAACTTGCAATGTGAGGAGCTTCAACCAGTACAAGCAGCACTCATCCAGAAACAGCATTCTGTGAAGAATCGGAAGAAAGTGATATTCTTGCAGGATAACGCCAAGCCTCATAAAGCAAAAGTGATCCCAGAAAAAATTTCTGAGCTCGCCTGGGAAACGTTACCGTACCCGCCATATTCTCCCGACGTTTCGCCCAGTGATTATCACCTTTTTTGTCTGTTGACGACTGTATGAGGCACCGACAGTTCACAATTCGAGATGGTGTAATGAATGCAGCCCGCCAATTTTTTGACTCCAAATCCAGGGAGTTACAATACCGGCATACAAAAATTGGTTCCACGGTGACAAAAGGTTTTTGAATGTGATGGTAATTACTTTGACGAATAAAAAGTGTCTTATTGCTCCTCAATAAAAATTTATATTTTTCTACCAAAAACCGTACGAACTTATTTGGTTACCTGATAGTAGTTGAACATAAACTCTTTGGAAATACGATAGCATCTATTACCAGATTCAACCAATCTGGAAGTAAAAACATCAAGCTGACTGTTGGAAAAAATATATCCCAGCCGCACTGCCAGCTGGCAGTAGCATTATATATCCTGAAAGGTAACACTGTGTAGTTTTTTGGCATTGTGTGGGTTTTTTTTGATCATTATGTAGGTTTCTCTACAAGATGTCAGCTTAGAACTAGCTGTTGTTCACTTGATGTGCCCTATGTAGCTGTACGCGTTGGTGAGCGGTGGTGATTTTGCCTCACACTACTCAAAGTTTTTGAAAACGCAAAAAAAAAACGGGAAAAGTCTTAATTTGTAACTTTGAATGTAACCTCTTTTCAGAAAGGACAAGACAATAACACGTCTGGTACAGCTATTACTTTATGGGCAACATATTCAGTAATAATCTTCTCACATAACAAATATCACATGCAGACCATTACACATAATCACCACGCAATCATCCAGATGCGATCTTGCTACTCGAACAATTTTCTGGGTCTCATCTTCTCAGAGATTTTCTCAGCATTTGCAACCAACAAGGCATGCTGGGGAACTGACTTGCAACTGGTCATTCCTCCACAGATTACGCTTTTGGTGACGTTCACAGTGCTGAACATGGAATACACATTTGCACATCTAGACAGCAACTTGAAATTTTGTCGTTTTTTTTTTGTTAAATATATAAGCGTTTTAGGTAATAACCCTGCGGGTCATCTCTGTGGCCGCTAAATGTCGCCGACTCTGGTCCTATAGTAGATACGGTGTGTCGAACGAAAGCCATATTTCTAGTTTGTCCAATGGCGAGTAGATGTGGAACCGTGGAGAGATGTTCCATACTGTTTGGCAACTCATCAGCATGGCGTAGCCTTAGTCTCTAGTGGTTATGCTTTAGTTTCTTGGATTATGTAACTAAATGTGCACGATATAAGTCAAAAATAATTTTTCTCGTATCTTTCCAACGAGATAAACGTTGACACTGTATTGGATCAAGAGATTTTCGTTACTAGGATTTGTTTGAGTTTCGCTGGACATACTTTTCTTCGGACTTTTTGATTGCCTAGGGCTTCCTTGGATCACTCCGGATCCCACTGGATTACCCCGAAACTCCCTTGCTTCAACTCTACTACATGTTACCTATTTTAGCAAAAATATTCGAATCTGTCGTAAACAAGTAAATAATCTCGTTTTTTGAAATTAATTTTTCTGTCATCCACCATGGAATTCGGTCGAAAAAAAAACAAGAACTTCTGCAATAATAGATCTCGCACAATATATGTTATCAAGCGCTTTGAGGAAAGTAAAATAACGTGTGCAGTTCTATGATTACCAAAGATCTTGATTGCTTACTACATATAATTTTGATACAAATGATGATTGCTTACGGCGGGCGTCGATACAAATTGTACTCATAAAGAGCTACTTGAGCCATAGATGTCAGTATGTTTCATGCAATGGGAATGTTTCAAATAACCAGTTGATAAGGTATAGAGTGCTTCGAGACTCTGTGCTTGGCCAACTCTATCTTTGCTGTACATCAAAGATTTGCAGTTGTGATTTTTACTCTAAGTTTTTGTTATTTGCTGGCGATACCGCAGAACTGAATCAATACATCACAATTTTTAAATTAACTCCTGGAGTCAAGCCAATTCTTCGTGTATTAGTCAGTTCGAAACTCAACAACTGATTTTAAATCTTGAACCTTTGATTGGACTAACTTAAGATGCTTGTCGTAGAAACGCCTTTAAAGACCTCAATATCCTCACACTCCCTTGCGTCTATACTTTACAGTGTCTCTGCTACATGAAAAGTAGCAAACATTCAGTTGAGCAGCATACATACAGGATTTAGGAATCATTTTCATCATACTGTTGTTCGCGAATATTTGTAAATTGTCCAGTCGTTTATATTTCAGATTTGATTTATTTCTTGACGGTTGTAAACATTTATAGGTATAACACAATTAAAATAGTAGTACTACTACTTGCATCGGATTCCTCCCAATGAGACAGAAAATCTTGTTTGGCTTAGGATCTCCTCCGACTATGATAAAAATTCTACTTGTATATTCTTTGACCTCCGTTAACGGACTCAAATCTTTTTGAACTGCCTCTAAACCACGGCTGTCTTTAAACTGCCTCGCATCTCCGCACGCTGACTACCTTCATGTCTTCCCATACCTAATTCTACTGTACCGTAACCCGGGGATAGCCGACGAACGGTAGGTCCTGTCCACCTATATTTTTCCCGATTTGCTGCAAACGCGGAACGTGACGAGGAATGCTAATAGCTGTTTGTCGCACCCCCGCCATACCACCACCCCCTCCCCAAAGTCCCTACTCTCATTTGCTGTTTACTCGAACGATCACCTGATGAAAAATTTCTAGCTGAGGCTATGAACGATAGAGAAAAGGGTAGTCCGTTTTTAAAACCTCCGGACTACATGGGCGATTTTTATTCGGTATACAATTTTTCAATATTCCTAGGAAAACGCCGACGTCGATGTTAGATTTGAATGTGTAGTACACAATGCAATTTTAGCTATACATATTAACGAATAGTATACGAGCCCCTTCCCACTTCAGTTGGCCCAACTATTGAAATCCTAGTTTTTTTCTTATCAAACACAAGTAATAAAAATGTAGTATAGTGTTAAAGGTTTAAAATATCAACAATGAATATTTTGATAATAAATAGTAGAAAACACCAACTTTATAACTCGCTAATCAAATTTGCAGCATAAAAACAACACATGTTGTAATTACAGCATATCAACCTATTTTAATTTCAATGCAAAATAAGTCTATAACGCATAGGTGGCTGTGAAAAATAAAAGCCCTGACAATTGTTCTTATTAATCACAGCTGTCAGAATACGTTTAAAATAGTTTTGGGTAGTTAAGGTTTTCAGAATGGGTAGAGAAGAGGTAATTAGTGAGAAAATTCGGTTACTGATAATTAATTTTTTTAATTCTGTGAAATCAAACTCAGAAATTGCAACTTTGTTAGACTTATCGCGGTACAGTGTGAGAAATATTGTTAGAAGATATAACGTAACTGGTTCAGTTAATATTAAGCTACGATATGTGAAGGAAAGTAATATCACAAATGCAGACCGAAGAGCATTAAGAAGAATAAACGTGAAAATCAGGCGTGCCAATTATTTACAATTAAGTGTTCTGTGACGCTGTTGGAATGATAATTTCGAGGCCCACAAACTGGGATTTAGCTCTTGCAAGGTAAGTTTTCTTATAAAAAAAAGTAAAGTAAAAACCCTAAAGTTGCACAGCTTGTTTATAGGCCAAAGTAAAACCACTATTAACTCCAGTGCAAAAGAAAAATCGGCTTAGATAGGCTGAAGAACATAGACAATGGACATCTCAACAACAGTGTGCAATACAATGGAGTAATGAGGCCCGATACAAAGTTTGTGTTGGTGACAGTCGCAGTAGAGTTATTCGCAAAAAAAATTAAGGAGTCTATGTTGACTGTCTGAAGAGAAAAGTGAAATTTCCAGCATGCATTATGGTCTGGGGCAGTTGGTCATCAAAAGGAGTAGGAAAACTTCATTTTATTGATGGAAATGTGGATACAAACACAAATTTGGCAATTTTAGAAGAATCGCTGTTACCAGTGATGGAAGAATGTTTGACATCCGGCCAAGATTTTGTGTTTCAGCAAGATGGCGCAGCGTGCCATACCTCAAAAAAGGCTATAAAATGGATGGAAGAAAATAATGTACCACTTTTGAAATGGGTTTCTAGCAGTCCAGATCAGTCACCTATTGAAACTTTGTGGCACGAGATGAAAAAGTTTCTACGACAACATCCTGCTCGTACAATCACCGAACTGAGACAAAAGCTTCAAGAAATATGAGATTGTTTTACATCAAATGTTTGCCAAAACTTGGTTAACACTATGCCCCAAAGAATTTCAGCCGTAATAAAAAATAAAGGTGATGTTACCCAATGGTAATCTTTCAATTGTTGCTTTGTTAACTTCGCGCATTTGTTCAGGTGTTCTATTAGTTATAGGTCTAAGTGATTTTAAATATGTATTTTTTACGACTAGAGTGTATCTAAAATGTTTTTGAGAAAATAAATTGTTTTAGAAGTAAATAGTTTCGTCATGTTTAGTTTATAAAGGCGTATTTTGGTACAAATCTTGAAGTGGGCCAACTGAAGTGGAAAGGGGCTCGCAGTCAAATTGGCATGAAGAGCCGCAATATAATGTGCATGCTGACGTTTTAGGTCCATATAGGAAACAAGTTTAAAGATAAGCATTCATTTAAAGCTTGTCACGGAACCCCTGCCAAAGTTAAGCCACTAATCTGTTTTTTCTAGAGAATGCAGCCCTCGTGTTGCGAAACATTTCACTCAATTAATTTTCCAACAGTATAGAATTTTTCCTCCACAAATCAAATAGAAATCGTAATGCAATCGTAATCACGTTAACTCTGCGGTAACAATGCACATGACCATTGTTACCAGACGCTTTTTGGTTGGAATATCACCATCAAATCAATTTTACAATATTAAACAATTAAGGGATTTAATAACACGGTAATTGGGGTTGTGTGTTCCCTTCATTACCAGCCTCACTCCGATACCATTTTCCTCCAAATTCGCGATGACGTAGGGTAGAGTGTAGTTGGAGCTCACACTAATGACATTAATATGAATTAACTATTATCTTCATGTATGGACGTAAAATAGTTCACCTTGATGAAATCGTTGATTTTATTCCAACAATTCAAATATCCCTTAAGTAAAATCCATGGTTTTAAGCGGCCTGCCGTCTTGTATTAACTGCTGTTAAAATGTCACTGCACTATGGTGGTAGGCTACTTGTTCGGTTTTTTAGAAGCGTGCGCTGTCATTCAGAGATATTGGGAAACGTGTCAAATTATTGACAGCCGCTCATCGCGCTTCTTGATGATCGACGCAAGCAATGGTTCCTGCCGCCGTACATAGCGATCCGCGCGGGTATTATGTAAAAAACCTATAAAACGTCAAAAAAAGCCTATAAGACGTCATCTTGCAGACTAGATAGTTTTTAGGGTGAAAAAAGTCATTCCACGTTTGCTCACTAGGATCGTTGTGAGCGTCCATCTATGGAGGAATGACACAACTACACGTACAAGCATTGTCGGTTGCGTCTTATGTTTTGTGAAGCTGAGTGGTCGACAGTTTTCATCTCTGAGTCTCTGAGAAGAAAGTTGGTTATTTAGTTGAATAGCAAGATCGCATCTGTATGATTGAGTGTATTGGTCTGCATGTGTATGGAATCAGTGATATTTGCTGTGTGAGAAAATACTGTATATGCTGCCAATGAAGTATATCTATTAGCTGTGCCCGACGGGTTATTTATATGTTGCCCTTTCGGAAGACAGGTTATGTTCAAAGTTATCAATTGCGATTTCTTTTTTGTTTTCAAAATTACGGCAAATCACCACCGCGCCCGCGGTGTGTGTAATTTCTGTTAGCATGTATATGACTTATAATTCGACAGTATACAGTAAATATGATTATTTCTTATCTCACTCATTTTTGGAATTCAGCAAATTTGCATATGTAATTTCCAGAATGTATAAGAAAAAATGGATGCGCAACTAATTTCTAGCTTTAAATCTCAAGTAGGTGTATTTGAGACAAGAATCCAATGGAAGTATCATCAACATATATTATCAACACACAAATCATCACTATGCCGTTTCCTCCAGTAATGCCTTCTCTGAAGCAGATTTCACATCACATCATAGCCATTGATAACTGAAGCCTCGTGACATTTAGGCAACACGTACAACTACAAAACGAGTTTAAAAAAGCGTCAATCAGCTATTGCTAAGTTGACATCTTGTCGAAAAACCTTCATAATGTCAAAAAGGAACCAGTATAATGTCAAAAAGATCGACATAACGTCAAATTTTCAAGATACGTAATACCCGTGCCGTGGTGCTGCGATTGAAAAAGTTGCGCTTCTCGCACAATCAACCAGCTGAGTTGTCCTGGGTAGTCTGGCTTGGATTCATACCAGAGACACTGATTTTTACTCAAGTTGATCGGTATGAAATGCACACAAACGTGGTGGACAATCATGTCTTCCATTGCTACATCCACGGCCCGGAATCTTATTCCTGACAGCGGGATTCGAACCCGCGATCCGACGTTTCAGTAGCTCGACATTTCGACACACTGGGCTACCCACGTTCCATATTTACCCGCACCATTAATAATTCAACAAAATTTCCCAAGCATGCATGTTGGCTGTCAATCCACTAATGCCATCGACGATACAAAACGTGATCGGAAGTTCGCAGCACTACTTAAGGACAATGTTTTGTGTTAGTAACAGTTTCATGGGGTCATTCCATGAGGAACCAAAGGTTTGTATACAAAACAATCGAATTAGAAATTCTTGGATACTCAAAAAAGTTGATAGATACATACCATCTAAACATATTCTAATAGGCATTCTGGTCTGCTTAAGTTTCTCCCAAACTGAACGGAAGGGAAACCGTATTTTCGAAGTGAATTCGTACCCACGTGAAAACTGCTCTCCATACCTTACTAAAAGTCCAGATCGATTTTGGGAGCCCAAATTTTCCTTCTGGAGGTTACACGTCATAATTACCACTGTTTTCATATTTCTATGGAATGGTACGCGTAATCGCAAAAATAGCTTACACCAAAATTGTGGAGCATGCATATTTGTATAAGAGTTGCCAGAATACTTTTTTTTGTAAATCGCCGCTTACCCGTTTTATGATTTATGGGATCTAAGGTAAGGTGACGGCTCAAACGAGGCATGTTTTAACATATGTATATTCCTACGTTATCGATTGTTTCATATGAGCTGAGATATGAGGGCAGTGGTATGTGCTGTGTGTACATACTAGCAGAAGGTGATATGGTAAAAAGAAAGAAAACTGATTCCACAATCAATAATTTTTTTGTCGTTCCACTTCCACTATTACAAGAAAATAATCTACGCCCACTGGACAAACTACGTTACAAAAAAGCGTCAAGCACACTACCCCATAGATAGTGTTGAAACCTGTACTTATTATGCAGGTACATTATCAACTTTAAAAACTTCAATATGCAAAGCGTAATGTTCAGATAGGAGGAATTTTAAGAAAATATGTACATAACATGATCTGGGAATAACAAAATTGAGGATGGAAATTACTGCCTCTACTGTTCGTATTCAGCCTATAATTGAAAGAACCATTAGTAGTGTATTTACAAGATATGTCCAAGCGGATGCTGGATAG
The DNA here is from genome assembly GCA_963669975.1 of Acanthoscelides obtectus. NCBI lineage: Eukaryota > Metazoa > Arthropoda > Insecta > Coleoptera > Chrysomelidae > Acanthoscelides > Acanthoscelides obtectus. The sequence goes on from CAVLJG010000005.1 coordinate 31,756,783, forward strand.
TGATTTCACGACAGTAACGAATACGTTACAAAAACTATCCATGAAAATGCCCCATAAGTGACAAGTCACGAAAATAGTACCTGTTCTACAAACCTTGTTGAGCTCATTTATATGAAATATGATAAAACATTTTCTTTTTTTTGGACATATTACTCACAACTGCAGACTGAAGGTCAGTAACCCTTGTTCGGCTTTTTAGAAGAAAGCAGCATATTCTTTAGTTACCCTATATAAGTGACATGTACCATAAGTATGCTAGTAGGCAGATATCACTGTTTCCATATCTTAGTTCATATCAAACGATCGATAAAGTATACATAAAGCATGCCTCGTACGAGTGCCCGCACCATAGATCGCTTAAATCAAATAACGCATTAAAAGTGTTCAGTATGGATACTACCTGTCTTGAAAAGTGACATTTTGTCGGTTATTTTAACATTTCGTAGATTTTTTGAGAAATAACGAAGGTTTTTCTACCAGATTTTAAGTCAGCACAAGATGTTGTACACTTGTTGTGAACTGATTTTGTAGCTGTCCGTGTTGCTTAAGCGTCAGCGAACACCGATCATACGAGCAAACGTGCAATAAACTATTTGCACACTAAAAACTACCTGGTCTACAAGATGACATTTCGACGTTTTTTGACGTTTTTTAGGTTTTTTACATAATACCCGTGCCGGTAACTTTTATATAGCGTTGAATGCTTTACAAAGATATTTTTGCCATTACTCGTACCGTTCCATAGGGACTTAAAAAATGGAAATGTAGCCTACAATAGAAAAAGTTGCGCTCCAAGGATCGATGGAGACTTTTGAGATATTAATTGTAGTAACATGCTCGTTTATTCCGAGCTAACCTTAAGCAGACCAGGATGTGTTTGAATCATATGCAACAACACCATTAACTTGTTTTTTTGACTTTCAGAGAATTTCGAATTCAATTGTTTCGTATACAAATTTTGGATCCTCATGAAACCATTTCTTAGAAAAATCACCATCTCTCGTTTTGGGTAAACCATGTATAAGTGATATGTATCAACGATTCTACATATCCGTTAAATACACCCACTTGACAACCATACTTTTTTTGGAAAGAGAGTTTTAGGAAAAGCTTCAGGATTTCAAAAATACAATTTGCCGATGACCCCAGATATGACCTAGATAATGACCTCAACGGTCATTAGTCATTATTAATGTATACGTCTTAAAAGTACACGAACTACACAAATAATCCAAATCTATGCATTTTTGGAATAAAGTTCAGAGATCAAAAAAGGAATGTTGTAATGAAATATATTGCACTCTGACCATATAGGTTAAGCTGTTCGGTAGCCAACTTTTTCGGGGTGTTCGTATACCTTTCAGACTGAACCGCTATTGACTGCTTGACTCCATGTTTGATAGAGAATCTCAAGCTCGGGCCTCATCTGCTGAAAGGAATGGTGGTTGCTATTTGAATTTACAAATTTGCTCTCCAAATCACATTTGAGACCATATCTCAGGTCATCGACAAATAGGTTTTACATATCTTGAATCTTTTCTTATAACCTTTTTTCAAGAAAAGGTTTGGTTGACAGGTTTTTGGGGTCATCCGGTATTTAATAGAAATATCTTCATATTGAGCGGTCGATGGCGTACACATAATATATGCCACTGTACTGAACTGATAACAGCGTTGCGAGGAAAATGCAGAGCCAATCTACTTGACGCGAAAAAGGGAAGTAGACATATTTGTATACTGATCACATTCGGGATAAAAACCATTTCCGCGTTTTGTACAAATTCATACACTTACTGCTGCTGTTGACAGGAATTTAATGGTATCCGAGTTTATCATTCCATCAAGCTGTCATCGTGTACATTCACCACATGAAGCTGTCTAGATAATTGTGGTTGCGTTGTATACTTTCAGTCCGTTGATAACACAGAAATAAACAGCGAAATGCCATGGAAAAACACGAAGCAAAAAATTGAAATCCTGGAACGATATTTCATGAGAATGGTTCCTCTCCTGTGATATAATTATTGAAGCTACATTCTCTAAAATGCTGTTTTTGATACTGAGGCAGCGGCAAGAATTGTAGAATTGATGAAATATTTTTCTGGTGGACTTTTCTGCACTCGCGATTCACCAAAAGTACAGAAGAAGAAGAGTACCTGGCGAATTCGTCTACCTAACCTCAGACCATTAGCATGACAAAACCGTTGAGGAAAATTTTAAGGGAATAGAATATTTAGTGGAAGTATGACAAATAGGTCGTGCTAGGAAAACAAAACTCCTGCAAAAGTTACTGTATTCCATTACCATGAAACTGCAGTACCAGCTATCAATTATACAGGGTGACCTCGAAGTTGAGTCATTTATTTTAACAGTGAGTAGATCTGATCAAAAGAAATGTTTTTTTCCTTTAACATTTTTCTGGTAAAATTAAAGTAACAAAGTTATAGCCCTTTAGAAGTTTGAGTACCGCCCTGTCTCAATAGTAATATTACGTGCTCGTGTTTGGCAACAACGGATATAATCCGCGTTATCGGTTCATCGCATCGGAAACAAAAAAGCGAAAGAATTTGAAACGTTTATCACGATGTTTTTCGTCAGTCGGTAACGCGTGAGTGAATAGTGGTGTGTGTTGCGTGGCTCAAACGAAATAAAAAATAGCACATGTTTACGAAAATGCTGAACATGTGTACATGATTCTTATTTACAAAATGCTGCCGCGGCATCACGGATTTGTGCGAATCGGTTTCCCAATCGAGTTTGTTAATATAGTACAAAGGGCTCGTGAATCAGGAGACTTAAGACCTTGGGGAGGGCCTGCCGGTGCTCCAAAACCGCACGATCAAATACAGGTCCGCACTGAAATACCTATCGGGAGGATACTTTATAAAACAAGGTAACATTTTTTTTAATGTTTTTTTATTTTTACACAAATATTTTGGTTTATCTTCCTTCTACAATCATTATCTGAAAATTAATGACTCAACTTCAAAGTATATGAACTACTAGTACCTTCTTAATTAAATAAGCACTCACTGAGAACTGTATGACCAGCCTGAACAGTAGAGAAGCTATCAAGAGGTAATGCTATTTTTTGCAAACATTGAAAATACTTTCATTTGAAATCAATTGTGTTTCTTCAACGTGTTAATCATTATCGCATGGATGAAAAGCAGAAGAAAATATACCAAAAATTCTTTTTTTTTTGTTTTCTAGGTTCAAAAAATATCCTAGTAGCATTCCGGATTCAGTAGATCATCTATATGGAAATGGCGTCAGGTAGATTGACTCTAAATTCGTTTCAAAAGACGGAATAGAATCGTGACTATTTAGGTTCACTTAGGTACGATAAATCTTCGATCTCTACGTATTAAGCTATATGAAATGAGTACCTAATCATATTTCTGCTTCCACGACAGATGTAGGGAAAACATGTGTGACATGTCTAACAGGTGCATAATACGAGCGTTGTCCCAAAAATAAGGTTCCCACATTTTTTTCACGCACAAGTAATTATTAATTTGAAAAGTGGAATTTATCGTTGGAATCGTTCATCTTTAAGCTATTTTTCTAGATAGTCGCCATTTTTCACGCATATTTATAGACGTGGAATCCACTTCTTCACGCCCGCCTCAAGAAAGTCCGTCGCGAGCCTGCTTGGAAACTTGGTTACTGCCCCTTCCATCTCGAACCGTTGACCGCCTGGAGTTCCTTTAATTTCGTAAATGCTATGTCAGAGCTGTAAGGGGATGGGCAGTGGCTTTTCACCCAAATTTTTGTTGTGAGGCTTGCAGATGCGCATTGCTGTGGTGCAGTCTTACGCTTTGGAGAGTTTTTCTCTACGAAGATTTTGAATTGCCCATCTTAGCTTTTTCAGAAGCCTCAGGAATTTACACCGCTTGTTCCCGGATCGTGATTCGCCGATCTCCAAGCAAAATTTGTTCAATCTTCGCCGTAATTGCCTCGAAGATTGACGGCCTCCCGCTTCATTCTTCATCGTAGACGTCCATGCGGCCGTCAAAGAACTCTATTTATCATTTGAGGACATGTGGAATGCTTATACACGTTTCCCATACCCTTCACTCAACTGGCGGATGAATTTCTATGGGTGGTAACGTTTTTGCGTTCAAAAATCGGATGACCGCATGAATTTCTCACCTGGAAGTGCTGGCCATGAGGGGCACCATTGCGCATGGCTGTCAGGCCGGTACTAAGCATCGCCACTAGGCGCTTATTGTTGCGATCGGTAGTGGGGGAGCTGACGATCACGACGGAGTTGCCAGATTTCGCCTAGTGTCACGCTCGGCAAAGTTACAGCGTTTGGAAAATTATTTTTGAATCAACCCTCATATTCCAGGATCAGCAGCAGTCTACAACCACTTACCGCATACAGCTTGCAACCCAGAAAAGTCAACCCCTTCAAGGAATCTCCAAAACGTTGTATCAGTATGTGCAAGCCATTTTTATTCTGTCGTCCATAGTTCCGCCGCCACTGAATCCATTTTCTCAATCTACGACTACCTAAACCTGAATCATGTAATCATTGAAATCGCGGTAATATTCGAACTGCAGTCTTCGGTTGCTTAAAGATATCTGCATCACACAAGTTCGTGTTTCTCATTTGTCTTGTATATCAACGCGTCATAAGTAAACATTATGCTTTTGTCCGACTGCTAGATGGTTGACGATTCTGGCTATACAGGGTGACTTCGTAGTTGAGTCATTTATTTTAACAGTGAGTAGATCTGATCAAAAGAAATGTTTTTTTTCCTTTACCATTTTTCTGGTAAAATTAAAGCAACAAAGTTATAGCCCTTTGGAAGTTTGAGTACCGCCCTGTCTTAATGATAATATTATGTGCTCGTGTTTGGCAACAACGGATATAATCCGCCATCGGTTCATCGCAACGGAAACAAAAAAGCGAAAGAATTTGGAACGATGTTTTTACAATTATTTTATTCAGTTGTGTTGTATACAGTCAGTGTCAGTCGGTAACGCGTCAGTGAATAGTGATATCTGTTGTGTGGCTCAAACGAAATAAAAAATGGCACATGTTTATGCGGATCTGTTTCCCAATCGAGTGCAACCAACCCCTCGTGCCTTTGTTAATGTAGTACAACGGGCTCGTGAATCAGGTGACTTAAGACGGCATGCCGGTGCTCCAAGACCTCGCGATCAAATACAGGTCCGCACTGAAATACTTGTCGGGAGGATACTTTATAAAATAAGGTACATCTTTTTTTAATTTTTTTTTAATTTTTACACACATATTTTGGTTTATCTTCCTTCTACAATCATTATCTGAAAATTAATGACTCAACTTCAAAGTCACCCTGTATAGTAGATATGGTCTACTTGCCATTGAAGAAGCATGAGATCTTTACAGTTCCAAAAAATAGAAGCTAGGCGCTCTCAACAGTGGCCAATTCTGGTGATAGATGACGCTTTGCGCTGTGTTATTTGGTTAGGCCGTGATAGAGGATAGTTGCGATGTTTTTATTCGTTGTAACAGAGACGAGAGACCAAACCTAGACCAGGCTGATGAGTAGCCAATGACGAAACTGCTGTCCATGCTCGGCTGTCTCTTGGTTGGACTGACGAAAGCATGCTATTCCACGGCAAGTAGTACAACATCTACTATACAGCCAGAATCGTCAGCCATCTAGCGGTCACATGGTGGTTGAGTTATTTGCCACGAACTGTACCAAAAAATACGAACCATGCGTTCTATGTAGTGATCGATTCTGGATTCTGATGATAGATGGTGCTTTGCACTGCCTTATTGCGTGATATGTATTGAGCTAATCTACTTGACGAAATATTCAGAGAACCATCGTATACTGAGTAACAAGCATTGGAAAAAGATGGGCGAGTCTATTTAAGGATCATAGAATTCAAAAAAAGATATGTGTAGATATAAAAACAGTCAAGTAACGCGGAACGCTGTTTCTAAAGTATATTATACATCTTCCTCTATAGCGGTGTAGCGGTGTGTCCGTGTCGACATCGAACTCAAGACAGTTACCTATTGCGATTGCTACAGTTGGCAGTAAATTTACAACCCCCTACATCCCCAAATAAAACATCAAAAAACTAATGTTTTTCCGTTTTTGGCTTTTTTCTCTGGTGCCACTGGTTCGATTTTGAAAGATCTTGCGTCCTTGACATGATAATAACATTATGTAAAAATTTCATCAAAGTCCGAGTGGTACTGCTCAAGTTATAGGCAGTTATAAGACAAACATACCGACGGGAATAAGAGACGTACATGTTATATACCTAACATGCAAAAAACAAACTCAGATTCAAAAATATCCGCGATTACAACGCTTCCCCGCCAATAGGCGCGGGAAATAAATTGGAAAAGATCTGTTACGACCCGGCTTTCCTCGAAATACTATATTTAATTTCCTCTAGAGTAGCTTGATTAGAAGTAGGAAAGCCAAATCCGTTAATAAAAAAATTCAACACCTGCTGTTGTGATAGCAAACTTTAATTGATGACACTCAGAAGGTTCTGAAACAGATTTTTTCAAATCAATACCATGTTGTTAAAGGCCTGGAAATACCGTCAATGGCGGCATGAATGCTTCCTAAACTGTTTGTACTATAATACAGGTATAACCTTGCTTAGCAGTTCACTGCCCGGTGAACTTTTACTCAATCAAGCCTCATTATCTTCAAATGCTGTCTCAAATCGTTTTCTATGAAAGACCTTTCTAGCTGAAGCTGTTCACAAACAGTTTGCTTTATTTTTGTATGCCATCTATGTCTCTACGAATCTCCAGTAATTGTGAAATCTCCTGATTTCCTCGCAGAACTTTGCAGAGTTGGATTTGGAACACGATGCATAGTAAACTGCAGATACAGCTTTCGTTCTTTCGACCACAGACGGTCAACCATGGATAGATGTTTCGTTCTATTTGGCAACTCCTGGTCTCGGTGGACAACGAAAAAAAGCTGAGCAATCTCTCTATTTATAGTATAAGGTTTATTGGAATAACAGCACAAAGTTACATCAATCTACCACTGCGAAAGTGAAAATACGGATTATCAGCAGGGTCACCACTGTGGCCGTTAGGTCCCGCTGATTCTGGTGTCATAGTAGATACTGTCTAATCGCCTCTGAACAGATATATGCTTTTCGCTATAGCGACTTTGTGCAGCTCAAGGCTCGAGCCCATTAGTTTGAATATCCTGCTTTTCATATTTTGTCGATAAGAATATGTAATAGCTTTTTTAGTTTTCCTTCTTGAAAGGCCAACATCTTGGATATAGGGAAAGGGCAGATAGGCTTGAAACAGATCAAAATATCTACAGAGAAGTTTTCTAATATGAAAGTATTCTTTTTAAGTAAATATAACCAGCCATAATCTTTGTCCATACATTTTCAGATTTCCAGATCCGAGCTCGAACTCATAAGAATAACCGAATCCTTACCAACTTCCTAGTTAACTATCATCATTGATTGCATTTAGTATAGAATGGGGCCAGACAGATATAAGAATACTATTCATATTCAGTATTGCTGAAATTTTACACCACACCAAACAGCTACATGACGGCTAAAAATATAATACTACAACAGAGCTGTACCAATCGCCAAGTCAGTACAATGAAAACCAAATTCGTGATGCCGCTACCTCTTCAAACGGAACGCGTCACTGTAGTCGCTAGAGCACACTACAGGCTGTTAAAAGTAGGACTTCTAGCCTTGTTCATTACATTTCCTAACCTCTAACTATTTCTAAGCCTTCATATGTGCCTAGTTCTGGCAATTCTATATTTATCTTATAGTCTCCATTGATCATGTGTTCTGCAGCACCAGATCTGTCTATCTTCTGTATAATTTTTAAACCTAGTCCTAATATGTCTTCTAGCTTCGCTACAGCTAACCTCATATGTTTCACACCTTTTAAGTGTGTGTCTACTTTGTCTTTGGGGTTTCCTAACAAACCTTTAAGCTGCGGACTAGGCTGATACACACTACGTCCCACATCTTTGAAGAGATTTCCAAGACATTTTGTGTACTTGGAACTGAAAGAGATCGCTCCGGTTTTCGGTGTCTCCCTTCCAACTTGGAAGGTGGTGGAGTCCAGAATTGTTAAAAGTATTTTTACTAATTTTTCTACAATGTCAGCATCATAACCGTTGTGACACTAGCCACTTTTTTTATCGTAAAGTTTTACTAATTAGTGGTAATTCAACTAGTTGAACAAAAAAGTTAAAACTAGCCATTTTGTGTTGATTACAATGGTTTGATACTTTGGTTATAAGTCGCAGTGTTTTTGTTTCTTTTTTATACACTTTAAGTTCTATGTTGCCTTCTTTGTTCCTCTTGACCAAAACCTCCACGAAAGGTATCTTTACATACCAACGACCTGCATGAGCAATCCAATCCACAGCTCTGCTGATGGCAGCTCTCTACATGCAATAATTCAGAGTGACAAGCCGATCTCTTCCAGTAAGAGAAAAGAAGACTATCAGCGACTTCCTCTCTGATGAGAAACGTGGAGGTTATCACTGCAAGGGGACGCAACAATCTTGTAGGGTTTAATGCTTCCAAGACACAGTCTGTATTTTGACGAACAAAAAGCCTCCCAGAGCTCATCCGGTTTCGATGAATGACCGAGTTCGGAGTCCAGATCACCGAGGACTTGATCTAGCACGAACACATCTCGGCAATAGCGACAATTGCTGGGAAAAGCTAGGCTATATGTTAGGTAGACTGAGTTCTTTTCTCCACATGTCGCCCAGATAAGATCTAGCATCATCTACTGCTCACATATTTGGCCCCGACTACATTAATCATGCTCGATATTGTTTAGAGGTGGGTTCTTCACTGATCGATGACTCTAACAGTCTCGAGATCCTTTCTCAGTGGGCCGTCGGCTATCTAGCTCTCTTCTACCGCTTCGTCACCGGGATCTGCTCCTCAGAGCTCTCCTCTATGATGCCGTCGCACGATGAGACTGCCGGTGAGACCCGCCTGACATCGGTCTCGCATCCTAGCCGTGTCGAACTTCGTTCGTCCAGAACCGGCCTATATTGTCGCTCTTTTGTCCATGGAGTATTGAGATTGTGGAACACAGTGTACATGAGGATGGTCTTTCCAATTCTACTGAGCGTAGACAGTTCAAATGCCCGATTAACAAAGTTTCTTTAAGCTCCTCATAGCAGCCGCGGTACATGTCATGTCAGATGCGAAAGTGGCAGCAAGATCCGGAACCGTCAGTCGGCAACTAGAAAATTCCCCTTTGCTAGTTTTTGATAGGACCTTTTCTCTATACACGCTTATTTGGTGGACAATCCCTTGAGCCGGTTCTGTACTTGAGAATGGCGCTTCATCGGGAAAATTCCTAGCTGTCCCACCTCATTAGAAACTTGCAGAGCTGCACACCGCAAAAGTCGGAGGGAATATGTGTGTGCCATTCATTATACATGCGTTTACTTTCCTGCAGGAGTGATAGGAGCAGCAGGCACGTTTTGGACGTCGTTCTGCTTTGCGCGTTCGGTTTGCTTTATTTTTCTGCACTCGATGCGATGGCGACGACGCGCTGCGTCGAGTCGTGTCGTCCACCTATTAGTGTTTGGTGTGACTCTACACACCACGGCACTTAGATGAGTTCCGGAAAGAAATTTATGGATTACTGTTCCAGTTGGAATGCGCAGAAAACAGAATACATACATGATATTTGTTTTTGAAAGTACGTCTTTTTGGATCATATAGAATGTAGATAATTATCATAGGTGGTAGACGGTTTCAGAGTGTCGAGCGAGGAGGTACCACCTGATAGATCTGTAACGCAGGTCGAGAATCTATTGATGAAGCTTTTCCCAGTTCTACTAACCTTAAGCAGTTCAAAAATCGTATTAACAAAATTTCTTTGGGATGCTCATAGCAGCCGCGGTGTTCCGTCGGTAAGGCTTCTGCCTACGCGGCTGCTTCAATATAAAAAAATCTCCTGCCACTTGACATAATGATGCCTGTGATGCATATAAGTGAATTGATCGTTGTCGTTGTTAGTATTTATTACCTCATCATTAACGGAGATGTCGATAACATTGAATTGTTTATCAAATGCAAAATTATATGCAAACGCCACTGGGCATCGACACAGTTACGTAGCCGTTGCAGTAAGGGTGGCATCAACCCAACAGCACACCAGCATCCCAGTATCCGGCTCTCGCCATTCGAACTGATCTCGTTACAAAGTTGCCATTAATTTACATTATTGAATTCTCACTGTGTGTGTATATATACACACACAAACGAACACTCACAGATGCAGGGACGCACTTGGAGATGTACAATAATCATTTTTCTATCTTAAGGCCTACTTACAACAGTGACGCAACTATACCGTCTCATGAACGTGAAATTGATGCCTAAATGTTATGCGAACTATATTTCTCGTGCTTTTAAGATAAAGAATAATTCTGCCGGAATTGAGGGACGGACACGAGTATATGAAAAAGCAAAATAAAAATCCGATGATTCAAGGGGTTTATCTAAAAATGTCAGTTTCTTTCAAAAATTTAGAAAAAAATGGCAACAGGTAGATTGAATATTCACGCCTTCGTAACAACTTCTAGAAAAATTTTCCACATAGTACAATCGTATCAGAAAGATGTAGGCTTTGTCAGAGCTATTAGTATACTATTTGGGATTTTTATGAAAAAGAAACAAATCCTCTGACTGCAGCAATGAACATGTCCGAACGAATTATAAACAATGGACATTTTCTATTCTACACTTGCTTTTCCGACGAATGTTCCTTTTTCTTAAATGGCGTAGTAAATCGTCATAGCTGCCGACATTGGTCCGATTCCAATCCCAGAATTTATCATGAGGTTCATACACAGCAGTCACAACAATTAAATGTTTGGGCTGGTATTTTTGGCGATCATTTAGTTGGTCCTTTTTTCTTACCTGGAAATTTGACCGGTGAAATGTATCTGGAATTACTGAAAGACGCCATAGGTCCTGCATTAACAGCCATAATTGAAAATCAGAATGATCGACGGTACATTGCGAATAGGTTGATGTTCCAACAGGATGGTGCCCTACCACATTACGCATTATGTCTTCGACAGTATTTAGATCAGACGTTTCCAGATCAACGGATTGATAAAAGAGCCATTGAATGGCCCCCAAGATCGCCAGATTTATCACCTTTGGATTTCTTTATGTTGGGTCATTTAAAAAGCAAAATCTATGCTACTCAGCCAACATCGTTAGAAGACCTGCGACAAAGAATTGTGAATGAGTGCCTTCAAATTACTCCTCAAATATTTCAAAATGTGCGGCAACGTTTTGAGCAAAATCTTTATTATTGCATGGAGAGTCATGGTGGCCATTTTCAACATTGACTTGCCTAACGGGTCAGTTCATTCTTCATTTTTAAATTACTTTGCTGCCAAATGTATTGATCTCCACTAAGCATAATGTATTAGTTTTATTTAAGCTTTAAATCAATAAATCTTCAAAACTACTGAACTGAAGTACATTAATTTTATATCATTATGAAGGGAATTGAAAGACCTTTAAAATAAGGTATCACTCGACCTCCCTTTCTATTTAAGATTTTGGGGGTGGTGTCACCCGCGCTTAGGGGGCTGAACGTGCTAACGTGATTTTTTGCCAAACTTGTGTCCCCTTCGAAAACAAAATCGACGGGTCTGAGCGTTTTCAAAAAAAACCAAGCTGCCAGTAAATGCGCCTGTTTCGTTTTCGATGCGCCACCCTGTATATATATAAAAAACTGGAAAACAAGTTGCTTGGAATGATATAGCGTCTACCTAGTATTGTCAATCTAATTTCATGAGGAACACACAGTTTATAGTTTGTATCATACTTGGATATTTCTGAAGTTATTTTTGAAAGCGGAAAATCAAAATCGTCTTCTTTTTGAGAAATTGGACACCCAAAATTTGCGTTTTTTATTTTTTTTGCGACATTTCTGTTCTATTAACTTATACAGTATAACGAAAGATGCAGCACATACGACAGATTTGTTTTTTATTTTAAAAGAAAGGATTTTTGATATAATTTAATTTTTCGCCCGACACATCAACGGAACGTCTACAAACACGTTCAAATCGCATGGGAAGCGACTGTCTCTTGGATATGTTTGTTCGGGGAGGACAACATATTGGTAGGCATTTATGAGCATGTAGGTACGAACATTTATAAAAATTTGATATCATGGTTTGCGAAAGATTTTTTGGTGAGTACATTATCCTAAACGTGCCGATGCGGCATGACATCCTCCCGACTCCGGAACTGGCTTACACAAACGCGTCTCTATGTAAATCGCTTGCGCTTGAAGCGGGGGATTGATGCCAGAGCGTGCGCCGTTTTCTATGATTCAGCAATGAGATATATTGCTAAACAATCGTTGCATAAGCAATCCAGCTGGCGTGCGGATCTAATTCGCGAACGGTTACGCCATTACACGCTTGATTTGGTCGGGCACGCGCACATTGTGCGTTATCCGCCGCAATTAACGCGTTTTAATAATGACGCCTCATCCGCACCGTGCCGCAACGCTCTTTGGGGAGCCACGCGAAAACGCGAATGGTTCTAGTCGATCGGCCGGAAACCAAAAATTATACAAATGCCCATCAAAGCTGTGATATGAGGTATGCTCGGGAACCGTTATGATTTTAGGGAGCAGGTCACAGGCGCTGAAAATATTTAAGTTTGTCTTATGAGAATAATAGCTTTGCTGCATGAATAGGATCTATACTAAGTGACATATAAATCCGAACACCCAGTTTAAATGGTTTTATTTTAATAAAATTTTGTATAAGTACTTAATGAAGCATAATAAGTAAATGATAAAGATTTCAAAATGATTGCACTGCTTTAAAGCCCTTTGACCTTTAATAATGTGTGGATGCACTCTGATATGCTACGCATTCTCTAACGCGCCTAGGCGTGCTTCTGATCAGGTGGTCAATGTCCTCCTGTGGTATCTTATTCCAGGCAACCACCAACTCCTCTCGAAGTGCTTCTAGAGTCTGAGGAGGACGTTGCAAATTGAGCAATCTCCTACCCATCATATCCCACACGTGCTCAATTGGGGATAAGTCGGGAGATCTTGGTGGCCATGGTAACAATGTGACATCATTATGTTGAAAGAAGTCTATTGTGTCTCTTGCAATATATGGTCGGGCATTATCTTGTTGGAAAGTTGGATCTGCCAGGGTGTCAAGATAGGGTAAAAGATGGGGTTCTAGAACTTCGTGGATATAACGCTGCGCGTTCATGTTACCTCTGATGAAGATTAAAGGTGACCTGGAACCATAAGCTATCGCTCCCCAAACCATAACTCCAACAGTGTGATGAACATGTCTTTCAACAAAAAACTGTGGATTGGAAAAAGGATGTAAGCTCTTTGTTTTTTGTTTTGACTACTGTGCATATTTTTGTGATGTCAACTGTTTTACACAATTGTGGTGTCGGTTTCTTAAAATAATGGTGATATTTGTATTTGTTGCAAAGTATACGAACAATGCTACTTTATAACGTCAAAAATATTTGTTTCGTGTCATGACTTGTTTTAGTTTTCGTTGTGGTCATCTCTCCCGGAAAAGAAGGAGAGATGGCCAATTGCAGTCGGTATATGATGGCCATGGTTTCATCGTACAGAAATGATGTTTAATGCAAATAATTGATTTATTTTTATATTTGTTTTAGTTGCCTAATAAATACAAGATAAATACAGTGGCTGAGGGAGGAAACTGGTCGGAAGAATCACTAAAAGCAGCTATTAATGCTGTGGAAAGGGATGGATTACGCGGCAGGTCTCCAGTACCAAATACCTAGAAAAACATTAGAGAGAAGAATCGAGAAAAATAATGACAGGAAAGGACCTATGAGATCACCTACTTCATTTGGAGAAGAAAACGATATGAAATTGGCTACTTTGTGCAAATGTTAGAATATGCCAACCAGAAAGGCATTATTTTGATATCAATGCCCAGTCACAGGTCTCATTATCTCCAGCCTTTAGATCGCTCTGTTTTTAAATCATTAAGCAGTGTAAACTTTAACTAATCCAAAATCCAGGGCGTCGAATATCGAGGTTTTCTTTCAGAGCTTTACTTAGCAAGGCTTGGGGAAAAGCAGCATAATCGGAAAATGCAATTGCTGGATTTAAAACATCTGGAGTGTATCCCCTCAACTCAGAACCGGTGCCAGATTATGCGTTTATTCAAGAATCTACAATACCTCTGTTACACCAGTGCTTCCCCACTTTACATCTGCTGTGGACAGTGAAAAAGAACCTATACCAGGTTGTTCTTATGAACCAAGAAGTTATACAAACTATAGCCCTGAAATCGTTTCCACAAAATCAAAAGTCTCCGTAAAAACTGCCACGATGTCTAATGTTTCACACCCGAGCTCTCCGAAAGAGGCTTCGTTCAGTAAAGATCCAGATTACACCCCATCTCGAATTTTACAGGATATATCACCTATTCCACAAAAATTGATTGAAGAGCGTAAATGAGCAAAGCAAGTTGGAACCCTATTGAATTCAGAAGAACACATCAAAACTAGAAAAAATGCTGCAGAGAAAAATCTAAAAAAGGAAAACGTAAGAAAATGTGTCAAAATTGTAGAAGGGAAAAGAATGCACTGTCCGATCTGTCATTCGAAGACTACCTGATGATAGTGACGATATTCCATTAAAAATATTGTTAGATAAGAGTAAGAAAATAAAATTAGGCGAAAAAGACAACTGTCGTGGGTGTGGTGAAAATTACTACGAAACAGTTCTCATCGAAGGCTGGCTTCAATGTACAGTGGGCCAGTGTACACTGCACTGCATTTGAAACGATGTGCTGCAGATGTCGCGAAGAGGAGAAAAGAAAACTTAAATATAAACAATGAGACCAAAAAGTAATTATAAGCCTAGAACTAAGTAATGGCCATCTTACCTCTAATGCCATGGAAAACACGGTCGGACACCTCGGAAGAGATTTTAAAAAAACTTAAATTAATAAGGTGATCTCATTAGAAATTGTTACTTTTATGTTTATAATATCATAGTTGATTCTTTAAAGCTGAATAAATAATAAATATAATTATAAAAACACAAGTATCTTATTTCTGACAGAGCTTAGAAAAAACTATGGCCAACTACCCCGGACTTACCCTGCAACGTTACTTTTTGCTTTTTAGCGGTGTGGGTCTATCAATCGGAGAGAGAGAATGGAAAGCAAATAAGCGAATATGGATCTACTGAAAAACTCTATACTGTAAACTGTAGCGTGCGAAGATGTGACAATCCCACCTATGAATATACAGGGTGTACTCAAGGTTGGAACTTTCTCTTACACGGTGTATGGATCTTGAAAAAATGAGCAGCTGTTTTTAGTAACATATATACACCAAAGTCAAAATTATCGAGATGTTAGACTCTTCAAAACCAATCATACCTAAAAAAAATCTTATCAGGTCCTGCACCTCGATCAGATCAAACGCGAACTCGTACAATGTGCATCAGTACTCAATCCAGGCATTGACCGAGTTGGTAAACAAAACATTTACATATCGACGAGTGTCTTCGAATTGCTACCGAGGCTTCGTGAGTGCATGATGATCGTTATTCTAGATCTAGATCCTTCGTGGTTTCTTCTTTTGTTTGAGGCCCCAAATGCTTATTGCATAAAACTGTGGTGAATACGGTTGACGAAATACGTGTGCAAATTTAACAATCTGCATTCATTCAGTAAAGGCAGTCCATTCTAAAAGCCTACATCGATCCTTGGCTGCGTCGAGCACGTACATGTGTATTTAAATCTATCGCACACATCTTTAAGCAATACTTACAAGTGACATAGCTCTTTTCGATGAACGGTGAGTAGTTTTTCTTTTTTTTTTTAATCTTTTGCGGTTGTTTCACCACTCATCAGCCTTGTTATTGAAAAAGTGTATGTTTCTGGAAAGGAAATTTACAACTTTCAGGACACCCTGTATATTCGTGAAATGCGAAACTAACGATGCCACGTCATGTCGAACCCATTGTTTTGCTGGCTGCCGACTGATACCACAGATGTTGAAGTAGAAGCTCTCTCACGTTTCGGCCACCTCGGTGGATTTTTTCAAAGTACACTTTGGCGGCTAGAAAAGCAGGGAAATTGAGACGACTGAGACAACTACAGGACAAGTTTCAGATTTTAAATTACATTACGTGGTATTATTTTTCTTTAATTTTCACGGTGTTGACTTTTTATCCTGAGGATATATATCTCAAAATCTTTAATAATATTTTTTTTATTTTAGACAAAGCAAGCTGCTACCTAAAGACTGGCCTAATTTAAAATATTTATAGTTATTCATTATCAAAAGTATCAACCTTCCTTCACATCTTAGGGTTGGAATTTCCAAGGTATCAAAGAACCAAATGTACACAACCCGTATTGGTAAATCCAATTTAAAAGATAATAGTTTCCCCTAAGTAACTTTCTCCCCCTACTTCAACCCGTCCAAGTTTTATTTTCACAAAAAGAAGTAGCCTACGTCGGTCTACAATATCTAACCTATATCTATGCTATAATTCATCAAAATCGGTTCACCCGTTTTGGCGTGAAAACTCAAAAAAAAATATACAGGGTGACTTTGAAGTTGAGTCATTAATTTTCAGATAGCGATTGTAGAAGGAAGATAAACCAAAATATGTGTGTAAAAATAAAAAAAAAAATAAAAAAAATGTTACCTTGTTTTATAAAGTATCCTCTCGACCAGTATTTCAGTGCGGACCTGTATTTGATCGTGCGGTCTTGGAGCACCGGCATCCCCTGTGAGGTTTTAAGTCACCTGATTCATGAGCCCTTTGTACTACATTAACAAAGGCACGAGGGGTTGGTTGCACTCGATTGGGAAACCGATTTTGTAAAGACTCCCCCCCCCCCCGTAAATAAGAATCATGTCCACAAGTTCAGCATTTTCGTAAACATGTGCCATTTTTTATTTCGTTTGAGCCACGCAACAAACACCACTATTCACTCACGCGTTGCCGACTGACGAAAAACATCGTGATAAACGTTTCAAATTCTTTCGCTTTTTTGTTTCCGATGCGATGAACCGATGCGGATTATATCCGTTGTCGCCAAACACGAGCACATAATATTATTATTGAGACAGGGCGGTACTCAAACTTCTAAAGGGCTATAAATTTGTTACTTTAATTTTACCAGAAAAATGTTAAAGGAAAAAACATTTCTTTTGATCAGATCTACTCACTGTTAAAATAAATGACTCAACTTCGAAGTCACCCTGTATAGAAAGAAATACACTGAAAACCAAATACCACTGACGTCATAATAATATTACGGTTGTATCGCATATTATGTGTACGAGAGAGAAGTGCGAGACGTTTGCAATACGTATGTTAGAAAGAGATGGAAGCACCTCGTTGCCTAGCAACCCGAGTATGAGGTCACGGAGGCCATCTGCGCACGTTTATGGCGCTTCTGTCTCGTACACGTTACATCAGCCAAATTTGAACCTCGCCGTATGCACTCTTTCAACTGAGCGCTTCCGTGCAGACACCCAGCTGAGCCCATGAAGTACCGGGTGATTTTTAAGAGGTATAGGATTTGATTTACAAAAAAAAACACAAAAAAATTTGAAAAAACGATTAAATCTCTATTTGAGTCGACAGAACGGTCGATATAATTTAATGTTTAAAGAGTATTTCATGTAAATGTTGGCCACGGCTCCGCTTTAGATGGCCCATGCGCAAGGTCCAATTTTGGCACATTCTCTCCAACATATCAGCCGGTATCTCACGAATAAATGCTTCAATATTGGCTTCCAGTACGTCAATCGTTGCTGGTTTATCCCTGTTGACATTAGCCTTAACCTGGCTCCACAGGAAATAGTCCAATCACACGATCTAGGCGGCCAATTGACAGGCCCCAAACGTGAGATAAACTGTTCACCGAACTCGCCTCTCAATAGGGCCATTGTTTCGTATGCGGTGTGGCATGTGGCACCGTCTTGTTGAAACCACATGTCAGCCAATTCGAGCTCTTCCATTTTGTCAAAAAAAAGTTTGTTATCATCGCACGGTAGAGCTCGCCATTCACAGTTACGTTCCGGCCATTGTCGTCTTTGAAGAAGTAAGGCCCGATGATGCCACCGGCCCATAATCCACACCAAACAGTGATTTTTTCGGGATGCATTGGTAGCTCTTGCAATGCTTCTGGCTGGCCTTCACTCCAGATGCGGCAATTTTGCTTGTTAACGTATTCATTCAACCAGAAATGAGCTTCGTCGCTGAACACAATTTTTCGATAAAAATGTTTATCTTCCTCCAACTTTGCCAGCGCCCAATCACCAAATTGGAAACGTTGTGGGAGGTCATGTGGCTTCAATTCTTGCACCAGCTGTATCTTATAAGGTTTTACACCCAAATCCTGTCGCAAAATTTTCCACGTAGTGGAGTTACAGAGGCCCAATTGCTGCGAACGGCGGCGAATCGACATTTCACGGTCATCACTGACACTGGCGGATACAGCCGCAATATTTTCTTCAGTTCTCACTCTGAAATCAAATCCAAGCGAATAACCAAAATTTCTGTGTTATGTGCCGCGGTTATAATATGGTTCAAGATGACACACGGGTTGATGACGTCGGTTACACGAATCGCTTGAACGCGTTGGTTTTAACCGCGGTTTTGTTGCAAGTTGTTTATTTTAGAAAAGCGCGTATATAATCTCTGATTATTTTTATTATCACTTAATAATCGGTGCTTTTTCGTCTACAACTGTATATGGAAAGTTTAAATAAGAAACCTTTCATAATATTCATGGGAGAAATGCTTTTTTCAGATTTTTTTTAATGATGGAACCATGGCTTCGTAGCTATGATAACTTTCAATTCTCAAAATTTTTTCGCATGTCAAAGAAAACATTTATTGGTTCAGCAGAAATGATGAAAAAAGATATTAGCAAAACCGTATACAGGTGGATATCATCTAGTGAGTTTATATGGCCATATTTTAATATTCTTGTGGTATATGGCTACACAGGATACTTTGTTAAGCATAGGAACTACATTTAAAGTGTCCTCAACAACCGTAATGAGTATAACTAATAAGGTGCTCCACTTTATGGTAAAACTGAAGTCAGCCTGTATCATTTTCCTCAAAAATGAAGCTGAAGTACAATAACAATATCCAATACCCGGCAAAATTCTAACTTGTCACATTTCAAATAATAACCAGAAATATAAAACTACTCTTGAGTTGGGTAAATACCACAATTTTGCGGTGATAACTATGACATATAACAGCTGATTCGTGACGTCACGGATCTTATAACCAAACTGATAACTACACTCGCTTGAACGGATTGGTAAATACCAACCCAAAATGGTAAATACCATTTCCATTTGGTTATCCGCTTGAATTTGATTTAAGTCTGCGTGTTGGTGGTTCAATGTCCAATAATGTAAACTGGGTTCGAAATTTAGTCACAAGCTTCCGAATAGCTCCCTCAGTAGGCCGACCAAATTGCCCATAAATTGGAAGCAGTGCTCGATGCATTCTCTTAACCGAGCATGAATTTTGATAGTCAAATTCAATAATTTGCAAGCGTTGTTCGTTCGTAAGTCGATTCATGGTTAAATTATAGATCAAACTGAACAAGTTTGACAATGACACAAGACACGATTCACGCGTCATCTGTCAAAAACAGTGTTGCCAAAAAGATACTAGCAAAAAATCACTCATTACATATAAGACTACAATCTCTGTACCAAAATTCATCCAGATCCGTTCAGTTATTTTGGCGTGATTGAGTAACAAGAATCCACACTTTCTCATCTATAAGATTAGCAAGGAAATAGGGATTCATCGTACCACAAAGTAAGTCGCCTGAAGGTGGAAGGATTGGGCGACGATTGTAAGTTAGTCAACTTAGGTCTGTACACGTATTGTCCATCAACCAAAAAAAAGGTTGGTTTGCACAGCAGTTCAAGTGAATTGCATAGCAGTCGTCCATTAGAATAAGGACACTCAACATCCGATCCCTACTCGTTCGTCCGAGCAGTGTTTTTTTTTTTGTAAAACGTCACCGTGTCTCTATCGCGTCCGATGAAAAATGGCCGTGGAATTCCTGGCCGAGGATGTTGTTTATTGGCGGGCTAAGAGCGTCGCTATCTGCACTCAGCAATGCGATGATTTACCGCCCGATATAGACGCCGTCGACGCGCCCGCCGGTGGGTGACTCGACGCCAGCCGCCCCGACGCGGCGCTGACTCGGTTCACCGATGCCGCCGGAAATACGAGACAGTGCGGTACATACCAACAAAGGTGAATGTCGCAGAACTACGCGTGCCATTTTATTTCTAACGCCTACTGGCGGGAAAGTATTGTAATCGCGAAAAAAATCGAAAATCAGATATTACGTTTACATCTCGAAAAACCATGTCACTAATTTCTGTCGGTATGACTGTCTGTCTTTTACACAATGCCAATGTCGCAAAAGCCTTGGAGTTTTAGAAAATTGGTCCAGTGCGTCAGAGGAACAGGCCTAAAATTAAATAACGTTGCCCAACTAACAATTATCACTCCTATTAGAGTTGCAAAAATGATTATACAGTATTCCTTAAACAGCATTGTATACTGTAAGTACATTGGCAAAACCCTCTCAGAATAGCTATACAAGCGGAATGGGCATACCTAATAGGACACTTCAGTCATTTAAGAGGTTAAATAAGGGCTGCAGGTAACAGATATAAAACATAAGTGTAAGCCTCTTGCAGCCGCTATAGGACATTTGCGTCAGTGCAAGATTCAGTTTTTGTCATCTATACAACTATTCGGTTACGTGATTCTACTTTATTGCAACAAAACTATTTCTTATGTATAGTACAGACGAAGTGAAGAATATATAACTAACACATTACTGTCATCTTGTTTACTTACATATCGGCCATTGTGAATTTCATACACAAGTATATGATAAACTTCTACACTGTGATATAAGGCTATTGAATTACTTGCGCAGCGAATTTTATTGTGATTATCGTGCAAATCAGTTACCCAATTTCTACAGGCTACGTATTTGATTCATATTTTGACAATTATCAAAAGTATGTCTAGATTTTTAAGATGGTAAACTGAACTTATCTGCGATAAATCTTCCACAAATCCTATATTTAGACACAATTACACTAATGTTTATCACTTTATATCTGTAATTTCGAACTGAAACATAATTATTTAATATTAAATAGAGGAATAAATGTTTGCCCAATATGGCGGGTGGTTGTGTACAATCATGGCATCGTCCATGTTGTCTTTAGGTTATTAGAATATTTTGGTCTTGCCTGCAGGTGTTATACAACAATTTGACAAATATCTGAAATGAAATACCGACAGAGTCGAATGATTTACCCAGAATTAGTACCAGATCTATATCTTCTGTTTAAACAGTTGATAAAACCTTTTGAACAAATATGCATGCGTTGTTTGTCTTGAAACATTGATTATGGCATTTTAGCATTTTACAAAAATATGAGAGCACAGCATAAAGTTAGGTTATGGTGAAGTTGTTTGTTTACCAACAGATTTAGCATATGTACAGCCTTTAACAGTTACAAAACGACAGTTGTATAAGTGCTTCCGTTGGGAGCAATTTGTTGGCTAAAGTAGGAAATTGCACAGCAAAACAACAAGGCTCGGGTTTGTTTTATAAACGTTACCATGGAAGCCACAACACAACCATTTCGACTAACGTGCAAATATGCCGTATAAACTAGTTGTATAAACAGTTAAAACTTTGCCCTATAAGGTGTTGTATAACTATACTATAAGAATATTTTAAACACTTCATTTTAGAGCAAATATGTTGCAAAAAGCAAATCTGCATTCCACACAACATTAAGCCAGTATTTTTGTGTTCAGGCAACAACAATAGAGAGCTTTTATGGCTGAACGGTTCTTTTACCAGAAGCTTATAGCACTAGTTTGCTAGTTGGGTAATTTCTGTCGGTATGACTGTCTGTCTTTTACACAATGCCAATGTCGCAAAAGCCTTAGAGTTTTAGAAAATCGGTCCAGTGCTTCAGAGGAAAAGGCCTATAATAAAATAACGTTGACGTTTCGGAGGATCCTGACCAGTCTTTAAAAATTTTAGAGGCAAACAAACCTAGGGCTGCCCCTAGGGGGCGAGGAGGAGTTATCTCAATTTTTTGATGCTGGTACACGTATACGCTCCCAATATTGGTATTTATATGCACCTATTAGTCATATTTTACCCATCATAGGTTTCTCTGTACATTAGCCCTGAAAAATATTCTCGGGAGACGGATCGCGTACCTAATGGCGGCGTATGCTGCTGGCATCGTGCGCCAACCATGATAGCTGTTCTGTTCTGTTATGGAATCACACATAGTTCTGCCGAGCAACATTTTCTATGCTCTAGCCGCATTACCACGCACACGGTGCCACGTCTGTCCGAATTAGCTATCGGGGAGAGGCTACGTTTACAGATGCACTACCGGTAGCTCAGGAAAAGAATATGAACTAATAGTATGGACCTGTTTGACTTTTTTCTAAGAAGGTCTAGTTTGCGCTGAACATGTTCCTTTATGTACATTGCGTGTCAACCAACTTGACGCCATTTTTTAACCAATTGCGCATCGTGTTCGCGTATTCTGTCATGTGACATCCGTTCAACCTCGGACTCGCTTAGTCAATCTTTCACTACGCCGCCATTACGTTTCACGTCTCTGTCGGTGTTGGTTGTGTGGTTATACTGCTTCGTATGCCGCCTTGTCAATCAGTAAGTTCGCCGATTGTGGAGTGCGCTCAGTAATTCGGTTTTTGAAAACACACAAATTTTCCTCTAAATGCAATTCACCGGCAGCTTGTTGAATAAGGTGCGCTGAGCAAAACCGCAAACGGGGTCTGTTTTCTAGCGGCATCTTTTTACTTCACGACAACGCTCGGCTTCACTTTGCGACAAGAACATTGACACAACTGGTCAAGTTTCGTCGAGAATTACTAGTTCATCTTCCATACAGCGGTGACTTCAGACTTTTATGTTTTTCCGAAACTCTCTTTCTTGGTCTTTGTGATACAGTTGACGTCAGAAAAAGTGCGAAATCCTATATAAATAAGTGATAAGTGAATGAAATAAAACTCTGCTATTGGGGTACAACTCGCAGAAAACTAATGATTGCCAGCAAAACATACAAATACACTGAGATTATGATTTTTAGGTCCATGTGTTTACTTCTATTTTTGTGATTCAATATCAAACAGAAAAAATATGAATAAATTAAACGATTAAACAAAACGACAACATGCTTGAGTATTTCGTGTTTTTATTTATCGTTTCCTGAACATTGTAAATTTAAACATTCATCTATCTAGAATAGTCGGTAGGTCTTATTAACAACGATGTAAAAAATCATTCGCACATCCAACGCACTATTCCTAATTTATCTTCCTTATCAATATTAAATACTTAGTAATCAGTTTTGCAGTTGTTGTTAGAGTATGCAAGGGTAGTTCAAATTTCTAGGAGTGTTGACCAATATTCAATCGAGTTGACGTATGCTATGGCTTCTGTACCTTATAAAAACTGATTTGACTTAAATAAATACTAAATTGTGACTGGCTTTGTGAAGAATTCCGATCTGCAACAGATGATAAGTGTATCCACTTTCATGAACTTACAGCATTTCTTATTCTCAGAAGCTATACTTTTAACGAGTCGCCACTGAGTTTCCGGTAGCGACCAAGTAAAAATTTATGGGCCCGAGCGGTGAAATAAACCCGCACTTTAATTATCGAACTGGAACGAGCATTCAAATTTAATAAAAATGCAGACGTTGCTGTCGATGATTCTCACAGATAAATTGCAGAAGTTAATATTTTCATTTTTACCATAACTTCAAAATAGCATGTATCGGTTCACGCACGATGATGAGCCTGTTAGATACTTTCACCAAAACATAGAACAGGGAAAATCCGAATTGTAGCGTCAAAGTGGTCAGGCTGCTATCCGGCAACAAGAATGAAATTTAAAGTATATAAAAACTTGCTGGATCATATTACATAATGATTTTCTGCATACTTTTCCGGCTTCTTAAAGTAGAACTGATCCAACTACCTGGTCTTACCTGTTTTTTAACCCTTATCAAGTGTTGCTTCTACCCACGATATAAATTCTCCTAATTTGAGTAAAATAGGTTGCTTATACAGGGTGTTTCAGTTTATTGTTGCATAACTTTAAGATTCGATAGAACTTTTAAAATTAATGCATACAGTCTATATAAACACGGGTCGAAAAATGCGTGGCTTCCGAAATACAGTGTGTTTAAATTTACTTTCTAAAATAGTTTTTTTTAAATATTTCGAACAATATTTGTTGTATAACAGTGAAAACTGGTATACAAGGGTTTTTTTGGTACGACAAAACGAAACATGGGCATAGTTTTACTGTAGCCGCTAGAGGGCGCTCTCTACTGTATCTGCAGTGTATTAAAATGACCGAAAATTTTTTTTAGTGCAATTTTTTGCTTTTTGAATAAAAAAACTGATTCTTCGCACTTTTCAACATAAAAAAGCTCTCCTGTGAGTTTTCGTTATAAATAGCCGTTTTTGAGATATTTCGATTTTTAAGGTTCGATGCATTTTCAATTTATTATTTATGGGAAAATAATATTTTTTTACATTTTCGATTTGGTCATTACGAGTAATTAAGATGATCGTTTAGATTGTGTTTTTAAGCACAGCAATAATTCCTAACTCCAAATAAACACAAAAAAGAGAATACTAATTTGTTTAATTTTCCAATATTATTTTTAACAAATTAAATTAATTATTTAAAACTAAAATACTATTGGATAGTTAGGACAAACATACAAAATCTAAAGTAGTTGCTCGAAATGTAAACCCAATTGATCAATACACAATTCACATCTACGAATGATCGAACGTGGTATAGCATTATTCAGATAAGGCCTTATTCCATCACATGCATTCCTGATTCTGTCTATTAGCATATCTCTTGTGGTTACGGGTGTCTGGTACTCTTTTTCTTTTAGAAATCCCCACACAAAGAAATCTAATGGATTTAGGTCAGGGGATCGTGGAGGCCAGGCGACTGGTCCTCCACGGCCGATCTATCTTTCTGGATAATTTTCGTCCAGCCAGTTCCTAACTATTCTCGAATAATGAGCTGGACAACCATCAAGCTGGAACCAGGCCAATCTTCTTAAATCTAACATAACATCATCCCACATATTTGCATGTTCAGCCTTTAAAAATTCTAAGAAGGTCGCAGCATTTAACCTTGCAGGCAAAAGGTAGGGCCCAAATAGTCGATTACGGTAGATACCAATCCACACGTTCACACTAAATTCATGCTGAAAATTTCTTTACCGAGCTGCATGCGGATTTTCTTGCGACCAAATATGTTGATTATGAAAATTTACCACTCCACGTCTAGTGAAGCATGACTCATCGGTCCATAAAACGTTACTTAAAAACTCCCTATTATTATCAGTTCTATCAAGAATCCACTGACAAAATGTGATTCTTCGTTCTCCGTCCCCTGGCTGTAGTCCTTGCACAGGTTGCAAATGGTAAGGACGTCTATGGTTATTTCTAAGAACACGGTGAACATGGCTTGCTGAAATTCCCAAGGCACCAGAAACTCTCCTAACACTTGTGGTCGGATCTCTATCAAATTCACGCAGAATCATACGGGTAAATCTGCGCTGACGAACATTTATGTTTTGATACCTTTGGAGATTTCCAAAACCATTGTCAATTATTTGGCGATGCACTCTTACAAATTCTGAGCCAGTTGGCTGTCGTCTGGCTGCTTCTGCTGCGTTTCCATTTACAAAACCATACACAAAATGAATATCCGCTAACTCTTGATTGGAGAATAAAAATGGCATTTTTATAAAACTTACAAAAAAAACAGGTAAAAGAAACTAAATTTCGTGCATTCACAATTGCAAAAAAACGTTTCAGGTTTCAACAGACAACAAAACTAACTGTCAACTAATTGACGTTTAACCTTATTCTGCTTTCAATTTCAAAAATATTTGCAGGCACAGCCTACTTCTAAAAATTATCGAGATACTGACTTTTATTATCATAAGTAATTAAAAATGCATCGAACCTTAAAAATCGAAATATCTCAAAAACGGTTAACTATAACGAAAATTCACAAGAGAACTTTTATATTGTGGAAGAGTGCGAAGAATCAGTTTTTTTATTCAAAAAGCAAAAAATTGCACTAAGAAAAAGTTTTCGGTCATTTTAATACACTACAGGTCCAGTAGAGAGCCCCTCTAGGGGCTACAGTAAAACTATGCCCATGGTTCGTTTTGTCGTACCAAAAAACCCTTGTATACCAATTTTCACTGTTATACATCAAATATTGTTCGAAATATTTAAAAAAATCTATTTTAGAAAGTAAATTTAAACACCCTGTATTTCGGAAGCCACGCATTTTTCGACCCATGTTTGTATAGACTGTATGCATTAATTTTAAAAGTTCTATCGAATCTTGAAGTTATGCAACAATAAACTGAAACACCCTGTATGCTTACCGGATTAATGTTTGTCAATTCAACAAAAATTTTCGAAACCTTGAGTTGTACCTTAACAGGTCTTCCAATACTGCCCGCCACCACTCTAAAAAACTCACTTTAATATATAAAATCTAGCGCTAAGTTCTTTCCACGCATTAGTATAAATATGTTCTTAAATTCATATACATAATTTATTCAGTTGTCAACTCTACTGTGCTCTGCCCTCTGTTTGTATTTATCTTCGAATCGACGAGTCCGGTGCGGTCCCGCGTTTGATAGGTCCAGCTGGAGCCTTCATCAAAGCCTGCTAGGTGGTGGTCGATTCTTATCGATCCCGGTGAAATCTTCTCGACTAGCAGAGTTAATTCTGATCGCCTATGTCGATGTACGAGCGAGTTTCACTATTACTCGATTTTATAGTTACTAGGGCGTTACAAAATGAACATTCTAATTTGCTTTCTTGAAGCGGCACAGAAACGATTGTAGCATTCGCAAGATACAACGAAAACGGATACGAGGACTCGATTATTTAATTTAAATATACAGGGTGTCGGCGACAGGTTGGGAAATCTCAAAACCGGAGATACTACAGACCAAAGTGTGTGAATTGACCTAAACATACCTCAGTCCAAAAGTTGATAGTTTGCGAGATACAGGGTGTCAAAGTTACAATTTTATTTTCTATTTATCCTTATTGCTTGAGAAGTATTTCAGATTTTGGCATAAAATTCGAAATATGGACGTTTTCTGGTATGAGAAACAAGAATCCGTTATCTTTTATGGCCAAACTTCTACAGGGCGCCACTTACAGCACTATTTCGGCAAATAACTTGTCATAACTTTTTTGTGCTACCCTGTATACAACAACTGACCGAAAAATCTTATTTTCTCATATTTCCACAGCAATAAAGGTTACTTGTTAGAAGCTAATAGTTTTCGAGATATTTGTTTTTAAAAATTCCAATGTATTATTTGTACCATGATCATAAAACATTTTTACAACACACGAATCAAGTCGCTTTCGATAATACCTGAGTAGCTTTGCTATGGTTTCTAATGTTTGTCATAATATTGCTTTAAACTTCATGAATAATTTTAAGTTGGCAATCAGTTGTTAAACATCATGGAATACACGTTTGATGATCATCCTGATATGCATTTAATGTACCGATTGGCAAGATGTAATGCTTTAAAAACACGAAGATTGTACGCTGACAGATTCCCAGACACCTGCCTAATTCAAAGACTTTCCAACGAATCGATCAGCGGTTACGAGAAACTGGTAAGAAATGATGATGGTGATGATGAATAGCCTTATTTTGAGTAGTAAAGGCCATTTGGATATCAGGTAGTTTTGCTCAAAATATGGGCCGACATAGTGTAGCTCCCAGAACTGTTCGTACAGCTGAAGTCAAAGAAAATGTTTTAGATGCTGTCTTTGAGAAGCTCGAGCATTTCAAGTTTCCAGATGTACAGTAAATACCATTTCTCAAGAGCAACTCTTCCATTCATACCACCTGCAAAAAGTACATGGTTTAAGCGCGGATGATGAACCCGCAAGGGTAGAATATTGTACATGGCTCTTAAAGAAGTTTAATCACGATAGTGGCTTTACTTCGTTAATATTATTTTCGGACGAAGCAGAATTTGGAAGGGATGGGTCCATTAACTCGCATAATCTTCACGTTTATGCAGACGAAAATGCTCACGGAATAATACAAAGCCGCCACCAAGTACAATTTCAAATTAATTTGTGGGCAGGAATAATTGGACAATATTTAATAGGACCACGTAGATTAAATGGCCAAAGGTATCTACAATTTCTTGAAGAACAGTTACCCACTCTGCTGGAACATCTTCCAGTACACACACGCATGAATACGTAACTTATGCACGACGCGGCTCCACCTCATTTTAGTCTATTAGTTAGAGAGCATCTAAATAGAGTTTATCAATAATTTTTTCGCCTGCAAAACATTCCAAGCGCGTGCCTCAGTGGTTTGTTGAATATCTATCGATATATCATGCGTCATTGCAACAAATGATTTTCCATTTTTACTGAAAATATCCGATAATCCAATAACACAACAATCCCAGCCTCTGAAGGCATCCCCCAAATCTTAAGGTAATTGGACGAAATCCTGTAAGCAGAAAAGCAAACCGATGTCCGTCTTGGTACCTTTGGTGTCCGTCCTGGCATTGACCGAGAGATCTTCACGTTCACCGGCGAAAATTTGAGATTTACGGAGATAGAAGTGCCAAGAGGCCGGTAATCGGATTGTCGGAGGCAAAGAGGCTTTTGTGACGCGAGCGAAAGACAAGCCTGCTTTTGGTACGTATCCTCAGCAGGGCTCTCTCAGCTCTCACCGGCCGGTGCTACAGAGCTGTTTTGGCCCTTTTTGTTTATTTTTATTCGTCGCGTTGGGCAAATTGGAGAGCGGCACCGATGCTCCTTTTGTGAAATGAAGATATACAAGGATACGGGGTTTCATAGAAAACTACGATGCTTATTTTAGACAGGAGAAAGATGCAGCCTATATTTTTCGACAGGATTCGATATTTGTCTTCCATCAAGGCCAGATTTTACTAATAACCCGCGGGAGTCATGAGAGTAATGGATCTAATAAATATGGTCGATGGTTGTAAAATGTCTCTCAAACTAAATAGAAATTATGCGATTTACCTGGTTTAGCTACAAAAATCTGTTTGAGCCCGGACACAAAATTTAGGGCTGTAGCACAAAGTCCACCTATCAGAAACAAGTCTCATATCTACCTTGAAGATGTTATAACTAAATTAAAAGCACTCATGAGTACCTGAGAAAATTGAAAAAGGATATCTCGGTTACTAGTGAGGTAGAGACTTCAACAATTTACTAATTGACTACCATTGTAAGCATATTTTTTTCTTTCTGTCGAGAATAATGGTCAAAACAAAAAAAATATCCTGATGGCCCCTCTAATCAATGGTGCCTCACCTACGAACCGTATCAGTAGCACGCAGGAGACACCGCGATAAGTGTTGTATTTAGAAATAAACCCGTCGAAAAACGAATATATATCCTATGTTCAAAGACGATTTTTCTCCGAAAGTAATTTGCAGAATCTCAGATTATTCCTGTCTATGACGGATATGAGCTCACTTTATTGCATCGAAAACGTCAACGTTGCTTGGGATCATTTTTGGCAAAGTTTCAAATATTGCCTAGACCCCTAGACAAAGCTTGTCCCTTAACCAAAACGAAGTTAAACTATACTGACTATAATACTGATTGGATTGACGCCAGTATTGTATCAGAAAGCAATTCTTTGAAAGACCTATTTTGGTTAAAAAAACACAAATAGTCTGGAGATAACAGAGAGATATAAGGAAGCAAAAAAGAATATGCGTCAAAACTTCATCTGGAGAAACAAGAATTCTTCCAGAGGAAAATCGACTTTTCTGCCAACCCACCAAAGGAAACATGGGGTACTATAAATAGTAGATTAGGTAAACCGAAAAAGCAGGGAGAGGCAGTCAAATTAATCTTGGATAATATCATAATCAGTGAACCTCAAAAAGTCGCAAATATCTTTGGGAATTATTTTGCAAAAATTGCTGAGGATATGCTACTATCCACATACGATACTTTAGAGAGCCATTGTTCTATACAAAACTATCTAAGATCATTGTTCTTTAACGATATTGTTCCATCAAAGTTACTGTCAGTTGTGAATGACTTGAAAAGCAAACTATCGGGCGGCCCAGATGGCATACCAATTAAGTTAGATTTTTTATTTATTAAAGAACACACAGATTTATTCTCCCAGCGCAGTGAAATACACGCCTACAATACTAGATATAATATCCATATTCATAATCAGAAAGTTAATCTTAGTACTTATAAGAAGAGTCCGATGTATTTATGTAGTGCCATGTATAATTTTTTCAAAATTGCCTGTCCTAGGTAATGTAGTGGTAACAGCAATATCCATCAATATGATATTTGGTCCATGGTTCGAGTACGGTGCAAATTCTTCTTTTTGATTGGTGGACTTTGTACCCATAGCCACAAATTTTGTGCCCGGGCTAAAATGGAAAAATAGCGATTTGTGTCTAAACCAGGTGATTTATGATATATGAGAACTAGGAGTCCATCGAGAACAAGACGTGTAATCATTCTCTAGTTTCAGAGATATCTTACAAATTTACAAATATGTTTATTAGATCAATTTCCTAAAAGCGCCTTCTCTTGGGTCGAGTTTGTACACTAGTCCCAGTTTTGTGAATTTGATTAGTGAAATTGGGTTTTGCAGATGAACTTCAACGAAAACGATTTGTGATAGAATTTGGAGAAATGGGAATAATGTAGGTATACATGCCTAGTGATGGAGTCAATTCTCGTTACTGTATTTTGTACGAATTCTAACGAGCGTGTAGACATTTATAAATTTGTTTAATAAAGAGCCATTTTCTAACAGAACATACATATGTTTAGAATAATTCCAAACAGAAATTTTCGAACTGTCTGATAAAACACGCTACGCTGTGAGTGTACTTCTCTGACCGAGGACTACTGAGAATATGTTGTTATTATTATTATAATTATTATTATTATTATTTAAAGAAAATATCATATTGCGAACTAGGAAAGCCTATTTTACTCCACTTCTAAACCGCATTTGAACCCCAGCAAGGAGATGTTGTGTATATGGTATAACGTACGAGGACATAATGAGCTGTTGCAATCGAATAAATACTTGAATTCCCAGACACATTGTCAGATAGTATATAGATTTAAGTTAGTGCTTCAAGAAAAAAGGGCTTCGGTGTTTAATAGAAACAATATAATATTACATGTAGGGACAGATCTCATACTGCTTTGGAGACCAATAAAAAATCACAGAGCTACACCCTTGGGCTATCACCTATTTTTGTTAACACATGACTTTCTGTAGGGTGAGAAGTTCAGAAATGGATATAATATGCGAGTACTCGATCAATGTTTCGCACTTAGAGTTAACTCGTTTAATAAAAATCAAATATACAACATGTCATAAATAAACGTAGAATATTCTATCTGTGATCCGATGAAGGTACAGAAAAAACATATTTTGCTCTAATAATAATCTAAAAACGGACAGAACTTTTCCATAGGCCTACTATCATAATTTATCAGAGTTGATTCATTATCCTTAGCTAACCTAAGTAAAAGACTTGCTTGTATCAAACACCGTCAGAGGCACAGCTTGAAATCAAAGCACCATGACTGTTAGGTAAAGAAGTTACATTGATCTTACTGATCCGGCGTTTAAGCCGGCTGACAGTAGTACTGAAGAAATTCGCGATTGGCAGTACTTTACATAGTGGCGTTTAAAGCTCTAGGTGGATTTCTGCAGGTGATCAGAAGAGAATATGATGATATCAACTTCTTATCTAATACACCAACAAAACTTTGCTTCTCTAAGCTCTGGTTTGTGATGCCACCGCGCTCTGGTTCTGCCAGGTAGACCCGTCAGGCTTTTGCTTCAACATGGATCAAGATTTATATACCTTTTAAAATATACTGGAAAATTCGTAGCTGTCCAGCTTTAAATATTTGTTACGTCTAATGATATACTTCCAACTATACAATCTTGCTTTCGCTCTGGCCATAGTACTACAACCGCGCTTGCAGTTACAGATGACTTATTTAAGGTATGTGACAATAACATGAATGGTTGCTTGATTTTGCTCGATTTCAGTGAAGCTTCTGATACAATAGATCATTCAATCTTATATTCAAAACTTAAATCTCTGGGTCTAAGCGATATGGTGGTAGATTTCTTTAATAGCGACCTGTCAGGCAGATCCCAGTGCACATAATTTAATGGGCACGTATCTCAGTTTCGTAGTATAACCAGAGATATGTTGTAGGGTAGTATTTTAGGACCTTTGCTGTTTTCACTGAATACGTCAGATTTGAAAAGTCAGTTGGAATATTGCAGTACACATCAATATGCTGATAATACACAACTGTATTACTCTTTCAAGCTTGATGCTGCTTAAACTAAGGACTTTTTATCTTCACAAGAAGAAGTCAGGCTAAGTCTATGCGATTCCTTGATATTGCCTTCTTTGTCATATGCTGATATTGTATACTGGCTAGAGACAAACTTTCCCAAAAATTCTGAACTCATGTATCGAATTTTCGTACGATTTTAAAAAATATGACCACTTGTAACGCTTCCTTTCCGCAAAAAGTCCAGAAAAGATGGAATGCAATGAAGATTCCAACTTTTCTGCACAATCACAGAAAGGGGGTTACCATTAGCTTCCGGTAGCTCAGTCGGTGGCATGAAGACATCTACAGGCGTGTAGCTGTGTGTCGACCATGGCATGGCTAGAGGATAGAAGAACAAACAGAACACAAAAATTTAACAGATTTTATTTAACAAAAAAAAGGCATTTTCATTACATTACAATTTTACAAAAATAACAAAATAAGTTTTACATCTTTGGCGCTGCTATAACGCTATCGACTTATCTTTCGCTGGTCCATTTTTACTCGACTGAAGCCAGGATGGCCAGGGGCTTGAAGGGGAGGTCCCAGTTATGAGGGGTGACCTCCATATAGTGGCTTCACAACCAGTTGTAGGCGAAGTTAAAGGCGATGGCGCTGCCAAGGTACATGCATGGGTGAAAATATTGGCCAAGGCTAGGCAAAGTGAAAGGGAAAGAGAAAGGGGGTGGCCCCAATCTGAAAAAGAACCGTGTGCATTAGCAACGTGCCCTAATGGCCAAGGCATTTCCAATCTCAGTCTGCCTCAAAAGAGAACCAACGATTTTCTAGGTTAGAATTACATTATATAGTTTGATAAAATCAAACCGAAAATTGGAAATGCCTTTCATAAAATAAAATCATGAAATAGCAAAAAAAAGCGTAGAACAAGATGGTGGTCATCAAAAATTTCTCCACATGCTTCTGATATAAAAACATAATCATCGAATATTCATAATCAACGTACTTATAATTTCACTGAACTATGAATATATATACGCGCACAGAGGTAAAATCGATGTGGATCGATTTCCACCTCGATTTGATTAAAGTTATGGCGAATGATCGAAGTAGTCGAAAATGACGTTCGATGGATATTTTAAAATCGTACAAGAAATAAATCACTTACATATCGATTATCTATAAACTACAGGCAGATCCAGCAATAAAACTGTATAGTATTATAAAACTCACCATTTTTGTCCTATACGGACACACATTCTAGAAAATTCTAGCACATGGTGCTATAGAACCTTGTGCTACAAAGAAGAAATTTCTAGCCGTTGTTCGATCGGCGGCTCAAGTGAAAAGGAAGCGCGAGGAAGATCGCAGATCAGGAACTCCGCATCAAGCGCTCCAAGCGGAAAATTTTCCAAGCAAAAAAGCTAGAGATGGGATTAATGAAATGATAATCGAGAAGTGATTTAATAAATACGATCGGACGGTGAAACCGTTACACACTCCAGCGATGAGTTTCGAGCCTCTAGCTGGTACAATATGCATGAGCGCCTTTTGATACAATATTAACGAAACAAAGCTATTCCTTTACCTCTATAACAACGTGTTAGGAAATCTGATATTCATGATTGCCAAAATCATGCTAGTAATCTGTATGATGTTCCGTTTCCTAGTACTGAACAGTTTGAAAAGTCATTTACTTATGTTGCATCTACACGGTACAACTCTCTGCCAGGTATAGAAGAAAATTCGCCCTCACTTAGTAGCTTTCGAAATAGAGTCAAATCCTATGTGAAACTACTAGTAATTTTATTTTTGCTGTTTGTATTAATTACAACTATATGATCTGTAATTGTTATCTTATGCTTTTAGAATAGTATTATTTACGGAGGATGGATGGAAGAGCAATGGTGTTAAATGCCCCTTGCCTTATCAAATGAGTTTTTTTTATACATTTAATTAAAAAATTAAGACACATTATTATTTCCGGAACTGGCTGGTGCTTATGCTCCTTTGTTCTGAAGCAATGTGACAAAACGGGTCTCCTCAATCTTATGGAGATCAAAAACAAAGCGAGCAGCATGTTTTGTCTACATTGCAGTAATAGCACTTGAGTATTGAGGCTTTGCCTCCGCAGCTGCTACAGTATAAAAACGTTAGGCCATATTGTGACGACATAAGTGCCACCTGTTGGCGTAGTATGCCGTTACCAACGAGAGTACAAGGCCTAACAACAGACGCGTGACGTCACCACGAGTAGGCCGGTTGGCCGGCCGACAGCACGGCGTGCCGTACATCAGCGCTAGTGAATAATATATTATTGCAGCATATTTAATATACTCTAATTGATTTAAATAACAAATAATTCAGAAAAGTGTTTTTGGTATATGAAGGCAACTTGGTGGAAAATAGTTATTAACTATTTTCACCCTTATTTTCACTGATATTTCATCTAACATTACGGGCACATTAGATTAATTAGTTGATGTTATAAAAGCTTGCTAAAAATGATAAATTCTTCAATGAATAACCCCATGTTAGTCATAACCAATCAACAAAATTTCATAGGAATATGTGGACAATTTACTATTATTAGAGGTATAATATAACGCTACTTGAAAGTTATATAAAAAATGTAGTGCTTGTAGTCCAGCAAGAACCAACGAGGAGGTCTGAGGTAAGCTCTTGCCAGGAAAGGAATAAGAAAGATGAGGAGGAAAAATTGTAGGATAAATGATAAGAAAAACAGATAAAATCAAAGTAAAATAAACAACAGAAAAAAACATAACAAAGATTAACAATAACTTAATAAAAACTATTAGAACAAACAAATAACAGCACAAAATAGTAACAAAAATTAGAAAACAGGAAACAAGTATCAAAAATAACAAAAATTAGAATAAATAAAATTATAGTGCTAAATTTTGAATATTTTCAAATCAACATTTATCTACAGCTATGTAAATGTTGCGGCCTCATGTGAATGTAGTCAATTTACGGATGCGGATAAACAACGCTTGTTTTATTATCTGGAGAAAAATGTGCCCTCGCTTTACTATTCAGTGCAGTTTTTTTGTCATATTGTATAATAGATCAATTTTAGAAACAGGACAGATTTGAACAACTTCTTTGAAATTGGAGTAGAAGCTTGAAATCATAAACACATAGGCTGTTGTAACTAATGAAGTATTATTACCTGACGTTCCAACAATATTACCCCCTTTGAAATCTAAATATGGCTGAATGTGTATTTCATCCATCAATAAAATCATGTACTCCTCACCAAGTTTTACAAATCTGAAAAGGTTTTTTGTATAGCCTAAAAAGTTATATCTCTCATCGGGAACTGGATCGAACATCAATGCATTACAAATTGACTTCAGAGTATTTTGGTGTGGTAAAATAAGTGCTTCATGGCTCCTAATAAATCTATATGAACGTGGACTGATTGTATAAAACATAGAGCAAAACACTATTGTTTCTGATGAGTAACTGTGTCTGTTCTTCTGACTAATAGCAAGCTTTAGTTGCTCACAAATAAATTGAATGACAGTGTGGGTCTCTTCATCGGTGAATAGTTCTGTGCTATTTAAAATATTGTAAGCATGGTTGATAGTGGTTCTGAACTGGTCGTTACCTGAATATTCCCTCGAAGCATCTACATTCTCAGAAAGAACATTCAGAACATCATCCAAGTGGTGTATATTAGATAATAACAATGGAGTTTTAATATTACCAGAGTTGAGTAACAATTCTTGGAAGTACGTTTTTACATTGAGATCTTTATCAACAATTACAGAGTGAGTTATGTTGGTGCTGGTTTATATTCTAACTTAAACAAAGTAACTTTATCCTGAACAATTTTATGCCACCCATATGGACATTGCCATGAACTGAAAACTGTGAGAAAGTCTGAATAATTTTGAAAACTTGTTGATTTTGGATAGGAGGAATTACCATCAATGCTACTTTGCTGTGCCTTAAGTAGTTGTTCTTGTTCCTTGTCCCTCAATTTCTCATCTCGGCTTCTTCTGCTTGATATGTCCTTTGAAAGATATTTTGTATAATTTGCAAAGATACTTGGAATTACATCTACCTTCTATTTTGGATACTTAAGGGGGTACAGTAATGGTCCTACCTGTCTTTTCGTCATGGAAGGTGGATTCCCAAATGATGCTGTCCTCAGCATAGTGCAAATCGCGTACTCTGCTGTTTTTTGTGACCACTAAATCACTACGAGGGATTGCATTGAGTCATCTTTTACGACAGTTTTCATTTAATGAAAACGAAAATACGTGTACCTTCGGACCCTTCCCGTAATTACCGGCACAATTAGGAATGCAGCACTTGCAAGGCATTTTGAAAACTTAGCTAAACAATCGCGAGACGCAAATATACGTTTAAAACATCAATAATTTACAGTTTACATAGCACAGAAAGATACATAACAGAGACTCAGAATTTGAGGTTAGTTGGCAATGGGATGTTAGGGGTGTTACCAAGGTTGCCACATATTCCAATTATTAGACTTCACAAGTGACGGATTGAACGTAATATCGAAAATGTATTCTTGACATACTGAGGCAGATCAGAAAGAATAATCACATCATCACTGAAGCTACACAGGCCCCGAGTACATCTTGCAAATTCGCCCACAGAGAGGTACAACTAATTAGTAGAGATTTCGATACTGCTATATCAAATCTAGATATGACAACACCGCAGAGAAATAATGGCGCTGCTCTCTTGCCAGCCAGCATCGCGAAACTCCATAAGAACATGCATAGGCCTACTCTGCGTGACGTCACAGGCTTTTCACAGCCCAGTTGTTTGGCTTTGTACTCTCAGTGGTAACGGCACAACGCGGGAACGCGACGTGAAGCCGCGAAGAATACTGAATGGGATCCACTCATGGGTCGCGGGTAGTTCGCGGCGTGAGTCTGGAGAGGGCATAAGAACAGTCGTGGTAGCGGGAGCGCCATCTGCCGGCACCAGCCAGATAAATATGCTGGCACTCGAGCAGAAACCTCAATGCTTCTGAAACGACTTAGAATAAGTCACATAATTATGTATTAAAAGGCAGACGCAGGAGAGTCAGACAGTAATTAGTCAGTCTAGGAGCAGAAGTTTACTGGATTCAGATTTGAACTAGTTATTTTTTTTTGTCATAAATTAGATAGAGAATAATACATTAATACATTTAGAGAAAATGTGATTTAGTTGGGAGATCAAATTATGACCATTTCGCAATTACCTGGATAATCACGCTAACCTTTTTAACAAGATGTTGTGTTAGTCAACCGTCCAAAAATATAGTATGACTAACGGATTTTGAATAAGATCAATATAAAAAATAAGATATTAACAAACAATTAACTTAATTAATAATAATAAATCAATAAATAATAATAATAACTCCAATTTTATAAATAGCAACTAAAAATATAATTCTATCTTTTAATATCAAGCTTTTTTACTACAATTGAATTTCTTCAAGATCTCAATTTTTATATTCCAAATTAACCAGCCATACTGATTTTTTGACTTTCTATTGCAGTCACACAAACTCTCCAATACGAAAACTATTTTCTACTTTTTAGTTCGATTTGCTTTTAATGTTTATTTTTCAGTTTTCTTAAGCTGTTATTTATTGCTAGACTGATAGTAGGTTACGGAATGAATCTCACAAAACAACTATTTTCCCGAGAGGTCTCTAAGCACTGGAATAACAAATATTTCAGCATATTCTTCCTATACACACATTCATGTAGATGCAACGGCTCTGAAGTTATGGTGTTGTTAGCATCCTGAATCCGATTAAAGTTTGTTGTACAAACTTTAATACGTTTTATGCTAAATGGATGCACATAATAACCTGCTTTGTATGGACAAATTTCATGCAGAGAGGGATATGGAATATAATGATTTCAACATTTAAAATCACGCCGAATACATATGGATAGGTAGGCATGCAATTTTTGAATAAGCCATCATTTAAAAAGTTGGTGAATTATTCCTTATAAAATAGATTACGGAAATATAATGAACACACCAAAAATGCTTTTATTAATTTTAGAATAAAGATTCGGAATCTGCAAGAGCAATAATATGTAAATAGAATATTTATCTTTAGTTTGGAGAACTGCGCGCGAAATAAGAAGTAAGCTTGTTTTATTATGGCCAAAGGTTATTGTGGATCCACTTTTCCATTCCAGAACCTTAGTTATATTTGTTAGTAATAGTAAAATATAAGATCCTCATCTGAGTAACAGCATCACATCTGTTGTTCACAAATCGTTACAGAATTCGTTATAGTGCTCTAGGAATATATGATCCCGCAAACAGTACATACGCAAATGTATCAAATGGCACTACCAATTACTGTATTGCATTTAGAAACATAGACGTACGTAGACAGTAGTAGACACATCTTATTGACATTGCCGCTAGGGATAGACCTATACCGATATGTATATCGGCGTATCAGCAGTATCGGTCGATATATGAATCGGCCTATCGGCCTACTTAATCATACGTTTCATTAATTGTATCAACTTCACCTCTTTTCTGTTTTTGCATAGAATACGAACTGCGCTATAAAGCTTATCAGTCTGAAAAGTTTGTAATATATTTCCACAAGGCGCAATTTTTACTTAACGCCACTGGGCGAGGAAGTATTGTAATTGCAAAAAATTGAGAAAATAAAAAGTTATAAAACATGTACATCACAAAAACCATGTCACTCGTTTCCGTTGGCCTGTCTGTCTATTGGTCTGTCCACTAATCGTATAACCGCCTATAGCTTGAGAAGTACCGTCCGGATATTAATAAATAGAATGTGGCTACTATACTAAGGACGAAAAAGCTAGTTTCTGAATATCAGACCAGCGGCGATGGAGAAAAGGGCAAAAAAAATAAAGTTGCTCAGACTTCGTTTTTTGACGTCTCAGATGCTCCTGATCACTTTAAAACAAATTTTGTAAGGGCTGAGAATTGGAGATTGGGCGTTTTAGGGGGTAAGGGGTTGTAAATGTTACATCTGTAGTATCAATCAAAGACGTTCTATCGTAAAGAAGCTTCTCATCCCTGTAGCAACGGGAAAATTAAATGATAAAATAAGCATGTATAACATTTATTTATTTATTTATATACAGTTTGGGGTGTTAACAGGTAAACCCAACACACACCCTCAGTGAACTAAAACTAAACTTACATAAAATATCGTATGCATATGCTATGTTATGCTCATATTTCGATATAAGCACAATAAATACGTAACTGACTCTAGCTCCATGTCGATATGGCCACACCGCTACACCACTACAGGGAAATACTTTCATACGAGGGATGTCTTTTAAGTTTTGCGTATGGAAACAAAACAACACGGTAGGTAGTTTTAAATGACTTTATTGTTTTTCGAAGTATTCTCCACGAAGACTAATACACATCTGCATGCGCTCGAACAAATTTTTTCGAAGCACTTACTCCACTCGTTTGGTGGCAGATCCAAAACGACATTTTTGAGTGTGTCATTTGCTTCTTCTGGTGACTGGAACCTTTGACCACGCAGTCTGTTTTTCATTTTTGAGAAAGTAAAGAAATCATTAGGACTTAGATCGGGACTATATGGAGGATGGTCCAATAATTCCACGTTTACTTCCGTTAAATACTGCCTTGTTTTTTTGGACTGTTTGCTAGCTTGCATTGTCTTGGTGGAGGATGATTCTTCTTTCGCGTTTGATTCCTCGAAGTTCGGTAATGAATTTTGGCAAACAAATGGTGGTACACCAATCCGCAGTAACAGTTCTTTGCTCATTAAGAGGAATTGTTGCAGTATGACCCGCTTTTGACACAAATGTCGCGACCATCTTTTTCGAAACACTTCCAGAACGAATGATTTTTGTCGGCTTTTCTTCACCTTGGAACGCCCAAACAGCCGACTGTCGTTTATCTTCTGGTTCATAACAGTAAATCCACGATTCATCACCACTAACAATGCTCTAAACATTTTTTGAGTTTCCAGAATTGAAACGGTCAAGCATTTTTTGACACCAATTAACCCTGGCTGCTTTCTGCTTTTTAGTCAACAAGTGGGGTATCCAACGAGAAACTAATTTTCTTACTCCTAATTCTTCATGTAAAATTTTTTGAATGAGGTCTTTGAGATCTTCAAGGATGTCTCAGTCTCGCGATATGTCACATGCCGTTTTTGGTGCACCCACCCTGGGATCGTCGCTAAGACTCACCCGTCCATGTTTGAATTCTCTATACCAACGGGAAATTGTCGACTGATGTGGCGCTTCGTTGCCGAAAACAGACAGTAACTCAGCAAGGTTGCGATAATTGTCTCTGAAAGTTGTAATAAATTATGGCGCGAAAATGTTCTCGCTTGAGTTCCATTTTTCTAATGACTTGGTGACACTTAAAATTCACTGTAGTTAGAACACTGCACGTATAGTCAACGCTAAACAAAGTGGCGTGCACGTCATCAAGGTGGGTGTGTTGAAAAATTTACATTGTTGCCAAACTTTTTGTAAAATAATAAAATTTATTATTTACATATCTAGGTTTATAAGCAATATTAACCTCAAATGAGAACAAAAATAATAGTATAATAAAATTATAGATCTGTACTTGCATAATCATTAAGTATGACAATTATTGATCAGATGACACTATGAAACTACCATATTTAATTGATAGCTTAAAGGTACTGAATAAAAATCCAAATGGGGTCCTCCAAATTTTATGCATGGTATTTATTTTACAGAATTCATACAGAAAAATGCATTCTAAAATTAGGTAAGCTACTGGTGTAAGCTTTTTCTGTACAATAAAGTTAGTCGGAGTTTCTTTCTTCAGCGCTGTCTGAATCTGAATCTTCATCACTCTCAAAGTTGATTATTAAAGGTTCGATGTCTGGTCGATCAAAAATTCGTTCTCTTTCATACCATTTAAAAATTTCTTGCTCAGTATGTCGAACACTATTTTTCCACATGTCTGGGGTAACCGTTTGTAGATCCTCGTTCCACATATCCAAACAGTCTTTTTCACTGTTACCATCTCTACCAATATGTCTGTTATAGTAACCTTTTGCTATGCCCCAAATTAACTCAATAGGGTTAAATATACAATGGTAAGGAGGCAGACGAAGAACTTTGTGCCCATGTTGTTCCGCCAATTCATCAATCACGTATATTTTAGGTGGTTTGTTTCTAAAAAAGCAGTTATTTTAAGAATAGGAATAAACAAAAGAAATATAAACCGTCGACCAAAATATATATAATTAAGAAGCATTATGTACCGAGCAACAATACTCAATAGCTCTGTTTTAAACATTGTGTTTAAAAATGGTATGTTTTGATTTGTCAACCAGTCTTGGATATTTTTTTTTGTCCATGCGTTGTTGGGCACTTTGTTCAATATCATGCTGTGATAAGGGGCGTTATCTAGTATAATCATAGATGGACTCTCCAATTTTTCTAATAACTGATGTTGAAACCATTTCAAAAAATTGTCCTGGTTCATCTCTCCATGGTAATCGCTCAATTTTGTTTTCGAAGAAAACATCGCTTCACTACCCTCAATAAACCCATTTTCATTTCCAGCATGTAATATAATGTATCTAAAATATATTAGTTTTAAATTTTATAGTGCAAATTGTGTAAAAGTACATACCTTTTACCATCTGTTTTAATAGCTTTCACGCTTTTTTGGTTTCCATTTTGCCAAGAGCGACCTATGGTCCCATTTTGAAATATCCAAGTTTCATCGAGGAAGACAAACTGGTATAAGGCCTCAACCTTGGCATGATTGTATTGCCTTAGAAATTCCACCCTTTTCAAAGCTATACTTGGTAGTTCCACGAGCCCTCGTCGCGGATTGTCCTTAAGCCACTTAAATCCAAGATCTCTAAGCAACCGCCTTAAAGACGTGGCACTACCATCAAATAATGCCCTATCTCTTAATCGAGACCATAAAGTTTGTATCGTAACTTGTTCTTCTGAAACCATGTGTAATATGACATTATAATTTAGTTAACAAATTAATGCAAATTTCTGATAAGTTATTATAATAAGATCTTACTTTTGTGATACATATTATAGATCACTTCTCGAATGGCACTTGTATCCAATGTCGCTGTGTTGGTTACACGTTTAATATAACTCCGCTTTTTCTTGGGCGATTCTAAATTTGCATCACTTTTCACACCCTCGGAAATACGACTAACTGTCCTTAAACTAATTTTTAAAGCAGCAGCAACACGCTACAAAAAATGAAATAAAATTTCACTATTATTAATATACATTACATATAATTATTAGTAACCTACCTCTTGAACAGCATTTAAAGGCAACAAAGGCCCGTTGGTGTCCCTTTCTTGCTCAAAGTAGTGCATTAACGAGGCCACGAGTTCCTTACACCGACTATTTAACTGTTTGGGCATCGTTATATACCAAAATTGCCTTTATCTACTCGTAAAATGAATAATTTTGTTTTGAAACAAACAGTTGTTGATTTACAGTATGCGGGGCCAAAGGATTTATAAAGATTTGAAATGCCACAAATTGATTCAGTGTCAAAATTAATACAAATGTCAGTTCCCAGTTTAAATAAGTTTCAAGGTGACAATGTGTCAACGCTGCGAAATCGGTTTAGTGCGTTTACATGTCGATA
Organism: Acanthoscelides obtectus; assembly: GCA_963669975.1. NCBI lineage: Eukaryota > Metazoa > Arthropoda > Insecta > Coleoptera > Chrysomelidae > Acanthoscelides > Acanthoscelides obtectus. The sequence goes on from CAVLJG010000005.1 coordinate 31,800,017, forward strand.
AGTGATTGGAGCGTTTGCAAAACATTTTATTTCGCATAATGCGTCTAAATTTATCAGAAAGCAACTTATGTGATATTTTAATAACAATGTTTATATGACTATTAACCATAATAAGAGAGTAATGACCATTTTACAATTTATATATCACATTAATATGAAACTGCAATAGAGCAATTGTTTGTGATAGAAACCTAGGCATTAGGTCGGGGAATTTTTATCGTGATGACGTGCACGCCACTTTGTTTGGCGTTGACTATATTGTTGTGAAACTTTGAATTTAAGTTTACTAAAGAGTGAGGTTAAGATTCAGTACTGGCGTTCGATCCGCGCGGCCTACTATGTTTCTATATACAAAACTTAAAAGACATCCCTCGCATTTTCGGAAAATTTGGGTATTAGAAGTACGTACCACATGAGCGTTGTAAACGATTGTCTTTATACGTACAAATATATTTTTCTGAATTGTATGATCCTTACATGTACCCACCCATTTCACCTAATCTTCAATTTGTGTTACGCAGTATACGATAATTCTCTGAATATTTCGACAAGTACATTGACTCGGTACTTATTACGAATTGATTGATAAACAACAGCCATGAAATGACAAACCGACATAGGTAAATGCGAAACACGAACTTGCATGATGCAGGTGTCTTTAAGCAACATAACGGTTGTTGGAAGTTTGTTTATTATCGCGAGTTCAATACTTACATCGTTTAGGTTTAGGCAGTCGTAGACTTTTAGAATTAATTCAGCGGCGGCGGAACTACGGACAAAAAATAAAAGAAATAGCTGGAACATAGTATTACAACTGATTCCTGCTCATTTTCAGATATTGTTTGGAGGGGTTGAATATTTTAGGTTGCAAGCTGTATGCGGTAAACGGTTGTAAATTGTTGCATGTTTGGTGTCAGTGCAAGATCTTATATTATTAAGCAGCTGCTGATCCCGGTAATATAATGCACCTGTTACACATAACACATGTTTTCCCTACATCTGCCATCGAAGCAGAAATATTCTTATATATAGAGGTCGAGGACTCATCGTACCTAAGTTTTGAAACCTTCACCGAAGGCGTAAGAAGTATAAAGTCAATCTACTTGACGTCATTTTTTTCAACATTTCTATGCAGTATTAAACTCACACTCTCTCTCACAGTGTTCATGAAACTGAATTTTCTGTCACGACAGAAATTCTATTAGGAAACTTCTTTCTTGCAACCCTAGTTTAATGGTAACTTCGAATTGGAGCAGTTTTCCTTGGAATTAAAGCAGACTATGAAATTGAGTAGATATTCTTAAATCCGATGAATTCACTCATGCAAGTGCTGTTATTCATCTCTGTCCAACGGGTCGACACACATTTTCGTTTTATTTCTTCTTTGTACTCCTGTATTATCACACAATCTGTTTAACGTATTGTGTTCTCTCAAAATATAGACAAACACGTCCATTCTTGGCACTGACCTCACAAGACTGTCGCGCCCGATGAAAATTCTTACAGAGAGAATAGTGCTTCGATATTCATTCATCTGATCTTCCACATTATAAGCATCTGGCCAACTAAACTACACGAGTTAAACGAGGCTCGTAGATACCTTGAATTTGAGATAGATAAAAGAAAATAATATATATTTTCCCCTAGAAGATTGTAGATTCACTCCGCTTATGAAAGCAAAGCACATAAAGCTGCGCCATTTTTTGTGGGAAGCATCGGATACAAAAGGCATTAACGCTTCCACTCAATTTATGCATATTTGTCACGTTCCGTGGTTTGAATATAAACATTCTGTTACATTGGTCGTTGTACGTTTTACTATTGAAAATTTTGCGCGAGAGCGATATAGGGCTGGTAGATCGGCACAGTTAGCAAAGTGTAATATAAATTTATATTTATATTTGAACAGGTTGCTGCTGGTCTTAATAGGGTGCTACCACTTGGTCTGAGGGAAATATTTTGATAGGTTATAGGCAGACTATTTTGTAATCTCATTCAACAAATGCCCCTTCCAACGAATCTGCATGTTCTCAGTACCGAAGTGTCAAACAAGTGCAAAAAATTCCAAAAATTGTTTTTTCCGATCTTCTTATGACATTCTGAACAAATTAAGTCCATTACAATGTTTCTCTAAAGTTGACATTTTTAAAGGTGGAAGCGATAAGCTTCTTGAAAAAGTGCGAAATACGTCGTTTTCAACCCTGAAAAACAATATAAAAAAGTTGCTATATATTCTTCCAACATCGATTAACACGCTATAGTGCATTAGGCCACAGTTTCAGTTCTATGGTGTGCTGTCAAATTGAAGGTAAGGTATCTTGTCAGTTAGATGTCAGATAGCTGTCAGTGTGAGTATTGTGAGTTTTCATTATTTGGTTTTGACTACGACAAGAAGCTACTATAATCAAATCCAAGCGAATAGCCAAAATTTCTGTGTTATGTGCCGCGGTTATAATATGGTTCAAGATGACACACGGGTTGATCACGTCAGTTACACGAATCGCTTGAACGCGTTGGTTTTAACCGCGGTTTTGTTGCAAGCTGTTTATTTTAGAAAAGCGCGTATATAATCTCTGATTATTTTTATTATCACTTAATAATCGGTGCTTTTTCGTCTACAACTGTATATGGAAAGTTTAAATAAGAAACCTTTCATAATAATCATGGGAGAAATGTTTTTTTCAGATTTTTTTTTAATGATGGAACCATGGCTTTGTAGCTATGATAACTTTCAATTCTCTAAATTTTTCCGCATGTCAAAGAAAACATTTATTGATTCAGCAGAAATGATGAAAAAAGAAATTAGCAAAACCGTATACAGGTGGATATCATCTAGTGAGTTTATATGGCCATATTTTAATATTCTTGTGGTATATGGCTACGCAGGATACTTTGTTAAGAATAGGAACTACATTTAAAGTGTTCCCAACAACCGTAATGAGTATAACTAATAAGGTGCTCCACTTTATGGTAAAACAGAAGTCAGCCTGTATCAATTTTCTCAAAAATGAAGCTGAAGTACAATAACAATATCCAATACCCGGCAAAATTCTAACTTGTCACATTTCAAATAATAACCAGAAATATAAAACTACTCTTGAGTTGGGTAAATACCACAATTTTGCGGTGATAACTATGACATATAACAGCTGATTCGTGACGTCACGGATCTTATAACCAAACTGATAACTACACTCGCTTGAACGGATTGGTAAATACCAACCCAAAATGGTAAATACCATTTCCATTTGGTTATCCGCTTGAATTTGATTTATGTATGACCATACAGCATTTGGAAATTGTCGAAAAAGAACGCAGGTCAGGCTCCAAGTCTACACGCTAATATTAACCCAAACCACCAGGTAGATCGAATCAGCTTATTATTTGTATGAGTATAATCACTGATGACAGTCAACTTAATGCTGGATTCCCCCGTCCAAAAAAACCATCCGAGATACCGCAGCGTCATTTATGAGAACTAGTAGCAGCTCTTTTTTCTATTTATTATATACCTGTATGTCGGCATCAAACGCTGAAATCCCTCATTCCCTGAAATGCTTAGTCCGTCCCCGTATTGAAAGGAAACACCGTAACAGTTTGATTATTACAACGTTTGACTAAGCATTTCAGTCATTCCCTGTAATGTCTGAACAATTTCAGTCAAACACCGTAACAACCACATCAACTTCGTTACTGCATTTTCCTGATTCAGTCATTCATTGCACCAGTTTTGTGTTTATTTGCTGGAGTACACATATCGTCTTTTCTGTGCATGTAAAGATGTCGCAGCATTCAAAATTGTTTTACAAGAAACTAAGTAGATTCTATAAGTGTGAATAAGAAAAAACATGAAAAAGCAATGTTTATCCAAAAGATGTGTTTGTTTAAAAAAATACTTCTTTGTTATTCAAGGTGCCATAGAAGTCTAATATGCGCTAACAAATAATGTTTGAAATAATATAAAATATAAGATAATTATATGTAACTTGTATCCGTTTGGTACCACTTGCAGTTCTGCATTTTCTCTTTTTTTTTTAATGTGTACCTATTTATTGTTTTATATTTCTTTCGATAGTTTCAGGATATCTCTTGTTGATTCAATAGATTAATAATTAATGTCCATAATAATGTAATAATAAAGACAACGTTTTAATCTATTCTTCTTTCCTTTTAGATTAATTCATGCTTGATTATTTTTCTTTCAATATTATTGATAAAGTAGTACTTTCTTATATTATGTACTTCATTGGAGCAACACTGTATTGATTATAGGATTACAGTGTTTGACTAAAATAGGCGAATGCAGTAACCAAGTTAATGTGGTTGTTACGGTGTTTGACTGAAATTGTTCAGTGAATAACTGAAATGCTAAGTCAAACGACTAGGCATTTCAGGGAATGACGGATTTCAGCGTTTGAAGCCGACATATGTAGTTTGACAAGGATAGCGTCTTCAATGCTAAAATGTGTCTATTCTATCGATACTGTCAAGATCAATGCAAGCTACAAAATCTATCGATGAGCTTTAACTTTGTAGCAAATAACGTCTCTACCCCTTGGTCTTCATGATCAAATATCCTGAATTTGATTCGAGGCCTTAAAGAACGATCTGCGTACTGTGCTGGTTGAAGATTGATATATTCCGTAACGACCGTTACTAATTGTAGTTTTTTTTGTTGCAGGGGCCTATACACCTATAAGACACTTATCCATAAGGAGTCTGCTGCCAGATATGGAGCACTTCATGACATACGAAGGTTCAACAACACATCCAGGCTGCTGGGAGACGACAGTGTGGGTCATTCTCAACAAGCCTATCTACATCACCAAACATGAGGTAAGGAGTAAGATTAAGATTACCTCTAACTTGTTTCAAGGATTTCCGACCAGTGAATTGAACACGGATTAACGTGTGCTTCTTCAAGGCTAGACTCGAACTGGGTTTTATCGAGTCTTTGTTGAGGTGTGGATGATCATGGAATTCGTTAAGTTATTCTCATTTCTTTTACCTCATTAACGATACCGGGCTCAACTATACTTTCACGCATATCGCAAATATTACATTTTCTATATTAAAATGAAAGATTAGGATGTAACTTGCAAGAAAATAACATTTTTCCTTTAAGGAACCCTCAGCTCGCTATTTTATAGAACTTCAAAGTTGCATTTTGTGGTAATACTGTCTTATAGCTATATTAGCTGTTTTTTTCTTGTTTACACAAAAGATTTCTCAAAATTATACGTACAATGTAAATTACTGTGACACTGTTCATCGCAATAATGCAATTTTGCATTATTTTAATGATGAAAATAGTTCATTTTTAAGTAGTAATTTCTTTTATTTCAGATAAATATCCCCATCACTACACCACCATCCACCACCATCACTATCCTTTCTCCATCTAGTTGCTATGTTGCCAAATCATGGATAGTTATATACCTTTATTTGCTTTGTCAAATCCTTACTTATTATACTAGGGCAAAAATGTGCAATCGGCACAGGATTTTCATGAGAATGCGTTTAGGAGGTGTGGCCGGCAGGTTTTACTGGACTAAATCCACCTCGTGCCTTACTATAGCGTTAGCTAAAGACACTTTTTTGAAGAATGTCTTATGCCCTTCACAAAAGTACTTCGGTTATTGTTTTTCCTATATTATAGTTATAATCTATTTAGTTTTTATATGTACGTACTTGAAGAAGTGAACCTGATGTCATAAAATATACCTAATTAAGTGTGATATATATGAGAAATAACTGAAAAAGTAGCTGTTACCAATCCCTAGATAATGAAAATATAGCAAAGAACATTGCAAGATTTTTGATGATTTGATGAAATGATCGTTGATCTTTATTTAACTATAATGTTGGACGATGATAGGTTGGGTGGACCTAGCGAGGTGGTCCAAATCGATGAATCGAAGTTGAGTTTTTTATATGCAATGACCGCTGGTGCCTTTTCTATTTTCTATGTCACGCGAGCCGCTGGTGCATTTTCCACTGTTTAGACACATACTGTTCAAAATATCATCTAGTTTTCTGTAAATATTTGGTAAATTTCTCATAAAACAAGCCGTTTACAATAAATTAAGACTTTTATTTTGCAAATAACCGCATTTTCTTATCAGGTATTTCTCCCAAAAAGGTACAACTTGGCAACAATGGACTGCATTTATCTTATCTGTTAAGAAATGAACATTATAAAATGGCCATTCAGAATTGTTTGTACTTTCACATATTTCTTATAAACGCAAAAACTTTGATCTCATTGAAAATGATTAAGGAATTTCAAGAAGACTGAAAAATCACAACCCAACATCTACACAGTTTTCCAAGAAAATACCATCATTTACGTATGTATTTTGAACTGCCATTTTAGCTAATCAGCTAATGTGTAATAACACGGCTGATTTTGAAGGTTTTTTTGCAAAAAAACAGTGATTTTTTACAGTTTCGCATCTATTTTCCTTAGTACTATACAGTGTATGTTATATTCTTATAATTTAGAGCATCATTTTGTGCAAAAAGCAAAAAAAGGCGTATATAACAGTATTCCATTCTAGAGTATTACCACCAAAAATGCAACTTTGAAGTTCTATAAAATAGCAAGCAGAGGGTTCCTTAAGGAAAAAATGATATTTTCGTGCAAGTTACATCCTAATCTTTCATTTTAAAGTGAGAAATGAAGGATCTTCGATATGCGCTAAAGTATAGTCTTACCCGATATCGTTTTGATCATATAAATGCTACCACAAAATAGCCAAGTACTACATCAAGTCCAAATTTTTTGTTCTGTGCTTTGACATTGCCATAGGAATTGTATAGAGGTCCGACAAAAAGTGTACAGAGTCTGTTCATTAGAGGTACAGCAATCATCAGAGGTGCGACAACACGTAGTGCTAGAAAGGAAATATGTGATTGAGTATACATGGAAGCATGCTCAGCAGCTGTTTTTTAATCTAGAAGATACTCCCCTTTTAGTTACCGCGCACGGCTAGTGTGTCTGCCCGCTGTTTGGTTTCATCAAAACATGAATATAGTTATTATAGCTCCAAGTTCCAACAGTTAATTAATTAAAGTACGACAAAAGACTCTCGCCTCAGAGCTCCCAATTATAAAATGTATTTATATAGTGTCTGAGTGGATTGTTTGTTACTGATCCTCTATGTTTGTCTGGCCGCGAAATAATACCACATGTTTGAAATGCTGTTTACTGATGACGACATTTCGGCCACAACGTGGCCTTTTTCAAATGCAATTTGACTATTCTGACATATTTTGTTTAACTGTCTTCGAGGTGACACTTCGCTTGTTTTTTCTTTCCATTTTGATGTTCATTTACAGTGTGTCACTACAATAGTCTGAGCGGTCCTGTAACATGCTGAGATTGCGCGAAGCCAACATTTCAATTTCAAGATGGCCCCGCGCAAAACCAACAAAGCTCAAGATCGGCTGGGATATGTATTCCCGTTCGTAAGAACGATACTTTTTTTTCTGTTTTTAGAGTGGATTTGATGCCCGACTATTAAAACTGAACACTGTCATCTTACAAATAATCCATTGATATCCTTTAGATAATCTTAACGTATAATTAATAATACTATCATTAGGAACTAGCGCAAAATGATCTGTTTTAGACACAAAACACCACACAAGGTCATACGGCTTGGTCTTCTTCAATCGTCAGGCACTGTAGTTGTCCAGCAGCTGAAGAGCTCTTGCGCTGAGGTGTTCATGAATCATTTCTTACCTTTTTTGGCACTGTCGATAACCTGAGGGATATTCAACTCGCGATGGATGTCCCTATTACAAACATACCAAGGCGCATTTACCATCTTCCTCAGATTTTTATTTTGAAATCGTTGAATAATTTCGATGTTCAAACCTCATAGTTGAGAATCATGGAGCTACACTAGTTCTAAGATCTCATTGTAGATCGCGATTTTGTTATGGACCGATAGTTTTGAGGACAGTTCCAATACACAAGAATATTGCATGTAGCCCAGGTTTAGTTCTTCATCCTTTTTCTGATACGGTACGTCCACTTGAGCCTGGTGTCAAGGGTCGTACCTAAATATTTAGCATTTGACTCTATTCCATGAGGTCATATGTTGTTTTTAAATGTACCAGACATGACACACTCGTCCGTCGCTCCAAAAATGCGAAAACCCAGCATATTACAGGACCGTTCAGACTATTGTAGTGACATACCCTACAGGAATGTAAAAATGAAAGAAGAAACTTTCGAAGTGTCACCTGGAATACAGATAAAATATATTGTCAAATTGTACTTGGAAATAGTACTGCTGCGGGCACAAATGCCATCATCAGTAAAAAATAAATATGTGGAGGAGGATTATCACCATAATAAAGGACAGGATAATCTCGTATTAGCCTTTGTTACTGCTACATACAATCTTTGTCTCATAAATGGTGAATGAGGTATGTTTAACACAATACACCTCCTCCAGCTTGTGTAAAAGCGTTAAAATTGGCTGGATTTCTCGACGGTCATTGAAGATAAACGAATCTAATCATAATAATGACTGCGTTTATACAAATACCAGATAGGGAGCAATAAATCATTTCATCGACTGCAAGCAGCAAAATGAACTATTGTTTGACTGTTGTCTATACAACTGAGGCGCTTGTGTTTGTGCACCTGTTGTCTAAACAGATTTATCGCTGAGCAAACAGAATCTGAGACAGATACAGCTCCCCAGACATACACGCTCCGTAATAATTAATGGATCTACAACGCCGAAGCTCCATCGTTACCATCAAACCTGAATCTCAAGCCTTTTATAATTCAGTATTCGCAGCTATTACACACGGTTTAACAAATTGAGTCAAGACAATCCCATAGCACACCACAGAATTAATTACGTTTGTTTAGACGAGGTGAAAACCTCGCATTTGCAGGAGATATTTTTCGACTCGGTTTTTGTAATAATTGTTTGTTGATTGAATGAATCGAGATGTTGACCCAAAGTTGATTAAACAATATTTTTTTTAAGTTAATTATGGAATTTTTTTTTGCTTCGAAGTGTTTTCTTGTTTGTTTTTAATCATATGGAACAGAAACGTCCTTAATAACTAACCTCTGAAGATGACCGATGACAAGCGCTGAAAATGGCCATTTTCAATTCTTAAAGATGTGGGCCAGGCGCGCGTTATTAACAGTTAATTAACAATGTCAATGCTTTGAAGTTGACAATTATTTTCCAAGCTGCATCAGCTGTGACCCAATTTTCAATAACAATTCTTAACACCCCCCAAAATTATGTAATCAAGGTCGGATCGCTTTCTAGGGAAGCGCGCATCACAGGTTCAGAATAAAAAAAAAAACAAAAAAAAAGGTCTTGAGTAGGAAAAAACAATGTTTTGAAACTTTTTTTTGGAAGAAATTTGCGCTGGATTACCAATCGGCAATCTCTTGACTCATGGCTTGACTGAAATGTGATTATGAAAAATGAGTCTAGTTGGAAAAATCACACGAATACCACGTCTTTACCTAGTTTGGGAAGCACGAAGAATAACCAAAAAGGTACTGGCATGATGGGGGCAGCAGCTAGCAAAGTTGTAAGATAAAAACTTTTCTGCTAATTTAAGCTTGTCATTTGGGTGGAACAGACTACGTGTAAGATGCAAAACAAAGAAAGTAGAAGGCGGCATGTGAAAATGAGCTACGAAGTGGAAGTCTTTATATGTGCGTTGAAAAATAGCAATTGCCCGTTTTTTCCGTCAATACTCAATTTTATTATTAATGTCCGTCAATTACTCAAATCATCCCAGTGTGACTATTTTATTTAAATGCATATATGATGGTACAGATGATGGCTATTATATTTTCACGGGGAGAAAAAAACATTATATGGCCTTGCTGTCAGAAACGTAGAATGGCACTTTTTCAGATTCATCTGGCTCGGGTTGAATAGAAAAGTTACTTTTGACAAAAATTAAAAATCTTGACAAACATTGTTCCATTCTTTTCCAGCTTCTTACACAGTCCCAATCTAAAGAAAATTTGTATTTGTTCGAACATACGTTCCCAAAACGGTTAGCAAACTTCCATTTGCTTCTCCATTCGTTGTTGTGAAATAAAATGGTTGCAATTATAAGTTTCTTTTTCAGTTTGAGTATTCCTTTAAAAATCACGTTCAATGATTAAAATGAGTACATGTTGGACATATATTTCATTAGGAGAAGGAGTCGTTTTAACCGTGGATAGAAGCCACTGATATGATTATAAGTAAGGGTGTTTATCCTTATACAACCAATTTAGGCCATGTCTTCAAGGCTACAAACTTTTTGACCACCTATTAAATTGTTCTGCAACTTGGTACGCGTAATCAGCTGATGTTAATGAGCCGCTTAGGATACGTTAGGATACGGACAGGAAAAGAAATATCGGTCCAAACTAGTTTGACATAACCGTATTATCAAAAAATAACACCCTGTATATCTGAGTTTTGTTTGTATGCTTAGATAGAGCGAGATACATCATCCTAACGATCTGCTTTTGTTATTCGAGCAAACGATCTTGTACGATCTGGAGATACTGATTATTTTTTTATTTTGGACTAGAAAGTTCTAGACTTTACGGTCTACTAATTTTATAACATAATATTACTGACTATATGCGCTGCATTAGTAGCAGACTTAAAATGAGCTCATCTTGTCTATCAGTCACTTCATCTAGGTCAATAAAAACAGACGTTGAGATCAGTACTAATAACTAGAGGTAGAAGGTTTTCTATTCACACACTAAGAATATTTTTATTTATCAAGTCTGTCACATTTACATACATACAGATATAACACAGCTGAAATATCACAGGCAGTGTAATTGGCTTAAAACCGTGCGTGATGAAATAGGAGAAGACTGGCTTAAAATAAATAGCTTATCCAGCAATACGATTGTGATACTAACGCGAAAAGGTCTAGATCCATACTAAGTTTAGAAACACGTTCTATTCATAAAACAACAATCAATCCCCTACTTATTAAATCACACAACTTTTGGATGGTGTCGTTCACGTTGCCTGTGATCTTCAGGCTCAAAGTCTAATCATATTGGCGAATTTCCCAGAAATAATTGTTAAGTCTGGTTTTATTGGTGCAAGTTGTTCAAGGGGGTATTTAGAACATGTAGACATGAAATGAGTACACCAATTTTTGTGGGAAAATTTTTTGTTTGACAACAAGGAATGAGAAAGCGTGTTTCTTGGGATTCAATCGAAAGTATTGACAGGAACAAAGAAACTTTGTATAAGATTCTTAGGTATTTATAAGACCTACAATATGAGACCACACGCGGAAAAATCCGACTAGTAGAAAAAATGTTACGAGGCACAATGCGGGTTTTGGCACTTGTTGGTAACGCGAGGGTGGTTGTTGTCGAATAAAAATTTTTAACCACAAAAATTGGTGTACCCATTTTATGCGTTAATATTTTTAATGCCCCCTTGAACAACTTGCAATAAAACCAGACTTTACAATTATTTCGCAAACCAGGGGTATTTTCATCTAATATGATTAGACTATGAGTAACTATATTGTGTATGTAGATTCCAGTGCAAATTGCCTCAATATGTGATCTGCTCAAATAACCAATGTGGGTCACTGAAATGAAGTTTCTTTGCTCTCTTCCAAATATGTCAACAACTTTCAGAACTTATAATATACAGGGTGATGTTTATGGGTAAACCGGTTTTGTCAATGTTTAACCACTCCAGATCTGTATTTTTTTGGCTGTTTGCATCGCAGTCGTAGCTGAGTCCACGCACAAAGCTTTAGAAGAATATAACGGGTATTTCAACAATTGCAAGGTCATAAAGAAATGTCCAAAATCTATATACCACGCTATGTCTTAGTTATAAGAGACTAAAGACCCACTAAACATAGGTTATTTATAATCACCTTAGTGGCTGCTATTAACAGTGAGAATGTTTCCATTTTCCGTAAAATCACCATGTACATAAATAAAATACATTTTTTAACTCTACTTTTACATACCCTAGCTTAGACACAACTGAATAAACAATTCAAATCGCCACTTTCCCCTACAAACAAAAGATAACATATATCATTTACCCAGCTTCAAATTTAAACTCATCCAAACTACATAAGCATTTCATGAAACCCCATATGAACGTATCCATGATACAGTTAATCAGCAACGGTATAATATAGCCCAGGTCAAAAATGTTAGATATGCGAAAAATACAGAACATTACATACCTTACCGTTCTCCTACAAAGATGCATGCTCCTAAAGGATGCCATTGAAAATAATAAAATTTTGATGACGTTGTAATTCGGTACTTATTTAGATCGCGGGTACGGGCTAGCCCTTCTTCAGTGATGGGCGCTTTGTATTTATCGTACGAATATAGCATTGTATACACGGATACACTTATAACTCTAAATGTTTTGATGTATATGTTAGCGGTAATCTGTACAATTCAGGTATTCTATACAAAACCTAGGCAATGTATAGAATACCTGGGTTGCCCAATATGAATATTATTATCCATTACATAGTTTACCTAGCTAATGAATACAATTCCTAGGGATTGTACCTACAAACTGACGGGCAAGTGAAACAAGTTATAGTATTTAAAATCAACTTCCTTAAAATTAAAAATTAGAGTACTCCTCAAAAATAAGCTTTATGAAAGGGATACAAGGAAGCCACCTTTCTGTTACTACAGTAAAACTAAAAATTATTCTGGATATATGTAACGTAATGTATCTTGCTTTGCTTACAAGGACGCATTTCGTTCATTGCCTGCCTGCCGGTACGTACAACTTGTTCCTTGCTCTCGTCTTTTACATACATTACCGGTTGCACCGTCGGTACTGTATAGAATATCTAGGCCAAGTATAAAACAAATAATATTTCAAACATTACCTTCACGTTTTAGGTATTATATACATTACCTAAGTACTGTATAGAATACCGCATTATACAGATTGCCGGTAACATATATAATCGCAAATAACAGTTCAACCAGATCTGTTGCGTATATCCAACGTTAGTAAAGGGATTATAACTTATAGCTTCAAATAAATTAGGAACAACTCTAAAAATAAATGGTGTGGAAACAGCATCAACGATATTCAAATTGGTAAGACCGTTATCGCTCAATCCTAAGGGGTGATACAGATGCATTAGCTTTTTAGATATGTCAAATTCAATCGGCTACGGAAATGTCGTATGAATTAATGACCAGCTCTTTCTGTGTTGATGAAGCCGGAAATAGCAGCAGCTTCAGGGCATGTATGGCTAATTTATAAATATAAATTATTACGTTCTAAAATGGTAAAGTAGCGCGTTGATAGACGCATATTTCGATACGATGTCTCATCGTTTTTATAGTTGCCAGTCCACTAATGTTTTGACGTTTGCGAATAAGCCCGACTCCACTTATGCTATTATATACATTATCTTCACCATTGTCTACGCATTGCCTACATTGAAACGTAGACGCAGCATCCGCATAAATGGCCTACACTAGTCCTTGCATTTATGCAACAATACTACTTTACACTATGTCAGAATAGATGTAACCTTTCAAATCAAAACCGATCACATCGCACCCTTGCTACAAAAGTGAGACAACTCAAAAAGTGTGAATTTTGAGTCGTTACTATCAATCACATGTGAAAATAATGGTTTACCTTCCAGCAAAAGAGTAATAAATTATATTTGTCCATTGACCGCCAGATGGCATATGTGTCGTTTTTGAAGATTCCGTTTGTATTAGTATCTCCGGCTAAACAGAGATATTTTCAGTTGTACCCTATCTTCAACACAGTAAAGGAGTTACGTGATTGCATTCAAACCGTGTTATTTTGATTTGTGTAGTTTTTGATGAATAACGGTGAGTATAGTTCTTCTAATATTTTGAATTAAGTCAGTTTAGAGGATAGAAATCTGTAGTAAAATTGGTTTTATATAAAGTTGTGTCACTTTAATTGCTTAAAGTAACACAAATGTTCAAATATAATTTGATTTAGGTCACTTTTGTTGTAATATGTTTTGATTTATGTCACTTTTGTTGTAACAAATTTAACGAAACACTAACGAATTAGCTACGTAAGCCTTCCAACTTTTTGAAAATTATAAATCTGTGTGAAGTAGTTTGATATGTATTTCACAGAAAATGTGTAACTTCTTATCCTTACATTAAACTTATATACTGGGTGAGGACTTCAAGGCTTATTAAATGAGGAAATCTAGAATTAACTCACAGACAGTAATTGGAATATTGAAGTTCCTTTTCTCGCACTTCTAAATAATATCTATAGAGGTCCATCACCTTTTTACCACTATCGATATATTTCCGAATAGTGTAAGCCCTTAGAGATAGTGCAATTCAATTCGGGGTATGACATTAATCAATTTTGACACGATATTTTCACCTTCGAGGTTCACCTGTGGTTGGACTTCATAATTATCAGGCCAAATGAAACTACATAAATATGTTTGACTGACCTTTTTATTGACGTTTTTGACAGAAATAAGCTAGTCAAGAATTTCTTAAGAACTCAATTTTTTAGAAGACCACTTATAAAATTTTGTTTTGGCGTTTTGTAGTTTATGTCTTTGCCGCGCTTTCATTTAGAGGTTCATCATTACTTTTCGTTAAACTTTTGTCACTGCACCGGTATACTTGTTGATGGCATCTGGATCTACATCTTATTATATATGTCGCTCTCACTATTATGTATGGTTGTTGTTTACCCCTTCCATCATGGATAATAGATCCCTATGTACTACATAATATTTATGTATTACATTTTTAAGTCATTTTCTATCCCAGGCTTTAAAATAAATCGTGCTGCCTCAAAAATGTATCAAATTGTAACACACTCGATTTACCTACCTAATAATGTTTCCAATCGCAGTATAAGACATCAAAGTTTTTGTCTCTTTAGCTTTGTTTTTTTTTGTTGTTGTAGGCAACGGTATGTATATCTCAAGTTGAACAGCTTTTATTGTTAAGCAGTGTATCGCTGCAAATCAAGCAAAATATCTGCCAGAAACAACGAAATGTACTCTTAAAATACAGCACCTAGTGAAGATCTTAATGCTGAACTTGGTTCTCAACTGAATGACTTGCTTTTGAGTTCGATGATTGAAGCCGAAATATCTACAACTGAGAAGATTGAAACTGATTCTAGCAATCTCAGTGATCATAGAGGATACGACTTGGTTTTATATGATAAACATTGTAATACTACCAATCACCAGCCTCAAGATGCAGTAATGCCTTTACCTCAAGAAAACTTCACGATGGAGACCGTAACTCAAGAATCTCTTCGGCCAGAAAACATTTTCGAAGAGGCTACAGGCAACAGTCCTCAGCCTGGATGTAGCAACTATTACACAGTGTCTTGTAATATAGATCGCCCTACAGTTGTTCATTTAAAAAGAAAATCAAAAAATTATTATGTCTCGCCCATACATAGCGGAGAAAGTGACGTAGATGACTCAGATGCAGATCCAAATTTCATCAACAAGCATCCCGGTAGTGACAAAAGTTCAACGAAGAGTACAGAAGAAGTTATAAATGGAAGCTTAGCAGAGATAGAAGTTACAAAAGGCAAAAAAATAAAACGGAATGTTGGTAACTGGTCTTTAAAAAAACTAAATTGTTAAGAAATTCTGGATAGCTATTTTTTCTGGATATTGGGAATTTGCGCATTTACAAAAACAAAGAGAATATATAGTGAGGCATACTGAATCTATAAAACCGAAATACCGTTATCCATGTACGGAAAATTATAGACAAATGAATTCGGCATTTTATTTCAATCTCAACGGAAATCGCATTAGGGTATGCAAGATGTTTTTTAAGGCCACCCTCAATATTAACGATCGTCCTATTCGTACAGCGCTACAAAAACGAACCGATGAGGGTTTTATTATCACTGATCAAAGAGGAAAACGTGGTAAACAACCACAGGTGAATCCCGAAATTGAAGATACCGTGCGAAAATTTATAAATTCCATACCCCGAATTGAGTCGCATTATCTGAGGGCTCAAACTACTCGAGAATATATTGATAGTAGTAAAAACTTGTATAGAGATTATAAAGAAGATTGGGAAAGTTAACAACTTCCTTACGCCAATTATGTGATGTTTATTCGTATTCAATGGCGAACATAACATTTCATTTTATATACCCAAAAAAGATCAGTGCGATTTTTGCTTTTCCTATACAATGCCGATGATGAAGGCAAACAAAAATTAATGGACAAGTACAATCTCCACATGAAAGAAAAGAAGCTGTCGCGTCTAGAGAAGGAAGCTGATAAAAAAATTACAAATGGTTCAAGCGTCGTAGTTTATGACCTAAAGGCAGTAATGCCGGTACCCAGAGGGCAGATCTCCTCGTTCTATTGTAAGACTAAACTGAATTGTTACAATTTTACTATAAGCGATTTATATGCAAAAAACGTCAATTGCTACTTTTGGAATGAGACTGAAGGAAAACGTAGAGCGATTGAAATTGGAAGCTGCGTACTTTTTTACTTCAAACAGCTTGTTGAGAAAAGTAAGACTGCTCAACCTTTGGATGTAATACTATATTCAGACAATTGTTCTGGTCAGCAGAAGAATAATTATTTAGTCACCGCCTATTCATACGCGGTAAACAAACTACCAATCCGCAGTATCACCCATAAATATTTAATAAAGGGGCATTCTCAAAATGAGCGGGATAATGTACATAGTATTATTGAGAAGCAAATTATGAAATATCTCAAATCTGGACCGATTTACGTGCCTGATGAGTATGAAACACTAATTGGAACAGCAAAAAAAGTAGTTCCCCTTACAGAGTTCACCAGCTTACATTTGAAAATCTCTACGATTTAAAAGCGTTACATGAACAGTGGCGAAAAAACTTTACGACAGATACTGAAAAAGGAAAAGTTACCTGCAATGACATTAAAATACTTGAAGTGTGTAAGGAATACCCGGATTCTTTCTTCTATAAAACGTCCTATGAACAGGAGGAATTCAGAAAAGTCGATATGAATAATGTGAAAAACACTAGATCCCAAGAGCATAATACAGACTCGGTTAGCTTAGTTCAAGCTTATTCTCATAAGCTTCCATTGAGTGACTTAAAAAACAGCACTTACAGGAACCAGCTGATAAGGGAACAATTAAAAACAATATTACGACTCTGTTTATAGATATGTACTTAGGATTTAATTCAGTTCAAAACTTGTGAAGGAGTTTTTTAGTTATGAAGATTGAAAATTATTTTAATTTAAATGCAAGCCTCTTATTGTTCCTTATTATGAGTTTCTGTATGTTGTGTTTTTCTCCCTTGTTTAAAAATAGGAGTACCTGTTCAGTATTTAGGGCCAAATCAATGTGTTTTTGATGTTTTGTGTAAGAAAATAAAATCTATAGTATAATGCTATCGATTTATTTTCAGGTAAAAACTATGAATAAATCTTATACTTCTTTTCTTATTATTTTTAATAATATCCAACAGCAAAAGTGTCACAAGTCTTTTGTTCCTTTTCAGTTCTCAACTAAACTGTCGGTTTTGGATATAATTCCAGGATTTTTGTTCAAATCAATCATCAAAAGTGATATAACTTTTCGTTAAAGCATACTAGCCTTGAATAGAGAATATAGTATATCATAAGTATTTTTATGACTTATACTATTTATCCGAACGAATGTATTTTTATAAAAAATATTTAGAGTGTAGAAAACAGTTTTCTTCGGTTTGCCAAAAACTTAGTTTTTAGAGTTGTGTCACTTTTATAGCAAGGGTGCGACATATAGAAATAATCCATAATACAGAGATCTGTATTCTGTATCACGGACTCCTCCTACTCCAATTGAAGGAACGCCAGTTTCAGCTGGATTAACTAATCACCAATCTATGTAGTTACATCCAAAGGTGGCTACAAGTGATAGCTCCAATCAAGTTCGGAGACAGGGGGGTATAATCGAACGTTGAATTGTCAATATTGCATGCGAGATAGCTAAAATCTCTCACGACACGCATAAATTGCCTTATTGAATATCGCACTGGACATATTTCATTCGATAAAATCTCACCCAATGTACAAAAAGAACAGGATCATGCGGATAAATGTATATAACAAATAGGAAAGGAATGGGCAAATTCCGTAAAAAGGAAATATTTTCATTTATTTATCCGCATGATCCTGTTGTTGTTGTGGATCTTTTGGGCTTAAAGTACCACAGCAAGTGTCTATAACCGGCCGCGTGGCTGTGGTTAGATGTCGCTTTGAAAATTCGAGGTCTTCTAGCCATTTTATACTACAGTGTGTAGTTTGGCTCTTGTTTGTAACTTCATGTATCATTTTCTTTTACTCTCCGTCTTCGTTTCCTCAGGTTACACCCGTATCCGGATGTTTGGGAATGTGTATATACTTTTGTAGTTGCACATGTGCATTCATTCGGGCCTTATGAAGACAACAAGCAGAAATACGTATCGCTCGGGTTACCTATCCTATTTTCTGCTCGAATTGACTTTCCTTCTTTTTGCGGAATTTGCCCATTATTTTTCTATTTGTTATATACCTTTATCCGCATGATCTTGCTCTTTATGGGTGTCCGCAAAGTTGGGGTTTTCCTTTACACGACGTGTAGATCTTGAAAACATAAGCAATTTTTCTTAGTACCATATACACCAATGTCTTAAGGGAACCGAAATAAAGGGCTCTGCAACATCAAAAATATCTGAATACCGTCCCTGTAGCCGCGACATCACCGACTGGTACAAGGTCACTGGCTCAACCCGACGACAGAACTGGGTCGGGGTCAGTGTGTCAGGTCAGTATGCAACCTTCAACCGACGGTTACGGTCACGCGTGTAGAGGTAATCGCGTAGACGAGAATCCGTCAACAAGCACTAGAGACGGGACTAGAGAAGTGCAAGTATCAAAAACTAAAGTGTGGCAAACGCTGCGTGAAGAGGGGCTGTATCCGTTTCACGTCCAACGTGTACCAGCCCTTCAACCTGACGATTTTCCAGCAAAAGTGCGGTTTTGTGAATGGTTGTTGCATCAACATGACAATAATTCGGACTTTTTGAAGTGCATATTGGTGATAGACGAATCTACGTTCACGCGTAATGGGGTGAATAACTTTCGCAACACTCATGTTTGGTCAGTAGAAAATCCGCACGCTGTCCGTTGGGCACATTTACAACAAACATTTTCGGTGAATGTTTGGGCTGGCATGGTGAACGGTATGCTCATTGGACCATTTATTCTCCCAAATCGATTGGACGGGATGCAATACCTAGACTTTTTACGCAACATTTTGCCTTCCTTGTTAGAAGATGTGCCATTAAGTGTAAGACAATCAATGTGGTTTCTGCGTCTGCTCGGTAGCGCATCAGCTGATTTCATTTTCTGTTGGAGCGGTATGATTTCGGGCAAAGACGTACTTAGCCCTTCTCGTCAACTGGATAGTGATTACTTTTTCCTTTATTTTTTTTACTTGGTCGCCTTCGTTTCACTACACATTACCTTTGTTATTTCAAGGGTAGTTGTTTCTGAAAAGGAAAACCCCAACTTTGCGGACACCCTGTATATATGTATATATATACAATCAATTGTTAATTGGGAAATTGTCAAGTTTTTAGGCTTAAGTTGACTCTTTTGACGATAAGATCAAGCTTTCCGCATTCTCTATAGAGGCTTCATCAGGATTTCGTCGCTGAGGTTGCAGCCACAGGGTGTTTCAAAACGAACGTAGAAAAGATAGAACTTGTTATAAATATGAAAACAAAAGGAGGGAGAAATTGGGCTTGTTGAAAACGACAGATACCTTCATTACATGATAAAAATATCAATGCAACCGAACATATTAAAAATTATTAAACATGAGAAGACATTTTAGGGAAACAATCGGAATGCAGTCGCTAACCCTAAGTTAAAAATTTGGCAATGTAGTCTGTCCCTGGCGATCTAAATGAATTCAAATACTGGCAAAGTTCCTTGAATTACACAGCATCGTTCAGGCGTTATTTAAGAAAAGTCGATATGCTAAGCCGTCCTTTAGCGCCGCGATTCTCCTTCGCAGGATATTTTTTGTAGGACCTATCACATTCTTTGCTGTATTCTGTATGAATTCGTGTGGTTCACCGTTTATTCTAGAAGACATCGCTCTCTGAGAACAATTTTACCCATATAAATTTTGCGTTCACAGAAGCATTCAATTTCCTGCACTAGTTATAGTTAATCACTAAGCCTATATAGATACGCCTGTATAGGTGTATATATAGTAAAAGATAATTAGGCTGGCGTTATAATGAATGATTCCTCTGATAATAATATTCCGCGAATGCGTCCATGTGTACATCTAGCCCGGAGCCGGACTGCGAATGGCTGCGACATCATTAATAATAATAACCGGGATAATTCACGGGCCAGTTCGAACCGTAAAACAACCCGACATTTCAGTTGCTTCCCGGGTTGATGCCGGGATGCGATCAGTAGCGCCGAGGTAGTTAATTGAAATAGTTCTCCTGGGAATTTTCGAGTTATACAGGAACATTAAAAATTACACAGGCTTACAACAGTTGTATCTGATTGAGGTCCAACTATGTTTTTGCCATGCATTTTTTCACTCTGAACACGAATATGAAGTCAAAATTGGGGTCAATCAATTTTAAAGAAAATTCATATAGTGATAGTTCATGCTCTGCTGACCAAATGCTTCCGTAGGCACAAGGTCCAGAAATGTTTTCTATAGGAGAAACAGGGCGTTAAAGTTTGGTGCCTTAGCCCCTGCGGGTAGCTTGCCTGCGCCATTTAACAAAAACTAACTCGTTTTTAATTTATTCAGGAAACTTAACGATATAATAAAAATTACGCGGACGCTTACATTATATACAGGGTGTCCCAACGAAAATGGAAAGCTGTTTAATAGAAGAGTTACATTAGATTTTTGTCAAATATCTTATGTTTGTACAAGATTGACATCTTATAGGCGCGTATCTGGCGTATCTTTGACTTATTTGGAAATATACAAGATACCGTACTACAACAAACACGTTTTTTTAATGGAACACCCTATATTATATTAGATATTCGAAATGACCTGTAGTAATTTTATCGGCATTTGCTTAGTTATTTTATCATTTGCCTGAAAAAATACCTATATTTGAGGGCTTCGACTTTTGCCATTTTGCGTATTTCTTCACTGAATTTTGGAGAAAGGATAAGAAAGTACGCCAACTTTATCAGTGTGCTACAAAACGTTGTTTCTCTCAAAAATGTTAAATAGAACATCCTGTGTATTCTTACACTATCAGTCCTCGTTGGTAAGTTTCCCCTGATATCGGGCTTAATATTGCTTCATTAGAATGGTTACCTGATTATATATAATACAATATTAGGTGTGTCTACCTTTTATAGATCTTCTATTAAGCTACCTTACCATATGGTTAAGTCTACAATGAAGGCTAGTTAGTTTTCGTAAAATAGTGCAGGCAGGTTTACCCACGGGGACTAAGGCACCAGCCTTTAAGACCCTGTATCCCCAACAGAAAGCATTTCTGGACGTTGCGCTCATTGCAACATTATCTCAGCAACATTAACTATTACTAAAAAATGGTGTGTGCTTCGGGTTTTACTATACTTTTTCCAGGTATTTTTCCCTCTGAACACGAATCTCTAAAGTCAAAATTGGGGGAAAGATGGGCAAATATGAAAGTAATTTAGACTTAAAGATTTTGGTATTTTTGATGGATGTGCATCTCTCACAGACTTCTGAAGAGATAAGTACAAGTAGCACAAAAATGTGGTTAATTATCATTGCTGCGTGTAATGACGGTAATATCATGCACGGATCGTTACTGTTTCACTGCAGCTCAATCGGATATTGCCAAGTATCATACGAATATATCGCATCTCATCGATTACACTTAAATATATGGTATATGCCTTTACAAGATTCTTGCACGAAAAAATACCAATGACGTTAATCGGAAATTATCAGGCGAATGCAACAGCAATGTTCTTGCATTTTTATGCATATTGTGAATTGGGTTTTTCAATCACTTTATCCTTTTGACGATAGTTACAATATACTCCATTGCTTGAAAGGTCTCGTAAGTACCCTTATAACGTTCATGCAGGTAGAGTGTATCCATAACGTCAACAGTATTTGCCTTTACAATTAAGAAAAGTGGCTTACGTTGCAAAGATGAACATTGTACCGCATTCTGGCATTATACAAAATGTTTCTCGCACTGTAAATACTTAATTTCATCAAATTTGTGGAATATGGTAAATTGATAAGTAACCTTTACAATGGCACATATACTGTACACCCCATTGCTATAGTAAGGTTAAAAAATCGGCAGAATTAAGTGAAAAATTGATATTGCTCTTCTGAAAAGTTCGCATTTGTCACTCTCAATATTAGTTGATGCGTGTATCCATATACAGCTAGATATCCGAAAGTTGACGTAAAATCAAATACGGGTACATATGCACATTGAGACACATTTTAAGAAGTAAGACAAATAATTGCAATTCCTAGATATTGACGGTACATTCTGACCAGCACCACTTCACATAATGTGAATAGCACATACCTCATTTGGATCTCATGCAAACTGATGAGCTCGTACGGAGAAAGATAGAGATGTAAGCATGATATTCACTCTGTTCGTTCATATTCTGCATTTGTCCAGACTTGATAAACCAGAGTTTTTTAGAATTTATAAGACCTTCACTATTACCTCTTTTCAATCTGATTCGCTTACTTATATCATTTTTCTGGTTTTGAATAGTAATGAATAACAACACATCTGATAAGCAGCCTTTGCTGCGGTTAGTGAACCCCCTATAGAATATTATGTAGCTGTCTATGCCTGGACGGATTAAATAAACGCCGAGGTAGATCGTAAAAGGTTTTATGTTTTACAAGAAGAAATTGCATTTATATGACGTTTTAGACCTCCTCCAAAGTGACAGTTATGTCAGTTCAGTAAAACTGCGAAGAGAAATAATATGTATATTTTGTGCAGTTAAAATACCCCGGTTACGCGAAGAGGACACTGCTACCTACGATTTGTTTGCCAAACTCTTGCCACGCCTTTTTTATGCACAAGAGGAAGTGGTGGTGTGATTCCTCTTTCCTTTTTTTATTTAATAAATCAATAAAATAAAATACTAGAAATGAAATCTAAGGGCCAGCCAATGCAAAACAGCTGACAAGTGGCGTGCAAATTTAGGCACTATCTCAATAAAGCGGAGAGAAGGGGTTTAAGCCACAAGTCTCAGAGATGTTATTCAGAACGAACAAAGCAAAGACGTAACCTAATTAATAGTACACCGAGAAATAAATAAAACAAGGGATTAAAAAAATCACAATATATTAGCGGATCAGACAGCACATAATGGAGTGCAAGTTAAAAAGAAAAGGATATTATGCGAAACTACCGCACAATAAAATTATTCTACCGTGATAAGTAACCCCGTAAAACGTTTACCATGGTACACGTACGAAGGCTTTACAGATATTTCAGCGCCTACACCTAAACTTATCTGGATAGCAGAGGTCTTCTTCCAGTTACGGCTCAGCTCACAAATGCTCAGGTAAAAAAAAACCGTGGACACTAGTGGGCACGTCACAAGGTTGCATGCCTCGTTTTCCAAAATTCACGGTATAACTAAAAAAAACCTAGAGAGAGAATGACTGCCTGATAATCTACTCTCTGTTCTCTGTCTGAGGCAAAACTACTCATTGAAAACACTCAAACTTGAAGAAAAACCATGTACATTTTTTTACAATAAACGTAAAGCAAAGGCAAAAAAAGATAAAAACGTACTAGTGATATAGCTTCAGAAATGTATCCCTGGTTCTAAAATAAAATTATGGCAGCCCAACAATCAAAATCATAATCAACGTAATGTAATTTCCAATAGAAGGTGCCGTGTAGGCACTGCGCCATATTGAGTACGTAGAATGCCAAACAAAATCGAATACTTACACTCTAAGAACTTCAGTCAGCAATAACCAATATATAAATATCTATAACATAGTTAATTAAAATGATATTTTATCTGTTCACATCAGGTTTTTTTTTTGTCAAGGGGAAGAAGAAGAAAATCAACGGGGTATCACCCAAACCAAAACAACTAATCGTAAGGTACCAGATAGAAGATGCGACTCCACAATCTGGTGTCTGAGGTTCTAAATCCCAGAATTTAGAAATCAAACGGACGACCCACGCACAACCAAAACCACAGCAATAAAGTAAATCACGCAGAACACATAACTTTTTAAAAGAAGGTTAAAGTAGTGGCCTTGAAGAAGGTACCTGTATGTTTGATACGAAATCAAAAGGAACGGAGAAGAGCCGAGAAAGAAGGTATCTTGATAGGCCAAGAAGGTATCTTGATAGGAAAACCAAATATTCCTATACGGCTAGTACGCACGGAAATAACAAGGTGGCGCTGGTTGCCACAGGCAGAACCAACTCTACGAGGGTCTATCGATATTTTATGAGTAAATTTCTGAAATATTTTATAACACTATAATATTAGTCAAGAGTTTTCAACACAATACTGGATGCTGAGAAAGAAAAATACAGGGTGGCGCATCGAAAATGAAACAGACGCATTTACTGGCAGCTCAGTTTATTTTTTGGAAAAACGCTCAGATCCGTCGATTTTGTTTTCGAGGGGGACACAAGTTTGGCAAAAAATCACGTTAACACGTGCAGCAACCTGAGCGGGGGTGACACCAACCCTAAAATCTTAAATGGAAAGGGGGGTCGAGTGATACCTTATTTTAAAGGTCTTTCAATTCCATTTATAATGATATAAAATTAATGTACTTCAGTTCAGAAGTTTTGAAGATTGATTGATTTAAAGCTTAAAGTAGACTTTAATGGGTACATCAGATTAGTTTGAACTACTTTCAGAAGAAATGTGACTAAAAGAATTTACTTAATAAGTAAATGCTTTTCTGCACTACGCCCATGGTTTGTTTATCATTTTGTTGTTGAAAATAGCTATTGAAGCGTTTTTTTTTTTGTGGCAGAGATTTTTCTATTGCTTGTTATCACGTGGCTCTCAACCTTTTCGCTAATATATCACTAAGATTTGAAATCGAAGCAGCAGACTATCAATCAGAAGCATCTTCGTGGCCAGAATCACGGAATAAACTACATCGTTTTCGTCTGGACTATCCACGACCCTGGCTGATTCACTGATTCACTGCCGATTCAGATAATACACACAACAGAATTAATACTTTTTTAATTGCCAAATTGCTCGTGATGTACATAGAGTGGGAAACAAAGTATAATATAAATGTGTCATCTTGGGCACTAACTAACTAATTAAACGCCTACCAGTCAAAAGCAAGGCAGACCATAATGAGATCCAACACTTTTCACACCCAGGATGTTGATGAGGTGAGAATCAATGACGTACTTGACTTGCATATAATGCAGAATTTACAACATTTTTCCTTTTTTCATTACAAAACAATAATATTTCGGATTTTTGTGGATTTATTTTCCGATTGTGATTAGAAGAATATTGTATCGCTTTGTAAAAGTTTTGTTATACTTGCTACCCCTTTTGGATTAACTAAGTATCATCTTCAAGTGATTGAATAAGGGAGTTATCAACAGTTTTCCTTAAATTAAAAGTATACATTAAAAACGTATAAATCCTAATATAGAACGTTGAAGACAATCTTTGGTTCAACAAAACACAGTAAGTAACATACTGCCAGTTTATTAATGCCAATATAACTAAGTTTCGGCAAATGATAGTGAAATACAGGTTGAACACTAGAAAGAGTAGAAAGCCTTAATTTGATACCTGTTGTACGCTGGATGAAACCGAGTATGGTAAAGCTCTGAAACCATTGTAAAATACATAGTCAGTTCTATAATGTAATTAAGAAGGAAAGAAATCTGATAGATAATTGATAAAGTCAAAATGCTGTAGTTCACCGATAATTCTTTGGTGACTAGTCTTATCGAAGGCCTTCGAGAAATCTGTGAAAACTACATCCATCTGGCACCATTATCTAAAACCGCCGCGATTTCCTGGGCGACATCAGTTAGGTTAGAAATAGTTCAGTGATTGCGCATAAATCCATGTTGTGACTCATATATCAGATGCGATAAAGAGATGCAAAGATCACCAAGGAAAATGAAGACAGAAGGAAGTGTCAGCAGTTAGTCCTGCTGATTTGTTTTGCTTCGAATTTAACCTTTTTAGTGTTTCCGGAAGGTTAATGTACAGTTCGTCAGCATTGAACGTAAAATTGATTGCGACAAGCACCGTTAATAGAGTCAATTCGGAGCGGGTGGCAAAGTGGTACATTTATTTACGCTGTGGAGTGTCCGCAGCGATCCCTAATACACCATCCCCTGGGGGCTGGAAACGTCGAACAAACATTATGCCGCATCAGTTTAATCTATTTGCATGGCAATGCAGTGGTCTAAGGGGCGTTAAATGTCACGTTCCGTTGACCTCTGGTCGCTGGCCCTAACTGCTAGTAAAGGTGGGCATGAAATAATTATCAGCGCTGTTCTCTTTTGCCCTGTAATTATACGCTTGCAGGAGTAGCACACTGTTGATATATCTGTTGAAATGTTATGAAAAAGTGTAGCAGGAACCCCAAGCTTGGTTGCTTAATTAGCGACAGGGTATTTGGTTTTCCACACCAGAAATTACCTGGGACCTTCTGGCCACATAATAGTGACATCTCCAGTACGATGAATACGATCCATAGTATCGCGGATGAAATCACTTAACATACCTTTATATCTCAATAAAGCGGCCTAACCAATAAGAGAGCCGTAAAAATACGAGAGCCTTGGAACCTTGTTTCAATCAGGGGATTCTTGAGATTTCCAGTGGAATACATTTAAAACGCCGCATTAGTTCAATCTATTCGCATTCCAATGGGTGATAAATGTCACGTTACTTTTTTGCGGATGAAAGCACTTAACATACTTTCTAGACTCAATAAAGCAACATAACCAATAAGATGGTCGTTAAAACACGAGAACATTGGAACCAGTTTTCAATGAGATTTTCAGTGAAATACGTTCAAAATACGGCTTTCCTATCGATTTAGTGCATCTTTTGATTTTCAATTATCTCTAGTTTCTTTAAATTTAATTTTCTATGTATACGACTATTCAAGCTTACAGTAAACCAGCTGTTAGATCCCATTAAACTAATCAAAAAGTTTATGTAAGCTTATGTGCTTTCCTGTGTCATTACTATACGTTCGTAGTCCATTTACGCTAGACAAAACAACATGCCCAAAAGCGAGATTGTACAGGTCTGTATTTTCCTCAATGGTCTTGGAAAATCTAACAAAATAAATGATTATTTTTATAGGGAGAAGTGCACATACTTTTTGAAATTCTTTAATCGCTGGAAGTACTTGAATCATCGTCCGAATGGTTAATATTAATTACTACAGGTTCAACATGAATATCGATCATATTGCCCAGATCCCACATCTTTATTTCGATTGTACGTTAAACGTGACGGATGTAATCTTTCCAATGGTTTGCCGTCACTCTGTTGACAGCTTCATAAAAACAAATTTTTCACGTCAAAAACTTTGAATGTTCTATTGTTTGAAGCCACATAGTTTTTTATATCTGGGGGTAGCCTTAAACAGTCTTATTTTCTTTTGACGGCATTGTCGTCAAGCTTTGGGAGCGTTTCTTCAAACCATCGTTCAAATGAACTCCCGTTCATTTTTTCGTGGTAGTCGGTCGTTTTCTTTCACTCAAATGCCCATGGGGCAGTATGCACAGAGCCATCTTCACTGCCAATGTGGCAGATAACAAATCGTTTTACCTTTTCCTGGAAATAATTATTATTACTACATATAATATTCAAGAAAACTAATAATAATACAAGCAGAGTATCTAACAGATGTTGGCTCCAAATTTACCAGATATAGCTAAGTTTAGTGAAGCTAAGTTTTCAGCGTGGGCTCATAGATTCAGTCTACTTGACACCATTTTCACAGCACAAATGACGAATTGGTTAGATACACGTACCTGACAGATTTTTTAGGCCAGTGGTTAGTCCATCTAGGAAGGCTTGTCTTGCTGATTTAATTGTAGAGTCAGCGCATACTTTAGGTTTTGTATGTATACGTACTGCATTTATCCAGGTTTGATCTAAGTAATAAATCTTCCCGCCCTGGTCGAGATATTTCTTTATTGATTTTGAATAATTTCTCCTTCATAAAATAATCTCTTGGCTGTCCACCAGAATACTATTTCTGCCTCGTTTTCTATACTCAAAATGAAATTCTTTGAGTAAACTATATAATGTGGTCCTTTTGAAAGTAGGTAAGTCTTCATCACTATTAACCTCCTGTAATGCTTTGTCTATGGTGGGAAGTTCCTGCCTTTCAAAAAATTGATGGACTTTGGCATTCCGATCAAAGTTATCAACTGTATTGTAATGTTGAAAATTGTCTTAGTACATAAGCCTGTTTTGTTGGCCACACGTCTTTCAATATCATGAATTTCTTTTGCCTGAATATTCAAATGTCCTTTCGTGTCACGTTTTCGGGGAGGAGGCATCACTGAAGAGGAAGCATGGCTAAAGGAAGCATTGGGAGAAATATTCTCAGTTTCTTCTGCTGTATCCGTAGATGACATGCTAACCTATAAACACAAGGACCTGAGTTCGATTCTGTCGAATCCTGCACTTGTTCGTAGTTTTATGGGCCAGTAGCTATTGCAACGCTCTTTGTTGTGCCGGGGCGTAAATGGACTACGAATAGGGTATAGGAGTCCACTACTTTTGCTTAGTATTATCTCAAATTACTTGAGCGATTTATATTGAACTCCGTGAAAGTACATCAAAGGACTTAATTTATATTGGTTATATACGACTTATTCCAGTTATCAAATATTAACAAATCATTTTGGGGTTTAACTAAGCACGCCACTGGCTCCTTTGTCTGTGCGGTCGAGGGACTTTTAGACAAAGAAATATGTTTTCCTGTTTATAAAGCAGTAATAAAAACTGAAAAGATTCGCCAAATAGTGAAACACCCACAGTTAAACGGAGATGGGAAAATTCGCTGGATCGCGCTAGATTTACCATAGGAGACGAAAAAAAAAATACAACACCCACAGTTTTTTATTTGAATCATATTTACTATACAAATACTAGCAAATATTTGACTTCATACTGGTCATATACTAAGTGACATATAAATCCGAACACCCAGTTTAAATGGTTTTATTTCAATAAAATTTTGTATAAGTACTTAATGAAGCATAATAAGTAAATGATAAAAATTTCAAAATGATTGCACTGCTTCAAAGCCCTTTGACCTTTAATAATGTGTGGATGCACCCTGATGTGCTACGCATTCTCCAACGCGCCTAGGCATGCTTCTGATCAGGTGGTCAATGTCCTCCTGTGGTATCTCATTCCAGGCAACCACCAACTCCTCTCTAAGTGCTTCTAGAGTCTGAGGAGGACGTTGCAAATTGAGCAATCTCCTACCCATCATATCCCAGACGTGCTCAATTGGGGATAAGTCGGGAGATCTTGGTGGCCATGGTAGCAATGTGACATCATTATGTTGAAAGAAGTCTATTGTGACTCTTGCAACATGTGGTCGGGCATTATCTTGTTGGAAAGTTGGATCTGCCAGGGTGTCAAGATAGGGTAAAAGATGGGGTTCTAGAACTTCGTGGATATAACGCTGCGCGTTCATGTTACCTCTGATGAAGATTAAAGGTGACCTGGAACCATAAGCTATAGCACCCCAAACCATAACTCCAACAGTGTGATGAACATGTCTTTCAACAAAAAACTGTGGATTCCTCCTTTCACCACGTCGCCTTCTAACCCTGGCACGACCATCGTGCATGCCTAAACAAAATCGAGACTCGTCACTAAAGACAATACTGTTCCATTCCTGATCCCAGAGTGACCGTTGTCTGCACCACTCAAGGCGATTACGTCGGTGTTCTCGAGTTAAAGGGAGGACCCAGTGTGGCCGGTATGAAAACAAGCCGAAACTTCTCATTCGTCGATAAACACTTCGCATGCCAATAGGTCTTCCATGTTCTGCAAACCATTCATTTGCAATGGACCTGGTAGTGGAGAAACGGTCCCTTAAGGCCAATAATCTTAGGCGGCGATCTTCACGTTCTGTTGTTCTACGGCGGCGTCCAGTGCCCCTTGCTCTTTGCGTACGGCCTTCTCGAAGCCATGCCTGACAACACCTAACCACACTGTCTACACTTCTTTGCACTCTAACTGCAATTGCCCGAAAAGAAGGTCCAGCTTCCCGAAGTCCCACTATACGGCCCCTATCAAACTCACTAAGTTGACGAAATCGTACAGGTCTCCGTACTCTAGGCATCGTAACCGATCGTAAAGGATATCAAGAACCAAAATCCGCCAACGTTGTTTCTTTACTGCGGCTGAAATATTCATTTTTAGAGCGTTAGTGAATTAAAAAAAAGCAGTATAAAAACCGGAATGTCCAACTGATAAGGCTGAAAATTTTTTCACTTGTTATTTACAGTAATATAAATACATTCACCAACTTTTATTAAAATAAAACCATTTAAACTGGGTGTTCGGATTTATATGTCACTTAGTATATAATGCGAGATCCATTATTTCCTGTTAGTCTGGATGGATAAAAGTACACAGATCTAGGAACATTGTACACATTCCAGTTTATTTTTGTAAATTTCACATTTGGTTGATTTTTATAGCTACAGGAAATAGATTTTTTTTATCTTAAAGTCACTTGATCCATATCCACGAAGAAACTAGTGGCGAGCATAGTTAAAAATCCCTCAATGCCTACCGTCGATTCACAGTTTCATCTAGATCACTCAAGTAAATTAAGAATAATTGAAAATAATAATATTTGAATAAATATACTTGAACACCCTGTATCCCACTAAGGTAAATACATTATTTGACTTTTTGTTCAGTCTAATGGTATCCATCCCTCTAATGCCTCCAATCCATCTAATAATCTACAAAATATATCCAGTGGACCGGGGTCTGGAAACTTAAACCTAAGAAAACTTGACAACACTATCTAATATCACTTTAACTGGATTTCTTACGTGACTGACATTCTTTTGTTTCTATTTCAGTTGTACTCATTGAGAAAATTAATGCAAGGCTCCGAGGAGGCACCAAAGGCTCCCCTGGGAAATAACTGGCGCCCCGTCCAACCTCTGCACCAACGAACTATTCGGACAAATATTAACTTTAGAAACTCCGATGTAAGTATATGCCACTTTGTCTGTGCATGGTTGCCGATCATATTAGTTTCAGACGATTGAGGACTGAAAATTCGTATTAAGACAGTAGCGCGACATACTCCACACGTTCTCCACGTTATTCCAATAGAATATTCTTTCACGTGGAGATAACTAATCTAATCGTTATATATGATCAAGAATACCATTTTAAAGTGATTCCATTTTTTATTGACACGTGAAAGTATGGAAAATGTAATACTTTTCAAAGATCTGTGGTCTTTTCGTTATGGAGATCAAGTCACTCGCTCCCATCAGTCTGGCTATTGGCGATTTTGGCACTGAGTAATTTCAGTAACCGGTGCAGCGATTTTAATATTAGAGGAGATGTAATTAATAATGCTGGTTTTTGGCATCACTCCCGTTCCACTGAAATCGTTGCATCGGTTGCTGAGGCTAACCAATGGCAAAATGGCCAGTAGACAGACTGAAGGCAGTGAGTGACATGGCATTATCATGATGAAGACATGATAAAATATCCGAACATATTGCATTTTCCATATTTACGCGCCGTAGTGAAAAAATGTATTCACTATAAAATGGTATTCTTGATCATAGATAACGCCTTATTTAGTTATTTCTACGTGCAAACATGTTGTATGCTGACACGTAGACTAATTACGTAGAGTGCGGAGTATGCCGCGCGACTGTCTTGATACGAATTTTTGAATTTCGCTCTTTATACTTCAAGAGTCATCACCGTGCGAAAAAAACGTATAGGATTTTTTATTCTCTACAAAAAAAAGATAGTAGTCTTTATACGCTCAGGTTGTTAGTTTAGCTATTGTAAGCGAAAATATCATTACGTGTACCTTTACCCTTAAATTCCTCGTGATCTCCCAACTAGCAAAGTAGTGCTATAAGCTTTTGGTAAAAGAACCGTTCATCCATAAAAGCTCTGTATTGTTGGTGCCTGGACACCAAAATGCTGGCTTAATGTTGTGTGGAATGCAAGTTTGCTTTCTGCAACATATTTGCTCTAAAATGAGGTGTTTAAAATATTCTTATAGCATAGTTATACAACACCTTATAGGACAAATTTTTAACTGTTGCATAAACGTTTATAAAACTATTTTATACGTATTTGCACGTTAGTCAAAATGGTTGTGTTGTGGCATCCATGGTAACTTTTATAAAACAAACGGAAGCACTTATACAACTGTTTTTTAGTAACTGTTAAAGGCTGTACATATGCTAAATATGTTGGTATACAACTTCACCATAACCCAACTTTCTGCTGTAAAATTTTTGTTAAAATGCCATAACCAGTGTTATAAGACCAACAACGCATGCATATTGGTTCAGAAGGTTTTATCAACTGTTCAAACAGAAGATATAGATCTGGTACAAATTCTGGGTAAATCATTCGACTCTGTCGGTATTTCATTTCAAACATTTGTCAAATTGTTGTATAACACCTGCAGGCAACACCAAAATATTCTAATAAACTAAAGACAACATGGACGATGCCATGATTATACACAACCACCCGCCATATTGGGCAAACACTTATTCCTCTATTTAATATTAAATAATTATGTTTCACTTCGAAATTACAGATATAAAGTGATACGCATCATTGTAATTGTGTCCAAATATAGGAGTTGTGGAAGATTTAACGCAGATAAATTCAGTTTTGCAATCTTAAAAATCTAAACATACTTTTGATCATTATCAAAATATGATTCAAATACGAAGCCCGTAGAAAATGCGTAACTACTTTGCGCGATAATCACAATAAAAGTTGCTGCGCAAGTAATTCAATAGCCCTATATCACAGTGTAGAAGTTTATCATATATAGTCAACGCCAAACAAAGTGGCGTGCACGTCATCACGATAAAAATTCCCCGACCTAATGCCTAGGTTTCTATCACAAACAATTGCTCTATTGCAGTTTCATATTAATGTGATATATAAATTGTAAAATGGTCATTACTCTCTTATTATGGTTAATAGTCATATAAACATTGTTATTAAAATATCACATAAGTTGCTTTCTGATAAATTTAGACGCATTATGCGAAATAAAATGTTTTGCAAACGCTCCAATCACTTATCTACATGTAAACGCACTAAACCGATTTCGCAGCGTTGACACATTGTCACCTTGAAACTTATTTAAACTGGGAACTGACATTTGTTTAATTTTGACACTGAATCAATTTGTGGCATTTCAAATCTTTATAAATCCTTTAGCCCCGCATACTGTAAATCAACAACTGTTTGTTTCAAAACAAAATTATTCATTTTACGAGTAGATAAAGGCAATTTTGGTATATAAAGATGCCCAAACAGTTAAATAGTCGGTGTAAGGAACTCGTGGCCTCGTTAATGCACTACTTTGAGCAAGAAAGGGACAACAACGGGCCTTTGTTGCCTTTAAATGCTGTTCAAGAGGTAGGTTACTAATAATTATATGTAATGTATATTAATAATAGTGAAATTTTATTTCATTTTTTGTAGCGTGTTGCTGCTGCTTTAAAAATTAGTTTAAGGACAGTTAGTCGTATTTCCGAGGGTGTGAAAAGTGATGCAAATTTAGAATCGCCCAAGAAAAAGCGGAGTTATATTAAACGTGTAACCAACACAGCGACATTGGATACAAGTGCCATTCGAGAAGTGATCTATAATATGTATCACAAAAGTAAGATCTTATTATAATAACTTATCAGAAATTTGCATTAATTTGTTAACTAAATTATAATGTCATATTACACATGGTTTCAGAAGAACAAGTTACGATACAAACTTTATGGTCTCGATTAAGAGATAGGGCATTATTTGATGGTAGTGCCACGTCTTTAAGGCGGTTGCTTAGAGATCTTGGATTTAAGTGGCTTAAGGACAATCCGCGACGAGGGCTCATGGAACTACCAAGTATAGCTTTGAAAAGGGTGGAATTTCTAAGGCAATACAATCAAGCCAAGGTTGAGGCCTTATACCAGTTTGTCTTCCTCGATGAAACTTGGATATTTCAAAATGGGACCATAGGTCGCTCTTGGCAAAATGGAAACCAAAAAAGCGTGAAAGCTATTAAAACAGATGGTAAAAGGTATGTACTTTTACACAATTTGCACTATAAAATTTAAAACTAATATATTTTAGATACATTATATTACATGCTGGAAATGAAAATGGGTTTATTGAGGGTAGTGAAGCGATATTTTATTCGAAAACAAAATTGAGCGATTACCATGGAGAGATGAACCAGGACAATTTTTTGAAATGGTTTCAACATCAGTTATTAGAAAAATTGGAGAGTCCATCTATGATTATACTGGATAACGCCCCTTATCACAGCATGATATTGAACAAAGTGCCCAACAATGCATGGACAAAAAAAAATATCCAAGACTGGTTGACAAATCAAAACATACCATTTTTAAACAAAATGTTTAAAACAGAGCTATTGAGTATTGTTGCTAGGTACATAATGCTTCTTAATTATATATATTTTGGTCGACAGTTTATATTTCTTTTGTTTATTCCTATTCTTAAAATAACTGCTTTTTTAGAAACAAACCACCTAAAATATACGTGATTGATGAATTGGCGGAACAACATGGGCACAAAGTTCTTCGTCTGCCTCCTTACCATTGTATATTTAACCCTATTGAGTTAATTTGGGGCATAGCAAAAGGTTACTATAACAGACATATTGGTAGAGATGGTAACAGTGAAAAAGACTGTTTGGATATGTGGAACGAGGCTCTACAAACGGTTACCCCAGACATGTGGAAAAATAGTGTTCGACATACTGAGCAAGAAATTTTTAAATGGTATGAAAGAGAACGAATTTTTGATCGACCAGACATCGAACCTTTAATAATCAACTTTGAGAGTGATGAAGATTCAGATTCAGACAGCGCTGAAGAAAGAAACTCCGACTAACTTTATTGTACAGAAAAAGCTTACACCAGTAGCTTACCTAATTTTAGAATGCATTTTTCTGTATGAATTCTGTAAAATAAGTACCATGCATAAAATTTGGAGGACCTCATTTGGATTTTTATTCAGTACCTTTAAGCTATCAATTGAATATGGTAGTTTCATAGTGTCATCTGATCAATAATTGTCATACTTAATGATTATGCAAGTACAGATCTATAATTTTATTATACTATTATTTTTGTTCTCATTTGAGGTTAATATTGCTTATAAACCTAGATATGTAAATAATAAATTTTATTACTTTACAAAAAGTTTGGCAACAATGTAAATTTTTCAACACACCCACCTTGATGACGTGCACGCCACTTTGTTTGGCGTTGACTATACCTGTGTATCAAATTCACAATGGCCGATATGTAAGTAAACAAGATGACTGTAATGTGTTAGTTATATATTCTTCACTTTGTCTATAGAATACATAAGAAATAGTTTGGTTGCAATAAAGTAGAATCACGTAACAGAATAGTTGTATAGTTGTCAAAAACTGAATCTTGCACTGACGCAAATATCCTATAGCGGCTGCAAGAGGCTTACACTTTTGTTGTATATCTGTTACCTGCAGCCCTTATACAACCTCTTAAATGACTGAAGTGTCCTATTAGGTGTGCCCAGTTCGCTTGAATAGCTGTTCTAAGAGGGTTTTGCCAATGTTCTTACAGTATACAATGCTGTGTAAGGAATACTGTATAATCATTCTTGCAACTCTAACAGGAGTGATAATTGTTAGTTGGTCTGTTCACTGTACGACAAATTTTCATAGAAGCAAAATGATGAAGAATTTACTTCCCTACAAAATCGTTTTAATTACTTTTAACGCGCTTACCGAATTGTGTTAAATGTTACAGCCTTATCATGACGCCAATAGGAACTGATCATTAGCAAGCAAAAATTGATACCAACAGAAGAATTTCTCCAAAAATTCCTATTTTCTGGACTACTTTAACACCCCTACAGAAAAAAAATACGACGGTGTATTGGATTTTGACTTTAATGGTGGACCAATGAGCCAAAAGTGTGCACTATCAGAATGCTATCTTAGCAGTTATTCTACATAATACGAGTATCGCTTAAAAATGTACTGCTTTGTCCGGAAATGTCATCATCTCAGTTTCCCTTCAAGTCTTGGTTTTTTTCCATCGCGTAATTGTCATGCCGAAAGACTAAACTTACAACCTGAAATATAACTTGGCAACAGTGTGGGTACCGTGCGGACGCGAGCACTGCTCTTCTTCTATTACTTTACGTGAATTGTCGTCAGCGAAATGACTCCTGCTCGACCCATAACCTTATATTTGACGGCAACTTTCGCGGCTCACATTCAAATAAGGATCAGGCAGAACGCCTCGCTTTTGTCCGCGCGAGATCGTCAACAAGATATCCTCACCTCTTGGACTCTGTCGGCTAACTTTGTTTGAATGAATTCTAGCGTTATTGAGAACGTTGGGAAGTTGACTTAAGACCTTTTTTCAACTGCATGAGCAGTAATCTAAGTCTGTTGCATCTGATTATCTTACGGTGTGAGAAAATGAATTTTTTGTGCATTTTATTTTGTATTTTTCCTTCAATCGTAGCCTGCTAACAAATATTTGTATACTGAGTGACAAGCATTATATGTTCAGTGTCAATTACTGGTAAAATGATTTAATTTTCTGCTTGATTTGTCAACTGACTGCAGAAGCTGGGTCAATAATGTGTTTAGGATCCTCGATTCCTTATAATTACTTTCTCTTCTACAGTCATTGACACGCCTGGCCACCGTGCTGATAAAGTAGTCGATATCCTGTCGGGGTATCTCATTCCAGGCTATCGCAACTTCGTGAGTAAGATCTGCTAAAGTCTGTGGAGGATGTTACAAATTCAAGAGCCTGCGACCTATCATGTTCCAGACATTTTCAATTGGAGATAGGTCAGGCGATCGTGGTGGCCAAGGTAAACGGTTGATGCAATGTTGATCTATGAAGGCTAACGATGCTCCGGTAACATGCAGTCTGAATGCTTTTTTATCTCCAAGTAATACACGCAGTCACCACAAAAACTTAGCGAAAAAACCTGACCACGTTATCACTTGTTGTTCATGGCAAGATAAATAAGATATGTAAAAAATTCTTGAATTCTAATAAACATATCTATGATTTTCTTGAAACCTCATTTTGCAGCAAATTGAAGTTTCAAGACAAAGAAGTTTTGAAGAGAGAAACTGATGAGAAAAAAGTAATCTCCCGCTCAATTCTTCTATAAAGATGGAATATTCACATACAAATTTAAAGCTGTACTAATATTTGTTAACAAGTTACGATTGAAGCTAGAATGCATTAAAAATGCAAAAAAAAGGACAAAAAGGAAACCGATAATATTGTTTTTCAGCTATGAAACATTCAGACGAAAAGTATTTACAATACTCCAGGACTGGGTGGCTGGCCCTTAAGTTCTGCAGAGTCGCAGAACTGCCAAAACTTTTGTCTTGACAGAAAAAAGCAGTAGTAATTTGATCACTATTTATTTTCCATGTTATCACATAAATAGAAACAATACCGGCAACGCTGCCCCCGCCAGACACAGCGTCGAGTCTGTTTTGTACTGAGAAAGCATTATAATCGACCAATTATTGTGTACTTGTCATTTTCATCGCGACCGCACCGTAACATTATTCATGGGCCACTTGAAAAGGGTCTGTGCACTACTTCGACACAAGCCGCACGCGCTTGCTTTTGTCTCTCTCTACAAAATCAAATGCGCGATTTAATCATAAGCATGTGCTGCAAGTTATACAGATCCGTACAGATCTAATGCGAAGTACGATATCTGATTGGTCGGTCGGTGCTCGGTCCTCGGCGATATTGGCATATTGGTCTGGTCGCGTGACGTGGCTTAAAATTTGAATGCGAACAATTTTTTTATTTAGGTATTTTGGGTCTTATGTTGAGTGACTAGTGACTCACTGACTGACTGTGGCTGTGTAGAAGGGTAGTGCAAGACAATGGATGTGGTTTACAGACTTATAAGCGTGAAACGATTCTGGAAATACACATTTGATGAAAAAATTGAGCTGAAGGTGTTAGGTCGACCGCTGCCGGACATACTTATAGAAACTCAGGGCGTTAGTCGAGGCAAGGGCTATACGCGGCATCTCAGCAGAGAGATTTACACCAGAAATGACTGGATTTGTGGGTGCAACAGGAAGAATGCCCTTTTCTGCTTTCCTTGCATACTTTTCGGCGGTGACAAAGCTTGGATGGAGATAGATGTTACAGATTTAGTGCACCTGAGTGAAAAAATTAAGAAGCATGAAAACTCTAAAACACATCTTTATAATTCGATTGAATTGTCATTATTGAGGACTGTTAACATCAGAGCTCAGTTAGATTCAGCATATTGGAGGAATATGCAACAGCATAATGATACCGTTACAAAAAACAGGTATGTTCTATCAAAAATAATCGATTGTATAAAATTTTGCGGAACATTTGAATTAGCGCTACGGGGCCAAGACGAAACCGAGAGCTCCCAAAACCCGGGAATATTTCGTGAACTGATTAATTTTTCTGCTGAGCTTGATACAACCTTAAGCGAACACATAAAAAATGTTTCAATATTTAAAGGAACATCGAAAGAAATACAAAACGATCTACTGGATTGTATTATTGGAGTTTGCCATGA
This sequence comes from Acanthoscelides obtectus, assembly GCA_963669975.1. Taxonomy (NCBI): domain Eukaryota; kingdom Metazoa; phylum Arthropoda; class Insecta; order Coleoptera; family Chrysomelidae; genus Acanthoscelides; species Acanthoscelides obtectus. The sequence goes on from CAVLJG010000005.1 coordinate 31,838,966, forward strand.
AGAAATAATAAAACAGATTAACAGAACCTCGTATTTGGCGATAATAGCAGATGAAACAACGGACATTTCGGGGAAAACCCAACTGGTAACAATTTTCAGATACGTATTTAACGGCGAACCAGTAGAACGTTTTTGGAATTATATGAATCCCGAAAAATGTGACGCTGATACTCTCACAAGACATATTTTGAGCATCGTAGATCCATTAATAGGAAATTTCTCTAACAAACTGGTTTCACAAAGCTATGATGGAGCCGCGGTAATGAGCGGAGTACAGGCAAAAATTAAACAAAGATATCCATTTGCTCACTATGTGCATTGCTATGCGCATCAGTTAAACCTGATTATGTCCCAAGCTGCATCCGCAAATGCTCAAGTTCTGGTGTTTTTTGGGGAATTGAAAGATATTCCGGAATTTTTTAATAATTCTCCTCAACGCATAGAGGTACTGAACAGAATTGTGGGGAAAAATTCCCCAAGGAGCAACAACTCGTTAGAAGTTTGATATTCGAACAATAAATGTAGTGTTTGAGAACAGAGAATCACTCATGGAATGCATGGAAGAAATAGAAGAAAATTTCACTAATGAAACCGTTTGCAAGGCAGCTTGCGGTATTCGTCGTATGTTAAAAGGTTCTGTTTTCGTGTTTTGGTTGAAATTTTTTCATCATGTCAAGCCTCACGTCGACATCTTGTTCAACCAGTTGCAGAAGAGAAAAACCGAGCCAGCGTAAGTTGAAACGGCTATCGATAATTTTGAAAAATGTATTGTCGATGTGAGAAATAAAATTGATGACATAATACATGAAGCCAAAAGTATTTGCACTGAACCCCAAGGCAACAAAAGGAGACGGCGTAATAATAGCAGTCACGATCACCGAGTTGCCGCATTAGAAGTATGCGACAATATAGTGAATTCTGCAAATGACAGATTTCAATTCAAAGATCATTTGGTAGCCGCCTCCCTTTATTTCCCCGAACACTTTGGAGAATACTGTGGTACGTTTCCTGATGACAAGTTGTAAACTACCTGCTTGGCTTATCCCAAATTAGAAAAAAGTCGTTTAAAGACAGAGTTGTCTGTTATTTATGCACGGAACGATTGCACAGATTTAAATGGAAATCTGTCTCTTTTGAAATTTTTGAAACAAAATAGTTTGTTACAACTCCTATATCAACATCAGAAGCTGAGCGAAATTTCTCAACATTGAAAAGAATCAAGACCTTTCTTCGAAATACTATGACCCAGGATCGCCTTACAGCGTTGTCGATGCTGTCCATTGAAAAGGAATTTATTTCCTCCATGGAAAATTTTAACGGGAAGGTGATCGACAAACTTGCTGCCAAGAAGTAGCGCAGGAGCGAACTGACATAAGAAATAGGTAAGTTCGGATTTGCAGAACACCTGTTTTATTTTGTCACGAACCGCCACTGATACTTCTCCAGAAAGGCTGTTGAAAAAGGGGACATGTGACGTGAAGAGACGACTCGTGGGCAATAGCTTTCGATGGTCAATTTACCAATAATAGTAATAATAGTATAACAAATGGCGTTAAGTCACACGCAATGCTGTCATCAGTTCGTAAAGGCTTATGTTTTGCACAAGTTAGCCCTTTTGAGAAAGGAATACGAAAATGCATATCCAACAAAAAATTAAATTATTCAGGTCAGTCGAACAGGCTCATACAGGTGATATTTGCATACTTAGCATGTATGTACAATTATGGGGCTTTTCGAAATTTGACCTCTCTGGAAGAATATGCTACCTTCCAGGTACGCTTTCACATACAGTTAATTCAAAAAACTATTTTCAATTCAATTCAATCCTTGTTGTAACAAGTACATACAGTAACAGTTACGAAATGCGAAGTCTGACCAATGGCAATTAATACTTAACCGTCTTGACGTTCCACATACACACCGCACCACTGCTGGAGATATTTTCAAGATTTAATGGTAACTGTAACGGGGAAATGTGATGTGCGAAATATGTCTGAAATATGCGTAGAATTACTGGGGTATGTGTACTAAGAATAAAAAGTTAACCCTACAGCCCCTACAACCCTTAACCGCCATTTTCAACCCCTACAAATTTGTTTGCGGAAATGATCAGGACCCGCCGCAACGTCAAAGGACGAAGATTGGGCGATGTCTGTTTCTTCGCGTACGCCTCGTATCTCCGCCAATTTTCAACAACTACAAGCTTTTTCGTTGTTTAATTCTTTCTGATGCACGGTTCGCTTAAAAAAGGAAAACCGCTTCTCTGCATGATCATAACAATACCGCTAATATGGCTATGCCGATTAATACAAGTGAATACAGATTTTTCACTTTATCACTATTAGAAGCCAGTTGCGTGCCAAACTGTTTATTTTTGAAGACTTCACCACTCTGCATCTGAAAAATTAACATGCTTAAGACATAAGTTCAAATGAAGTTTTCTTTTATAGAGTAGACCCAAACATATTGGCATTGCATCAGGAAACCTATAGTGGCAGCCTAGATTCAAAATCTTACTGCGAGGGTATAATTTCTCTAGCACTGGACTCTCAGAGACCGATACTATCATAATAATAATAATAATAATAATAATATTTATTCACTCAATGTCCAAAGATAACAAACAATATGAGTAAATAAATATAAAATCAAAACAGGCCCAATAGAAGGCATCGCCTGTACATGGACCAATAAATTAAGTTGAAACTGTAGAATGCAAATGACAAAAAATGATAAAAATTAGCTACAGTAGATTATGTATTTAGTTGATTTTCGTACTTATGAGTTTATGAATTTCAGTCCTAGATATAGAATGTAGCCACTTTTTTAAATTTCTTTTGAAACAATTTCCGAAACGTAAATCTTTTAAGTCATTAGGTATAAATTCATAAAATTTAGGCGCTAAATAGAGATATGATCGCCGCATTATAGATTTATGCGGTTGAGAAACTACTGTGCCACGAATTTTGTACCTGGTATAATGATTATGTTTAATTTTTTAGTTGGTGTTTATGGTAGTGAGTGATACTGTGTAAGAAATAAAGCTGTCTTATATCATACATCCGAACATCTGCGAATAATTTGTCAGTGGGATAAAGTTTCGGTTTTTTAAATATCATTTTTAGAATACTTTTTTGAAAAACATCTAAATTATAGATATCTGAGGAACATGCAGCTCCCCATGCTAATATACCATATGTGAGATGAGGCTCAATCAGTGCATGGGATAATGTTCAAAGATATTTTTCTGTCAATATATTCCCAAGGTATTTAATTTTGTAGGATACAAATCTAACTTTCTTTAAAATATAATTGACATGGTTGTCCCATCGTAAGTGAGGATCCAAGACCACTCCAAGGTATTTTATGTTGGGCACTCTATTAATTTGCATTTTTTGATCATTAATATTGAAGGAGAAATTTGTGTAATTTGGCAGATGTCTAGCATAAGATCCAAATGGTAAAAAATGTGTTTTAGAGTAGTTAATGCTTAATTTTCTACTGTTAAACCACCGAATAATTTTGATAAAATCATTTTCAATTACATTTTTCAGATCATTCCAGTCAGTGCCTTCATATAATATTGCAGTATCATCTGCAAAACTAGTTATTTTGCCAACACAATTAATTTGGAAAATATCATTTAAATATATATTGAATAACAGCGGACCTAAGACAGTTCCTTGTGGGACACCACACTTAATATACATTTCTTTACTAAATGATCCTGATATCTGCACAGATTGTGGGCGATTTGACAAATAACTTTCGATCAGTGAGTACGCGTTTCCTCTGAAACCAATTCTCTCCAATGCTTCTAATAATAATGTGTGATTAACTGTGTCGAAAGCTTTCTTTAAATCAACAAAAATGCAGATTGAAGGGATTCTGTTATCAATATTTTGATGTATTTGATTTACAATTTTAGTTATTGCGTCCGATGTAGCCTTCCCTTCTGTAAAACCATATTGATTTTCACTTAAAATTTTGAATTTTGTGAGGTATCGAATCATTCTAGTAGATAAAACTTTTTCAAAAACCTTTGCTACACTGGATATTATTGATATTGGTTTATAGTTGTTAACATCTGTTTTTGTTCCTGATTTATGTATCGGTATTATATTACCTTTTTTTAAAATTGAGGGATATATGTCAGATTCAAAGCATTTGTTGATTAGGTAAGTGAGTGGTTCTGTTATGTCCTCGGCTATAATTTTCAAATGCTCGCTTTTAATACCATCGAACCCAGGACTTTTCCGATTTTTTAAGGACATAACAGTGGTGTATACTTCACATTGCTCGACTTTATCCAAAATAAGTGAGTTCAAAGTTCTTTTTGGAGGCTGAGTATTTTGTACATTTGCTTGTATATTACTTGCTAAATTTTCGCCTATGTCAGTAAAGAATTGTACAAATTCATCGCATATCTGTTGAGTATTTTTTAATACTGTTCCCGATGTTGTATTTAACTCAGTGACACAATTTTTAACTTTTGTTTTCCCAGTAATCTCATCAATAGTTGTCCAAAGCCGCTTAGGATCATTTAAGTTATTATTCAATTTATTTAGGTAATGTTTTCGTTCGGTTTGCCTTACAAGCTCTATAAATTTATTTTTATATTGGTTGTAGCAGTCGGTATTCTCTGTAGTTTTGAATTGTCGACAAAAAATTTGTAATTTTCCTGGTTGTTATTAACGGTAGGGATGTTAGAATGTTTTTCATTTGAAGATATCAGTAAAATAGTGGAGAAGTGGTCAGTAATATCGCTTTCTAGGATTATTGGTATACAAGTAATTTTGTTGGATAGGTCTTTCACTAACCTTTCAATTGTGAGGCACAATAAAGCCGGAATATGGCATAGAAGAGCAAAACGCACAAAGTCTACCACAGACAAAATAAATTGCTGTTGTTAAACTTTTATTCCAATTGCTAGCTGAATAAGCAAAACAGCGTCCAATACTTATCCTCAGAATCAAAGAAAAAACTGGCGTTCAGAGAATCTGCTATATTAAAGGAAAAAAAGTAACGTCAACAACTTATACTTTTCTATATACCCGTTTGGCGACGGAGCTTCTTTATTTGTGGAACTGCGATATCGCCAGAAAGAGGCTGAAGAGAGAGCTATACAAAACTTTCCATCGATTTTCTTGAAAAACAACCCGCATGGTACGTAAGAGCAAATATAACTCATGTAATTCCTGCATCTTACATTCATTCGCCCTCTGCTCGCATTAGGGCCCCGACAGACCAGTGACGGCACACAGACAATTTGTCAAACAATCTGACTAAAAGTGACTGGTCAGAGGTGTAGATGAGCAAGTGTGAGCTTTGTGGCTGTCCCACCCTGAAAAAGGTGATCCACTTGCTGAGATATCTTTCGAATGTGCCACTGGGAGCGCTTTTTCGCCAAATAGGTTTATACAAATATTTTCAGAGTATGTAAAGAGAGTGTTTCGCCGTTTCTACAAATACAGGATATTCTGAAACCAGCGAAAAAGAAGACAGATTTATTTTATCCCTATACCTAAGATATTTATGAATAATTTTGGAAGTCGTGATAAGATCACTACAAAGTTGAGTCAGGAATGATAATTTGGAAAACAGAACTTAAAGAATATACGGACTTGAGGCCTATTAGCCTACATCCAAAATATTAAAAAGGCATATTTATAATCAAATTAGATTTTTTTGTGACACAAACGATATCATACCCGATAGTCAATCCTGTTTTAGGAAAAACTTTAGCACAAGTACATCATTAGTTAATATCTTGGATGATATCAGACATCATCAAGAACAAAAAAAATAGTACTCTGAATCATGAAATGTTACTAGCCAAGTTACATTACCAGGAATTTTCGCAGAGCTCCGTAAATCTAATAAAAACATACTTAAGCAACCGTTAAACTGTGTTATGATAACAAATAATATATACAAAACCGATTTTAAACCTATAAAAAGAGGAGCTCCTCAAGGTTCAGTTTTATCTCCTTTGCTATTTTCAATCTACATATCTGACATGGTCAAATCCGTAAAATTCGCAAAGATAAAACATTTTGTAGATGACTCACAAATATATCTCCCTTTCAATAAAACCGCAATTCATATTGCATGACAACTAAGTTCATATCTCCAAAGTATTGACAGATTTGCAAAGCATCACGATCTTAAACTAAGCCTCTCAAAATCGCAAGTAATGGTTATGAATAAAAACAGTGATGAAAGAGAACATTTTGAACAAAATTTAGTAATTTCTATTGACAATGACATGGTTTAAGAGACAAAAAATCTAGGCATTATATTTGATAGCTCGCTTGGCTTCGGAAGTCATATAAAAAACAAAACAAATTTAACTTACATGCGACTAAGAAATATAAGCAAATTAAAAAACATTTATCAGCCAAACAAAAATATTATTTGTGTAATATCTTAATTTTATCACTTATTGAGTATGACGATATTGTCTTTGGTGATTCGCTATAATTGCGAGCCAAAAAATGCATACAAAAAGTTCAAAATAGTTGCATGAGATTTGCGTTTGGAATTCAATATCGAAACCATATCACTCCTAATCTGAATAACTACATCATATTAATGTGGCGGTTCACTTATGGAATAATTTACGAACTTCAGTTAAAACCTCATCATCAAAAACATTCTCAAAACTGACAAAAACGTTGTTACATTATCACCAGCTAATTTAAGCAGCAAAAATATCGTTTTTACATTCCTACTCGCTGACAAGTTGTATAGATTTGTTCTTTGCGTCCGTTGCCAGCTCACCGCCTCTTTATTGTTTTTCTTTATTTTGTTTAAGGATTTTTAGGGTGTTCAGGGCTTTCTCGCATAGACTCTGTATCAAAGTGTCCAATGTACTGGTTTTATAATCGAGAGACTGTCCTTTTTCGTCATTGCTCTATATTGTAGAATTTCCTTTGTTTATAATGTTTATTCATGACGAAATAAATATTGTGAATTTGAATTTGAATTTGGACGATTTTTGGACAGGAGAAAGAGAAATCTCTTATAGAAGTTCGACAGTGTTGCTCTGTCATCTGTTCCTGCCCGAAGTACGATTATTCTCCAAAATGACACCATACATCCCACCACGGCAGCATTTTTTTATAATGGGTATCGCTGCGCTAGGTTCTCCTATCAAAGGTATTAGTCATGTACTCTCTATTGTACATATACATACATTTGTACCTATATACAATATCTATATGTACAACCGAGCAAGCAGAAACCTACTGTTGCATCCTATGTTAGTCCTCTTGCACCCTGCTCATCATCATCTGCTTCACTACCGGCTGAATATCAACCCGTCTGCCCTCGCTTATATGCGTGGCAAAATTGTCAGCAGTGAGCCTCTCGCCGAGCATCAGGTCCAGCTGTCTCTAGTGGTCAACCCATCCAGAAAATTCGATAAGACGATTGCAGTATTATTTTTATTTATTTATTAGTATTATTTCAGGCTATAGATCCCTTGTCACACGATCCAGTTTCATAACATACAAAGCTTTTTCGTTGTTGGCATAACATCATGGTTCATCAACACCGAACGGTACTTTGCATGTTATAGACGGGTCAAGGATTTAGCAGACCGGCATACAGACAGACAGACGAACAGACCGTCGGAAATGAGTGCCAAGATTGTTTATGACATTCATGCCTATGTAACATTAAAAAACATATCTAGTTTTCGAAAATTTTCGTCAATGAAATACTTGCTCGCAAATTTTGCTAAACGTTTACTAGATTCGCGGTTATCTAGGTCTGCTTCTGCGCCCTCCTCAACAGATTCTTACCACAAGCGTCTGACGAGTGTGCAATTTTAATTGTTCTCAATCCGCTGTGTAAACAAACCGCTAAGTTTTCCTACCCGACGCGACGCGTGTCGAAGGTATTTTTCAACTAATCTTGACTGGATCTGATATAGAAGTATTATTTTTGGAACCTGATATCTCGATTATGTTACTTGCATGTGCTGTAGAGGGAACCTGATCACATTTGCAAGAATTATACGCCACACAGTGGTTCATTTAAGCGAATACCAACAAAAATCCAGAGAACAGGTTTTGAAAACGGACGATGATTTAAATTTTTTGAATTTGCCCTTCAAGTATCTAGAGACACATACACAATACGCGTTTGGGCTCGATTGCTCGGCTTCCGTGTGTCCTTGGTGTGACCTTGAGGTGACCGTCATAGTAACAAACCAACCCCGGATTTAAAATCAGTAACCCAATAAAGCCCTATTGTATAGAAAATGTTGCAAATACCGTAAAAATTGTATTTTTTGTCAGCTTTTCGGTGTTCTGGACCACAGTGCGCCGAGTAAACTCCAAAATTTTAGGGCGCTCTGTAGAGATTGCATTGAGCGCATTTCTCAATACCAACTTTTTTATGAAGTAACATAATCAATGTATTGCACGCCACTGAAGCCGCACCAAGATGAATTATGACGCATCCGTACAAAGAAACAGCACACATTCCGCCTTTAAGACCGAACTAATGAAGCCAAACCTTACTTGCAGCCTTGTAGTCTACCAAAACAACATAAAATTGGTATAATAATGAATAAGCGACAAATACGTGGGCGGAAAAAAAGGCATAACTTTTTCACATTGATTCATGAAAAGGTTTTGTTCTGAATAGTTGCTCACACCAGATTCCGGTCAAATTTCTATCAATAAAACGGTGGGCGTTTCCACTGATTTTCTATTACTATTTTGCTGTACTCAATGTCATGTGTATTTTCTGAACATGGTTCCCTATGAGCACGATGATAACTGTCATAAGTCAACAATAGGCAGACGAGATATGTCAGTTAATGGTTAAAATATAAAATTACAAGTAACCTAAGGTCATACATCTACAGAGGTTATTATAGAACTTACAGTCGGGTTGCTAGGGGTGGCAGTTATGTTAATTACTGCTCGGTTTCCTCTTTTAGGAGGAATTTCGGAGAGTTTTAGATGTTGGCATGACAGCGTTTCTGGAAACACATTTGGCATATCTGTCTGAGCGGCGGATTATTAAGATATATAATGCGTGATTTCCATGCGGTAGGAAGCTACCTTTCCCCTGTGCCAGGTTTTCCGTTTCAAAAGGCTTTTTTTCCTCAAAAATAGGTTTAGCTGTCACACTATTGCTCTCCAAGGAAGTACAACTGCCATGTCCTTAGGACATCAAGTAAGTTGCTTTGAAATTTTCGTGATATTGAAGCCCTCGTTAAGTTGTTTCCGTAGTACCCGCGTAATAAAGGTGAAAAGGTATACGGTTGTACTCCGTACTCTTGTAAGATAGTATTGTTGCTTCTCATGTTTAAGATTTGATCATCGGCTTACACAAGTAAGTATATGAAAGCTGTTATGAGTGTTATCATTCATGTTATGCCAATGCCGCATTATAGTTCCATGGAAATTAGGCAGAACTATTACCAAAATCGACAACTGAGACAATGAGTAGCAGCTATCGATTGGTCTCAGTTCGCATTTGATGTCCGGGTCAGCACTGTGTAACATACTAGTATGTTAAACATACTGATATATGTAATTGTTCAATAGCGGTATATACCGCCAGAATCAACAGCATCTAGCGGCCACAAGAGTGACCCGGCTATCAAATTCATACTGAGATTTTTATAGTTCCAACCGATATCAGTGGTCGATTCTGGTAATAGATGGTGCTATGCGCTGTCGTATCTCAATGTTACAGCCGTCGAAGAAGAGTAAGAGTTTTAGGCGGGCGTTTTCGTAAATTGTCGCTTTAACCATTAACTGCATACACCTGACTCCAGAGAAAACCTAAGTATTTTTTGTATTGTTATACAATCACAATTCAACTGCAAAAAGCATCACTAGCGAGTGCATGATACAGCTTTTGAACACATTTAATCGGAAGATGCCCAAATCAAAGCCGTGCCTGAGAAATACGGGCTTGTGTAGTGTGAAAACTGGTCAAAAATTGTTAGAAAAATAAGTACCTCATATATTGGCTGCAAATAAAGCAAACCTTTCAACTACTATCCAAGGCAGACTGAATTAGTGTTAACCTTTAGCGGGGGCGCCAGCAGGGTAGTTTCACATGGAGAGTCAATCATCCCGTTGTATGCAAAATGATGGGAAATATGTAATTTTTGACGAGTTCCTGGAGGTTCCTACAGAATTATTTAGAGGCCTTTTGGATGTGATGTTTAATGCAAAGAGTGACTCAAGGACTAACAGTCAGAATAGAAGAATGATGATCGTAATTCATTTTTTTGTTTAGTCTGGAGGTTTTTCTGATAAGGAAATCTCAATCATAATGTGTCTATGTAACAAGAGGAGATGCACTGCTTGACGCACATCGGTACCTTTCAACTAGTACCTTGTAGCTATCAATATGCGAGTAGAAGTGATAGGATCGTAAAATCTTATTATTTTATTAAGGCATGGAATTACTTCAGTAACCCGGAAGGAGGCGAAGGTTGCACTCATTTTTCCTTGCTGGGCACATGAAATAGATGGTGATATCCAATATGCAATATCGGAAAGCTTCTTCAATTGTTTCTTCCTTTTATGATTCATTGTATATTTTATTAAATCTGATGTTTGCTGTTTAATGGACAAATTGGATGAAAACCTTCCACTTTCCACACAATACTGTATTCTTCACAAGATTCAGGGATAATATGTAAACTCATCACTCAACTCAACCGCAATTCACATCGTGATGTTGGTATGCGGATCTCTAAAATGCTAGATATTAATCTGGATTGTGCTGGGATTTCCAGGAAACTGCAATAATCTCAAAGTTGTTTCTGTTTCAGTAAAAAATGCAAACCCCAGAAATCACTTTCTCATGCACAAATTAGCGTGACACCTCGTAGGACAAATTTTGTGGCCTTCGCATTATGTGAAACTTTTCACGACGAATCAGATTACTGAAATGTATTGTATATTAAGCACTCTAAGGGGTTTCGTACACAAGGCTACGCAAATCTTCGATACTCAACGATTTTAGTCTCCAAGCGATTACCGCCATACAAATCCATTGAGTTTCGTACACGAGTCGCGTCGCCGACATTCGTCTCGCGACTCGCATCGTGCCAGTCGTGTGCTACCTGCCGGACAAGATCTTCGCTACATAAGTCGCAGCGATTTCCAGGATGGCGGAGCAGTTATTAAATATTAAATTTGTTTCGGAGGTGGAGAAGTAACCCTGTTTATACAACTATAAAATAAAATAATATTCTAGAAAGGATATTACAGAAAAAGCGTGGGTATCAGTAGGAAGGGCCTTTAATTTAACAGGTTGGTAGATTTTTATAGTATTAAACATAGTAGTTTAGTAAAGAAAAAACACATTTGGCAGTATGTTTTTTATTAAGATTTTTTTACGCATATACACGATATCTTGTGTACATTTTATTATGATAGCCGATGTTGTAACCCGCCGGATTACCCATGTTATTGTGATCTAGGATCATGATTAGCTACTAACTAGTAATGTACCAGATATCCGTATCCACTAAACCATAAACAGAACACAGGGAATATCTGATGTTAAATTAATAGTTAAAATTAGAAAATAGAACTTGCTACAGTACTTAATGGTGTGTGGTCCAGTAAAATATTTATTTGCATTTACAGAATTTTGTTATTTAAACAGACTAACAAAATTTATACAATACAATTATATTGCCATGGGAGTGCTACCTGAGGTTTAAGAAAGTAGTTAGCTAAATAGTTTCTTAACGTATTTGGAGAAGATTGCGCATTCAGTTGAATTTGCTGAGGTTGTATTATACCATGTGTACTATTGGAATTTTCTTCATACGCACGATATGGAAGCCCTTCTCTTTTCCTAACATAGTTGTGTAAAATACATACTGATTTTACAATATTATTAATCTTTATATTGTCGTGGCATCTTATCGCAGTGCTTAGAACCTGAAATTTTTCCGTCATCATCCCAAAAGCGCATTCTACAGTCTTCCTTCCTCTACTCAATCTATAGTTAAATATTCTTTTCGTATTATCAAGTACTCTTTGTGGATATGGCCGTAGCAAATAATGCAATAGCGGAAACGCTTCATCTCCGACAAAGTAAAATGGAAACTTGTAGTTGTTGTCATCATTGGGTAATCGTAAAGGAGTAGGAAGATCAGGATTGTCCCCTTCAATGAAATGTTTGATTGCTGAAGCACGAAATATACCACCATCACTGTTCCTGCCAGCAAATCCTGTTTCGATGTATGTAAAGAGGCCATCAGCGTCACTGCATGCCATGAGAACAATTGAATGATACGACTTGTAGTTGAAGTTAAGCGATCCTGAGTTTGGTAGCTTTTCCATTCTTATGTGCTTTCCATCTAGAGCACCCAAACAATTAGGCAAATTCCATAGTAAATGAAAACGTTGTGCTATTATTTTCCATTGATTTTTATCCGGTGTTGGCATATAAATATCTTTCAAGGCATCCCATTGCTGTTATTTCTCCAATTATTCTTGATACTGTAGAGTCTCCTCGAGCAAAATATAAGGAAATCGATGTGAATGTTGCGCCAGTTGCCTAAAAAAAGTTGTATTAATACTTATTTATTTAACATCTTGTACATAGTATTACAATGGTGAACTTAATGTTAACAGTTGCTTGACATATTTTTATTACTTTCAGGACTGCAAGCGAAAGACAAATGGAAAAACATCCGTTCTGTATTCGTACGAAACTTAAAACCTGCTGCTAGTGGATCATCAACAAAAAAGAAATACTATTTGACAGATTCAATGCAGTTTGCTCTTCCTTATATAAAATCTGCTGCAATTCCATCTGGCAGTTTGCCTAATCCGATTAATCAAGACAATGAATCACAAGCATCTACACCGACCGCATCACCACCGCCCTCGGCATCACCACCGCCCTCCGTATCACCATCGCCCTCGGCTTCACCACCGCCCCCGACATCACCTACTGCATCCTCCAGTCAACAAACTGAACGTACTCCAACCCCGTTATCTGTCTCAACCTGGCGTAGTTCCTCTCAGCGTCATAAGAATAGAACGAATGAGAATGATGAACTCTTCAATGAATATTTGAAAACGAAAATGAGCAAGCCAAATGTCAATGACGAGTCGACAAAGAATAACGCCAACAAGATGTTTTTGTTAAGTATGCTGCCAGACTTAAATTCTATGACATCCACACAAATAAGATCATTCAAACGTCAAGTTATAGATGTGATAGATAACATACTGAATGTACCTACCACTTCATCTAAGCAAACGCCGGCGCCGGCCTTAGTTCATATACCAAATACTTCAAGTATATTATCTTCGCAGACATCTCCGTTTGTAGGACCCGAAATACAACACCCAAGTAAATCGTCCTCGCAGGTAACAACTGACATAGAATTACCAATAGAAACCAATAATGATATAATCGAATATACAACCGACGATGGAGTAAATGCAGCTACATACATTCAACTACTCCAAAATACTGTAGGTGAAGTAAATTATACTCAGAATTGATGACGCAGTTAAGATTTCGTGCAGACTTCTGAGGGGTTCCGTTCCGTTATATATTATTAAAATTCAATCTTACTTTGAAATGTTAATATTTAATAAAACAAATTGAAATCATACCTGATTGTTATTAGAATCCTTTCCTCTGCGCTCACACACTCTCTCATGTGTGTATCTCTCTGGTGTATATGTGGAACAAGTAACTCCACTAAATGTGTATAACTCTCAATGATAAGAATTTCGCATCTGTTTGTTGTAATTCTTTTGCAGCTACAAACAGTCTGCACTTTATGTTTCTCTCTATATACGGATGAACCCAGTATCTTCTGTTACGACGATTTCTTTGTTTCCGATAAAAATAGTACAAAATTATAGTTTCATCATCACTTGTTTCAGACATTTTCGTAAAAGTGTGATCTGTTTAGCCTATAGTGGCTGAATAGGCAATTCGCGTCTTGCGATTCAATGTCGTGTGTACGGACCGTGCGCTACTCGATACTCGCGACTGGATACTAATGTAGTATACAACATTAGTATCGGAGACTTGCGTAGCCTTGTGTACGAAGCCCCTAATGTCTACACTTTAAATCTGAATAACAAACTTCGTAGGTTTTACCCAAAGTTTATGATGTGTTCATCCACTGTCCCTTTTTTTAAATCCTTTAGGTCCGATTCTACTATTAACCCGGCCATTTGGCCATTTTGAAGTAATGTCTATCAAACTAGAGAAAAATAGTACAATCTGTGTAAGATGGGTTCATATTAAATCAAGAAATGTCTCATGTCACGTGGTTTAGCCAAAAAAATTCTTCATTTTGTTCCGGACACAAGATTTGCTGCCGGCACTCAAGTTCGACTACCCGAAAAGAAGGATTTGCGGCCTGCTCGAAACACTTGAGAGATAGTTGAAAAAAGATATATTTTAAGCAATCCATCAACATGTCCATTAAACTAACAAAAACCTACTTTTTCTCCTTACAGGTTTTAGCTCAGTCGAACTAGTCATTGATTTTTGTCCTTGCTGTACAAAACTCTGCTTAATGAACCATTTGAAGATATACAAGGTGTTTAGAAGGTCGATACAAGGTCTTGGGGGCCTGATAGGGCAGACCATTTAAAATCTTTTAAGCCAAAAATACCTTAGTTCAAAGTCTTACGGTTTTCGAGTTATTCGAGATTTTCGATTTTTAATGTTAAAAGGATCCCTTTTGTTCCTGTTATCACTGAAAGAAAGTTAAGCTATATGAAATAGTTTTTAAGTACCTGACAGAGGGTAGTGAAAAGAAAAACGAGTTGACTGTAATCAAATGATAAGTACATGTTTTCCTATTTTTGTGATACTGATAGAAGGAACGCGCATGATAAAGCTAAATTCCACACATTCTTGCTTAATTCCTGTCCAAAGAAGTCGATAGAAATTCATAAATTTCAGTCCAAAAACCCTGAATTAATTAGTTTGTAAGATGGCCGCTTTCACTAACGAAGAATACGCAGATATCCTTTACATGTACGGTAGAGCAGATGGCAATGGACTAGAAGCACGACGGTTGTACCAAGAGCGATTTCCTGTGAGAAGATTGCCTAATGTCAAAGTGTTTTACAATACTTACCAACGTCTTTACGAGACTGGAAGTGTAACACGTAATGAACCTGGTGTTAATCCAGGTTGATATCCTCCTGAACTCTAATCCTCCAAGCGTTTTTTAAGAAGATCCCACTACAAGTACTAGTAAAGTTGCTGCTGATCTTGGTTTGTCGCCATGGAAGGTTGCAGTATCATGCACCTTGAACGAAAATATCCTTTTCATGGTATCGGCATACAAGGACTTGAAGATGGTGATCCTATACGCAGAAGCCAATTTTGTCGTTTTCTCTTACATAGTGACATTGAGAATGAGCGGTTCCTGGAAAGCATTCTATGGACAGACGAATCCAATTTTTCGAAGGAGGGCATTACAAATTTTCACAATTTGGGTCAACGGGCTGATAAGCAGGAAAATCCATACTGGAAAACACAAGTGTCTTTCCAGCACAAATTTTCCGTTAATGTATGGGTCGCCATCATGGGACAAAGATTAATCGGTCCTCATTTTTTGCCTGAAAGATTAAACGGCGACGGTTATCTGCACTTTTTGCAAAATGATCTTCCCGATGCAAATTGTTTTCCAACACGACGGATGTCCAGCTCATTTCCGTTTAGACGTGAGACAATATTTGGATGATATTTTTCCAAATAGCTGGATAGGCTGAGGTAGACCAATTCCATGGCCTCCTAGATCCCCGGACTTGAAACCATTGGATTTCTATGTCTGGGGCGGGCTGAAAATTTGTTTACACTAAATAAATCGTATCAATAGGCCATTTGATAAAAAAAATCGAGAAGCTTTTTATTTAATGCAGCACGTCAGGTTACTAAATACAAGAACTACCTAAGTAACACATAGAGCCAGAACATTTATTAGAAATATATATATATATATATATATATATATATATATATATATATATAATGGTTCTCACTTTGAACACCAATAAAGCATGTTTCAATAGTTTGTTTTGTTTCGTTTAGTAATTTATGATTTAAATCCGAAAATCTCGAAAACCGTAAGACTTTATACTGAGGTATGTATGGCTTATAAGACTCTAAATGGTCTGCCCTATCCCCCCCCCCAAGACTTTGTATCGACCTTCCAAACACCCTATAAAATTAGAGAATGCTTATTCTTTAACAAACCATGTCCCTTTCTGACTACTTTAATGGTCAACTCGTGCTTAGACAATTTGCCTGGCCATTGTGACCAGACAGGGTTAGAGCAGGCCGCATGTTCTTCTTTTTGATCGCTCACAAATTTTGTGTCCGAATACAAATGAAAAAATAGGTTTTTGTTGCTAAGCCCGGTAACATAGAAAGTATTTTTTGATTTAGCATGATATTTAGGGGGCCATCTCACACAAATCATATAAATTTTCTCTTGTTTGGGAGACATTTTACGACAATTCGACCATATTCGTTAGACCATAACTCAATATATACTAATTTTATTCTCCAATCCATCACGATTTTGTGACTGTTCATGAGACGATCCACCAAGTGTTCTAACAGATTCGTGATTATCCAGCATACGGTTTCTGCATGGTCAATTCGGTACTTGATCTAGAGCAAGGACTGTAGAGACTGACACGCGCATTATTTTTTGACGCACGTATGCCCTTCTGTGTTCTGTTCAACCCGTTGTTTACCTACATATATTTTTTGTGTATATATTTTACGAGTATTAATGAACATTTTTGGATTTCAAAATGTAGATTTGTAGCGAGTTTCGTGGTAATTATAACAAAATACTAGATAACTTTTATGATCACTGAAGCCACGGTATAACTGTGCGCTTCCAACTACCTTTAAATCTCATAAAGAACATATTTAGTTGTTAGAAAATCCCCGTTCTGTAAGAATACAGATTTTCTAGAAATATCTGGTACGGCATATTCAATGGCGAACTGCTTATGCACGTATATCCACAACGTTTAAATGCAAACTCATACTTAGCTTTTCTAGAGATTACATAGTAAATGTGTTAGATGATGTTCCGTTAGCAACGAGAATACGAATGTGGTATCAGCATGACGGTGCCCCACCGCATGTTCGTCGTAACATAACCGCATGGTTAAATCATTTTAGACAACGATAGATTATCAGAAACGGACCCGTACATTGGCCTGCGAGGTATCCCTTGAACCCCCTGGATTGCTTTTTGTGGGGCGCTTCTGAACAACTAGTGTATGCTGAACAAATTCAGACTGTTGATCAGTTTCAAAAAAGAATAGATAATGCGCTTAATCAATTTCAAGCCACAGCAAATTTTGCGGAAATACGTTTCTTTTTTATTAAAAAGATGCCACACTTGTATCCATCAGAGTGGTGGCCTTTTCGAACATTTATTTAAATAAGGTTTTGGTTATCTAATTTGTTTTTTTTTATATTTACGAAAACAATGATTCTAATAAAAGAACACAAGAGTAATTATAGCAAAATGCGAAAAATTGTGCATACTATTTTTATTTGGAAAAATAATGTCACTAATCCCCTGTATCTCCGCCACTGGTGCACGTTAATTTTAATTTAATACTTTTGAATGCAGATAATACAAATTCACCGACCAAATTTTAGTTCACTACAGTTGGCGGTTTTGAAGATATTAAAAAATATATTATTAATTTTTAAACTTCAATACCCCGTATCTTCTTAATGAAGCTCTCGAGGCAAAATTTTTACATAGAAGACCCCCCTTAAAATGCGGTCCTAAGTATGAGGTTTCATTTTTGGCCACGACTTGAATCACTCTGTATATAGTTAAAATTTAGCGCCATCTATAAGACACTAACCATTTAAAAGCGGATTTTGAATTATTGCGGAGAATAGATGCATAGCCGTGACAAAGTCTCGTGGATGATGCTACATCTCATTTTCTCTTAAGTTGGCTGTATCCAAGTAGAGTACCTTAATCAATGGTTGTGAGATTTCATCTTCTACTGTTGAGAAATTCTGAGCAAACAAGAGCTTGGGAATGATTGAGAGAGAGGTTGAGAGGTGATCTTTCCCTAGAAGGTTTATGCCTTGTTTAAAAAAATAAATAATTTATCTTAAAAAGAGGATAGGGTATATCATAATTTCGTCTATGGGAGTAAAGGTTACCCAGACAACGTTTGGGTAAGCATCATGAGAATGATAACAGTTAAATTTGAAAAACTTCAAGGTCAACCTTGTTATGCTTATCACAAGAGCTTATTCATACGATTACGGTTATAACCAATTGTTTAAAAGCATCCATAAAAACTACGCATCTTACGTCTATCGCTATGGCTATGACTATTAAAATATTGTATAAACCCCACATTATTGGCTACTTGGCAATATTGTGTGATAATGGAAATCGTATGTAAACGTTCAAGAACTAGCTAACTTGAAATTCAATCATACCCTAACCGAAGTCTGGGTGAACTCACCGGGAACGTGACTCTTGCGTAATAACATCGAAGAAAATCAATGTTCAAAGACTACTTCCACTCAAAAATACCTTATTTGCAGCTTCGCAAAATAATTAATGTTGGAAAGTTTGTCGCTCGCTGGGTATTTCCTACCTTTCATTAAAATTCTTAATCAATCTTTCCATTGTAATTATTCGAAATTGACTATAATTTTGATGAAGAGAAGGGAAGAGAAGTTACTCGCTTGCTGTTTATTGTTAGCGGATCAGACTTACAGCTGCTAGAACTTGTAAGTTGGAGCAAAAACGCTTCGAGCCATTCAGTCTCCCAAATTCCGGATGTTTCTTTCGAAGTTTGAATTAGTTTCTGTGCAGCTTGAACACCTGCATTTTCTATGCAAAATTAATATGGCGAAGTTACTTTTGACAGGCAATTTAGAACAATCGGGACTGAGAGAGTTTGGTGTGAAAATGAGTAGAAATGAGGTGGTGGAACAAATTTATAGGGTGCTTCACCATTATTAAATAATGTATTTGTATTTGGGGAGCGGCTGCCGCACGAGTAGGGCGGGGGCTGATATAGAGAGCAGAATTAAGTCCAAAGATATTCCTGGATTAAAGAAGATCCACTTAGACATTAGACATTTTTTTCAGCCTGTAGGCTGTAGATTGGTCAAGTCAGGTACATAGAAATTACAAAATAATATGTTTGAAAAAAAGACGACAGATTTACTATAAAATTGACAAACAATACGTAAGTATTTGTATAAACAATAAAATACAAATCACAAAGGTTACATGCCCTCTACATGGATTTTAGTAAAATCAATAAATTCATGGATTGTAGCAGTGCCTTAACTGACGTCTACATTTTCTTGTGGTTTTTTTATGTGGCGATCTGGAAGGCGGTTGAAGAGCATGAATGCACATATACAACTGCAAAAGTAGATACACATGCCCACTCATCAGGCTACGTTTGTAACCTGAGAAAACGAAGATGGAGAGGAAAAAAACGACACACGAAGTCCACAACAAGAGCCAACCTACACATTGTAGTGTAAAATGGCTAGAAGACCTTAAATTTTCAAGGAGATATCTAACCACAACCACGCGACCGGTTAGGTTGGCTCTTGTTGTTCACTTTCCATCTTCCATCTTTTCGTCAGGTTATACCCCTGTCCTATTTTCTGATCGAATCGACTTTCCCCTTTTTTGCAGATGTTTTCCATTATTTTCCTACTTTCTGCTATATACCTTTTTTCACATGATCCTTTTCCCTCTCTCTCCCTATATATACAGGGTGACTTTGAAGTTGAGTCATTAATTTTCAGATAATGATTGTAGAAGGAAGATAAACCAGAATATGTGTGTAAAAATAAAAAAGAAATTAAAAAAAATTTTTTACCTTGTTTTATAAAGTATCCTCCCGACAAGTATTTCAGTGCGGACCTGTATTTGATCGTGAGGTCCCCTGTGAGGTTTCACCTGATTCACGAGCCCGTTGTACTACATTAACAAAGGCACGAGGGGTTGGTTGCACTCGATTGGGAAACCGATCCGCATAAACATGTGCCATTTTTATTTCGTTTGAGCCACGCAACAGACACTATTCACACGCGTTACCGACTGACACTAACTGTATGTATAACTGAACTGAATAAAATAATTGTAAAAACATCGTTCCAAATTCTTTCGCTTTTTTGTTTCCGATGCGATGAACCGATAAGGCGGATTATATCCGTTGTTGCCAAACACGAGCACATGATATTATTATTGAGACAGGGCGGTACTCAAACTTCCAAAGGGCTATAACTTTGTTACTTTAATTTTACCAGAAAAATGGTAAAGGAAAAAAACATTCCTTTTGATCAGATCTACTCACTGTTAAAATAAATGACTCAACTTCGAAGTCACCCTGTATATAGAGAGAGATGTTTATATACATATATACGAGTATATGGGTTAATAGTTTGTGAAGATATATTGCTGTTATTGTTGAGGATGTTATTGTTTTTAAACACATCTCGACAGAAGTCATTATAATTAAGACTAAATATGAGCCTCAGTATTCTTTTTTGTTGAATAAATACCGATGGTGTCTCTGCTGACTGCCCCATATCGCTATGTTATATGCAGTCTAAGAATCCATAAAGGGATATTACACCGTTAATAGCAACATACAATCGATGTTGTTTTTTAAAGTATTTAATACAAAAGCGTTATTTAATTTCTTGAAGTTTGCGTCAATTTCTTGATCCCATGCAGGGTCACTGTCCAGGCTAGTTCGTAGAAAAACGGAACTTGTTTCTCCCCGAATTTCTATGTTGTTACCAGTCATCTTGAACGGAAAGCGTTTTTTAGTGTTTGTGTTAAAATGCATAATGTATGATTTCGAAAACTTTGCATAAGTTCTTGTGACACCAATCAACGAAAATCAGCTACCTCCCTGCAGAATACCCTTAGAAGATTTCCCATAATAAAAGTACGCATATGCCCCCAAACCTAACAAGGTCATTTGCTTATTCCGCTATGCAATACATAACCCTATACTGTGTACTTTATGATCCGGTTACTAAAAAAAAAAAGAAAGAAAGAAAACAGAAAAAATGTGGTTTATATTGTGCGAATTTGGGGACCTCCTTCATGAAGCCCAAGTTAACACCACCTAATTTACTACATTCATACAGGGTGAGGCAGCATAACTACCTTTTTTAAAATGCGCACCAGGGCGTTCTGCACGAAAACATGCCCTTGGACGTTCCGATCGTTCTGTGAGGATAATTCTTCATGATGATCTTCATTTTCATCCGTACAAGATGGCGATTCTACAGGAACTTTCTGAACGTGACTTCAATTCTCGGATGAACCCGTGTGAGCGTCTGCTCGAAGTGGTTCCAGATGAGGCTATTTTTTGTGATGAGGTCTATTTTCATTTGTGCATATCCGTCAACAAACAAAATATGCGCTACAGGGCTGACACCAGTCATTGAAAATTGTATCAATGGCCTTTGCATTCACTCAAGTCACAGTGTGGTGTGCAATTTCCTCGGCTGGAATTATCGGTCTTTGGTTCTTTGAGAAAAATGTGACAGCGAATTTGGACCGGTATGTAAACATGTTACAGGATTTTCTGGAGGCTGTACGAGTCAGGCTTAGAGCACATTTGATTCCAACAAGACGGTGCAACGGTACACACTTCAAGAGCATGCATGCTTTGATGGAAGACTTGTGATTTCATCTTAATTAGGGGCGATTTGGAGTGGCCTGCTCGCTCCCCCGACTATGCCTCATGTGATTCTTTTCTATGAGATTTTTTGTAATCCCGTGTTTGTGTGAACCTGCCAAGCACCGTACAAGATTTAAGAACCATCGTCCAGGAAGGAATTGTCTGATACGCTGTCAAGAGTAATCACCTATCTGATTTGATCTTAAAGACCACATAAAACAAAGCTTTGGTCATGCGCCTACATCATAAAAAACGAATAAAAATGTTCCGATTCATACAATAGGTTTTGAAAAAAGGAAGTTATGCTGCAGCACCATGTACTGCTCCTCATTTTCGAAAGAAGTCAGAGAAACAACAGCAAAATCACAACAATAACAAAAACTACATGTACCTCCATAACTTCGTAACTTTCTCCGTGAAATGATGAAGTCACAAAAGCAGCGACAACGAGCCCGTTAGGCAAAGTTGGCGAGGCGATTCAAACTCTCCGACATCAGCGAAAGGGTGGAACGCCTGGAGGTGCTTCGCCATTGTGAAACATTCGCCGGGTCATTGGAACACGCCATCAAAAAGGAAATAAGGCGGCGGAATTACCCGCCGTTAATAAAGCCACAGATAAAAGTTTATTGGGGCATAATTAAGGGTTGCGCTGTTAACACTCGCTCGTCTTGCCAGGGATTGTACTCGTATAACGTATTTTGTGTATTTTGTATATCATGCCCTGGTTAGTTACGGTGATCTAGTTTCTTGGACAGGAAATTCTTATGGCCACTGTTATAGTCCCAGGCCTAGCAGACATTACTTATTTTCTCAAAGACGAAAGGCATTGCATAGTGTTTCTGTATATTTTGAGTGGAATGCCTACGTAGGTTTGGTAGACGGATGATTTGCTGGTATTAGATGAAGGCGGTTGCGCAAAAATAAGACTTACTTCACCTAAATTCTAATATCTGATTTTTATACAGGGTGGCGCATCGAAAACGAAACAGACGCATTTGCTGGCAGTTCAGTTTTTTTAAAAGCTCAAAGGGAACAGAAAGACCTTTAAAATAAGGTATCACTCGACCCCCCTTTCCATTTAAGATTTTAGGGTTGGTGTCACCTCCGCCCAGGGGCCTGCGCGTGTTAACGTGATTTTTTGCCAAACTTGTGTCCCCTCGAAAACGAAATCGATGGGTCTGAGCGTTTTTCAAAAAAAAAACTGAGCTGCCAGTAAATGCGTCTGTTCCGTTTTCGATGCTCCACCCTGTATCTACTCTGTATACACAGATTACATACAAGTATCTGCAATACAGATACAAGATAGAAAATACTTACATATACACTTTTTTTAAATTGTATTTGTATCTTGTATTTAGATACATTTTCTATAAATTTTTGCACGCAACCCGCCCTTGAAACTTTAGCCTAGGGTATCTAACAGAACTTATCCTGTCCGAAACACGGAAAATTAATCGATATGATAAGCAGAAATCGAAGTCTTCAGACAATACTGAAAGTGATATAAAAAAGAAGTCAAAAGCCAAATCTCATTATATGTTCCTCCATTGCATATGGCGAAAGCAATGAAAACACAGGATCTACTGGCACTGACTTAAACACTACAATACCTAAATAGTAATGAAACCAGCTTAAAGAGTCCAAGTGCTACAATACATTTTTTGCCAATTTCTGCTCATGTGGAGCGACTTTCCTCTTTTGACGGTGTGATAATAAGACATTGACAAAAAATGAGTGACAAAATGTTTGAAGAGCTGGTTCTACTTGTCTCAATTAAAACTTTATAAGTATATTTTGTCACACTTGCACGGTCAACGATAACTATCAAATAACTCTTAAGTATCATATAAGTGGGTCAGTTTCAACCTTTCAGGGTCTCTAGGCACAACTCTTTACAACTCTTAAAAGAAACTACACATACAGGGTGTTAGGGAAATAATATTCATAACTTTAAGAGGTGATTCCTTGCATTATCCCAATCAAAAAAGTTCAATATAACTTATGTCCGTAAATCAATCGTTTTCGAGGAAAGTGAGTCATAAATAATTAAATTTTCTCAAACATTTGGCAACGCTGCAACGCAACCGCGATCCAAGCGCATGACGACCGCAACTAATTCAACGAATTGTTTACGTTTGTATGATATTTCTATTGAAAATATGTCTTGTATTATTGAATACTTTTCGCAATTTTTTGTAGCTAATATTTTTTATTTAATAGCGCTTTCAGTACGGTAAATTTACTTAAAACAAATGACAGAACTTACCGCTACGTGGCGATACGCAACACCAATTGCCACGATTATCAGTCACTTATTTGAAACGATGCGATGCACGAAAAAAGAAAAAAAAAACAACATCGGTAAATCACATAAAGTTACAGTTAAATGTATTAGTAATCAAAACAACACGCGAAGATAGGCACGAGATACGACGTTGCCAGTTGTGTGATGGATCTTGTTTTGTTTGTTTTTCTTCGGAAAATTGTATTTGATAAGCATGAAAATTATTTTGTTAAGAGACAGTTAATTAATAAATAGACGTATTGATACATTCTACGCTATTAGGCATATGAATTTAAAATATTAAGGTGCAAAGTTAATTTATTTCATGACTAAAAAGAAACAAGTTCAGCATTTTTTTCCTCCGAAACGGTTGATTTTTAGACATAGGTTATAATGAACTTTTTTGCTTAGAATAACACAAGCAATCATCTCCTAAAGTTACGAACATTAATTCCCTAACACCCTGTATATGTCCAGGGTTAATATAAAATATCGTAAAATCACTAGTTACAGTTTGATACCGATGGGCGCGTATCTCGTCGAATTCAAATAGATGCTGCGCTGATAGTGGCAGTGGTGTGCAATTTGTTCTTTTCTGTTCCCTTTCTCTTCAGTCTCTCAATATATCGCAACATTTTTATCAACTGCTTTGTAGATAATAGATATTTTATTAGTCTTGCGTGTCATTAAACATAATTTAGTCATAGTTAACATATTTTCATTTCTTAAATCGACTAAGACAAAATTATTATAAGTGATAAATCCATGTATGTATTTTATTTATTTCGTATTGCTTTGCATTTTAATTGCAAGTCGTAAGACACTTCACCACTTGCGTAATATTCCAACGTCATTACGGTGTTGGAAACGTAACACAACTTATGTATATCCCGACTATTGTGATGTAGATAACATACAAAGTATAATCTGTTCCGTTCTTCTTATCAAAACGATCCAATAAACAACGACCGCATGAGACATAAAACAACTTCAGCGTCATATTCGTGTCAAGTTCCAGCTTTATCAGCCATAATACCGTCGAAACCCCGCATAGGAGTGGCTGGGCTCAGTAGCGTATCAGCATATTTTTATAAGATGCCGTACTACCCCATTCGGTTCAAACATCCTTGTACAGAAACAGAAATACGAGTAGATAATGAAATACACCTTAGTATTATTAGTAGTGAAAAATGGTGGAAGCGCCATACCACAGTGTAAGTTAGAGATGTAACGAATGTCAGTTTTCGGTTGCGAATGCGAATATTCAGTTTTTCGTTATACACCACATCATGATTGATCATTGAATTGCTGTTTTCAAAAATCAAAAAAAAAGCAAATAAGTATACAGTTCATAAAAAAAATCTTTTCCATAAGATTGACCCTCACCATTGCCAGCTCGGAAAATGTAAGAGATATAATTGAAATTATTTTTCTCACAAAAAATTTAGATGAATGTCTAAATATTATACCACAATTTTATATACATCAGTAAGAGTTGTTTTTCAATTTGACGTCAACTATATCTTAAACTGATTCTTGACTTTACAACTGAAAAAATCTTGTGTGAATCTTTGGCAATGTCCAAGATTAGTTATTGCGATTTATCGTCAATTTTTTCCAGACTTCATTTGTAGTCATAAATAAATTGCACATGAACGTTTCCACTTTTTCTGCTCTCTCAGAAGGCATAATTAGAATTTCTATATAACGTGTCGTCTCTTGTTCTCCAGCATCAACTTCATTTTTTCTTATGGACGCAACATTGGATTTTTGCACAGATGAATAGTTTTTAATTCTGATTCTAAAAATGTATAATACGTCTTTCGTTGACATTGTCATACCTTAGCTTATTTCAAAAAAGCAGAATTTGCTATTTAGGTCTTTAAATTGTCAGATAGTCATTTGTTTTGCCTACGAGATTTATTTTATGTTTTCCTGACTATATTTGAGATGGGACCAGATAAATATTATGTTACCATTGTAACTTATGCTCCTGTACAAGATGGCGTGGTCAAATTTAAATTTCCAATTCGACATTTCTTCTCTCGACTTCCATCACCAACTTTGTTTTTTCACATGGACGTTATTTTGGGATTTTGCACATGTAAGTGGACTTTTCAGTCGGAACTTGTGACGTATTTCCTTGGTTGACTATTAGTTTGTTGTTCGACGAAGGTTAAAAGGAAATAAAAAGGTATGGTAAAACCTGAACACAGAATGAAAATTTTATTGATGGTAATAGCAATAATAATCATAACTAAGCAGAGGTAAATGATCGCCAGTCCTGTACACGTTAAACACACAATAACACCCAAATCCGAAGTTATGCGATGTGCACAATCACCGCGCTGGTGTTCAGTTAGGTGGTGTTAGAAGTTAAGTGACGATATGTGCTTTATTTTTGCGGCCAGGTAGATATGGAGGATTATGCACATCGAGAAATTAGTATTGAATCAACGGCATAGTATCTTCCGCTAAAAAAAGCGACACACTGATATGAAGATAGGTGTTATTGGACATTTGTTTGTTTGTATTCTCTAGCCAAAACCTCTCAGTCGAGAGTCGTCGGCATGAACTTCATGAGTATGTGCCAAATGACTATTATGTCACCTATTGTATCAGAAGAAAAATTTCAATATAAGTAACCGAGTTTCACGATGTCCAGTTCTCCACCACTGGTTGAACTGTGGCAAAGTTTGCATAATGTGGACAATACAGGCTCGCCATACTCCGACGAATGTAAAACGACATTTTAGTTTACATATTCGGTCACTTAGCTTCAAATACACTCGGCTCTGTGTCGGTAGCTGGTATGAATTACCGAAAGACATTATTCAAGCGAGTGTTTGTTGCCGCGATGCACTAGGCCTCATTAGCGTACTTTAGTGAGGATGGATGCCAACCTCAGTGGCAACTCGTTAGAAATAGTTGTGGTCACAGAATCACTGAAGGTGTACCTAGTGAGACTTTCACGGCATTATTTTCCATTGGGGAAGCCCCTGATGCTTTTTGATGACCGTTAGAAAAATACAAAAGTAAGAAGGCCTAACACAATTTCCTTATGCAATGTATTTTTTGTATATTTGACCCCCGCTTAATGTCTTATCGGCACAGTGGTCCAAGACAGCGTAAAGCTAGCAAAAAAATACAATTTTTACAGCATTCCTTTGGAATTTAGTAGATCAAAACTTTGGGTCCTGATTTCAAATACGGCGTTAGTCTTCCCCCTCTCTCTATAAGGGCATGTGAGGGCCCTTTCAAGATTATGTCAACGACACTCCCAAAAGAAGCCGAGCATTCGAGCCCATCCACATCTCATTTAGGTTCTTTTAGTCATGTATGCCAAACCAAAACGGAATCACATCCCGTGAGGAGGGCATTTGAAGGTCAGGTCAAGTACGATTTCAAAGTAAGTCTAGCATTCGGGTCCAGACGCCTGTTATACAAGCGTTTGCTGTCATTGATCCCTAAAAAGATATTAGTTTGCCCCTAGGAGGGCATTTGATGTCGAGTACCTGGATTCGACCACCTGCCATAATTTAGAAATATTAATTACGTTTCCCATTAACTTGTAAATGTAACTCTGACAACTCACTCAAGTTTTTATCTAGCAATGTTTCAAGCTCCACAAGATCAATCATTGATTCTAATTTAGGCGAAGTGCTGAATCATGAAAAGTAGAGTCTAGAAAAAGCAAGCTGTTCGACCGATGGCGTTCATGAAAACAGCAGGAACGACTAATCTTTATTCCATCATTATTGAACAGATAACCCAAGGGATGATACATAAGAACTCCAATTTTTTCCTAAGATTTAGTGCCGTAAATGTATGAAAACTAAGTGCTTCTTAATCACCAAACACTACACGCAGCCACCACAAAAGCTTAACAGAAAAACCTGACCACTTTATCACTTGTTGTTCATGGCAAGATAAATCGATATGTAAAAAAATAATGAATTGTAATAAACATACGTAGGTGTTCACCTTTTTTGGACACTCAGTATACTTGAAGTAAAAAAAACTACCAAACAAACCTAAATCAACACGATCACGCTAATCAAACGAACGTCGAAATGCAGTAAATGCATACACACACACTGTCCTACCCAGTGCGGTCACTCCACCACCCTCGTTTCAGGCAACCTCAAACCTTGAGGAGTGGGGGGAAGAGTAACTGGCTCTTAACCCTTCCCGACCCCTGGCTTGGAGTGAGGCTGTGTGGCTCGAGTACTGCAAGTAAATACATGATGCCAATAACCTATTTATAAACACTAAATCATTTCGATCGCACCAGCGACTGAGCGCTTACGCGCCAAACATCCAATGTCAAACTCCATTAAGTCGTTTGAGCAGTAGCCTGTAAAATAGTTGTCCCAAGGTACTTCGTGGGATAATAAGTAGCATATCTGTACATCAGAGGTAAAGTATACTAAGTCCACTTTTTGCCAAAAATGAGTTATCTGTCCTGGATATAGTCACGGCCTTTCAGATGGGCATATTGTTTTCTACGAGATGACAGCTTTATAAAAGTTAGAGACTCTTAAACAGTACCAAGTCACTAAGCTAGTCAGAGGTAAACTGTATCCAATGGACTTGGTATTATCCCGTGAAGTGCTATGTCCGCGGGGACTTGGTATCGCTTACAAGACGTTGAACCTGTCAGAGCTTGTTTCACGGATAGTATTTTTCTCACCGCGATTTATCTGTATCTCCAGTCAGTCGCTAAACGTACAATTTTCAAAAAAATGACAATGGAACACAAAACAGTGAGTAGTTTATACTGGCGCCTCTTACAATTGTTAATGTTCTCCATCCTTTGTTACCAGATTCTGGTGAAGCTTATGAGCAGTCTTTACCTGGAGAGTATGATCATTCAGATAACATTTGTCTTGTGGGAAGCCCAGAATCACTAGTTAGCCCTGTAGCTGACTTTGAACCAGGTAAACACCGATGGTATGTTTTAATGGATAAGATATTTATAACGCTTTTTTTCTAGAAGATGCAAGCTTGGCCTGTAAATTGCCAAGTCACCTGACGGATTTGCATACCGTTGAGGAACTCACGACCTCTGACGGTCCTTTGTTGCATAGGAGTACCTCATCTTCGCCCAGCTTACTCCAATCTAGTAATATGAATCTAACAGCTGCTCCGGAGCTTCGGTGCGATACATCAAATAGTGACAAAGGTGAACAATTTCTTCCCAATATCTTTTAGTATTTTTTTACCGTTTTTGTTTTAGCTAAAAGGAGGCAAAACGCATCCGTCGATAACATGGAAGGTGAAAAAGGTCTGGCTTTTGAGAATTCGGATGACAGCATACAAGATCCGGATTTTGTAAATTCAGATAGTACTACTAGCACCGACAGCTCTGAGAGACATTTAGGTTCAGCTAATGAGGAAAACGTGCCAGAATCGGCAAAGACAAAGAAGCGTCAGAGGAATATAGCTAAATGGAAATGTAATGTGAGGAAACGTAAATACCTTTCTGGTGAACAGTATATTTCTAAGCTCCATACTGTAGTTAAGGCCGAATCTATGGGCCCATCTTGTAAAGATAATTGCAGGTTCCAATGCTCTAAAAAAGTTCTCCAGATGGAGCGCGAGGGTATCTTTGAACAGTTTTGGTCACCTTCCAAAACCATCGACCTTAAACGACAATTTGTTCCCCCAAATAAAATATTGGCTGAGGTAAAGGATACCATAAGAGACCACATTTTGAAGTTTCCAACAGTAGAGTCTCATTACAGTAGAGAGCGCTCATCCAAAAAATATCTCGAAAATAGCTTATGCATATCAAAAATGTACGAGCTTTATAAATAAGAAATGTTGGATAAAAATATTCCTGAAATTGATATTCCAAAGCTGTGGCTATACACCGAGATATTTAACAATGCATTCAACTATTCATTTAAAGTTCCCGATAACGACACGTGTGACCACTGTGACAGATATCTTGTTCAACTGAAGCAGTCGACTCCTGAAGAACGGATGGTCGTACAAAGAGAGTATGATCAGCATCTGACTGAATCCAGTGACAGGTATGCCCTCAAAAGACAAGATAAATCAAACTCGAAGGTAAACAAAAAACATAAGGTGTTGACAGTTAATCTAGAAAAATGCTTACCAACACCAGGCTTAACGAATGCTCAAAGCTTCTATTCTTTAAAATTGTGGACATTCAACTACACAATTAAAGATGTCTCAAAAATTCACACAACTTGTTGTATCTGGGATGAGAGTGTTGCAGGTAAATGGGGAAATGAAATGGCATCTTGCTTACTCAAATTGGCTCTTGTCAATGTTGGCAAGGACGTTGAAGAGATCACTATATGGTCAGATAACTGTCCATCACAAAATCGCAACATTAACTCAGTTTTAGCTTGCTTTACAATTTTAAGGCAGATACCAACATTAAAAGTAATAAATCACAAATATCTTCTAAGGGGACATACTCACCTAGAGGTAGATAGTGATCATTCATTAATAGAGAGATCAAGAAAAAGAATGACTAAATTCCAAATCATGACTCCATGGTATTGGCAACAGCTGGTGCGAATTTCTAGTATCAGTAATCCATTTGAGGTGATTAACATGGAGACTACCGATTTCAAAAAAATTCTTGTCACTGATAGAGGGATCCAGTGCACCCTTTCTGCATAGTTAGTTCACGTCGTATTGCATTTACTTTATGCTTTATGCTAATAAAGAATGATTTGAATTACACATTCCATGTGTTATTTTAATAAATTAATTAATGAGCTAAGTGCAGGAAGGAATACTGTTTTCAGAGGTATAAAATACTGCCATCTAAATTCAAGAAACTAGCATACCATGTCCACCGATAGAAAATAGTTTCAGAGGTAAAAGGTACCAAGTCCTGTTAAACAAAAACTTACTGGTATTAAAACAAAAAATTCATGCTCCTAGGTGAAGCACCACCTTTTCGTTCATAGAAAAAAATTTGAGGTTGATCTGTAAATGTGCAAATGAACAAGATCAGAATATTTGAAGAAATATCCTTTACCAAGCTCTCCTGTAAAATCTACCTTTTGTGACATAGTACACTTTACCTCTGATGTATAGATATGTGTTATTCCAGACCATAATCTATCTATGTACCAAATTTCATCCATGGTTTATTTTTTGTGAGGTTATTTGAATTGCAACCGTACTTTTAACAAATTCCTAAAGTGCAATCCGTTTCGGTATACACGTCCATAAGTCCGATGAATTTTCCAAACACCAACGTGGAAGATACGATGCTGCTTTCCTAATAAGATGCGTTTTAAATCCTTTCTTTTGTGATTTCGTACATTAAATCTTTTGAATCCAAAATTAAAGAAAGGCTAATTCTACCCCGTAAACAATCCAAGCTGAAGTTATCAACGGAAGAATCAAACGTCAGAATTAGCGGTAAACCCGCGTTCAAAACTGTACAACCGGGATTCCGGCCTTGCCACTACAGCACAAAAAGGTTAATATTTCAATCGGTGGACAAAACGTCCTCAGTGGACAACGCACCCGAATTCCGCAGTGGGAAAATTTATGTTTGCCAACTGGAGCGGCGCGTCGAAAAATAAAACAGCTGTAAAGTTGTCAGCGCTTGAACCGCGAAACGATGACGTGTCACAGCATAAACGCACCCCTATTGTTTCGTAAATATTTAAGGACATTAATTAAAATTTACATAGAAAACACACAAATCCTGACATGCAGAGCGCAGCGCACAGCGTGATGGCACTGGAATGTTTTACATTGTGTCCTGTTTTCAATTTCCTGTATATACATTAAATCTCCTGTGAGCCCGTTGCCGTATTGTATGCGGCGTTGCGTTACAATTCTGGCAGCAGATGGTTTCCAAAATGTTGTTAAACAAAATTGCGAGAGAACCTGAACACTTGTCTATGAACTTTGGAAGGGTTAATTGAAAAATACTGTACCGAAGTTATACATTCAATTATACAATAGTTGAGATGATAGGCACTGCAAAGGTGGAACTCGTCCACCTCTTAAGGTAGTACTTGCATATAAGTATACCGCACAAAACACGCGGTAGTACATTATGATATTCTGATTAAAAACCTACGTAGACATAATTTTCCCAGGTTCGGAGAGAAGATGCGACCATTAAGAGCCTTTGAACGTTTCTCTCTTTGTACCTCTGAGGTCTGGTTTTTCCATCGCTGGTTAACTTTAAAGTTAGATAACTGTGACTTGGTTGTCAATTATTAGTTGCCTGTCAATTCAAGCTCTCTCCATATGGAGGAAGACTCAACTAGTAACCTTTTAAATATTCGAGTGCAAAAGGCTATTGAATGATCCGACAATTTGTTAATAATTACCTCATATAAGTCACTGGTTATGTCACAAGACAAGAGTGAAAGGGTTATGAAACGCTGAAATATTTTGGTAATTATGGGAAGCTTTTCCATGGTTTCTGATGGTGCATGGTAGATCCACAAGAATTACTTTCATAAGTCGATCTACCTCAAACATACACGTACCTCAACGCCTAAAAATTGTTCTTGTCAACGTATGATGCTTGTCATTGTTAGAATAACAACTTGCTTGGCATGAACCTGCGATCTTGACATTTGTCTGAAAAAAGTTCAATGTCGACAGGCTGTGTTAAATTTATTGGGGGGAAAGTTAATGAAGACAACGGTATTTCGTCACTAAATTCATGTGTGTGTGCAAGAGCGACCTGCAACTGCGTTAGGGACTGATATCGATCCATTTATTTATACATAACTGTCCAAGAGACTGCACCAATTATTGGACAACAAAATGGTAACTTAACTAATAGTGTGCAAATGTGCATACAAGAAAAACAAAAAACGAACATAACAAAGATTAGCTACAGCAGTAGTCGCAAAAATTTGACAAAGCCTTACTGATACAATTAGTATCTGTAAGGCCTTCTATAAAATTATAAGTATTGTTTATAGAACACAGTGGTGAATAAAATAATACGTTGTTAGTCAGTATGTTTACTCATTTCGCATCGCATTGAGGCCGTCAAAAAACATGATAGGAACTATATTTGACATCTTTCTATATAATGTCTCCCTCTTTCTCTCTCTCTCTATCTCTCTCTCTCTCTCGTTTACTATTAGTAGTAGCTTTTGCAGTTTTTTCAGGCAACTAAAAATAAACCAATGTTTTCATACTTTGTCGCAAAACTGACAATTCGATCACCTGCAAACCAGACTCCGAGCACTAAAATGCTTTTCCTAATTTTTGTAGAAAAAAGAAATTATGAGTCTACAAAGTCGAGTCCAGATTGTGGCACACTACAGATACTTGGATTTTGACAAAAATAGTGACTAAATGTTAAACACCATGGTTATCGTTCTCTAAAATGACTACATTAGGACCATTAGCACCTTGTATAAATACCATAAAATAATTAACCAAAAGCATTGTGGCTTAATGATTAAAAATGCGGCACAACAGGTGCGTCGCGGCAATTTCCAACAACATTCGCTTGGGCTCCGCAAAGTTCTTCAGTAATTTGCGGAATTAAAACATCATTTTCAAATACGGCAAGCTATCAAGGGAGATCCGCACCAGCAAGTGGTGAGAGCAAAATCATTTTTAATGAAATGTTTTTTGCACCAGCGCGGTAGGCCCTTGCTCCCAGAGCTCTTGCATAGGGTCATTTCGTTGAAATAAAATACTCTATTTGAAACGAGATGCGAAGACTGTTTTACTCGTACGTCCATATTTTAATGTGCTCCCATGGCAGATATGTTTGATATACGTATGAACCTTTAAATCTCACAAAAACCTTTAATTATTGCAATAAGTGTCATGATTAGAAGCAGTAATCTCAGCCAAACTGGATTTGTTTCTTTTCCTCAGTTTATCACACATATGTGATTAAAAAATGGTTAGCATTTAGCAGTCTGAACTTTCGAGCGACAAAATTGATGCATAAATACTATATATCAACGTAGAGGTGGCAGTTGAAAATTCCAAGATAGCATGACGCCGTTTTCTTCTCTTCAAATGATTTATCCGAATATGTAATAAAATATGGAAGATTCTATTTAAAAAAGTTGTTATAATCTGTCAATTTCTTAAACTTAATATCCAAATTTAATTGCTCATTCAAATAGACTCTTTCGAAATGAGCTATGATCGATTCATTGTACAAAACACTCAACTTTAACAGTCTGCCAGCCCGCCATATCGGCAGATACTGATTTTGTATTTCAGAATTGTAAAGTACTTATCAAGTGCCTCAAAAGGAGGTATCATAAAACCTCCATTTAAGTACAATTAGACCTAAACAAGCCAAGTTTTGCTATATTTTTCGAGTTTCTTTTCAAGTTGGGCATAATGACATCAGGTTTATGGGGCTCAACAAAACTTAATATTGGTTTTTCTACTTTCTGGTGACTTCAGAGCACAGTCAAAAGACTTCAAGATGCTACAATATTTTGAAATCAGTCATGATTCCTGTCGTTGCAGATATATAGGACATTCAAATGTAGAGATTTTCTTGCAAAATTGTATCTCTTAACAGTCGGTTACAAGAAGAATATCAGATACTAATGTGTGAAAAGTACAGGGTTAACCTACTTGATGCCATTCCCATTAGCTCTCATTAATTTTACTTGTATCTTTTGAGTGTACATAGAATGAAGTGTAGCAACGAAACACAGGAAAGTGATTAACGCATGTCCAAAAAGTTGTGGCACAAAATTCATTGGCTTTAATTTTAACAAACACATGACAGAGTTAGTCATAAGCTGAAGGATTTACAGTGGTTGAACATGAAACAGCGTTCAGAACTATTAACCCTATGTTTCTACAATAATATTTTGTCGAGTAAGTCACCGCCATATTTGTATGAAAAAGTCATGTTTAGAGAAAGTCTTCATTCTGTCAATGTTCGTTTGAAACAGAATATTTCTGCTCCATTCCATCGAACATGTTTTTTCGAACGTGGCTTCTCTTACAACATCTATAAATTATATAACTCCATCCCCCAGAAAATCAAAAATATAAAAGGTTGCAAATTCAAGGCAGCTCTGAGACGATTCCTTCTAGATAAGTATAATTAACTTCACTGGTAATACTGCAACATTTAGCTTTTCTGGATGAATCTCATGATTATATGATGGAATATTTTCAGTTTTATATTTTCAGTGTTATTTGTTTTTCTGTGGTCATGCTTTTTTTCTGCTCTCATATAGTTAGTAGTAGTCATGTAACGGTTGATATCACTATTTTAAAATAGAGCAAGAGATGAGTGGAAGAGCACGCAGGTCGAGAACTCCCCCTTGAGATTCGAGAGCAATTATTCCTTTTTGTTGAACACTATTTTTGTATGCATTGTCTCTTCGAATAAAGACATTTATTATTATTATTAAAATAATATCAAGCTGCCTTTGGGAAGAAAAGTATGTCTACTTACTTTAGTGTCAGTTGATATTCATTTATTTTGATGTTTTTGCTTTAAAATGTCGTATAAATTAGAAATAAGAAAAAGTATAGTCGACAAGTTGGATGGGCGAGTACCCAAAGCTGAAATCTGTCGAATACGACAGAATGAAAACATTTCACGCAGAGCCATCTATCGAACAATAGCGGAGCACGAGCAGGGAATACCATGTCTAAATTTACCAAAAAGTGGAAGACCACGTGCATTTAATGCACAGAGGTCAGAGAGATTGGTGAAAAGAGTAACAAGTTATGTTGGAATGTCAACAAGGAGACTGACTCGTCAATACAGATCTTCCAAGGGTACGATGTCGTTGAAATTGAGGAGGAATGGTCTTAAATATCGAAAGAGACTTGAGTGCCCCAAATACTCTCAAACACATCCTTCGTATACCAAGATGCTGTCGTCAACTGAGGAAGGTACACTTTGCCAGTGGAAAAATCATTATTTTAGATGACGAAACTTATTTCACTTTGAGCAAGTGTGAAATGAAGGGAAACGACGAATTTTATACGGACAACGTAGAGGAATGCGCTAACACAGTTAGATACAAAATAAAGCGAAATTTGTAGATAAAATCCTTGCCTGGTGCGCAATTCCTAACAGGGAAGAGTGAGGGGTGAAGCTTTCAATAGTCAAAGCTATATTGTTAACTGCCTTTCCAAATTGTTTCAGTTTGTTTACGAACATCATGCTAATGACCGTATCATGGCCAGACTAAGCATCATGCCATTATCAAGAGATACCCAAAACACAACTTATTTTTTGTTCCCAAGGACGATAATCCTCCAAACTTGCCTCAGTCTCGCTCAATGGAGGATTTTTGGGATTTACTGTCTAGAAAGGTTTATCATGGAGGCTGGGAAGCCCAAGATGAAGAGCAGTTAACACGGCGAATTTACGTAAAACTGAGAGAAACTGATCTCATGAGAGACGTTCGAAGAAAGTTGCGTCTGGAAGATCAGAATTTCTTCATTAAAAAAAATCCGATGAATATTTTGTGCCAAAACTTTTAGGACATTATTCGCGGAAACAGTGACGTCTAGGGTCTAAATAAACTATCAGAGTGTAAAAAATGTAGCACATTGTGATAGTTTGGTGAAAGTGGTGGTACTTGACATTAACACAGTCCAAATGATCAGAGATCAGAGTTAAGCCAAAATTTGTAGTCAGTAAGTAAGTAAGTATCATTAAATTAAATATTTAAAATACCCATGACAACAGCGCGTCGGTCTTTCATCACTCTTATCGAACCGGCGATCGATCGCAAACGGTAACAGAGGTTAGTTATCATTTTGCATAGGTGTTTTGTTTTTGTTCGCGTACGTCGTCGTGTTTATTTACAATGTTCTCGAATCAAGAGTTCGCCGACATGTGAAGCTCGTCAGAATTCAAATCTTGCAGCTCAAATTTATCGCGACAGATATCGCCAACGGGTACACCCAGACAGAACGACATTTTTGCAAGTATACCAAAGACTTCAAGATACAGGAAGTGTTCAGCCCACTGATATTCGCACTCGTGAAAGACAGGTTACTGTAGAACCGGAGGAACAAATTTTAAA
Source organism: Acanthoscelides obtectus (assembly GCA_963669975.1). Lineage (NCBI taxonomy): Eukaryota > Metazoa > Arthropoda > Insecta > Coleoptera > Chrysomelidae > Acanthoscelides > Acanthoscelides obtectus. The sequence continues at coordinate 31,875,988 of CAVLJG010000005.1, forward strand.
TATCGTGGAAATCTATAGTCTATAGAATCCTACGGGAAAATTTGCTTTATCCCTACCATGTACAATGAGTGCAGGCCTTGTTATCAGAAGACTAACATTCTGTCGGTGGTTTTTGCACAAAAAGATTGAAAATCCGGATTTTTTAAAAAAACATTCTAGCGACGGACGAATGTACTTTTACGTGAGACGGGTTATTAAATTTCCACAATACTCGCACGTGGGCCCGAGAAAATCGTCATACCAAGGTCATTTCCAACAATATATTAAAATAAATATTTGGGCGAGTTACCCCCAAAGTTGTCAGGAGAAGGCTACCTTACCTTTCTAGCAAATAACCTACCAGAACTTTTGGAACAGACCTTAGACATCATGCCATTACTACGGAGACAGAATTTTGTGGTTTCTTCATGACGGGGCACCACCAGACATTTTTAGAGGCGTCATTCAGTATTTGAATAAACATTATCCAAATCGCTGTATCGGTCGAAATGCTCCTGATCCTCGAAAATGGCCAGCAAGATCTCCTGACCTCAATCCGATAGATTTGTGGTATTGGGGAGAACTTAAAGGGATGGTCTATGGGGCTGGTCCAATAACAACTGAAGTACAACTTCGCGAAAAGACTTTAATGCCGCTGAAATAATAAATGGACAACTTCGAGGACCTAGAGTAAGAAGAAACGGGGTTTGTCGTAATAAAGCTTGTGTGGAAAGTGGAGGATGACATTTTGAAGACCTTCTTTAAATACAAAAAAGGATTTTAAAAAGAAAAACAATGAATGTATCAAAATTGTGATCCCTATTTATAAGTTGATTTTTTTAATGCGTTCAATAAACTTTCACCAGGTGAAGCGCTGAAACAGTTAGTGGTAAGTCCGTTTTTTTAATTGTTTGCATTTTACGAGTACATTATCAAATAATGAAATAATACCTACGAGGCAAAAATAACAATCTTTATTTACACTGTTGTCAGATTTTATTTTACTTTGAAGTCGCTTTTCTCTAAAAAAAATGCCGTTTTGACCCCCATGTTATACGAAACTTTTTGCCTCTTTTAACCCCCTTTATCACACATTTAAATAATGTGAGCAGTCAGCGCGTTGATCGCCTGTTTTTGGCAAAACTCTTTCTCCTACCACTGTCGGCTGATAGATTTCCTCACTGTTGTGTGGGTTTGAAAGATCCTCGCAATCAGTGTGCACCTTGAAGGTGTACGCCCATATTCATAGAGGGTATACAATTTGTGAAATGTCAATCAACAATATTCTACAATGAGGTCAGGAAGGGACGTGCGACGCACCTCTTTCCCTCTGCCTACGCTCATGCTAAGCGTGAGGTATAAAAGTCGACGCGCGAAAAATTTATGAAATGGATTTTTGAGAGTGCTCCTGACTAATCGCCGTGATTACGCGTTTTAGCCTAATTAAAAATACAAATAAGGGAACGAGATTCGCGATATCACCGCGAATTTGCGAGGGGTGGGATATGGGGGACGTGGTGGCCACTCTCATCCCCGTGATCATATTTAATTTGACGGACTGAATAATTTAGGGACGACTAAGTGAAACGCGGTTTTTGGTAACTGTGTTTCAGCATACGTGGTTATTCGATGCGATATTTCTCCGTATTGCGTATTAAATAAATTTCATTTGTGCCCTACAAAATCGAAAAGATAATGTGAATCAGAATATAGAAATAATTTACATAAGTCTTGTAATATACCGAGTTAACAGTACAAAATAGCACATTATTCCCTGAGGCGCAAGGCGGCGCATTATGGTATTTTTCACCAAGGAATATACAAGGTGTTTGAAATTCGACCCTCACCATTGGAATCTCGAAAACTGTGAGAGAAAGGAAGTCACGTCAATGGGGGCAAAGCTGCGTATTTAGCTAATCAACAAAATGCCGCTTAGAAAGTTTAGAAAATTCAGTGGTTTCGGAGAGGGGCGGAAAAACAGAATTTTCTAAAAAAAATTGCCTGACTTTATTTGTAGTAGTAATTAGGATTTCAATATGACGTTTCATCTCTTGTCCTTAAGCATTATTTTATAACTAACTTTATTTCTTCTTGTGGATACCATATTGGATTTTTCAGCAGATAAATAGAGTTTTTATTCTGATTTCAAAAATGTATGTCATGTCATTTACATTGCCAACTCTTAGTTCTTCCAGAAAATCAGAAGTTCCTAGGTAGGCCTTGAAATTACTAGATTTCGTTTATTTCGTATACCAGACCCGATCCCAAATTCAACATAGCAACATAGTCTGGAAGACTGAGAAGAAGAGTAGTAAACAGAGCAGTGAACAAAGTACAGAGAAGAGACAGAAATTTTCGTTTTGTGTTTCACCACACACTTTTATTTCCTTATAATTTTCATCGAACAACAAATTCATGGCCAACTAAGGAAGATCATCACTGAATTTAGGACTGAAAAGTCCATTTAAATGTGCAAAATTCCAATATATCGTCCATATGAAAAAACAATGTTGGTGATGGGAGTCGAAGGCAGAAAGGTCCAATAGAAAATTTGACTACGCCATCTTGTAGGGGAGAATAAGTAACATTGACAACATGGAATTTATCTTCAAATCCCATCTCAAATAAAGTTAGGAAGAAATAAAAGTGATTTTGGAATAAATTTGGTGGGTGAAACATATAATCTCAAGCCATACCTAGAAAGTTTTGCGTTTTCTTAAAATACTAGTGCTTGGCAACACTAATGTATGACGTAACATTTATTTTTAAATCAGAATTAGAAACTCTGTTCATTTGTGTAAAAATCCAATATGGCGTCTATAAGAAAAGATGAAGTTGATGCTGGAGGACAAGAGGTGAAACGTCATATTGAAATTATAATTATGCCGTCTTGTAAAGGAGAAAAAGAGACAGCGTTAATGTGGAAATTATTTTGAAATATCACTACAAATAAAGTCAGGAAAAAATTAAAATGATTTTGGAAAATTCTGTTTTCTCCGTCTCTGTCCGGAAGTACTTTGATTGGCCATTTTGTTGATTACCTAAATACGCAACTTTTCCCCCAATAAAGCGTAGGGCAGATATGAGACTCCTCCCTATATCAATGAGTTGAAAAATGGCGATTTCTTAGGCTAAAAGCCACTGATCAACAGCCAAAAAATATCCTAAATAAAATCAACAAAATATTACTATTTTTAATGTGCTAAAACCGGAATGAAACTTATTTTTTCAATATTAGTTCAAGTTTTAGAGATACGGTAATTATATGTGTTCCTGCTGTGACAGTGTTAATATACTGTAATTCACAAGAATGCACGTGCTACATTTTTATATTCGGCAGGGAAAGATGATGTAATCGGCATGATTGTGTTACGTTATACATACGTGTACATTATATTGTTTTATATTAGCCATTTTTTCCTCAGTTGGCTGATAGCGTTCATGCAAGATGTCTCGAAAGTGTGTAAACAATCCAGATCAGTTTTGTTACGTGTGTGGTGATGTGACTTTTGCGTCTCAGAGACGGTCTATTACTCCACTAATAACAAAGGCATATCAGCTTTATTTCGGTTGTAAACTAGGTGATCAAGACAAACAGTGGGCACCCCACATCTGCTGTAATACATGTGCTTCAAGTCTGAGGAACTGGTTAAATGGCAAAAAACGGTCTATGCGCTTTGCTGTCCCAATGGTTTGGAGAGAGCCTACAAATCATATTAATGATTGTTACTTTTGCAAGGTACCTTGTATTGGACAAGCCACAGGTATGTCCAAGAAAAAAAAATCGGTTATTAACTACGCAAACATACCATCTGCGATGAGACCTGTGCCTCACAGTGACGAAAATCCTATTCCAAAACCCCCAGAATCCTACACTTGCGAATCAGAAAACGAATCAGATCATGGCGATCGAGTGATTCGTCAGGAAGAAGATATGCCATCAACGTCAAGAGATCCTGATTTTATACCGAGCACGTCCTGCCACCAACCGCACAAAATAACACAGTCAGAATTAAATGATCTTGTAAGAGATTTAGAACTTCCAAAATGTAAGGCAGAGTTACTTGGATCAAGACTGCAGCAGTGGAACTTGTTAGAAGACGATGTTTCGGTATGTGTTTTTCGTAAACGCCACAAAGACTTAGAACTATTTTTCAATATGGAGAATAACTTGGTTTTCTGCAGTAACATTAATGGCTTACTGGCGGCTTTAAATATAAACTATAAACCAGAAGAATGGAGATTGTTTATAGACAGTTCAACATTGAGTTTAAAGGCAGTGTTATTGCATATTGGAAATATTTTACCATCTCTTCCTGTAGGGTATGCAGTTCACATGAAAAAATCATATGACAATATGAAGTACCTATTGACATGCATAAAATACGATGAGCACCAATGGCATATTTGTGGCGATTTGAAAGTTGTTGCACTTTTACTTGGGCTGCAGCTAGGCTACACAAAGTTTTGCTGTTTTTTTGTGTGAATGGGACAGTCGGGCAAAGGCACTTCATTACACCAGACAAAACTGGCCTGTTCGTCAATTCCTAGAGCCAGGTCAAAAAAATGTACAGCATATGCCATTAGAAGATTCGAAAAAAATTTTATTACACCACCACTGCATATCAAGTTGGGCCTAATGAAAAACTTTGTCAAGGCATTAGATAGAGATGGGTCAGCTTTTCAATACCTGCGTCAGAAATTTCCAAGACTAAGTGAGGCAAAGGTTAAAGAAGGTATTTTTGTTGGGCCACAGATTCGAAATATTTTGAAAGATACACAGTTTGAAAACACTTTAACAGGTATTGAAAAAACTGCTTGGAATGATTTCCGTCTGGTGGTCGCTAATTTCTTGGGAAATAGAAAAGCTGACAACTATAAAACCCTTGTCAAAAATATGCTGTCATCGTATTAAAAGATGGGCTGTAGTATGTCTCTTAAGATACATTTCCTACACTCACACCTGGACTTTTTCCTGACAATTGCGGAGCCGTAAGTGATGAGCACGGCGAATGTTTTCATCAGGATATTTCAACAATGGAAAAAAGGTACCAGGGAAAGTGGAATCCTTCCATGCTTGCACACTACTGTTGGTCTCTTGGTAGAGATGCTCCAGAAACGATCCATAAAAGAACAGCAAAAAGACAGCGCATATAGTGATTCTTATAAGTATATGAATCTTGTTACTTTTTTTAATATATCCTTAAAAATAAAAAGTTTTTTTTCTAAACCGCAACTAATTTTTTTATTTCATTGTCATTTTTGGATTCAGCGCCCCAAAATTAACAAAGAAGTGCACTTTTCCCACAAGATAGAATTAAAAAACTAAAATTTGTTGTCCAGTGAAGTTGCACCCAGTGACATATACCAGGATACCAACGCTGCCAAAAACATCCAAAGTGGATGCTCGATTTGTGTCCACCCTAGATGGCTTTACATTTGCCATTTCCCGTTTGTATAATGCTAAAGACCCCTTTTTGGACTGATCAGGTAAACTGCATAATGCACCGCATCCCAAGATGTTTGTATCAACATAGTCATATATTCGTCTTAAGCCATCGCACAGAATGCTACGAGTATCGCTGCCATCGTGTAAATTTACTCACTGTGAAGGAAAGAAACATAATATTTCTAAGCTACCAATAACAGTCTTAAAGGTCGTTATTGAAATAGTATAATTAATCCACTATACAGGAACATTATGGGGCCTCGGTTGGCCGCGTTGGTTAGAGTGTCGTGCTACTGATCAGCCGGCCGGCCGGGCCGCGAGTTCGAATCTCGCCTTCCCCATGGATGTTGTGAAGTCGTGTGTTTGTCCATAATTAGAGAAATATAAGTAACACACATCTGTGGCAAATGGATAACTTCCAATGCCAATTATATGTTAAAAATAAAAAAATAAAAAGGAACATTATGTTTAAGCTTATAGAACAGTTGATTAAGCTTATTAGAACAGTTTTGATGCTCACTGAAAACTTATACATATAGGTAGTAGCTGTTAAGCCAACTACTACGACCGTTACCTAAAAGACAACAAACATACGCATTTGAACATTAGGAGGCCATCAACAACTTGAGCGCTTCGGATTAGCTTGAGGTATTTGTATTGTTATTTGTATCAAGGATGACAGGTGCAAATTTAACTCGCATATAGAATTTTTCGCATGAAGTCTCAGATCGACCTACTAAACGACAAACGTTCCTTGTTGATAATCCCGATGCCGGCATTGCATTCCTCTCACGTATCGCATTTTCCCATTAGCAGGCATTAAACCAGGCGCAATTATATTCCAGGTAATTGCTAAATAAACTTCCGCTTAACGACTCAGAAATTCCTTTATTTTTTACTAGCTCGGAAATTTTTATTTCAAACGGAGGAACGAGGCCTGAATATTTATGCATTACATCGATACTAGAAGCAAGTTCGTGGAGTGTAAAATATACTAGTTGCTTCTTTGATTCGAGGTAATCGGTCGAATAATTAGAAGTAGTTCAGAGACTGATTTAATACTTTTCTATACCTTCACGCTCTCTAAAGTCAACTACAAAGTATTTGCGTCCATAACATAGTAGCAACATTGTGTAAAAATTTCATTAAATTCCGAACTGTATTTCTCGTGTTATAGGCAGTAATAAGATTAGCGATCAGACCGATAGGCAGACAGACCGACTGGAATTGTTGATATTATTTATCATGATGTTCATGTCATATAACATCTAAAAAGCCTATATTATTTTCAAAAATCTTTGCTATCGCAGTACTTCCCCGCCAGTATGGCGATTGAATTATTTTAGTCATGATACTTGCAATGTATCCAAAAATAGCAATACTATACTTCAAAAAGGTCGCCGTGGTGATCGAAACGTACAATAGACAGTAATTAAAACGTATGTAGTTTGAACTAGCGGCCTATACACTAGCAAGTTTGTTGGTCTCCGAGTGCAACCGAATTTTGTGGACTACTGAGCTTATCCGATGAAAAGCGGTAGATAGCAATGGAAACTCGGTTTTGGTATCTGATTTTATCTGAAGCTGAACTAAAAAAACTTGATGGAGGACATTCAAATATCTTTTTTCTTGTTAAGTTTCAATAAAATGTGTTCCATGACCCAGTAACTAAGTTATATAGACACTAACAACTTTCCACGGAAGCGACCAACTTTATAATGTAGTTAACTACCTATATGGGACCTATAAAATATAACCTGTATAAAACAATCACCTTAGCAGCTTGAAGACACCTAAAGAAGCCTTTAAGATAAATACATGAATATAGGATGTTCGACATTGAATTCCAAACCAAATAGCATACTTTGATATAGTTGAAATTCTTGGTCCAAATTCATGGTGCAAAGACTTTAGTTGTTTCCAGAACCGATTGACAACAGCTGGTAATCTTTCTGAGTGAGGTTTTCCATATATACTAAGTGACATATAAATCCAAACACCCAGATTAAATGGTTTTATTTTAATAAAATTTTGTATAAGTACTTAATGAAGCATAATAAGTAAATGATAAAAATTTCAAAATGATTGCACTGCTTTAAAGCCCTTTTCGCTTTTCTTAAATAGAGAAACATTACATGTGGATTTTACTATTATTAGTCTCCAAATATCACGATGCGCTTTACTAATGAATCACTGATATGACTCACTGACAAGCATTTAAAAAGACCACAGATTATTAGGTACAAAAATATATTGCCTAAGTACGTGCTTCATTGGCGACGTTGTTGGCATCTTAGAGTCACAAATCGACGAATTTCTGTTTTTGTGGCAAAGTGATAACAAACAATTTTGCCTCCCTCAGGAAAAGCTGCCCAAATCGGCGCTTCAATATTTCCTAGGATAAATGTACAGTTCGTTATGTCCAAGTCCCTGAAACCAACTTAGCTACAGGGAGAACTGATCAACTTGACTTGATCATCTGCATGTTGTATACTAAGTGACATATAAATCCGGACACCCAGTTTAAATGGTTTTATTTTAATAAAATTTTATATAAGTACTTAATGAAGCATAATAAGTAAATGATAAAAATTTCAAAATGATTGCACTGCTTTAAAGCCCTTTGACCTTTAATAATGTGTGGATGCACCCTGATGTGCTACGCATTCTCCAACGCGCCTAGGCATGCTTCTAATCAGGTGGTCAATGTCCTCCTGTGGTATCTCATTCCAGGCAACCACCAACTGCTCTCGAAGTGCTTCTAGAGTCTGAGGAAGACGTTGCAAATTGAGCAATCTCCTACCCATCATATCCCACACGTGCTCAATTGGGGATAAGTCGGGAGATTTTGGTGGCCATGGTAACAATGTGACATCATTATGTTGAAAGAAGTCTATTGTGACTCTTGCAACATGTGGTCGGGCATTATCTTGTTGGAAAGTTGGATCTGCCAGGGTGTCAAGATAGGGTAAAAGATGGGGTTCTAGAACTTCGTGGATATAACGCTGCGCGTTCATGTTACCTCTGATGAAGATTAAAGGTGACCTGGAACCATAAGCTATAACACCCCAAACCATAACTCCAACAGTGTGATGAGCATGTCTTTCCACAAAAAACTGTAGATTCCTCCTTTCACCACGTCGCCTTCTAACCCTTGCACGACCATCGTGCATGCCTAAACAAAATCGAGACTCGTCACTAAAGACAATACTGTTCCATTCCTGATCCCAGAGTGACCGTTGTCTGCACCACTCAAGGCGATTACGTCGGTGTTCTCGAGTTAAAGGGAGGACCCAGTGTGGCCGGTATGAAAACAAGCCAAAACTTCTCATTCGTCGGTAAACACTTCGCATGCCAATAGGTCTTCCGTGTTCTGCAAACCATTCATTTGCAATGGACCTGGTAGTGGAGAAACGGTCCCTTAAGGCCAATAATCTTAGGCGGCGATCTTCACGGTCTGTTGTTCTACGGCGGCGTCCAGTGCCCCTTGCTCTTTGCGTACGGCCTTCTCGAAGCCATGCCTGACAACACCTAACCACAGTGTCTACAGTATATTCAGATAAGAGATAGACCGGACATAAACAAGACCACGTGATCATAGAACGCTGTAACATTCGGCAGGGACGTATTAAGAGTCACGCAGTACATATTTTAGATAGTAGATGCTGTTTTGCGTAACTTTGTAGTGAATTAGCACAATTCGATGTGTATACGATTGGTGATGGATATAATGTAAATATACATAAGGGTTTCAAAATTTTCGCTTCGATTTCCAGCTTCGGATGCCGCCTGATGTTTGGTGAAATACAGTCGAATATAACCTCAAAATGGCGTTTAAATTAGCCTAAATTAAAAATAATCGTATATCTCTTAAAATTGCTTTTAGAATATTGATTAGTATATTTTTTGATTTCTAGGTAAATATGTAACCAAATTAAAACGTTCAAAACGTAAAAAAATGTGCATGGTTAAACATTGTCAGAAAGTAGATTCTTGAATAGGTTTTGCCAAAATGGGTTAAAAAATGTCATTAATTAATTAAAAAATACAGTAGCTTTATAATTACTTATAACTTACCGAATTTGATGAACGACATCTTTTATTGGAAAGATGAGCTTGATGAGCTTTCATCATCGCTACTGCCTGAAGCACCAACGTCAATAATGAATGGCTCGACTTTTTCCTCTAAAATATTGTCCAGTTCCCACATTCTCTTTTCAACTTTGTCTTTCACGTGCTTAATACAGTTTTCCCATTTTTGCGCTGTTATTAATTCTAGTGCTTCTTTGAAAAGTCGTTTGAGGTCACAAAATTTAAAAGTTGTATTGTGCTTAGCTATATAATTTTTAACCTCTGCCCATATGAGCTCAATGGGATTGAGCTCGCAATGGTATGGAGGTAAACGGAGCACAGTTTTATTTTGACTTGCTGCCATTTCGTCAATGGCGTATTTTTTGATATTCCGCCTTGTGATCCTTGACAATTCTTAATAATTGTACTTTCAGCATTGCTTCTTCAAAGTTGATATTTTTCGAGCGGAGCCAATTTTGAACATCAACTTTCCTTGAAGCCGTTGTTGGGACCTTCTCCATTCTTCGAGAATGATAAGGCGCATTATCCAACACAATTACTGCGTTTTCCTCTAAGTTCGGTAAAATTTTTGAAAACCACTGTTCAAACGATTCGCCATTCATTTCCTCGTGGTAATCTCCTGTTTTCTTAGACTCAAAGCACCACAGACCGTCAACAACAAATCCATCCTCACTGCCAATATGCCAGATAATGAGCCTTTTCCCTTTACCTGGAAATCGAAGTACTAACTGGTGTAGATTTATTTCAATAAGCAAACCTTTTTCAAATGTTTTCATCACATTCAGCGAAAAAACATTGAGACATGAGTATCAGATTGCTATAATTGGGATTATTTAGTCATATTGAAAGAAAGAATATTGAACGTCGTATGATTACTCAGCGCTTCACAATTTAATTTAAAGTTATAAACCTTTAAAAAATGAATGATCAGGAACCTGAAATACGCGCAAATATTAATATTAACAAATTATAACTTTATAAAGCTTAAAGTATGAATTAAAATGATTAGAAATATTAGGAACGGTACACAATATAAAACTTAATAACTTTTTTTAAGTTTATAATATTCGACATATTTTAAGATTATATTAAAAAATTATTGAAATATCGAAAACATATAAAAACATGGCTTAAAAAAGTTCTAACAAATGAAAATGACAATAAAACATCCACGCATTTTATCGAAAGTTATAAAAGTTTTGTTACTTGTAATATGTTTTATCTGCCCCCTGGAATTAATGTTTAGAACCTTGTTCCCAAGGTTTGAAAAACATCCGATTGTTGTCTATTACTCGTATTTAGCTGCTGGATTTTTTAATCCGGTGGACAGTCCATCTAGAAAGGCCCTCCTGGATGAAGTTACAGAATCATCAACCCATACTTTACTTGTAGTGTGTCCTGCGTTTACCCACGTTTCATCAAGGTAATAAATCTTCCTGTTTTGATTTCTATATTTCCCAATTTTTGTTAAATAATCCCTCCTCCATAGCACAATTTCTTCTCTATCCAGTAGTAAACTATTACGACCCCGTTTTTTCCATTTGAAATTTAAATGCTTCAGTAACGCATGGAAAGTTGATCGTTTGAAATTTGGCAACGTTGTATCTCCATTTACCTCCTGCAGTACTTTATCTATAGTAGGTATTTCATTCCTAAAGAAGAATTCATGCACTTTCCTCCTAATCGCATGCTTATCAGCTTCATCCAATGATTTAACAATACTTTTGCGATGTTTACTGGTCATTGGCTCAGAAAAGGTGTGATTTTTTTTGTATTGTCTTAACACATTAAACACTGATGCGCTCGATCTTATATATATTCAAAATGACCTCTTTCATTTCTGCACTCAGGTGTCTTTTTTTAGAGCGTTTCCTAGGTGGACTACAGGAGTTTACAACTTCATCGGCAGTATCTGTACTACTGGGCATTTTGCGCAAGCAGTTGATAACAATAACAATCAATAACAAGGTATAACAATAACAACGACAAACTCAACAACTTAATAAGATAACAAACGAAAACGTCCAAAGAAATATCAAATTGCAATGATGCACACGACATACGTAACACGTCTGAACCTGAATGTGACTCTGCCTTGATACGACTGCTCTGCCGCTCGGCATAGGCATTTAATTGCGAATTGACCAATGAGGGCTCCCGTTTTACGTCGAGACGGCGGCGATAGCGTGAAAATCACCCGAACCTTTTGTTTACATCCGGTCTATCTCTTATCTGAATATACTGTACACTTCTTTGCACTCTAACTGCAATTGCCCGAAAAGAAAGTCCAGCTTCCCGAAGTCCCACTATACGGCCCCTATCAAACTCACTTAAATGATAACTGACCCAAGAAAGCTAAATCATCACTAGCATTATTGATCAATTTAAACAGAAAAATCACTGACTGGCAAGTGCGCCTTGCTTCAAGACTGCTGATTAGATGTTTTTCAAGTAAGGAATCATGAGGTATACCTATGGGCGGGTAAACGCCATCCACTTTCAGTGACAAATATTTTAAGAAACGTCTTTGAACACATTCAAGCCTACTTATATGAATAATATGATGCGGATTCCAAATTAGCAATGCGTACTCAAGCTTCGACCTAACATATGCATAATACAGCAACTTCAAGGTGGTACTCTGAGTGAAGTCACGGCAGTTTCTTACAATAAAGCCGTACATGCGGTTTGCCTCGGAAATTTTGCTGTCAATGTGTTTGACGAATGTTAGTTGGGAGTCAAATGTCACGCCTAAGTCACATAAAGTTGAAGTCCTCTGAATAGAGGTACCTGACAGGGTGTAGTCAAATAACAGAGGATTTTTCTTCAAAGTGTAAGACATTACGTAACATTTATTGATGTTTAATGACAGATTGTTTTGTGAGCACCAAGCATCCAACCTGACCAGATTTTCTAAAAGTTGATCACAGTCTGATTCATCAACTACACGACAAAACTTCTTCAGATCATCAGCGTAAATCATTGCACATAAGTACGAAATGGTGGATGATAATAAAACGGATCGAGTTTTTTTTATACCGAAACAACCGCGCATTAGGAAGTCGAAATGCCAGGACACCGCGGCTGCTATGAGGATCCCAAAATAAAAATGTTGATCGGCTTTTTTAATTGCCTAAGGTAAGTAGAATTGCGAAAAGATTCCTCTTGTAGATTGTTCCATGATCTCGACACCCTCAGGAAAAAGGAGCGGTCGGTATCGGCCAGTTCTGGATGTACAAAGTTCGACACGGTTTGGATGGGAGGCCGAAGTCAGGCGGGTCTGTCCGGCAGGCACATCGCGCGGCAGCATCATGGAAGGGATGGTCCGCCGGTGCAAAAGGGTCCCGAGACTGTTTGTTATAAAAGAGGCATTGATCAGTCGGACAGCCCTACTCTGGAGGGCATCGAGCATATGTAGTGTAGGCGGGGCGGCAGCACCGAACGTGTGAGTAATACTCGAGCTTATGTGTTCTGAGTCTTGTATAGAGTGAGGAGATCATGCGAAGAAAATCACTTCTTAGCCCTAAACAAATAGCTCTTATATATACATATACGAGCCCCTTCCCACTTCAGTTGGCCCACTTCAAGATTTGTACCAAAATATGCCTTTATAAACTAAACATGATGAAACTATTTACTTCTAAAACAATTTATTTTCTCAAAAACAGTTTAGATGCATTCTAGTCGTAAAAAATACATATTTGAAATCACTTAGACCTATGACTAATAGAACATCTGAAAAAATAAACAATGTGCGAATAAATGCGCGAAGTTAACAAAGCAACAATTGAAAGATTACCATTGGGTAACATCACCTTTATTTTTTATTACGGCTGACATTCTTTCGGAAGTACTCGTTCAAACCATGACTTCCCTCAAACTCTCAAACTCTCTCAAAAAATATATATGTCAAGCCAAGCAGACCTTGCAGGAATTTCGACCAAAGGGTTATATCTGGGAAAGACAACTTCGTGGAATGTCTTTATAATGCGCTAGTCAGCTCCATTGATCTCATGCATTCCACTACGGGGGCCGATCGCAAACTTTCGGTTACATCATTTACAGATTTTACTATTAATATGATATCAGTACGCGATTTTACCAAAAATTAGCGGTCAGCTCTTGTACTGTTACTGGTTAAAAAAACAGCAATCTATAAGCGGACCGTTCTTTGGCGATTAGCTCATAGATGGCTCGACATTGTGCCAAGGATCCGCCTGCACTTACATAGGCGGTGATCTAGAACTAACAGAATACTTAGAAAACGCTACATTTATACTGAGCCGGAACGGAGTTCAGTTCTTTTGACGGTTTTTTGTGATTACGTCAAAAAGTCATACGAAATAACTAAGCACATGGTCTTAAGGCCAAGCTGTTCAGACAACTGACGACTATGTCAAATACTAATAATTAGTCAAGCAAGCAGTTAGGGGATAGGAAGAATCTAAATTTCAAGCTGACATTTCTCTTTTGTTACCAAACCAAATCGTGTCATATTTCTTGTAGGGCCGTAAAATTTATATACAATAACTTGAACTTTTGAAAATAAGATATATTCACATGACGCGGAGAACACTCATAAAAAGCGTGATTTATAATATTGAATGAAAAATTTATTTCGTAGGCTGCAACCATGAATAGCTCCTAAATGTGCAAAGAAAAGTAAATCTGGAGAATAAATGCCTTCACTGCAACAGATAGTCCAAAAAGGATCATCTATCTAGCAACACCGCATTTATCTCTGACCCAATAAGAACAGCACGTGCTTAGACGCCGTCAGCTATTTTGTATGTTTTTGTTGTCACATCTGTCTTATTTATTCGCATTGTCCAACTGCCTTCTCTTGATATAACCACCCCTTGTTCCGACCATGGACATGTCGGACTATTCGGACGTACGCATTGTCCGGTTTCCAATTTCCTGTACATTAAAGTCGCGTGAATGTTCCAGCAAGCGGGCGGGTGCGATGCGATGATGATGAGCATAGAAGCAGGCATGGAACTCGAGCATGGACCAGGGCAGCGATGTTCACTCCACATCCTGCTCGTCTCATTTCCGTGCTGTTTATATTTCAGTGCTATTACCGGACACCGCCCGATAGGATGCTGACACCATCACGGTCGGTCAGTAATGAGACACTGCACATTTTGATAGTTTCGGTATACAAACGTCAAGTCTAAACCTCAACATGAAACAAGAAGCTGTCGAGCGGTAACCCGGTGAAAATTCCTTCAACCCTTAAGGCGGCTCCGACGCAGTGAGTTTCAGGCCATTTACAAGGGTTTAGCTGCTTCGGAATTGACGCTCCATTTTTCCATATATTTGAATAAAATTTATACAGTATGTTCAGAAGACAATTGTCCAGGGTGCTATAGAGCCACTTTTCTAAAAAAAAATTTTTTTCAGGAGTTATGGTGGGTGGAAGTGCATATAATTGTTGTTCGACTTCTCGATTTTTTTAAAAATAACCCAGAGGAAAAAACGAAAAAGTGGCTCTATAGCACCCTGTGGAGTCTTGTTTTTAGTGCACTGTGAAAATTTCATTGAAAAATATTCAGAAAGGAAGCGTCAATTTTGAAGCGCGAAAACCTCTGCAAATAGGCTTTTACACGAATTTTATCCACTATATCGTGCTGCCAGTCGAAGCAACGCGGCGGTGTGTAAGGACTAAGAAAGGACGTATTCAGATAATTTGTTGTCCCAAGTTAAACAGTAGCAGTTTTGACGTCGGTCGTTCGAGATAAACATCGGACCAGTAAGTGACATTTTTAATAGACTTCAATGAAAGAGGGGAAATGTTTAATCGATTTTGATCATTTCTTTTTATACAATAGGCCATGCTTCAGAGGTGATACCACAAAAAATCATTTTTGTTCAATCACCCCAATATGGATATCAAATGGAAGCACTTGTACAAAACAGTAATACGAAAACAGTTTCAAATCAAGATGGCGGCCGTCACAAAATGGCGGATAACATACTTGCTAATATCTCAAAAAAGAGTCGTCGCCTTGTAGAATACAGTACTTCACTAAAAATTTGATTCCAAGATTGCCGCCGTTTCGAAATTGCGAGTTACATATTTTTGTACAAAACCCCCAATTTACATATCAAATGAAACGACTTGACATGTGTGGTAAAATACAGAACTTTGTGACCAAAAGTTTCCAGGTGGTTCCAGGGTCATTGGAGGCGGTAATCTTTTTAGTTAAAAATAATACTTATGGTGAACGCATTTAACACAAATAAAATGTCACTTGCTGTTTAGCTTTAACCTTATGAAGTATCGTAAAATAAACTTAACACGATAAGCGTCATGAGATAATATATAATGCGTGTGTCGCACCTCATTTGGCGCTTTGGGCCTCGTGACACACATGATATGCCTCACTGCTGGCAGTTATATTTGGCCGCGTAACGTAAGACGTGTGCCATGCTGATGTGATTTTCTTACGGGAACCAAGAGTCCGTGGCCTGAGGGACCAAATTATACTGAATTGGAAATGAAAACATTAAAAAACACGTTGTTTATAGAGTTTTACAAAAAGAGGATATTCTACAAATCTAAAACAAAAAGCAAATCTTATAAAATAATCAGACATTCTCATTCAAAAATGAACAAAGTAATTTCACAGCAAATCAGTAAGTTATGGTAAATGTCGATATTCTAACGAACACAAATATGGAGGAACTCTTATAAACTAAACAGATTGACAAAGTCTTATGCAGGAATAAACAAAATACCGGTATAAATAAACAGTAATACAGATAAATATGGACTTACTACAACTACTATCTGATTCACTACCACTTGGAGAATACGCATCAGATAAGTATACATCCCCACATAACTCAGTACTGCCACTCTCTTCATCCGATAGTATTTCATTACACAATTGTTCAAGCCTTTTTTGCTCCGCTTCGTGATGCGACATCACTAAATTTGGTATTCAATAGTTTATAAACAGTAAAGCAATTTGGACAAGATGACGTACAATACCAACAACCCTTCAATAATAAATGACACGAAACAGTGCTCAACGCGCGACATGATGCAAGTCTTGACTTGCAAAACACGCGACACGACTTATGTGCCACGCGACCCGACTGGTCTGTGGGCCACGCGACATACAACTAGTACCTCAGAAAAAAAAATCAAAAAAGGGGAAAAATCATAGGATTTGAGAAAAAAGTCAAGTCAAAATATTAAACCGAAACTTAAAACAAGCTAATTTGACAATAATAACAGTTTGGCCCAGTGGACTGGATTTTCAGATTCTACTGTGGCACTTAACGTGTCAATGTGACATTTCAATATTCGCCATCTAACAGACTAGATAAAGCTAGCCGATGCTACGTGCTATTGAGCCTGACGATTGACTTTTATTTAAATAAACAATATATACATAACATACAATAAATAGTGAACATCTGGTACTAGTACCAAAATGGAAGAGATTAGCATAACATCTCGCACATCGCTGCTAAAGCGAGATCTGCACACCGCATTTGCCGACACGAAGGGGTTAGTAACGGCGTACAATGTAATATGCTAATCTCTTCCATTTTGGTACCCGAGTACAGCAAAAATTGCCAATTCTCAAGAAATCTTTTTCTTGTTCAAACGGTTCTCTTGTGCCTTCAAGATCACATCGGGATCGCGGATTGGCATATTTCTGCTTTTTCTGGGATCGACCAGTTCTGGGAGCAAGTAGTTCATGTAGAAGTATTTCAATTTCTCTTCCATTTCATTTTTCCAGAAAACGTCATCCTTTTAAATGACGTCTATTTTCAAACCATACGGGGTCCAAACACCAAGCACACAGTACTCTCTTTGTGCAACGTGTAGCTGCCCTTGAATTTGGTAATACCACTTATGTTTTTTATTTATTTCATCGTTTATCCAAAACGTAATTTTTTTGTTCAGAATGCCCTCTTCAGGGGTCATTTCTCTAGCCGACCATGGACATTTAATTTCTAGCAGACCTTTTTCGCCTATCAAACCATCTGGCGATGCTGCCAGAAATGGATGGTTCCTATCAATAAACAACCCGCAAGATTGTACTTCTGATTGCGAATATGATTTCTCTATTTCTGCTTTTGCCACGCTTTCATGCTTTTTTCCATAGTCACATGCATTGCTAAAGAATTCGGTTGGGTATATTATGGCGTTTACTAGAGCTCTGCAACTTTTTGTATCTCTTCTTCTACAAACCTCACCAAACCGAGACGCAGTCAACCTCATTCTTCGATGAAGACGCCACAAATTGCAATCCTGAGATTTTGTGGCTTGCTCGATCTAGGAAATTTCGGAGTCGGTTTTTGCAAGTTTTTTCAAGAATTGTACCTTGGCAGCCTCTATATCTTCGTTGCTCATGTCAGGCTTCTCACAGAATTCCCCATAGGATGCGTTCTCTTTAGTATCACTATCCCTGATTTTAATTTTCCTTGGTTTCAGCTTCCTTTTCAGATTTTTGTGCGCTCTCCTTTCTTCAACTTTAGCAATCAAAGAGGTTGCAATGAAACTAGGGAGTAGCCGCTTTTGGATCACACAAACAGGCCGCTGTGTATTGTCGCTCACTACGGCTGCAGCACATCTTCCTTGGTAGGATGTCTTCTTGCAATAATTAATCCGTTTACCCCCAATGAATTTAGCTATGATTGAGTTAAACTGCTCTACAATATTATTATCGACGTCACGAAGTAAACTTACTGCATTTTTAATCAGAATTGCCAGAAATGATATCAGCCTCTGGTGCAAATCTAAAAAAAAAGGGTATACACACCTGAATTTGAAGATCCATGCCATCTGTCTCTGTTAGAGAATGCATATGCGAAACCTTGCTGTCATTTTTAAGCTAAAATAACATATAAAATATAGTTATAATAGTAACTACGTATAGTCTAATTTATTGGCAAAATGAATGCTAAAATTCATAATTGTTTTGGTACCTACCTTTCTATCTGGAAAACGTTTTTTTTCCTGTGCGTATTTAACTGCGGCTTCTTCGAGACGCCACGTTTATTTCTCTTATTGTTCATTTTTGATACCTTGATAAGAAATACACTCAACAATAACAACACAACAATAACAACACGACAATACAACAATACAATAACTGTAATAAGATTAATAAGGGCTGGGTATACTATGAGCCAAAATAGGGAAAACAGTCGTACGCTAGATCGTATATCCAAATCAAATCCGACTCTGTGCAATATGCAAATTCAACCAGGCACGCGAACAGCACACCTCTGCGTATTACTATCCTTTTCTAACGTAGAGCGCTTGCCTTGTCACAACGCCGTCCTACTAGCGTTTCCCTATCACCCTCCCGATTCCCCTCAGAAACTCTGCTTGACTGTGAGAGCGCCGTTAACTGCCAGCTTTATTTTCTTATACACAAAATCGTTCATCGTACATTTTGAATATACTAAATGACTACTAACATTGATTAAAGGTTAGTGTATCATAGATGGCGCTGTCTAGATGAGCATTTTTAATCACACAGTGAGGACCATCAGAAGGAATACAGCTACACATATGGTTTTAGGTATGATCTGGTAGCAGACCATTATTATATCTAAAAGTGGCGAGCATACGCAAAAAAAACATTTTAAATGTGTGACTTGTATATCGGACAAAGTGAGCACCGACTGAGCGCCTAACATAACGGGGTCAGTATATTGAAACACTTACAACAAACAAAGTGAGGACCTTTCAGGATGTATTCCCACTTAGCGCCTACAGAGTGAAGACCGTACAAGGTTGCCTATGTCAACTGGTTTTTCACAAAGCTGTTGAATTGAAGTAGACAAATAGTACTATTCTATTTGTTATATACCTTTTCGCACGATCCTTTTCTCTTTGTAGTACCACAGTAGGTGTCTATATCCAGCCGCGTGGTTGTGGTCAGATGTCGCTTCGAAAATTCGAGGTCTTCCAGCCATTTTATACTACAATGTGTAGCTTGGCTCTTGTTTGTGACTTCGTGTGTCATTTTCTCTCGCTCTCCATCTTCGTTTCCTCAGGTTACACCCTTATCTGGATGTACGGGCATGTGTTTCTACTTTTGTAGTTGTATATGTGCATTCATTTCGGGCCTGATGAAGCCAACAAGCTGAAATACGTATCTCTCGGGTTACCTATCCTATTTTCTGCTCTAATTCACTTTCCTTTTTTATAGTATAGTCAATAGAGCGGAGCGAAAGCATAGCATTAGGTTTGTTATCTTTGAGTAGAATACGTTATTCAGTGGTACTGGTGAATATGACTTTTCAAATGTCACATAGTATGTTACCACCAGTATTATAAACTCGATCATCATAGGCAGTGTAACTGACAACACTCACTTGGTGATACCTTCAGGATGGAAAGATTCAACCCAAAACTTGACTGCTTTTCTTCGCCCACCATTCAGACCTCAATACTAATATATGTGTAATATTCGTTGTAACATAATGCATATGTACGGTTGTTATCCTAACTTTCCAGGAAACTAGAGAGCCCCTATGATATACCAATATAATATAAAAGGTACTTATTATTTTTGAACTATACGTATATTACACTGAGATAAAAATGAACTATGATAGCATTTATTACCTTCAGTAAACAGATGAAACGTCGCATCATTTGATGAAATTCATCAAAAAAAACATTATTCTGCCTCATACAAAGCCACACATTGCAACTTGAACGTTTCCACAAGGTTTCATCAGTATACCTTGTGTTCCCATCTGCTGAGCTATTTTGCAATCAGAAATTATCGTGGTGACATCAGAATACCATCAGGATCCAAGTAAATTGACTATGAATGGGGGTCATCCTGAAAGCTCAGTCGGTCGCAAATAATTAGATTTATTTTTCAAACACATTACATAAAATTATGTTTCGCTAAATGTTTTTAGGTTCTTGGCACCGTTCCAAAAAAAAAGGTCCCTAGTAACTTTTGTCTAAAGTTGACCATGTTCGACTTATTAGTGATTTAGTTGTGTGGAAGACTGTAATCGAAGATGCAATTAACCGTTGCGTCGCGACAACAGCTCTGAGAGTGGCGTGACTCTCACATTGAAAAAATCGCAGGGATCATGCTCGCTTGTCGCTTTGGGACGTCTTTTTGTGAGCGGGAATGCATACCTCAGGCGATCCTGAACTTTGCTGTTTTCCACGGTGTCATCTAAAAATTAAAACAATGGCTTTGGACCATTCAGACTGTTTAGTAACACTCTTATAGGCACGTGAAAAGGAAAAAACAAACGATGACGATTTAAGAACGAAAATGCCTGTCGGGTGCTCTTATCAATAAACGTTCTTTAATCTTGATGGTACTAAGCGAATAACCTATATATTCCTAGGTAATATTTTCTTTAAAAGTATGAGAAATAACAACACTGGAGCCGGCGCCAAACATAACCAACAGGACCCCCATTAGGAAAGGCACTGGCGTTTTCCTTGGGAGACGGTCGAGGTCATCTATCACCCGGATCCCACTAAGGGGCATGCAAAGTGCACATTAGCACCGGATAAACGAACATAAGGGGCGATTTGCGACCGAGATAGAACGCCGACGATGCCGCACACGAGCACGAGGACTCTTTGTCGAAAATATCGTTGTTATTCTTGTTTGATATTCGTAGACAACCTAGAGCATTCGCATAGATTTCATCTTCGCGCGAATCATTGTCGTTCGTGCTTCTTCCGTAGACGACGTGTGTTTATTTGATCTGTCCAGTATTGAATGGATAGGCCGTTTCAAAAACTACAGGTCACACAATTTTCAATTGTTCATGAGACAATAGGACAAGTAAACCAATTTTGAAGAAGCTTCCGGACTCAATATGGTATTTAAGTTTAAATAGGTTGAGGTATTGACCTTCACAGCTTACTAACAATAATACTGGAAAAACTCTGAAAAACTGTTTCATGCTGTTTCCGCAAGTAGTAGGGTTAGTGGTATAACATAAGCGAAAGAATCATATTAATCACATCTTTTATTGCTTATTATTGAAAATTGCACTTGAATATTAACTTATTAATATGCCATATATTTTGATTTTTCACGTTTAGTATCTCTAAGGCGCATACGGGGAACTCGATCAAAGCGAACATGCTGGAAAAATCAAAATTCCGGTTTTACATCCGAATCGTAAATCAGTCACGTGACTAATGTTTCTTTTGTAATGCAATGCGGATTTACCTTCCTCGTTTCCAGCGTTAACATGGATTTTGGAGAACAAGTCACTCAGGTGGTTTCTAGGATTAAATTCACCGAGTTCTTAAAATTATCAGTTTGAAAGGGCAGGAGCAGCAGGCAAATCGTACCAGCTTGTTGGCCCTATAATGGGTCAATGCATCTCAACCAAGTATACATAGGCGTTGAGCCAAGTGGCCAAAAATGGACAATTTGGTTTCCTTTCCGGGGGAGTAAACGTAACCTACAAATTTAGATTTGTCATGAAGGTAGAATAAATGTTTGGTATGATACTTTGTAAGATTCGGTAGCTTAGGCCCGTATCGTCAGTCGTCCCTACAATAATTGTAGGGCGCCTTTATGGCCTCCTTGATTGTCATAGTTTTCTACTTCTCCGTGTCAGAACTCTATTTTGAGGTTATGTCACAAACATCTATTTGCATCAAATTTGTTTTTGAGTTATATCATGTTTTATCAGCCTGAAATTTCCTACAATTTAAAAAGAAAACGTATCATCACAATAGGAGAGCGCTGACGCTGACACGGGACAAGTGTAATCTAGAAATTTTTGAAGGAGAGAAAGGAGTATGACAATCAAGGAGGCCATAAACGAGCACTACAATTGTAGGGCGCCTTAATGGCCTCCTTGATTCTCATAGTTTTCTACTTCTCCGTGTCAGCGCTCTATTTTGAGGTTATGTCACAAACATCTATTTGCATCAAATTGTGCTTGCTTTTGAGTTATATCATGTTTTATCAGCCTGAAATTTCCTACAATTTAAAAAAAAAAACATATCTTCACAATAGGAGAGCGCTGACGCTGACACGGGACAGGTGCAATCTATAAATTTTTGAAGGAGAGAAAGGAGTATGACAATCAAGGAGGCCATAAACGCGCCCTACAATTGTAGGAACGACTGACGATACGGGCCTAAGTGACGTTATGACGTCACAAAGATGACCGCCGGGCGAAAATCGTAATTTACCATTTCAAGTCTGGTTTTATCTGTAAGGAGTAAAAGTATCATAAAAATGTTGATTCAGCATAACGCTAGAACTAATGTTTAGCATGAGCGTCGTTAAGGGGGGCCAGGGGAGCAGCTGCCCCCTAAAGGTTTGAATTTGTAAATTTTTTGTTGCTTTTCTGATTTTTTAGTTAAAACTTTCTTATTTATCTTAATTTTTCCTTCAGTTCTTCTATGCTGCCCCCCCCCCCTTATTGATGTTTAGGATGATACTTTGTAAAATTGGGTAGGTTCGTGACGGGAGGATGTTACAAAGATGGTCGCCGAGCAGATATCGACCTTGTTATTCCAATTAATAGTCATTCTGTGGCAAGCAAGGTAACATTGAATCGCACAATCTTCCTCCATGTCAGAACACACAGGATAAACATATATCGAGAGCCAATTTTCAAGCAAGGGTATGGAACAAGGCACTAGATCCACAGCCACAAATTCCACCACCTGAAGGTCATGGATGGTCACTTGAAACAGAGAGTGACGGTAATTCAATGTTACATATCGACTGGATGAGCTGTGCGCCAGCACCTCTCGCTGTTCTTGAATTATTGTCATGTTCATGCAAGAAAGAATGTGAGCCGAACACATGTTTCTGCATTAAAAAGTCATTGAAATGTACGGATATATGTAAAATTCAGGTTTGCAGTAACTATTCACAACCAGATTATGTTCTCGAAGCTTCATCCGACACAGACGACGATTCAGATGATGAATAACTACTATTTCTTTTAAAAATAAATATATATACTCTGTACAATGTTATACATAATAATATTAATATAATGATGTAAAATATAATGACAGTGCATTTTCATTTTACATGATATTTAAGATTTTTGTTTCAATTAGAATCTGTTGAACAGAATTAGGTGAACACAAAGCATATTAAATTATAATAAAGCAATAACACGAAAACAGCCAGCATCTTAGCAACCAAATTTTACAAAGTATCATCCAAATCATTGATTCTATCTTTTATGTTTGATTAAAACTTATACCATACTGTTAGTCCTCACAAGTTAAACCTGACCTCAGAAGGGTATACTACGATTTTCGCTTGGTGATCATCTTTGTGACGTCATAACGTCACTAAGCTAGCGAATTTTACAAAGTATCATACCAAACATTTATCCTACCTTCATGACAAATTTAAATTTGTATGATACTTTTACTCCTTACAAATGAAACCAGACTTAAAATGGTTAATTACGATTTTCGCCCATCGGCCATCTTTGTGACGTCATAACGTCACTAAGCTACCGAATTTTACAAAGTATTATACCAAACATTTATCCTACCTTCGTGACAAATCTAAATTTGTAGGTCACGTTTACTCCCCAGAAATGAAACCGCACATGCCCTCTGGCGCAACGCCTAACAGCATCTTCATATTCGTTTGACATTTGATAAGCGTAAGCAAAACTGATTGTCTTTGATGAAAGTCATTGGATAGTGTTTTTCTTAAAATATAGTAAAATATTTCTGAGCGGCTATATAAGAAATTGAGAGGTGGGTCAATTTATAGCAGGCCAATCCAAACACAGGCGTAGTGCAGTGACAGTACCATGACTCACGCTACTCTCTTCTATTGTGGTCCTTGAGGTGTAGCTTGCAATTGTGAAAGGCGAGCTTGAATAGCTTTTGAGCTGCTAACTTAAAATACAAAACTGAATAACTTTTTGTTGTTTGTTTCAGAACAAAAAATGTACGATGCACCGAGAAATGCATTATCAGGGTAAGTGGTCAATAGTTATTTTATTACAAGCTTTTATTTATCCTAGTAGTGTCTGTATTACCTCATAATCCAAATTCCCAACATTTTCGTAATTGTAGTATCCCAAGTGATAGTAAAACCTGTCTACATACAATCAATTATAAATAAATCAATAAAATTGAGAAGATAGCTCCATAGATGACTAAGGGTGGATTTCAGCAGGATTGTCAAATCAACAGTCCGTTATTCTCCACCTATAGGGTAACAGTCCGTCAAATACAGCGAATGAGCTTCAAGTTCCAATCAACAAATTTTAGCAACCAATAGCTATGGAATGTTAAAAACAAAATACTGTCAAAATATGAGATGGCAGCTTGTCATTGAAGCATCAGCAGCTTATTGAATGTTAAGAAATTACATATAATTTAGTCAAAATTCAAAAAAGTGTTAGATTTTCGAATAAAATTCATGTTTTTATATAATATTGTCGATCGTTTATTCATTTTTATATTATTTTCTTCAATCGATATGCGATTTTACTGATTCAACATCACCTACCGTGTGTTCTTTTTGTATAAACCTCTTGCAGATAGCCATTAAGCACCTACTTGATGACAGGCTCCACCAAAAATTTCATAGATATTGCACGTTTCCAAACATTCATTCATCTACTTGACGTTCATCAGTACCATTATAGCACCGTCGATTGATATTCCCACAAAACCATTCAGGATTTTTGATATCCATACATCCATAGTCAAATATTTTTTGGTTGTTCAGGAACCGAACAAATATCCACACTGTATTTACAGCGATTAGGAAATACTCAAGTATATGTCGTAAAGCTACCGGCAAACTTGAAACCTGCAAAAAAATAGAATTTACAATAACTTTTTTGTTTAACTGAGTACACGTTCTAGGTTATATTTATATTAGGCATTATTTGAATAACAACTGATTATTATATTTCAAAACTGCCCAACGAGTAACACATAAGTGGGATCCGTCAACCCTTGGTCCCAGTGGAGTAAGCTCCGCCAACTGTTGAAATGTACTCTACTATGCTTTATAAGACTATGGAATTTTTCCCAAAATCGTTGCACAACACTTGAAAAAATGCAAATGAAAATTTAAAATTATTTCCATGACGCCTCAAAATAGTTCCGTCGGTACCTCGGGTTATACATCTTGACAGTAGGGATGTTCGATACGATCCTATATTTAGCAGTATCGATACGTTTCACGAGAACCGTCATCTTTCGATCCGGACTGTGTCAGAACGAGTGACTAACTTCAGATTACTTTTCTTCTTTGTTTCCTTCCGCTGGATACCGATAATTTTATTCCAATATTTTAGAGTATCGATACTTCCTAAAACGATAAGAATCGATACATAACGATACTTTTCGTGGATCTAAACATCCCTAATCTTGACAGCTTGTCGTTCTTGTCAACTGGGCTGTAGGGTGCGGTGCTGCCTTTACTATCTTACATTTTGCTAAAATGTTATGACAAATAAAAGCTTCAAATTAAATATTGACGAATATGAACGGATATGCATAGAATTTACAATATAAATTCATATTGCAAATTTCAGATTGTCTATGCATGGCCTTGAACAGGATTTTTCGGTATTTTTACCAAAAAGAGAATATTTACCGATAACATTCTCCACGATTTTTCAAAATAATTTAAATATTTATATACTTGCCGAAAAAGAGCTGAAATCAAAAATAAAGCTAAAAGTTAACTTTATGGAGTATTCATAGTTTTATGCCCCATATCAATCATACATATGCGTACACACTCAGGGACTGGTAGATTACCGTCATTACCTCACCACCGAACAAGCAATCAAGAAACCGAAACTCATCTGTTTTCAAAATAAATATTTAATTAAAATGAGAGGGAGTTCAGGGTAAAACAGAAAAATATTCTCAATCCCATAAGCAAGAATGAAAAAAGGAGTTTCCAGAATGGTTTGCAAAGTACTTTGAAAGAGCGACCAGTATGCACATTGTAGAAGTTGTAATATAGGACTATGCTCTCAAAAAACAAGTTGTGTGCGAGCCCAATAGAATAACAGACGTTTTTCATGACTCAAAGGTCCTTGATCTACCGCTGATCTTACTACGGCATTTACCTTATACCGAACTCAACGACACTACCGATTCCGTTTTTTCCGGTTCGGCACCACTGCAGATCACTTTAAAAGCAATAATTGTTATTCCAAACGTGCTATAATAATAGAAATAACAAGAAAATATAACAATATTTGGAGATATATATTTATAAATAGTTATTTTTGATTCTGACTTATAATATCTAGACGATGAATAATAGGTGGATGCGGATACTTTTACAAATATCGATGTTTTAGGACCCAGAAATGCAGAATGTGCTGTTTCTTTACATTTGGTGTCGATTTCTAGATCATAAATAGGCAAAAATGGTTTTTGATATAACAAAAGATGATGAACCAGTTGGAATACGTTTTTTATCCTTTTTTTTGCAAAATAACAAGAATCGGCACATTTCTACAGGTACGTATTACGTACAACACCCTGTACGTGATATACAGACAAAAATAGATTGCCATGCATGAACAGTCGTCAAAATAGTGAAATCGTCCTACCAAATATAATAGCTAGAAAATCGGCCTATTATTTCTCTCATTTTCATTGGTCCATTTAAATAACTGACCGTCTTTTCTGAAATAAAAATTTGAAATTCTATGGAATTTATCCTAATTCTAACGCACAAAGACATAATATTACATCGATAATGTACTCTTATTTATAAGGCAACCCTTTTTTTCACAACTTTATTCAACATTTCAATAGAAATCACTGATATTCAGAGACCTTTGACAGCTTCCGTCAAATTGCATTTCGATAAGGTATTTTCCTATTGGTCCAACTGACCGTCAAATATTAATGTTGGTGAAATTGGCCCTAAGTTTACCATCTCTGGTCCACAGAACTACCATGTCAGTGAAGAAGTACTATAAAAAAATTATGGAACATGCGGATGGTCTTAGGTTCCATAAACAACAGTCAAAAAGAGACTAAAGTAATAAATCAAAATATTTGGAAGCTTTGTCCATCGGAGTTTATCACATAAATACTCTATTCGACCACGAACGTATGCAAAACGGCATACCGGCTTTATTATCGACCCCTTTATTAAATAAAACCGCATATCCGATGTACCCGCACGTACCTTTTATCAGTTTTACCGGGACAAAAATGAAAGGCTCTCCACACTCACACACTGCATTTATCCAATTTACCGTCGTGTTTGTATACGTAATGAAATTAAAATCTTTGATTTTCCATTCGATTCAAAAAATACAAAATGCCATTAGTGCTGCTATCCCGCCGTATTCGAGTACTCTTACTGGTACTCGACAATCAATGCTCCAATTGCCCTATCTCAAACCTTTATGCACCAGGAATATTAGAAACTTTATGAGCAAATGAGTAGCTTCCATGCTCTGATATATTCATTTTTCGAACGGTCTTTTATCCTCTACACACAGAAGAATGGGAAATCGAAGTAAGTAGATTAATTTGACCCCGTTACTCATTCATCCAGCTCAGTCAACTTGCAAATAGCTCTGCCGCTATTTGTTATTTCTAAAAGGAAAGATAATAATAAGATATTGTCAGTTTAAAAATTCCTAAAGAAACGTGCACCAAAAAACATCTAGAGTGTGATTTTATAAAAACTAAAATTCTTAAATCCTGATTTTATTTTTTTGCTTGCTTTGAGGTAACCGGGAAGCGCCTTGGACATGATATGAGAACAAAACTTTGGTATGCCCAAAAATGCCTAAATTTCCTAAAAAAATTGCCTCTCTTCCCAATGAAATTCCTCAAATAACCTGTGTTCTAATGGTTCCATAGCTATACATACAGTGTTTTTCAAAGACGTCCCCATCCCCACATCAGGGGCATTACGTGCAGAGTCTACATAATTCCATTAAAAATTGGTATAAGTTGTATACTAAATAATCGCCTACACAACATGAGCGCCACCTATAGAGGAATGGCTTAACGATCATCATTCCAGCAATAGTATAGAATATACATTGTTGAAGCTATAGAAGCTACGAATGGCCCCCTCTTGAGCCATCTCTGAAGCAAATGCTACATCACACTTTATAGCTGAAGTGTCATGATGGCCATACTCACAGCTACTACAAGTAAACAGAAAGGGAGTGACATCTATGTGACATTTTCTCGAAAAATCTACATAACGTCAAGAAAAATCGAGATAATGTCACAATTTAGGTTGGGTCAAATTAACAAGCTGAAATTCAAGATGATGATATTGATTCATGAATATTATATCACGTCCAAAAAATACAGCTTAAAAATCCTAGTTGACCATGACAGCTTGGCACCACCTTGGAATATTTTTCGAAATGAAGCAGAGGTCATTTTGTAGCTGCTTATAATTCAATATATAATGGCGGACTGACAAAGTCGAGCGTTTGTAAGCATTGAGTGGCTTATAATATAAACCTACCATCAAGCTGCTATAATATGTTGGAAGGATCTATCTGAATAGAATTTGGTATATACGAGGGGTCTTTTAAGTTTTGCATATGGAAATAAAACAACAGGGTAGGTAGTTTTAAATGACTTTATTGTTTTTCGAAGAATTCTCCCGGAAGATTAATACACATCTGCATGCGCTCGAACCAATTTTCGAAGCACTTATTCCACTCGTTTGCTGGCAGATCCAAAACGGCATTTTTGAATGCGTCAACTGCTTCTTCTGGTGACTGTTACCTTTGACCACGCAGCCTGTTTTTAATTTTCGGGAAAGTACAGAAATCGTTAGCACTTAGATCGGGGCTATATGGAGGATGATCCAATAATTCCACGTTTTCTTCCGTTAAATACTGCCTTGTTTTTTGGGCTGTGTGCGAGCTTGCATTGTCTTGGTGGAGGTTGATTCTTCTTTCGGGGTTGATTTTTCGAAGCTCGGTGATGACTTTTGGCAAACAAATCCGCAGTAATAGTTCTTTGCTCATTAATAATAGTTCTTTGCTCATTAAGAAGAATTGTTTCAATACCCGCTTTTGACACAAATGTTGCGACCATCTTTTTCGAAACACTTCGAGAACGGATGACTTTTGTTGGCTGGCCGACTGTCGCTTATTTTCTGGTTCATAACAGTGAATCCACGATTCATCACCACTAACAATGCTGTACACATTTTTTGAGATTCCGGAATTGAAACGGTCAAGCGTTTTTTGACACCAATTAACCCTGGCTGCTTTCTGCTCTTCAGTCAACAGGTGGGGTATCCAACGAGAAACTAATTTTCTTACTCTTAACTCTTCATGTAAAATTTTTGAATTGAGGTCTTTGAGATCTTCAAGGACGCCTCAATTTCGCGCTGTGTCACATGTCTATCTTCAATGATGAGTTTGCGCACAGCATCGACGTTTTCCTGGGTGACTGCCGCTTTTGGTGCACCCACCCTGGGATCGTCGCTAAGACTCACCCGTCCATGTTTGAATTCTCCATACCAACAGAAAATTGTCGACTGATGTGGCGCTTCGTTGCCGAAAACAGATAGTAACTCAGCAAGGCATTCTTGTTGCGATAATTGTCTCCGAAAGTTGTAATAGATCATGGCGCGAAAATGTTCTCGGTTGAGTTCCATTTTTCTAATGACTTGGTGATACTTAAAAATTCACTGTATTGAGAACACTGCACGTATTGTTGTGAAACTTTGAATTTAAGTTTACTAAAGGGTGAGGTTAAGATTCAGTACTGACGTTCGGTCCGCGCGGCCTACTATGATTCTATATGCAAAACTTAAAAGACATCCCTCGTACCACTCAAAGAAGTCAAAGATAACTAGTTGTTGAGTAAGAAGCAATTCAATGTACTAAAACGCTCAACTTTGACAGCCTGCCAGTTCGCCATTTTGAAAAATAGTAGAGCTATGAAGTAAAAATAAATGAGGTATCGCTTGGCCTCCCATTCCGCTTGACAAAATGCTCGAAGGTGGCGCCCAGTCGCTATCATGGATTTTCTATCAGGCTTACGTTAAAATATAATATTTGTGCATTAGTTTCATCATCCCGAATTTCAGCTTGCTAACTTAATTTACATACTATTGTAAAACTTACTTATTATCGCGCAGCTTCTGTATTGCTCTAGAGATACGAGTACCATTGGCGGTTGCACTCACTACTTGAGAAACGTGCAGTATCGCTTAGCCTACTAATTCTCCTGTATTATTCGATGCCCCCATTCCAAGTAATTTAAAATATTTGGATTACCTCCTTTCAATTGGCAGTTTCTCGATCATTCCTTTTCTAGTTAGCTGTTGATCACTTGGAATTGATAAAACTTAATAAAAATCGCTAAAGCTTCTTTGTAGTCAAGCTTGCTAGAAAAGCATTTAAATCAATTTATTAAAGTTTCATCAGCGCAATAAAAATTGGAATCGCTATTTGCAGCTATTCAGTAATTAAAAAATTAATATTAGTATTAGTAGAATAGAAGTATTAAGCAAGGTAGAGAAATAAGCTGGTTCTGAGACTTACTAAAGTCTAACCCTGCGCGAAGCAGCTGAGCGCTGCCTACTGACATGTGCCTCTCAGAAACTGCCGTATTATTGGCGGACAGAGAATGTTTTAGTTTTATTACGTGTATATAGGAATGAAAATCTGAGTTTACTGGCAAGTTATATAAATTTGATTTTACGTGCAATAATAGTTCTGTCCTCATAATATTTGGGACTGTCATTATGTTATACTTCTTGAAAAGATCTTTGCACGATACACGTGGTGCTACACCAGATATTGTTTTCAATGGTACCCCAAAAATAATGCTATTTTTTATTCTAGATATCTATGCATGATAATATGAAATTACAGCTATCTGTGGACGTAGTACTAGAAGCCTCCATATCACAAAACAAACAGGTGACAAGATTCCGCATAGTTTGCTTATGTGGTGCTCCCACTGAGGAGCGTTTGACTAACAGACTCTCATTATTGAGGTGGAATGATCAGTAAAATTTATAAAGACAGTATTTTTTGCGTTAAGTGGTAGTTGATTACTAAAAAAATAGGTTATGCATTTATTTATTATGGGTAACATGGGTAAGTGTTATCGTCAGCATACATAACTAGCTCATCTATACTCCTGGCAAGTCCTTGACAAACAGCAAAAATAGTGATGGGCCTAGAATTGAGCCTTGAGGTACGCCAATCTCGACACTACGCTGCAGCGAAGACTATAGTAACTCAAAAATCCTTGCTTTTGACTTACCGCGCTGGCGCGCGGCGAACTGCGCTGCGTGGGGGCGTATCGATAGACTTTATCGGGTTCTTTTTGGTGGAAGAATATAAGTATCTCAATCATACAACTATAGGCAACCAGTAAATCTTCTACCTTATATAGTGAGTATAATAGTGGCAATTTCTCCCGCAAAAACTACATCAAATTGAGTTACTTTAGTCTTCGATGCAAAAAATCACGTAGAGCCTAATCTACTGTTAGACCTACTGATGAGTTTCGCGCCATAGTTTAAGGTTACAGTAATTAATAGCCAAAGCATTTCAAGTATCAGCTGTATGTAAAGAGCAGTTTCCAAAGCGAACTGAAATGAATTCAAGAACCAAGATAATTCTGGCACGTTTGGATCATAAATAGTGATGAATTCTTTTAACACAACAAAAAGGTTCAAACAGCATCCTCTTCTGCACGTTATGCATTGGGATCTATCGCATTACAGTTTCTCTCATGTCTGTGAAAGTTTAACAGAATTCAGCTACTACAGTCCTCGATTTGCTAAGACGACACTCACGTAATTGCTTTTCATTCCTTCATCTCCTAGTCGGGACCTCATACAGACCTATATTACAGACCTGTATCGTACTGATGAGGGCTATGGAGCCGGTTGGTCGTGGATCCATTAGTTTTTAAAAAGAGGTAAAATTTGAACAAAGACGATTGTGGAGAAAAGTTCAAAATAAGTAAGATAAGTGCCTCGTGAAATGAAATATAAGTATGCTGATGGTCTCACGATAGTAACATCGATTATCACAATATGAGTCCGCAAAACAATATGCTTCAGGAACTACCTTTGCTGTACACAAGCTTGCTTCCAGTAGGTACTAGAAAATTAAATGGTTTATATGACCTATGTAAATCAAAAGCAGGCAGTCTTCCTAGCATTCCTGAGGCTTACCTGCATTTCAGTTTCGTCTAAAAGCCCAGGAAGATGAAAAAACACAAAGAGGACATTATATTAACAGTGCTGAAAATACAGAAGTTGAGAATGATGATAGTGGAGAACACGAGGATGAATATAATTTGAGTAACTCGGATTGTCATTAGAGAGGTTTTTTGACCACTTGTATGTAATACTGTAATATTTCAATAAATTCTACTGAGTCTAGAGCAAGTGCACTTTTTTCTTCAATTGATATAACGAAAACTACAGTAACCATTTGTAACCTTCTATATACAACAATTACTACAATGTGCAACATATTTTTGGTGAGATCATCATTTTCCTGACAACGAAATTCATCAGAGAACCAAAACTGAGTTACAAAACTCTTCCTTGCAGGGGTCGCAATGACATGTTGACAGGCTGTGTAATCGGATAGACAATAAAATTTACAGCAGTAACTAATAAATTATTAGAAATTATTGGGAATGCCATCCATGCCAACTGAATTTGACCTTTTCAGACTCATGATTATATTATTAATAACAGGATGTCTTCCTTCTGTTCTTTTAAAAATTTCTTTTTAATCCACTCTACTCATTATAAAAAACCGTCTATTCACTTGCAGAGAGTGACTAAAATAATGTTCATGTCCAACTGTTCTCCTGAATTCTAATCTACTATAAAAGAGCTTTTTTAAGGCTTGCCTAGTCCTTATCTTCCCGGTTCTGTAGGCTACAATAGCGATCATAAATCAACCACTGATTGCATTGCACTTCTATGCAACCCACGTGACCAAAAATGCACTATATCTAAAAAGAAGCAAAATCTTCGTCCGTTGAATGCGGCAGGGTTGAATGCTGCGGCCAAGAGGCCGGAACCTCAGTGCATGGCGCTGCGAGGCGTTATCGCCAGACCGTTTTTCGGCATAAATAAGACCGATAATGGCCGCCAGCCGCCGTGCGCTAACACACATATCTTGTATGTTGTTCCAGCAGCTAACGAATAGCCCTCCACCACTTTTATACTAAGGAACGTTGCACCAAAAGCGTGCCTTGAATGGCTGTAGCTGGATAAATAATTTTTTGCTTTATTCTCGCTGCACTTCCTGCTCCCATATTTATTTTCGGTATCGCTATCTCGATTTTTTTCTCTTCCCACCCAAAAGCTTGCAAGTTGAGCAAAAGTATAGTACTTTACGGAATGGCTCTATGGTATACAACATGTTGCTGAAATAGAAAAGTCAACTTTTGCTGAGGTAGTTATGACTGAAATGAGACAGCACGAAGTCTTCTGCCCAGCTTGCTGTTTTCACTTTTGCAGCGGTCGATTATCGTAATAGATGGCACCTTGTTCCGTCTCACCTCAATATACCTTATACTCTGAATAGAGTATAGTTGCTCAGTTTTTGTTCGTTGTTCAGCGAGACTAAGCCAAGGAGTTGCGAAAACAAATAGCATGATTGGCCGTCTGTGATCGGACACGTGAAAGCTAAAGGGTTTTCCATTAAGGACTTGTCAACTTTCTCTTTAAATAAAACGCAAGACATTTGACAACACTATCACAGAAATTTTATTATTAGATTGAAGTATACTCAAAACATTTATGTATGGAATTCGACCTGGTTCATATGTCCACCACGGGCACATTTGCAGCGATCGATCGTTGAACCCAATTTACAATAACTCGGCCATTACATTTCAACAGAAACGTCCGCTATATGTTGTTCAATATTGGCTCTGAGCTCTTCTAATGATTCCGGCTTGTTGGCATAGACCAATGATTTAATGTAGCCCCACAAGAAAAAATTCTAGGGGTGTTAAATCACACGATCTAGGCGGCCATTCGACAGGACCATTTCTCGATTTAACACGATCATCGACCCTGACTTTGTTTAGTATCTGGGCAACCAGACCTGACAGACCTACTGACTTACAAGACTTTAACCAAAAGCAAAGGTCCTACGGACCGCACTACCGACAGTGACGAATATCACTAAAAAAATAACGTTGCAACATGTCTCTGTAGCGATCTCCGCTGACTGTAACGTGACGGTCATTTTTATCAACGAAAAAAACGGCCGAATAATACTGCCAGCATGAAAACCACATACAGTTATTTTTTGTGGATTCTGTTTGTTTACGAAGCCGTTTAGCAAAAAATGCGTCTTATCACTGAAGACGATTTTGCGATGAAATTGGTCATTTTCTTACATTTCTAGAGCTAAAATTCGAGATCGTACGTCGGTTCATATGATCGAACGGCTTTAGTTCTTGAGTTAACCTGACCTTATACGGGTGCAGGCCAAGATCTCTTTGAAAATTCGCCATAGTGTGAGGGATGCCCAGTTCTTAAGAACGCGGTGGAATCGACGTGTTCTGTTCGTTTGTGGCGGAACCTTGGATGGCAGCAATATTCACAGCACTTCGACCAATCCGTTGTCTCACTGGCACGATAACATCCAGCAACGAATATGTGGACTCAAATTTTTCTATCAGACTATGAATTGCTTGTCTACTGGGACTAGAAATACGACAAAAAATTGGCGTTAACGATCTTGAAGTTGCAGTCACCGACTCGGAATTTCGGTAGTAAGTTTTAATTATTTGTAAGCGTTGTTCGAGCATGTACTTCACCCTGATAAAAATATGCTTTGCTTACTGAATGTTTTGAAATTGTCAATTCGGTAATTGATTTAAAGGTGCGTACACAGTGAAAGTTCAAAGTTGTCAAGTCCCTATTGGAAAACCCGATATATTACTAGTTTAGTCGTGTTACTTCAGTAAAATGAAAATAACCTGAACAATTAGCGAGTCAGTTGATTGACATAAAATATCCCTAAGTCATAATAAGTGATATAATGTTCTATGATACTATACAATCCCTCGCTTGCATTGGGAATGCAATTCATTATATTAGTAGGCTCTCAAATATTAGTTTCACTATAATCCACACTGAACTCTAAACTGACTCAAGCTTTTGATGCTCAAACAAATAAAGGAAAATATGGTATCATTGGTGTTTTTTTATTCTAGTTGGTTTCCTATTCATTAAAGGCCTTTATTCAAAGTACTTGACTCCTAAAATGTTCCAACACTTCCACTGAAGTAAGCCGATTGGTATATGGGTTGCCTAATTGCCCTTATGACTACTGGTTTCGCATATGAAGGTAACACAAGATAAGTATACCGGGTGTTAAGTAAATAATATTCGTAACTTTAAGAATTGATTCCTTGCATTGTTCTAATTATAACTTATGTCCGAAAATCAATCGTTTTCGAGAAAAGTGAGTCCTAAGTAATTAAATTTTCTCAAGCATTTGGCAACGCTGCAACGCAACCGCGATACGAGCACACGACGACCGCAACTAATTCATCGAATTGTTTACGTTTTATTTTTGTTGAAAATATGTCGTGAATTATTGAATACTCTTACGCAATAATTTTTTATGGCTAATATTTCTTATTTAATAACTCTTCCAGTACAGTACATTTACTTGAAAAAATTGCAGAACTTAGCGGCACGTGGCGATACACACCACCAATTCCTACGAATATCAGTCACTTAATTGAAACGATGCAATGCATGAAATAAGAATCACGTAAAGTTACAGTTAAATGTATTAGTAATCAAAACAACACGCGATGATAGGTACATGCAGTGCAGGCAGAGTACGACGTTGCCAGTTGTGTGAGGGATTTTGTTTTGTTTGTTTTTCTTCTGAAAATTGTATTTAATAAGCAGGAAAATTATTTTGTTAGAGACATCTAATTAATAAATAGATGTATTGATACATTTTGCGTTATCAATCATATGGATTTGAATTATTAAGGTGCAAAATTAATTTATTTCATGACTAAAAAGAAATAAGTTCAGTATTTTTTTGCTCCGAAACGGTTGATTTTCGGACATAGGTTATAATGAACTTTTTTGCTTAGAATAATGCAAGGAATCACCTCTTGAAGTTACGAACATTATTTCTCTAATACCCTGTATAAGACCAGAAGCTTCCTGTTCAAATGCATCGTTCGAGATGGTCCTAGAGTGGTAGCAGTGGTGGAGAGGCGAAGTCATCTACTGGTAACTGATTATCGAATATGGTACCATTACGTAAGCACTGACGGGGGTTCATCGTCCGCAATATTTATTTTTTACATTTTTT
Source organism: Acanthoscelides obtectus (assembly GCA_963669975.1). Lineage (NCBI taxonomy): Eukaryota > Metazoa > Arthropoda > Insecta > Coleoptera > Chrysomelidae > Acanthoscelides > Acanthoscelides obtectus. Next base: position 31,912,811 of record CAVLJG010000005.1, read on the forward strand.
GATGTTCTACAAGATTTAGTCAATTTTTACTTGAACAAATATGACTACTCTGCTTGTCTACGCTCGATAGCGAAATTTATCTTCAGGGCTTCCCCAAATATGAATGTGCTTACTCGCTTAGAACTTAAGCTATAAATGCGCATGATAGAAATTCGTATCACTGAGTAGTGCCTCTCTTAGTCAGTGACTGGCTAGTTGAAGACTGTCTCGTGACCATTTTGGGTATCATTTGGATCAACGTGGCATTAGAATCAATGACCACTTAGAAAGATCCCAATTTCGAGTTTATTAAAAGAGGTATTGAGATCAAAGGAATTTTATGATAAGTTACTGCAAAGTATGTTGGATGTTGCGAGTCAGATCTTCCTGATTTTGTGAGCATGTGCGTGGAAGCCAATAATGTTGGACCAGCGAAAGATTGCAAGCCGAAAGAATGCGGACAAAAAATTGCGAAGTTGTCAGATGTTCTACATAAAATGCGGTCCATACATATTAACATATTTAAGATATAGAATTGTTCCGCTGAATTTGGCAATGTAGCTGGAAAACCCAGGCCGCAGGTAAACATCCGGTCGCTGATTGGTCCAAAACTCTTATCTTATCTGAAACTAGAATAACGTGCCGATGGCACGGTCATTTATAAACCTACTCCCATAGGCGTAGGCAGTTGGCAAATACTTTGAAAATATAATTTACTGTTTAGTGGTGATAATGGAATTCAAGCATGGGAAAGTTATTCACAGCCAGGCAAGGGAAATAATAGCAAACGTGATACGTGCTTGCGATGCAGAAGCGGCTAACAATACTTTCGTTTATCCACTGGTAGCTAGAAATGCAAGGGCGGCATATTATACGGGTGTTAGTGAACGAACTATAAGTAAAATTAGAAAAGAAGATAAAGACAGGCAAAATGCAACCTCCACACAGCCTTTAGCTTCTCCCGGAAAAAAGAGATCACGCCCTTCTGTGATCCAAAAAATTGATGGAGTCGATTTTTCCATTATTCGGAGAATGATAGAAAAATTTTACTGTGATTTTAAAGTGGTACCTACTTGTAGTAAACTTCTAATCAAACTGAAGGAAGAAATGGAATTTCCATTTGGTAAAGAATCGTTGAGGCTGCTTTTAAAAGCAAAAGGATTTTACTGGCGTAAATGCCACAACAAAAGGAAATTACTAATGGAAAGACCCAGTATTTTACATTGGCGATACAAGTATCTTAGGTCTATTAAAAAGTTCCGGGAAGAAGGAAGGCATATTATTTATTTGGACGAAACTTGGGTTGATAATGACCTCACTTTCAAGAAATGCTGGCAAAGCGAAGAAATTATGGGTGTCCTGAGCAATATAAGTTCTACAGGTAATAAAGTTTCTTTCACCTCGATTTTGCTTATTATACATTTTTCTCAATTTTGGAATATTCTTAATAAGTGCTCATTTAATTTGTCTAATTGAATACATAATCCCTTGCAAGTATTTTTTTCTCAAAAATATGTTTTTTATACATAGTGATTCAAAAAGGTGTTGGCAAACTTAAAATAACACTAAAATGAGGCTATTTATTCATTTCCAGGACGACTTATAATTGTTCATGCGGGTTCGCAAGATGGTTTTGTTCCTGGAGCCTGTCTCATTTTCAAGGCTGGCTGTGCCACTGGTGATTATCACGGTCAAATGAACCAAGAAAATTTCACGAAGTGGCTTACTGAAAAACTATTTCCTAACATTCCTCCTAATAGTATTATAATAATGGATAATGCACCTTACCATTCAGCTTTGGAAGACAAGCCTCCAACTAGATCTTCTCTAAAAAGAGACATCATCACGTGGTTGAGCAAAAAAGGTATAGAGCATGATCCTAATGCTAAAAAAATGGAGCTTTATGAAATAGCTTGTCTACATAGGCCACCATCTGATGAGAAAAATTATAAGATAGATAATTTAATAAGAAGTTTCGGACACACCCCACTTCGAACGCCACCCTATATGTGTCAGTTTAATCCCATAGAGATGATTTGGGCACAAGTAAAATTTTTCATTAGAAGCCATAATACAAGCGGCGAATTTACTATAAAAAAACTAGATGAAATTTCTAATAAGGCCATCGCTTCAGTAAGTGCCAGTGACTGGCAAAAGGTTATTGGACATGTTATAAAAATTGAAGATGAATATTGGGAAAAAGACAGTCTCATTCAAGAAATACAGGAAGAAATAATAATCAACATAGGAGGTGAAAGTGATAGCAATGACAGTTCCTCAGACAGTGATCATGACTCTAATCAGGATTGAAACTATACTAGATTGGCTACCTTTTAGAATTTTTAGATATTCATTTATTATACTATTGGTTTGTGGCTTTTAGTATCTCAGTAGAAAGTCTAATTCTATGTGTTGTTTATGGGTTATTTCATCAAGAAATTACTTTTTGTTTTCCTATATTTTTCTATTCAGTCAGATATTTTTGACTTGTTGTATTCTATTTTAGAAGAATGCATAATTTGTTTTGCTGTTCAATCATAATGCGTACATAGGAATATTACTTGTTGCCTAAAAAATATATTTATTTTGTTCTCAATATTCAGTGTTTGTGTATATTTATTTCTTATAATGTATGTTTGGTATCACGTCATTATGAATCGCAAAAAAATATTAATACTACCAGTTGTAATAAAATATAAATTCAATTAATAATTCAAGTCTCTCCGATCTCCGCCTATGACTCCATATAAAATCGTCTAATGGTAAGGTTTTTTCATCGCATTTCCCCCTTTCGTCCCTAGCAATCTTTGGCTGGTCGATCAATACTTGCTTCAAATTTTAAAATGTACCAAAATGATTTGCCTACTTTTGCTGGCAAGGGCGAGGGAGGCGGTTAATAATTGTAAGAAATCTATTTACATAATACTTGAACTGCCCATAAACCAGCTCCTGTTATGCGATGTACCTATGTTGATCTTGCACCGCTCACACACACAGTACAACTTCCGAGGTGGAGATTCAAACCTTCGTGCCTTGGATCGGCACAATAATAGCTCGACGCGCTAAACACTATGCTACGCATGTCAGCACAGATATGCGTATTCGTAAGCATTGATTTATAATTAATCTGGTACTCGTTGTTTCAGCTAACAAATGGTCAGCAGGTTTCGTGAAGGAACCACACCCCTTCGCCTCGTTCCGGCCCGTGTAAGTCGTCAGCCTAGGGAGGCTTGACGAAAGTGTTCCTTTGTATAAATAGCAGATGTAAAGAATAATTCGTGGCGAATAAGATGCAACTATTCGGAAATCTGGATTTGAGAGTGTGTAATGGAGGAAGATTTTACGTTTACTGCAGTTGTATCATCAATAGACTTTCCAGTAATAACAAATACTTACAAAATACACGGCGTCCCATATAGAACTGCAGCGACTGATTACTCAATAAGCTTACATTAGACATTAGAAAATTTTGAAAATATGACCTTATAGTATGACTAAGGGGAGTACTTCTGCTAAAATACTTCCAAAATTGTGGAACTTTTGGTTATACTAGAGGCTAATGACTTATAACAATTTTTTCTCATATTTTTGTCTTTCGAATATGATTTGTAACGATCTCCTTATAGTAGTAATGTGATGATAATTAGAATTTAAAAAACCGGGAAAGTGGAGTTTTCAAATACAAGCCACTAAGCTAATTAACTACATGATAATTCAAGTTGGCCATGGTGGAAGTCGGGCGAACCACTAAGGCACGAAGATTAGGGATAGGAGGTGGTTAAGCTTGGGTAACTGCATATGTATTTGTGTGAAGCCATTCCTATAGCCAAGAATGATGTGGCTATCAGAAATTTATTGAGCGCAGAAGATGACGCAGAGCGTCTGGGCAATGAAAAATGTCAACACAATTGTCGCACTCTTTATATGCATTTCACCCACGTTTTGCTATACCTTGTATGTTTATTACTTCGTGGTTTATAGACATTACCCAGTATTTTGGCTTGCAAGTCGTCCGAACTGTAAAAATTGCAGTTGTTCACAGTCATGATGACAGCAACAGAGAGAGATGCCTTATGCGCAGTACCTGAAATTCATTTGCTGCGCAGTTTACTAAGTCACTTCATCGTCGACATGTTTGGCTTCACCCCAATGCATGGATTTAATCTTCTATCTCTAGTCATCATTTACTAAAGACATCACGATATCGTCGCGACATGGCTAAATAGTAGGAAGATACTATGGTATGGAGCATTTATGCAAAAGAAAAACGAATGTTTCCATTAACCTTGAAAACCAATAATTTGCCAGCCTAGATAGTTTCTACTAAAAAAAATACTTTTTGAGTTTTTTAAATCTAAACCTTACTCCTTTGTTGACCACTTTGGACTCTTTATTATCTGCATTTGTAATAAAATCTACAAAAGTAAGACACCTACTACAGCAAACCCATTACAAATCAGAAAGCAGAGACAAAAATACCAGACAAAAATTTTATAATTCATTCATCCGTCGTTTTCTAAGAAAAATTTGAAATTTCCCAAAAAAGACTAGAGTTAGGTATAGGATGATATACATGAAGTAAATTAAGAATAAACAATATACGTGGCATTAAATTCAAAATAAGCAAGTTGTGTCTATTTCCGGTATAACCAAATGTGCTTCCATTTTGAAATTATTTCCCATCATTTACGCTATGAATCAAAATGTTTTTACGTTAACCTTTTGAGTAATCGATCACTGCAGTTCTACGTGGGACAACCTGTATAATGCCAACTAGTCTTGTCTACAATCCAAGCGCATAGCTCAAAATCGCGAAAATCTTATTTCATCTGCGATATCACCACAAACACAGTCAAATCTAGATTTCCTCTCAAATAATCTCACAGTTTCCTCACAAATAGCAATCGCTTACACAGCAACGGTTAAGATATTATACTCGTATGCTTAAAGCTTAAAGCTTGAGCTCTATAATACAGCCATAAGCTATCCATTCGTTGTAATCTGCAAGATCCAGAAAATATATTCGACATTATATTTGAAAATATCTAAATACAATTCAGGCAGTAAATCGGATATCTTGTATCAGCACGTACTTCCAATTCATGGCCAACAAACGAAACAAAACAATCAAACTTCAAGTGGTTTAATGAAGTCCGTAATAATTTAGATGAATAACTTGGATCAATATGCAATGTTTATCCACCCATCAATCATAGAAGAGGAAGGCTTGCCATGCGCTCTTCCAGTGCTTATAAAAAATATTCAAAAGGTCGTCGAATATATTGAGGGAATTCCAGCCATTTACTTACCCAACCTTGCGTAGTTTCTATATAAAAGCTTGCACAGAATATGTAACTTTGAAGTCTTCCATACAAAGCGATGTCAATAAGGTTTTTCCACAGAGAACGCTGTCAATATGTCAAAACCTTTGCAAAGGAAACTGTGCGAATTATTTGGCATTATGAGGTGAACCCAGGGCGTTGTATTCCAGACGCTACTTTAAAGCTGATTGGTGTCAAAATTCAGTGCTATCTACGTGTACATATAAAAAAAAGACATTTTTGTGATACGTTTGCAATAATGACCAAAAAGGTGTTATAGTGTGCAATTGCTAAAAGAACAATTATATCGCTTGTAACGTAATAACACTTTGTTATCTGTAACGAAGCTCCTGCATCCATAATTGCATTAATTTTGGTCTCTAATGTTTTATATTTTTATAAAAGGTCTCAAAAAGTCAGGTTTAAATGTGTGCTGGAACAGTAGAAACTAATAGCTTTCAAAATGTACGTTGTAACCTAACGACAGCTTTTCTAAGCCTAATGTTTCAGCGGAACAGTGAACGTTCTGACCTTTTTGAATCAGGCAATGTCATGTCACATTTCACAGAAGTTCTAAAAACGTAAATCTATGATTTGATGATCTCGTGATTCCTTTATTAAATATTCAAATGACGTTTGGGCACCATACATAGCAGATCGGTGCATGATTATGGGCTAGTCGTTACAAAAAACATTGTATACTCGTAACTGTGGGGAATTTCTGTCAAATTCGCCTCTGTGAAACTATTGCTGGTTAAGTAAAATTAACAGCTACACTGCCTTAGGAAAATCGTTCAGAAAATTAAGATACAAGGAGCAATTTTCTAGAGCAGTCAGTTGGAAAGATAAAACTGTAACTTACGAGCTAAAACTAACGATTTATTGACGTGTCTTCAATTTTCCGTACCTATCTTAAGCTTCCCAATAACGTATGACGCTATAAGTTATAAGTAGTTTACAAGGAAGAATAGCGTAAACATATTTGAAAGCAAGCAGAAGATTATACAGGGTGTTCCGTACTTAAATAGACATAGTGGAGCTGTAGCTATAATGAACCGAGACCTTTTCATATCTGAAAATAAAGGTCTCCTTAATTGTTTGCCAATATTCTGGGTTGTTTATTTAAACACGCCAAATCCGTAAAATGACATATCTCAGGCACTGTTGAATCGATTCTGTTCAAATTTTGGATGATGATAAGGTTACCTAGGAGTAAAGTGAAACTAGCCGTACTGCTGGAAAATCCAGGGATGGACCCGTTTTTTTTTTCGCTTCTTTGTCTTTTATCAAAATCAATACATCTTGATCTAAATATTGAGATGTTCGATTAAGTATAAAAAAGACAATGGATGGTGCTGATTAATTAGCAAAATAAATTGATCGCGCCCCTTTGGTTTTGTAATTAAACATTTTTATTTAATCAAATATATTATTTTTAGGGTCTGATACAGTTTTATTTTATTTCCTTATATTTTATTAAGTGCAATTCTCTGTAAATTATACTTCATATTAATTATTACTTAGCAGGAAAAAGAGCAGTACCTAATATCAATACAAGGAAAAATTACTGGTATGCACCATATTTAATTTTTTCAGTAATTCTCCCAACTGCTTTAAGGGGAATCTGGATTTGAAATGTTAATATACTGATCCTTAAGACCTATTCGAGATTATGATGAAAATGTAGAAGAACATAATATACATTCAAATGTCAGTTCCGGACTCACATACTACGTTTTTGTCGATTTCAAGTTGATTTGAATTTGGTCTTAAAGGTCAAATTCAGTAACTCCTACGGATTTGAAGAATTTCAAGCAGTTGCGTGAAAATATCGTCGCATTACCAACAAGTGCCAAAACCTGCATTTTGCCTCGTTTTTCGCTCATAACGTTTTTGCTATTAGTCTGATCCTTTCACGTGTGTCCTCATTTTGTAGGTCTCATAAATACGTAAAAATTTTATATGAAAAGTTTTGTCGTTCCTGGCAAGACTTTTGATTGAATCCCAGAAAACACGTTTTCTCATTCTTTGTTGTCAAATAAAAAGTTTTTACACAAAAATTGGTGTACCCATTTTATGCGTTCATGGTTTGAATACCCCCTTGAACAACTTGCAATGATAAAACCAGACTTTACAATTATTTCACAAAGGGGTATTTTCGTCTAATATGATTAGACTAATAGCTAAACACTCCAATATATTCAGCTCAAAGGATGTTGACTTTGATAAAAAACAAGGGAAGCGAACAAAATCGAATCCCGTCCTGGATTTTTTCCGTCTTGTTTTTCGTTAGTCCCAGGCAATTTTGTTTAGTTCAAAGTTTCAACAAAATAGTGCCTGAGATATGTGATATTGGCATATTTTGTTATGTGTAAAAAAATAAATTTAGTTTTTTTTTTCATTTTCAGACATGAAAAGGTCTAGGTCCATACTACCTACTATTTCTATATATTTCAATAGTAGATGCTAAGTGGTGAGTAACTCGAGCGTCGTAGTAACTTATCGGGTTTTGATGATTAAATTGCAGAAAAGAAAAAAGGTTATATGATAAATGCCCGTTTAATGTTGGGGGGCGTCTACCAGTCAAAAAATAGTTACACAAAAATACTCTAGCGCGTCAGATATTGATATTGCATATGCCCGCATGTGTCTGATATTGGATTGACTGGCGTTTTCTACCGGGTGGACCATCAATAAATTACGCCCACCATATCTTGGTAACCACTGAATCAAAATCTATGGGTTTAAATTATCATAACAAATGTCTTAAAGTGGCCGCTAGGGGGCGTAACATTAGAAATGCCGTTTTTTCGAAAACATTCACATTTAGCATATATCCAACATAGCTTCATTCGACAGTTTTCGTGTTTTGCAACCTTTTTTGTTGAAATCATTTTTTCGTAAGTGTTTAAAGGAAGTAGAAGGGTTCAACCCGTTTCAGGGAAAGTAGTATATATTCTGATTAGCATTATCGATTTTCATGGTATCTGTTTCATTTGAAAGGACTTGAATGGCAGCTTCTGATAAATGTTAATTTTCTCTTGGTTTGATTCTCCATTTTTCCGTTAGGGGGCGCTCAATGACAAAGCCGTCCGAAAAGTTCAAATTCAATCGTATCATCATTTTCATTATTCAGACGGTGCATGAAAAATCCTACCAGCTGGTCGAAAACGCATGTCGATATCTTCGTTTTTATAAAGTAATGACTAAATATATAATATATTAAGAACAAGAGAGCCGAGCAGTATGAAATACACTCAACTGAACGCACTAAACTTTATTCAAAAATTTTTCATATTTCGGATTGTTCCGATCGACACACTATATACTGCGAAAGGTTGGGAAATCTCGAAACTGGAGATACTACAGACCAAAATATGTGAATTGACAGGTATTTCAAATGTTGTCATAAAACTCGGTGTAGGGAGATTTTTAGTATTAGAAACAAGAATCCGTTATGTTTTATGGCCAAACTTCTACAGGGCGCCATTTACAGCACTATTTCGGTATATAACTTATCATAACTTTTTTGTGCTACCCTGTATACAACGACTGACCGAACAATCTTATTTCTCGTATCTGCACAACAAAAAAGGTTTACTTATTAGAAGTGTTTAATTTAAATCTACTAGTTTTCGAGATATTTGTTTTTAAAGCATTACATCTTCCCAATCCGTACATCAAATACTTATCAGAATATTGAGCAAACGTATACTTCATGATACTTCATTATTGTCAACTTAAAATTACATAAATCAAGTTTAAGGCCCGTATCGTCAGTCGTCCCTACGATTGTAGGGCGCGTTTATGGCCTCCTTTGATTGTCATACTCTTTTCTCTCCTTCAAAAATTTCTAGAATACACTCGTCCCGTGTCAGCGTCAGCGCTCTCCTATTGTTAAGATATGTTTGCCTTTTAAATTGTAGGAAATTTCAGGCTGATAAAACATGATAAAACTCAAAAGCAAGCACAATTTGATGCAAATACAATTGTAGGGACGACTGACGATACGGGCCTTAAGCAATATTTTGACAAACATTAGAAACCATAGCAACGCTGCTCAGATATGTCGCAAACATCCTGTATACTGCGTTTCCCTTGAATTCAATTCCTCAAAATAAAAAGTGGACCGTGCTAAAGAATGCCGAGCTGAGGTTTTTTCAATTTTGGTATCTGATTTAATAAACCTGCTCCAGCGATGAGATGTACCTGATATTGCTTCACATGCGTGATATAGACAACACAACATACATGGCAAAGAAGTAACTTCCGAGGCGGAAATTCACACCCTCGATCCCTGGGCTGCAGGATGCAAAGTATCCCTCCTGCCGCGCTCGAGTAAATCCCAAAATAGCCTACTACAACATTGCATGTAAGGTGTACTATTTGCATTGGGGTTTCACAAAAATCGAAACTGTTGACGAAAATTCTCCATAAGGCATTGTTAAAAATAGACAGTTTAGAAGAATTTAGCCTTGTTAACTGACTTCAAGAAACCCTTTCAGAAATCTGCGTAGCACTAACTCTAAGGATGATTCTGAATAGGTTTCAGAAAGACTAATCGACATTATGTAATAATTGGAAGGTGAATTGTATATATAACATACATACACATTCATGAGGGTGTGACGATTATACAATAAAAAAATTATGTCCAGTATAAGAAATGTCAATATACATACTGTAAGAACGAATATTTTTTTGCTAGAATATCACTTTATTTTACTCATGCTTTTTGTTGTTGATCCTACCTATGTTTGTACATTTGAAGGAAATTGTTATTGTGGATGTATTTTCAAGGATTTATTTGCATACAGTGATTATAGCTATTACTTTGTAAAACTTTGATTAAATGATTTCCTATGTAAAAGATATGTGTAGTTTGTTTTTCCCACTCCTTATAGAAAATGGTTCTGTTAAATCGGGAGAAATGAGATACTATGACGTAATGTATGATAATTCATCACAGCTGTTCCTCCTCCCCTCAATAACTGAAAATCTACTTTGTAAATGCTCATATGCAAACATACTATATTTGGCTACATCATTATCTGTGAAATAATAGCGTTTCCAGCGTAGATTTCTAATTACTTTTGATAAGAGAAACATCGCATTTCATCTCACATAATCGTTTAGATGTCGAAATGCATTGGTAGATTGACTATCTTAAGATAGAATATGCTGATATGGTAGTATCTACTTAAATACCAAATAAAAATCTCCGATCTACTCTGTCCAGTTAAATATTGGCCTTTCCTCGGTTTTTGGTGGCTATGTTTCAATATCCTACGAAATAAGTATACAGATTCACTACGTGTACCATGTTTGGTGATGCATTTCCCTAAGGAAAATTATACGCTACGCAGGCCGATGCGTAACGCAACTGCTACTCGTTCTTGCATACACACATGATATAGCCACGTTATTTCCCATCCCTATATGAATATACTGCAACAAACTGTCGATATTATGGTTATATCTTAAGGCACTGCTATCTTTTATGCATAAGATCAGAGTAAGATAAAGAATTCCATGCTAATGACAAGGAATCTGTCATACTGGCAGTGACAAGCATACAAGTGGAAGAGTCATACGTAGACAAAAAAATGTTCAAGGCGGTGAGACAAAACTAGAAAACGTATGTCTGGTAACTTACAAAAACAAGTGTCCGCACATAGCGGCTGATTCTATATTCAAGGTGTTTCAGTTTATTGTTGCATAACTTTAAGATTCGATAGACTTTTGAAATTAATGCATAAAGCCTATATAAACATGGGTCGAAAAATGCGTGGCTTCCGAAATACAGGTTGTTTACATTTACTTTTTAAAAGTTTTTTTTTAAATATTTCGAACAATATTTGATGTATAACAGTGAAAATTGCTATACAAGGGCTTTTTGGTACAACAAAACGAACCATGGGCGCTCTCTACTGTACCTGTAGTGTATTAAAATGACCGAAAATTTTTTCTTAGTGCAATTTTTTGCTTTTTGAATAAAAAAACTGATACTTCGCACTTTTCTGCATAAAAAAGCTCTCCTGTGAGTTTTCGTTATAGTTAGCCGTTTTTGAGATATTTCGATTTTTAAGGTTCGATGCATTTTTAATTATTTATGGAAAAATAATATATATATATATATAATTTTCGATTTGGGCATTACAAGTAATTAAGATGATCGTTTAGATTGTGTTTTTAAAGACAGCAATAATTCCTAATTCCAAATAAACACAAAAAAACAGAATATTAATTTGTTTAATTTTCCAATATTATTTTTAACAAATTAAATTAATTATTTACAACTAAAATGCTATTGGATAGTTAGGATAAACATACAAAATCTAAAGTAGTTGCTCGAAATGTAAACCCAATTGTTCAAGACACAATTCACATCTACGAATGATCGAACGTGGTATAGCATTATTCAAATAAGGCCTTATTTCATCACATGCATTCCTGATTCTGTCTATTATTATATCTCTTGTGGTTACGGGAGTCTAGTACACTTTTTCTTTTATAAACCCCCACACAAAGAAATCTAATGGATTTAGGTCAGGGGATCGTGGAGGCCAGGCGACTGGTCCTCCACGGCCGATCCATCTTTCTGGATAATTTTCGTCCAGCCAGTTTCTAACTATTCTCGAATAATGAGATGGACAACCATCAAGCTGGAACCAGGCCAATCTTCTTAATTCTAACATAACATCATCCCACAAATTTGCATGTTCAGCCTTTAAAAATTCCAAGAAGGTCGCAGCATTTAACCTTGCAGGCAAAATGTAGGGTCCAAATAGTCGATTACGATAGATACCAATCCACACGTTCACACTAAATTCATGCTGAAAATTTCTTTCCCGAACTGCATGCGGATTTTCATGCGACCAGATATGTTGATTATGAAAATTTACCACTCCACGTCTAGTGAAGCATGACTCATCGGTCCATAAAACGATACTTAAAAACTTCCTATTTTTATCAGTTCTATCAAGAATCCACTGTCAAAATGTGATTCTTCGTTCTCCTTCCCCTGGCTGTAGTCCTTGCACAGGTTGCAAATGGTAAGAACGTCTATGGTCATTTCTAAGAACACGGTGAACATGGCTTGCTGAAATTCCCAAGGCACCAGAAACTCTCTCTAACACTTGTGGTCGGATCTATATCAAACTCACGCAGAATCATACGGGTAAATCTGCGCTGACGAACATTTATGTTTTGATCCCTTTGGAGGTTTCCAAAACCATTTTCAATTTATTTGGCGATGCACTCTTACAAATACTGACCGAGTTAGATGTCGTCTGTTTGGAAATCTTCGGGCGTATTCTCTGGCTGCTTCTGCTGCGTTTCCATTTACAAAGCCATACACAAAATGAATATCCGCCAACTCTTAGTTGGAGAATAAAAATGGCATTTTTATTAAACTTACAAAAAAAAACAGGTAAAAGAAACTAAATTTCGTGCATTCACAATTGCAAAAAAACGTTTCAGGTTTCAACAGACAACAAAACTGTCAACTAATTGACGTTTAACCTTATTCTGCTTTCAATTTCAAAAATATTTGCAGGCACAGCCTACTTTTAAAAATTATCCAGATACTGACTTTTTAACGTTATTGTATCATAAATAATTAAAAATGCATCGAACCTTAAAAATCTAAATATCTCAAAAACGGCTAACTATAATGAAAATTCACAAGAGAGCTTTTTTATGTTGAAAAGTGCGAAGAATCAGTTTTTTTATTCAAAAAGCAAAAAATTGCACTAAGAAAAAATTTTCGGTCATTTTAATACACTACAGGTACAGAAGAGAGCGCCCTCTAGCGGCTACAGTAAAACATGGTTCATTTTGTCGTATCAAAAAACCCTCGTATACCAATTTTCACTGTTATACATCAAATATTGTTCGAAATATTTAAAAAAAAACTATTTTAGAAAGTAAATTTAAACACCCTGTATTCCGGAAGCCACGCATTTTTCGACCCATGTTTATATAGACTTTGTGCATTAATTTTAAAAGTTCTATCGAATCTTAAAGTTATGCAACAATAAACTGAAACACCCTGTATATGTGTGAGGGAGATAGAGATATGAAAGGTATTCCTGTGTGTTTATTTTAACCCTCCAAAAACTTTGAAGGTAGCTGTATTTCCGCCTGTTAGTAGAACTCCTTGTACAGATACACCCAGTATTTGAACAGCTCGGCTTACGTTATATGCAGTATGCCCAAAATAGTATCTGTACGTTGAAAATGAGTCAGATAGAGCAAAACTTTCTGTTGACCGAAGCTGCGAATGACCAATTTTCTCTAACACTGCCTTTTCTGAGGATTTTTATCGGAAAAGAAACTTGAGCGTGCTTTGTCACAGCTCAGGGAAAATCTAGGTGAACATTACTTTAATTAAGTGCCAGCTGATGCCAGGCGATTATCCTCGAGAGTTCGACTCTTTCTCTCATTTGGAGCTGCCTCCGGTGCTCCTAGCGGCTCAGACATCCTGCAGACAGGACGAAATGAATATCAACCTCCGCGACTTTCGATTCAACTGTCCTCTAACCGAACATCACAGGTCCTGACTTGCTCCAAGCAACGCTGTAATTTCAGACACAGTGCCGTTGGATCTATGGCATTTTGAGAGACAGTTTTTTAGTACAATCACAACTAAACTGTGATATATTGGGTTGAGGAGGAGTGAACCAAACTCTTGTTGAACGTTTGCATGCCGTGCAATATCTCAGCATCTGATGGGAAAAATATTCTGATTCGGATTCTTTACATAATCATTTCCCAAAATTACCCCTTTTTAGCAAATCTCCATGTTGCCAGTGCCAAATTTGCGCCAACAATTTTTTGGAATTTTGTTTCAATGAATTCCAAAAATTGTATTTTTTCCGCTTGTATCAAAGTGCTTTTAGGTTTTCTGTTATCGTCTGAACAAAAAATTCAATATGAAACTTTTCTCTGAAGTCAGTAGTTTCCGAGATATGGGCGATACAATATTTGAAATAGTATGTCGTCTTCGACACCCAAAAACAACATAAAAAAGGGAAAATTTTAGTTGTTCCTATGTTCGAACATCCGTTAACAAAATTTTAAGGCATTTTAGGAGGTATGGTCTTTGTAGACTTTTGTTTTTCAATTGCAAAATCATGAAGAGTGGTAATATTGTCTTTTGCTTCTGGGACGAAATATTATGGATTGGCTACGCGTTAAATCTAAAGTCACGTGGTTCCGCCACGTTTAATGCCACATAAATACTGTTTGCGCGTCGGTATCTATGCAAGACTTCTAAGTGTGTATTTGTAGGCGTGCTATCACTTTCAGGTAACAGTCTCACAGGCATTCGCCTTAAGACCTTACTAGAGATGCTTATTGCTCATTTATTTTGATACACGAGTTTTACATAGTATCACTTTTCGTTTTATTAGACTTCAGTGAGCAGAGGTACAGTCGCAGTTAGTTTATCCCCATATACTCAATCGACTGATAAGGCTACTTTATTGAAAAAGTTCAGAATTAATAGAAAAATACTTATTGAGAAATGTTTAAACCATTTATGCTACCTGTTTTACTTTCATAATTTTAAATTCCTCAATGTTTAAGCTCTTCTAACCATCTAAAGTGGTTACGATATTTTCGTAAAAGCTAACCGATTCGGTGACAGCGAAGGAAGGCTGGTTCCTTTCTATACTAAGTGACATATAAATCCGAACACCCAGTTTAAATGGTTTTATGTTAATAAAATTTTGTATAAGTACTTAATGAAGCATAATAAGTAAATGATAAAAATTTCAAAATGATTGCACTGCTTTAAAGCCTTTTGACCTTTAATAATGTGTGGATGCACCCTGATGTGCTACGCATTCTCCAACGCGCCTAGGCATGCTTCTGATCAGGTGGTCAATGTCCTGCTGTGGCAACCACCAACTCCTCTCGAAGTGCTTCTAGAGTCTGAGGAGGACGTTGCAAATTGAGCAATCTCCTACCCATCATATCCCACACGTGCTCAATTGGGGATAAGTCGGGAGATCTTGGTAGCCATGGTAACAATGTGACATCATTATGTTGAAAAAAGTCTATTGTGACTCTTGCAACATGTGGTCGGGCATTATCTTGTTGGAAAGTTGGATCTGCCAGGGTGTCAAGATAGGGTAAAAGATGGGGTTCTAGAACTTCGTGGATATAACGCTGCGCGTTCATGTTCCCTCTGATGAAGATTAAAGGTGACCTGGAACCATAAGCTATAGCACCCCAAACCATAACTCCAACAGTGTGATGAACATGTCTTTCAACAAAAAACTGTGGATTCCTCCTTTCACCATGTCGCCTTCTAACCCTGGCACGACCATCGTGCATGCCTAAGCAAAATCGAGACTCGTCACTAAAGACAATACTGTTCCATTCCTGATCCCAGAGTGACCGTTGTCTGCACCACTCAAGGCGATTACGTCGGTGTTCTCGAGTTAAAGGGAGGACCCAGTGTGGCCGGTATGAAAACAAGCCAAAACTTCTCATTCGTCGGTAAACACTTCGCATGCCAATAGGTCTTCCATGTTCTGCAAACCATTCATTTGCAATGGACCTGGTAGTGGAGAAACGGTCCCTTAAGGCCAATAATCTTAGGCGGCGATCTTCACGGTCTGTCGTTCTACGGCGGCGTCCAGTGCCCCTTGCTCTTTACTTACGGTTTTCTCGAAGCCATGCCTGACAACACCTAACCACAGTGTCTATACTTCTTTGCACGCTAACTGCAATTGCCCGAAAAGAAAGTCCAGCTGCCCGAAGTCCCACTATACGGCCCCTATCAAACTCGCTAAGTTGACGAAATCGTACAGGTCTCCGTACTCTAGGCATCGTAACCGATCGTAAGGGATGTCAAGAACCAAAATCCGCCAACGTTGATTCTTTACTGCGGCTGAAATATTCATTTTTAGAGCGTTAGTGAATTAAAAAAAAGCAGTATAAAAACCGGAATGTCCAACTGATAAGGCTGAACATTTTTTCACTTGTTATTTACAGTAAGATAAATACATTCACCAACTTTTATTAAAATAAAGCCATTTAAACTGGGTGTTCGGATTTATATGTCACTTAGTATATTTTTCAGTATTACGACATTAAGCGGATATGCGCCACATTTAATTAATCTTTCATCTATTTTCCTAACAAGCACCTATCAGTGCCAGGTTACCTCTTCAACAAGATCATTCGCAAAAGCAGTTATCAAAGCCAAGCCCTGACCTGTACCATTTAGACCATCTTCTTTCATATTACGAAGATTATTCGCGCCGGGTTTATCTAAGTTTTTAATTAAATTACAGGAGTGCGACTTTTCTCAGTCTGCGCTTTCTTTTCGTTCACTTTGGCGTTCAGTCGTTGCTCAAAATTTGCGCTGTGCACTCTAGCCCATCAGTGACTTTAACCGTTTCCTGCTTTGCTCACCTGTCGAAATTGTATTTTTCAGAAATTACTTCTAATTTAATATCTTCCATCTCTGAAGAAACTTTTATGGCAAAACGGGAAGTAACATAACATTTTTAAATATCACCGATTCACAATGATGAAAAATCGATACGAGTGAAAAAAGCACCATATTTTCTTTATTTGATGACAGACAAATTGGCATCATCATATCATTGGTCGTCACTTTGTAAGGTAGCTCTGTCTCGACAATTTGATAATTATAAATGACAGAAAAGTTGTCTATTATAATTTTAAACCTTTATAGTTCAGGTAGTATTTCTGCATCCCTGGCGAAATTACTATGATTTGTTATATAATCCTATTCGATTGAGATTCCTTTCAGGCAAGCTGCATATTGCCAGGTACACAATTGCATCAAAAACTATTTAACTGACAAGTTTACAAACTGTTAAAAGCTATTGGTTCAACGGGAAATTTTGAACAAATCTTAAGTTGCCAAAATGCTACCTCGGCAGGAGGCAACATTTTTTCATCGACTTTTATAGCTAGTAACTTAATAGTGAGTAAATTTCGTCTGTCTTTTTTGAGCAACAGGTCAACTTGTTAACTAGCTCTAACCGCCACTCTGAAGGTTCTTAAATAATGCCTTGTCTTGACAAGCATACATTTTGAATGTATATACAGAGTGTTAGGTAAATAATATTCGTAACTGTAAGAGGTGATTCCTTGCATTATGCTAAGCAAAAAAGTTCATTATAACCTATGTCCGAAAATCAACCGTTTCGGGGCAAAAAAAATCCAAACATATATCCTTTTAGTCATGAAATACATTAATTTAGCATCTTAATAATTTAAGTTCATATGGCAGTAGCGTAAAATGTATCTATACATCTATTTATTAATTGGCTGTCTCTAACAAAATAATTTTCTTGCTTATTAAATACAATTTTCCGAAGAAAAGCAAACAAAACAAAATCCCTCACACAACTGTCAAGGTCGTACTTTAGTTAAAGTTCAATTCCTCCTCACGGTTAATGAGTGCGAACATATCCTCAGCTGGGCATTGGCTTGAGAAAGTAGTTTTTTTCCATAGGTAGTTGTAAGTAATCTTAAGTTGGAAATCCGGAAAACCAATACATGTTGCTACCAGACAATCATAAAACATCGGACATTATGCACAGAAAAGTCCTAAACAGTACAACAAATTCTAAAAACTCAGTAATAAGAACCACAACATAATTTCATTCCAAGTAAAAATGCTCAGTGATGTGGGCACGGGTCAGCAAATTATTATTATCACTGTTTACCTATCCATATAATTTGAATGCAACCATCCAGAGCCAGGTGTCTTTTTCGCTTCGTTCCCTGGTCTAGAGTGGTATACCCACTGAGCATAAGAGAGATAGATATATTTTGCTTGTCTTTAGATCATTTCTTATGGTAAGTTATAATAGCAATTTATAAATCAATTAACTCAGTACACATTCCCTACACATACATGCATACATGAAAATAAAAATGTAAACATAGACACGTATTTAAAAATCCGTGGAAATTTAAGAGTCCATAAGATATATATGTAGATCCAATAACCACGTCAAGTATATAAAAAAATGTGTGGAAATTAAGTAATTAGAAGTCACACGTACATAAAAATAAGATGGCTAATGGAAGAAAAGCGATTTAAAAGAGCACTTACAAACGTTAAAATTAAGTAAAAAATTATGCTTTTGTGTTTAGGAAATGTCAACAAGATATTGTCTTAGATAGTTCTCTAAATAGCAGTTATTGATTGATCTTCGGAGGAAGAAGGACGGTAAGGCGACTCCTCTATAGCCTCTCGCAGAAGTTGTAATGTATATATGATTATACTAGACCCTCTTAAACAACATCTAGCATAAGATTCTTTTGTTTTTTGATATTATGAACATTATAAAGTTTTCCATTTTTATTACTCAATATCAGCCAGTAAAGTCGCATAAAGTGTCCACATGATTTCATCAAACATACCGTGAATGAGCGATTAGGTTCAAAAACGGCTCATCAGGATGAAAGGCCACATAGAGCGAATTTATCAGAGAACAGTGACAACAAGCGATCATTGAAACTGAATTGCGTTAAATTGTTTGCACAAACAAAAATTCAATTAAAACGGGAAGTAAACATTGTGGAGGCAATGGACATATTAACGCATATTCAGTTCAATTAGTCCACGATATGAACTTCAAAAGTTTTTAGTCGGATGAGTCTGCTGCAACGTTTCATATAATCCGTAGTAATTGGTACAACAAAATGCCGACGATAAACAATGTAGCCGAGTAGATTGTGAGACTTCCCACGCAAACACTCTTTTTTGATAATAACTAATCAATGACGACAAGAAGCTTGGCTCTGTACTTCCTACGGGACGCCGTCAGCTGTTCATACAGGATGAAGTTTAACACAAGTTAAATCCATTGACAGCAGATTAGTTACGTACATGTGTAATAGGGAAATTGAATGGATCCAGTCAGTCAAATAGGCCCATACGATTAGTCCATAGACATTCCTTACCTACCCTTCCGGTAGTTACCGAAGCACCGCATCGGTATGAGCTGAACAATCAAACAGACGCCGGGTGCTGAGCCCAGATAGCAGAAGGATACGCCGCGAATTATGTAGTCGGAACTTCAAACTTCGTTTTTGAAAAAACTTTATTTGGTTCCAACAATAGTGTACATGGACCGAACTGGAATTACAGCGTGTGTGTTCGCTGTGACTGAGATTGAATGACTGACTAAATCGTTAATAAAAACCGAAAGTAATGAGCTAGTAAAAAGGAATACAATGCAATTATTATATCCATTAATAAAGTGTTAAATGACAGCAACATAACTCCTCCACCCTTAAGATGAAGTTTTGGAGGGCACAAACAAAACTTCATGCCTCTGAGGTTGAATTTCTATTTCTTCTAAATACTGGCTTCTTCTTGATCCTTTTCTTCTCTGGTAATACTTTTCCACGAAAATGCATGGAATTCCAATAAACATAATGGCATACAGGGGTAGACTCCATTTGTAGGGGTTGTTTCCAAAATTTTGATCATAAGGATCACTCTCAACGTTATGTAAGTCTTGAGAAGCAAAGTTCCTTGGGCCAGAAGGCCTAAAATAATTATTTTGGAAATTTTTATTTCTATTGATGCTACTAACCTAGGCGTAGGCCGGTAGGAAGGTACTTGATTAGCCGGATTACGCCAAACATTAATCTATTAGCAAAAACTTGTGCGTTTGTTGGAAATCTTTGTGGAAGAGGATTTTGTCTAGGTTGAATCGGAACTGTTCCTCTTGGGAATTGAGGCTGATAATTGAAATTCCGCTGAGGCCTAAATTGATTCATAGGCTGCATTTGAGGCTTAAACAAATTTTGAAAATGTAGTTTGGATGGACAGGCAGGCTGAGGTGACTTATTGAAATTTGAATATGCACTAGCCTTTTGTAAATATCTAACGTTATTATCTTCTAAAATATAAGATTGAGCTTCTGCCAAATTTTTAGGTTTCATCGACCGAATCTTGGAACTTTGTGGCTCCTTTAAACCTATTAAAAGTGTATGCAATGCATGACTATCATACAGTACCTTTTTACTAGTTTTAATAGCATCGACTATTTCATGAATTATATAGTTATGTAAATGATTGAGCATGGTTACAACTCTAGAATAAAACTCTAAAGAACTTTCATTAGAATTTTGTCTAGGGGCAGTCATATCTGAGATAAGACTACTCTCGTTTCTTTGATCACCAAATTTTTGATTCTGTTCCAGTCTGTGGAACTGCTCTGCAGCACCAGTCATTTTCGAGAAAATGCTATGCAGCAGTATTTTGGAGTAATTTTTTGTCGATTTGGGGGCACTACTTCTACTGGGGGTCGTCCTTATTATCTTTTTTATAGTTGTAAGCTTGCTATGCGATTAGCGATTTGATCTGCACTATCACCTTCGAAAGGATGTACAGGTCGGGATGAGTCACTCATGAAAAAATAAGGATACAATGAGCACTTACTGATAAGTCCAGTACTTCATCCCGTTCTTTGCCTAGGTTCCTCAGGTGGACGTCGACTTCAACAGGACAAAGGGCACTTGTGGTCCAAATTCTTTCTTGAGTCGTACCGGCTCGTCACAGAGGTTCGTGATTCCCAATTAAGAGTTCGGACTCAAGGGCTAATCGGGAAAATCCATTTGGGAATCCTACTGCGGGCTGCGCCAATTATGTAATCGGAACTTCAAACTTCGTTTTTGGAAAAACTTTATTTGGTTCCAACAATGGACCGAACCGGAATTACTGTGTGTGTGTTCGCTGTGACTGAGATTGAATGACTGACTCATAATTAAGATAAAATCGTTAATATAAACCAAAAGTGATGAGCTAGTAAAAAGGAATACAATGCAATTATTATATCCTTTAATAAAGTGTTAAATGACAGCAACATAACTGGCGTATCGGAAATATTCCTGTATTATTTTTATGGATAAATGTGTGGAGAAACCTATGGTGCTACAGGATATACCCTCCCCCACACTCCTACAAACCCTAACCTCCCGTTTTTTGCCCCTAAAATTTGGTTAAAAAAAAATCACGATCCTCTGAAATGTAAAAAACGAGGTTTGGCGAATTTAATTTTTTTCATCTACCTTTTTGAGAAAAAAGGGTGCCTTCAAAAATAATCAACAATTTTTTCTTTGTTTTTGCTGTAGTCATCGCATCAATTTTTCAAAACCAAGTAGCGCTACCTACTACGACATCACAGTATACTGTTTGTTAGGGCCACGTAACTTGCCAGAAATCGACCAAGCAACTCGTATGTGCATTGCCATCTAGCTAAATCCGCAAAACTCCAGGAGATCGTTAGGGGTCCTCATCTAGACCTACAGGACATCCAAGCCCGCGGAGGATAACCCATAGGTAAGAAAGCTTTGCGAATTAACCGTATGTTGTTTTCATTTTTTTTCTTCTAAATTCACTTCATATCGCTGTGCAACCCCAGTCAAAAGGATCTTACCCCTCCATTAATCTTTCCTAGCTATCTAGTTTTCACCAGCAGAGGCACTAGACTCTCAATTAACACACGTGTGGACTGCTTAACAAAATTGACCAGGTCATTTGGAAGGTTATGAAAGTAGGAAAGATGGTAACAGACAGTACACAGACCAACAGACCGATAGACACACAAACCGACGGAACTGAGCCCTTGGGTTTTCGTGATAACAAAATCTCCACAAGCTTAGCTGAAATTCTGAAATTTCTGCTATTAAAATTGATACCTACCTCCCCTAAGCGTAGAGTGAGAAATAAAATGAAAGCGAAAACCTCAAAAGCTTTTCTGCATACAAGACTTGCTTTTGCATCAGTGAAGAGCTATTATCTAAAGCCTTGACTGCAGTGCAGGACGATTTCCCTCTATTACCTTCGATAAAAAATTCATCTTCATTGCACCCTAAGCGCATTATTCACCGCTTGCTCCGAATTATACATTGTTTGCTGGCAGCAATAGCAAGTAGTGTAGCATTGATGGGCAGAGAGTTCATGAAGGGAGGTCGCTAATAGGGTTATCATTAGACTATTAATTTCAAAACGAGGCATGAGGCCAAACAATTAAATAAAATGGCGACTTTGATCAATTGCTGATGGTAATGTTACAGACTGACGTCAAATAGGAAGGCGGCTGTGCTTGCCAAGATCATCGCTGCCAGTTCCACCATGGGCATCCCTCCCAACGCAGTCGATTCAAAGGCTACGCTATCCGGGAAGTAACATTGAGGCATAACACCGTAGGTCAAGAGCTCCAGTTCTTTTGCGTCTCTTCCAGATATCTTACGGCCCCTTCCCAGAAAACTAGAAATTTGCTCATATCCAACCCATCCCACAAAAGCATCTAAGATCGATCCTTGCAATTACAAGCCGATAGCTCTGCTTTCTGTTATAAGAAAGGCGCTGGAGACGTGCATAAATCGCGAGCTTCTCGACTACCTCGAACGTCACGGATTGATTAGCGAAAGGCAATATGGTTTCCCGCACCAGCGATCTACAGGGGACTTCCTAGCTTACGTCACGCAGTTGTGGAGTAAACTCATCGCCTGAGCCCAGCATGTATGCAGAATTTGCGCTGAATCGGTTGAGAATAACTGTTTCACAGTTCCACATAAACACACTAACAAAAAAGTTAAACGAAAACTTGTAAAAACGTAGTATCTTACATCCAGACGTTTTTACGAATACACTTATTTCTCGGCAGTTGACGTAGAAAGTACCTTCTTGCTCCCCGTAGATTTCCAAAAGTTGACATTTGTCGCGGAATGATTTAATGAAAAGCTAGGCTATTTGCTTAGAGCTGAGAAACACTTTTCTCTACCCAACCTCCTCATTCTGTATAAGATCTAACCGAGTAGTGCTTCAGAGGAGGGCTGTCCGACTCCTGGATGACTCTTCTCTAACGGATAGTGTCAGGACACTTTTGCACTTGCGAGCGGTCGACAGTCTAGCTCTCTTCTACCACTATGTCAACGGGCTTTACTCCTCGAAGTTCCCTTCCATGATGCCGCCGCGCGATGTGCCTGTCTAACTTCGGCCTATCATCCTAACTGTGTCCAACTCCGTAGGGAACAGGGAGTAAGATGGCGATGTTAAGGAAAAACAATTGTTTTTACGGTAAACTTTTTTATTAAGCAACATCAACTCAGACACAATGGAGCCTTGCTCATTGCCTTTCATTTGGTATACGTAAAAAACATCGAAAGTTAAACATTTTTTCACAATAAAAACTAAAACAAAACATTGCACTTTAGTCATCTTACCCCATGGCATGGGTAAGATGACGAACCTATTGGGGCAAGATCCCTAGTCGCAAAAATCGCCCTCAAATCTAGAGCATTTGTCGTGCCACCATTCCAAGCACCGAGTACACTGGACCCAATTTTCTGTAGGGGGGTCGACATACAATTCTCCACACCCTGGGCAATAATATTTCTGCTTACTTTCTTCACTACTTGCATCTTTCGACTTTGTCTTAACGTCATCCCGCCCTTTGTTAGGTTTTTGCTTTGGTTTATTTTTTACGTCTTTGGGTTTTTTGGTTACTGAAGTGGATACTTTTAATTTACGTTTATTTTCTTTTTCCTCCATTAATTGCTTTTTGAGTTCCAGCTAATTATCGAAGCCGACATCTTTTTTCGAACTTGGGACTTTCCAGAACGATCACAGGTTGCAATTGGTCTTAAATCCCACAGGCTCTTGTCTGAACAACTCGATCCAGCCTGATCGTCTATCGAAAATATTTTTTTTTTCGCAGCTTCTTTGGCTGTTTCAAATACTTTGCCTGAAGAACTTTCTGCTGCAACTCCCCTTTCCTCAAGTGTAGATGTAGATTTTATCTTGTAGCTCAATACAGACAAGGGAATAGAATCGTCCTGGTCGTCTTCAGATGAGGAATTTACGATGTTTCGTTTTCTTGTGACAACTTTCTCTGGGTCATCAGAACGGCTTTTTTCTATAGGAGCTTCAGTTTCATCTGATGGGTTTTCACGCTCAGTTGTAATTGCAGGAGCAAAATCGCTGTCATCGAATATTAAAGGATTAAAAGGTTCTATCCCACAAGCCTTAAAGCCCTTTAATGCATTATTAACCGTTGCTGCTCTGCTGTAGGCCTCTCCAAATAAAGGGCCTAAATTTCGGTCTGTGATTTGACACCCAGGATGATTAACTAAAAATGCGTCGCACACTTGACCATAGAATGATTTCAATGGCCCAAAAAAACTGACCTCCAGGGGTTGGAGGTGGTGACTAGTGTGAGGGGGCAGTCCTGCCAATATTATTACCGTATCCCTACAGTAATTGATTGAGCCAAGTGAAATATGGGAGCTGTGATTGTCGACTATCAACAACAATGGATTATCCTTAGAAGGATGTGTATGACAAGCAAAATGTTTTAAATAAGCAAGGAAACTGTCGGATGTCATCCAGCCCGACGGTTGGGCCAAAGCGTCAGCTCCAGGAGAACACCCGTGCAATAATTCGGGCTTCTTTCTGCGCCGAGCGAAGATGAAGAATGGTGGAACATATGAACCAACCGCATTCATAGCGCATACGACTGTGGTGTTTCGACCTCTTTCCGCCGACACTATTTTCGCAACTCTTCTTTGCCCGGTTGGTGTTAGGAAACACCTGACTCGTCGGCGTTGTATATGCGCTCAGGAGGTAGCTCATATTTCAGTCGTACATCTTTTAAAATATTAGGCGGGCAATTGATGTTGGTTCTGGATTTCGCAAGCTCAGATTGTTTTCAGCTCTAAACTGTCTAACCCAGTCAATGTCTGCCATTTTATTTTGCTTGTTGAATCTGTGTTCAATCCCATTTATTTCCGCATATTCAAATGCTAATTTTTGAACCTGTATCAATGTTAAACCAAGTCCTCTTGCGTTGCACTCTTGGATGTAACGAACAAAATGTTGTGTTTGTTCAGTATTAAAAGTGTTCTTGAATCTGCCTGCATGCTGTGGTAGGTCGACGCCTTCCATTTTCTTCTTCAAATATCGCCGAAGGGTCGGTTCTGGAATGTCATATGTTCCAGCAGAAGCATTGCACGATAATGTGCCCTCTTCTACATCACGCATGGCCGTCTACTACTTTTCCGCTTATATTTTCTCGGCATTCTGAAACAAAATTTGCATTATAGAGGTAAGATGAGGAATTCGTCACTTTACCCCCACCATCTTACCCCATGGGTACAAAAGTGAATAATTTTGAGGTTATATTTTACCGCACCCGAATTAATCAAAAATGCTTCTGTCATAGTTGCTACTAAGTGTGAGTAATTAATGACGTTATATGAAAGTGAGTTACATACCTGCAAACCGTCAAAAATCACTAATATAGGCCCCAAATAAATTACAACAAGGAAGGTCAAAACACTCGTCGCTCAACAATAGAGAAACTAAAAACGCAGAGCGTGCGTGTCGATTGTTAATACCTGTCGATTGTCGCTGTGTGGCGCCAGTAGTACGATCCACTATTTGCGCGTAGTTTGAAAATGAAAGCCGTTCGTCTTCTTACTCCGTTTGTCATCTTACCCCCTGTTCCCCTACATCCAAAACTGACCGATGCAAAAGCTGCTTTGTCCCTAGGGTATCGAGATTGTGAAGCAATCTACCTGAGGAGGCTTGACCCGGTTCTACCAACCTTGGGCAGTTCAAAAGTTTTTTTAAGCTCTTCCTAGTAGTCGCTGTGTTCTAGGATTTAGCCTTTTGCCTACGCAGCTGCTTCGGTATACATAAAAATGACCGACTAATTTTTCTTTCGGAAAATGTCGAAATAAAAGCAAATTATGTTCTGAGCGTCTCTGTATAATGAAGAATGGTTAAAAAAATATAATTTCTTCAAGTCTCTATGTAAGGGCCAGGCACATGATTAATTACAAATACGAGCATGTGGCGAAAGATTGATGTTACTCGAAATCTTTTATTTTGATTAAATTTTATAATTATGCATCTGCTAAAATTATCAAAATTCACGGAAGTAATTAAAAAAGGAGTTATGAATCACATTCAACCTTTGAATCAGCGGTATTCTTTATATACAGGGTGTTCCACAACTTATCCGACAAATTCTAACCACATATGCACTGTTACGAAAGAAGTTGATTTCTCAAAAAAACAAAGTGTAACAAAGTCCTACAGAAATCGAGATAATAAAATAATACAATTTAACGGTTCACTTACTTTTGCTGTTCATTTTGTGCCTCATGTAATATGCGCCACGCTGTTGCATGTGACACTTCTGGGACCTGTTGGGCTCACTGCCTTGAGCTTATTCCCGCATTTTCTTTCACAATATCCAAAATTTCGTCTTCGGCATTTAAAACGCGTTGTGGTGGAATCTGACTCCCATCCACTCCACGTCTGGGGCGCAAATCTCCACTAGCACGTGTACGTAAAGGAATTGATCTACATGTTTCGTGATGTGGTATGTGCCTATTCGGAAATCGGTGTGCATACAAACGAGAAGCCGTGTACATGTGGTATTTTTATTAATAAATACATAAACTCGCGAAATGCTTCCTTATTAAACTTAACAAAAATCGACCCTTCGTCATTCAGATCACCCACGATACAGATTAAACCTTATTGACACGTACTTATCAGTATGAAAAAACAAAAAATTCCTCGTATTTTCTTTTCGTCAGTTGTTTGGTACAACATCTGCTGCAATAAATTATTAATGCGTGTTCTAATATCACGACGATGAACGCAAAATACAGATATTTATTTTTCAATTTTACAATATTTATTATTAAAACTCAGGTTTATAACTTAATTTCTGTAGGAAATTTTTTATGTGGTTAAAATTTGTCGGATCAGTTGTACCATGTTTTATGAATCTCCTCAGCTGGTAGCAACAAGAAAAAGTGTATCCACATTATTTGAGATTGGTAGAAAATATGTAGATTTTACAGATACATATGTGCTACTTTAATTATTTGAACCATCCATCTACGCGACCTATTGAACTAGTTTATCGAAATGAACTGGAAATCAAATCACTACAGTCCATAGAACGTGTTTGTTTAGCATAACCAAGCCCCTTCAATAGGCTCCAGTCCTCAGTCTTTTGAAAAAGTTGTAACTTACAATTTTTTCCTCTAACCTTCCGACCATTGGACAGCATCGCGATCACGTTGCGAACATTATTATCTTGCCGACGACCATCTTGCTTCTAATTGAACTTCTGTTTCATTGCGTTTATCGTGTATAATGGAGGTATTATATCTTCTATCATTTCTAAGTTTTAAGGGCAAACATACGTGGAAGTCAATGATTGAGAGTGAGGTATGTCTAATAGGTGCGTAGAATTGAGAGGTATAAGCATACTAACACCAAAAAACAGATATACTCTCCACATTCCCAACATCCTCCAATTGTTTACTCTAAAATTTTCAAAGACTCGCAGGATTTCAGTGATTGTTATGTTTTCGTTTTTTGTACGAAGGCTCTTCCTCCACTTTTTTCAAAATCCCATCGTTTTTACGTTCTTGTCCTAGTAACCCTCTGTCAGAATTTCATCAGAATCCGAGTGGTACTTTCCAAATTACAGTCAGATCAAGGGTTTTCTTTCTGATTTTCGAAATTATTCGTCAATAAAATTCTTGCTCGCCAATTGGCGTGGGAAGTAAATTATTATCACCCAGCGCAATGTATAATAAAAATGGTGAAGGTAGTCACTACTTCGCGCCAAAGTGTTTTTAAATAATGGTGAATGTGTATATTTCTAGGGGGATTTTTCATTTTAAAAACTGGTGAATGTATTCATTACTGCGTGGATCACATTGTAAGAAACCATTATCACTAGGAAGTTTGTTTGTGAACATTTTTGATGGTGAACCAACGAATTTGAGTACGAGAAAGCCCCAAACCTGTATGTTTACACGACATGTTTGTAGCCAAGATTTGCTTACGAATGCGTACCAAAGTGGCAAATCAATATCTCGGAGGACAGTCTTTTTCCTAGAAAGAATATTCAAGTAGCCAATTGTACTGGGTGCACTTACGCACAGCAAGGCAGAAATACTCTCTTTGTTGCGAGTTGAGTCGTTCAATTATTGTAAATAAACGTGGATAAATTAAATAAGATGAAACAACCAAAGTAGGTGCAGTACGTAACGAATTCTAGCTTAATTCACGATTCTGATTCAGAAGTGGCGGAATAAGTGATTTTGGAAATAGAAAACTTGCTTGAATTTTGATCGGTTTTTCCAAACAGCTGTTGTAATCCGGGCAGTAATAACTGGTAATACTCGTATCATGGTCACTATATTGATTAATCTGATATTCAGATATGTTTGTTTGGGACGTGCTGAACTTGCTCAACAGAACCTCTGGATTCAAAGTGAAAGCAGATAAGACTCAAAGTTTCAGTTGCTCCTTTTCAATAACCATCAAAAAATGTAGTTGAACTCAAATGTAATGCATTTCTTAGTACTGTATTAGATGTGAAGCTTTGTTACGAAGCCTTTAATGAATTGAACAGATCAAAATCAGCTCACAACTGTCCAGCTGTCCAATGTTGAGGTACATGCCCTTTTGCAATGCTACATGCTACACATATCGATAAAAAGATCTGCTTTTATTCAGCTTAAACTTGTTTTTGTAATCGACAAAAGCCTACACCGTCTTTATTAAGAGTGTAGAATACACCCCAAAGAAAGCAACTTTTTCCTAATTTAACCGTAAGGTTTATCTTCCACTGTTAATGTGATCTCCATGCATAGAATCCTTCTCTTAGACACATACTTGCATCCTAACTCCTCACTGCCTAATCTTGGATCAAAACAATTCGCATCCTGGCTTCTTATTCGTAGCTGGAATTCGTTGTGATGAACCTATACCACTTCTGGGTTTAATGGAAGTTATTGTATATATAAAGGAATCAAAGTTCTCCTCTCCAGAGTCCATTAGAATCAACAAATTCAGACTAGATAGGAGCCAACTAACAATTTGTCTCTTAATTCTCATAGTCGTTTTACAGTTCTGTCTCTAAATTCGTGAATTTAGTGTCAATTATTTTTAAAAGCGAGTTTTTGCAGATAATTGTGGTGTTAGACGATTTCAAGACATCATTTTCAAGGAGCTGCACAAGCTTGATGGAGGTAGATATTTCCTCCCTTGAGTATTATTATTTTGTTGATATAACGCTGACACTTTGGTAGGCATTGGTAGGCAAATGAGTCAAAAGTTGGCACTAATACTACGCAATTTTGGCGACAAACAGTGCAATACATAGCCAGCGCCTTGGCTCCTAATCTATTCAAATTCGTTGATCAGAATCGATTTTCAGAACTCTGTTTTAAATCATCTTTCGTAGTTGCGCCGCTGGCATATTCAATAATTGGAGTTGCTCCATCTGTTTGCTCCCGTATATTTGCTCAAAACTAAGTTAGCGGTAACGGGCGCAGCACACTGTTTATAAACGATTTAGCACGGACATATCAGTCGGAGTCACGAATTAATATTGTTAGGCGGCCATCGTTCTGCAGCTGCCGCTATTGCTGTTCTGAATCGTTGCATGCATATTAATATATCGGATATACACCGACTCGTGTACACACAATATTGTCGGTTGAGTTATAATGCTCGTCGGCTGTCGATTGTGCTGGAACCCGAATCTTTCGCAAACACTGATCCAGTCAGCACTTATAGTCCAGAAAGTATCTTCGCATCTACTCGGAAAATAGTCTAATTCGGTCCCAAAAATGTCTGTGAATATAAAATTAATCAAGTCACTTCCGAACTGTTTTATTGGATGAATATAGTGATAATAGAATATCAGCAGTCATTTCCATATTATACTCAAGTTGATATTAGCATTCAGCCAATAATCTGTCCGGATCACAATTGTTTTGAGAAACCGAACAGATGTCAAGCAACGTTCCCCTCTTCCAAAGATCACTCATTCTGTCACTGCTGCTGTTTGATGAGATAAAGAATCACAAATCAAGCCAGAGTGTTCCATATGGTGTACCGTTAATAAATATCTATTTTCGTTTCTTTGTTCTAACCATTCTTATTATTTATCCCTGTTTATTAAAAGTAATTGAGCGATTCTCATCGCAACACAGGCAGTATTTCTGCCTTGCCGTTTCTGAGTACACCCAGTACAATTGGCTACCTAAATATCCTTTTCAATGAAACGACTGTATGCCAATGTATTTGTTTGTCACTTTGGTAGGCATTAGTTAGCAAGTTTACCCAAAAGTATGCATCAAAGCTATAATGCGACAAACATTGCGGTGTAAACATATAAGCTTGGATCCCTCCAATTCAGATTGGTTGGTTTAACGTTAAAACACCAACAAACTTCCTAGTTAAGCATTAATAGTTTCTTAAACAGTGAGATCGACGTCTCTGCTGAAAGTATCCACCAGTTTTTAAGGTCGTTGAAAGCTCGTAATAAGCACACCCAAAAACAAGGTGACGTGAAGTAGTGGCAACATGTTTTAGATATTTTTTCTAATACATTGCTCTGGATAATAATTGCGTCAATCATATTTAGTTCTCACGCCCGGTGGCATCAAAGTATTTTAATCATTTTCCAAAATAAAAAGCATTTCCAAACTGGTTTAGAACTAATTCCGAGCTATTTAAGTGCGCATGTCCGAAGTGAGTACTGTTCAGAACTAGTACCGAACTAACTGTTGGAATGGAGGATTTCATGGCATGTTGTCGTAAACATAACCCTACTTGAACAAAAATTTAAATCCTGTACCTGGAATTTCAGAGAATTTATTTTTTTTGCGTGATTTATGCCATTAAAAATTAGGAACGCTAGATGGCAGATTTAAGAAGAGATGAGTAGCTTGGTGGAATATTCTAACAAAATAGTATGAAACTTTCTTTTTTTTAGAGCTGGAAGAATTCATCATTTTGCCTTTAGAGGAAGCATACTATGCTACAGTAAGAGGAGGAAGTTAACTGGAATGTTGACAACAATCTTGAAGTGAAAGAAGTATATAAGGTTAATATTACTAATAAAATGATTAGTGAAAATTCTTAACACTTATCAGGGCCGGCTCTAACCATATAGGCGAACTAGGCGACCGGCCAGGACGCTAGGGCCTGAGAGGCGCCTAGACGAGGGCCTCGCAGGGCAACCCCGTTTTCTGAAAAGAACAGGACAAGCAAAAAGTAGGTCAAGCATATTTGTTGAAAAAAGAAGCACAGTTGCATAATAGCATGTCGTTGCAGTGACCCTCTGTAATAGTTTGTACTATATTTGTATTATTATCCAAGATTAAACAACATAGCCATAACGTAAAATATTGTATCGTATTTCAAAATTCGTTTAGCTTTGTGGCAGAATTATACTGAGGAATACACTCGTCTAAGGAGTCAAAAACTATTAGGCCGGCACTGACACTTGCCTCTCTGTAATCTTTCTGGTTCTTGGAACTTCTATAATCATGTAACTTGAATATGTGCCAAAGCATTCTTCTAATGGACGGTTAACGGTTAGCGGTTATATGAGAAGATTGAAAAGTTAGAAAAGGCACAAAATGGCAGCCACAAGCCCAGCTTCCAGCTATGAACAGCGGATCGACGAGATTTATTCTGTAAACGCGCACGCGCTAACAAATACGAACCTTTAGATCTGTTTGAGAACCGGATGTGTTAGAACCAGTTCAGGAGCGGTCTGGAATAGAAGAGGCAGTTACGCAATAAGCTCTATTTGCTGTTGGAACGGCAATTTCGATCTGCGCATGGTCTATGTACTTCAGCATTAGTTCGATGGTTATTATAAGCTAACATTTTGCCAAAAAGGATACATTCACAAACCTTTGGAAAATATAAACAGCTGTTAAAATTTGGAATCATTCCCTAAGGAAGAGAACAACACCCACTTCCATTCAGTAATTTTGCTATAAGTATTAATAGGGGTCCATACATACTTTCTCCTAATCACATATCTAGATATTGAAATACTCTCGTAACTGGGACCTTGACTGGCGATGAGAAGGCTTTGCAACCGGTTACGTGATCGAGCGTGAGCGCTTGCGGCGATATCTAGAAGCAGCCTGGAAAATGCTGGAATGGTTCTCGACTCGTCGATAGGGCAATAAATACCCGAACAGTTGGCGGAAGCAGTTAGTCATCGTCGATTCTAGAGACACAATCGAGCCAGTGGACAGCGAACGCGGAATTAAGATGGAATAATAGTCCAGTCGACATGGTTATACCCGTGAATTGCCATTAATTAGCACAAGAGTTATAAATTATTGCAAAAGTAATAAATCGGACTTTGAACAGTTGAACCGTTACAATAGTTGGTATGCACTTACTTATACCATTGATTGGCGTATTCTACCTGAAGGTAGCCAACCTAATAACATATGGGCGATTTCAAAGTTGAGTCATTTTTTCAGCTTGTAGAACTCGTCAAAGGAAGTTAATATAAGAGAAGAGATAGAAATTGGTGACAAATTCTCATAGATGACCTTCCAGCATCTCATTACATCTCAAATAATTTTTCGGACGCTCAAATAATGTATTAGGTTGCCTATCCTCAGATATAATATATTAATCAATGTTTATACTCCATCTACATAGCTGCCATCAATAAATTTCCAGTCTCCAGCACTGCCGGAAGCAGGGTTTATACACTACAGACCGCAGAGGCACTGTGAATATGCAGTAATGCCAGTTGTATAGTTGTTTCTGATTTACCGTTGACTAAGTTTCATATGCGAGTCTAAACAGAAATTTGGCTCTAAATCATTTATAAACAATCGCTACGGCACTCCATTATGTAATGAAATTAAATGGGGGAAAACGCTTCATTTGTTTACTTTTATCCATTCTGTAATTAAATTTCGCGGAATGCAGTAGCATAGGCGGCAGCGGCCCAACTGGAAAATTTAGGATTGCATGCGGCTGAGGTTTCCTTCTAAAATGCATGCTGGGTAAATAACGTACAGCTCCATGCAGAAACTTAACAGCATATACATACACCCGTAAATTTGTACACATAGAAAGCTTTTGAATTTATTGTGCAATGTTTAACGAGTAACGTAACTCAATAGGAAGTTTGCCATGTTGAGCTATGTGAATATTAATTCAGTATAGTTATGTTTTTATTTCCACCACTAACGTCTTATAGATATTCTGCAATGAGCAAGTAAGTGTATTGTTTTCACATGCGTCCATTAACTTCTTGGATACAGAGAGGCTTATTGAAAAAGTGAGAAGTAGCAACTTTGCCAGAAAGATTTGTTATAATTTAAGGTCTAAACACCCGTAGATACCTTGAGCCTATTGGGTGATACAGGGTAAAAAGAAGACCGTTACACGGACTCTAACTTGCGACATGTACACAGTTTGCCCCGCCTTAGAGATGCGCTGGGTGATACTTCCACGGTCGAGAGTCCGAGACGGTCTACCTTCTACGCACAATCACAAGATTCACAGCAAAGAGAAAAATTGTCTTGAGGCGAGATTCGAGCCTGCGTCTGATTAGCATCCACCACTACATCTCTAGGCTGCGTCATCTTTACTTCATTTGAAGAAAAACCCTTCAAACAATTCTTTCTCAATAACCAAGCAGATTGAAAAAACACAGTAGCCTTCCTTCATTTACGTGTCAGGATGGAACAATTGTAACCGACTGACGGAACTGCTTGCCAAGATTTTGCTGTCAACTCCTCCATGGACGTCCCTCCCAACGACCGAGTGCCGTCGATTCCCTACACTATGCAGGAAGTAAAATTCAAGCAAAAGACCGTAAGACGGGTGGTCTTGTCGCTCGAATCAACAAAGCTTCTGGATCGGACTTGATTCCTATCACTGTACAGATAAGGTGTGCAGCGGAGCTTGCTCCAGTTCTTTCGCGTCTCTTCCAGATCCAGCACCTTCCCAGAAAACTGGAAATTTGCACATATCCAACCCATCCTAAAATAGAATTCTGAAACCGTCTCTTACAATTACAGTCCTATAGCTCTGCTTTCTGTTATAAGAAAGGTGTTAGGGAGGTGCATAAATCGCGAGTTTCTTGAGTACCTCAAACGTTACGGCTTGATTATCCACAATTGTGAAGTAAACTCAGTTTTATGGTGAGGCTTATGTCGTTGCTCTTGATATCACGAAAAGTTTCGATAAGTTGTAGCACGCTGCCCTCTTATGGAACCTACCATCCTATGGCCTCCCATAGAAGTTTTGCAGATAAGTGGCTGACTCTCTCTGGCGGCAAGATATCCGTCGTAGCTGACGGGTTCTCCTCTTAATCCCACAACGTCAACGAGGGTGCTCCCAGGGCCGGTCTTGGTTCCGACACTGTTCCTCTTACATATGAACAATTTCCTTTTCTGCACGATCAATCCTATCCACAGCTTTGCTGATGGCAACGTTCTACATGAAGTAATTCACAGCGACAAGCAGATCTCTACCGGTGGGTGCCTGGAGGTTATCACTGCATGGAGACGCAAACAATCTAGTACCGTTTAATGCTTACAAAATACAGTGCTATACCTTGACGAACAAAAAGCGTTCTAGCGCTCATTTGGTTTCGATGGATGGCCGAGTTCTGGCAAAGAGCCGTTTATTTCGGCTGGACGAAGTCGAGATCACCGAGGACTTGATCTAGCAAGAACCCATCTCGTCAATAGGGGCAGCTGCTGGGAAAATGCTGGGCTATCTGCTTAGGGCTAAGAAGTACTTTTTTCCACATGACCTCCTCACTGTATACAAGGCCCAGATGAGACCTAGTCTCGAGTATCGCTCACACGTTTGGGGTCCTGCCGCCCCAACTACATTATTTATTCTCGAAGCTGTCCAGAAGAGGCTTGTCCGGATGATCGATCCAGCTCTCTTCTGCCGCCATACAACCGGTTTTGCTCCTCAGAGCTCTAATCCATGATGCCACCGCGCGATGTACCTGCCAGACAGACCCGCCTGACTTCCCGTCCTTACCGTGTCGGATTAACAAAATTTGTTTTGGATCCTCATAACAGCCGCGGTGTCCTGGCATTTAGACTACTGCCTGCGCGGCTACTTTGGTGTAAAAAAACTGTGTCAGATAAATAAATGTGCAGTGATCATTTGAAAAAACTTCCTACCTCCACAATAGATTAACCCTTACGGAAGATATAGTCTAAGTCTAGTGTCACTTTTATTCGTTCATTCTTTCAAAATGTACTTGTTTGGATATAGTGTAATTAAATCTAATTTACTGTTCACAAACACCAGCGCGAGTCATAAATGCCTGGGCAGACAGCAACAAGCAAATAGAAGCAGCGACCGAGTGTTGATGTTTGTTTTTAACTGGATAAAACGAGGCTTGAACGCACTTTAGCAAGCTCTTTTGAAACACTGAGTATACATGATCCGGGTTAGGAGGTTAGAAGTCAAAAACGGTGTGTGCTAAAAAAATTAAAGATAAAGCAGGTAAAGCTTGCCAGGCATTGTTAGCATTGGATTGCCGTGCAAAAAAGATCCTTTTATAATGCTATTATTCATTCATGCAGTATTTGCATTTACATTAAATTATTTATGAAACCTGTTGTACACATATGCATATATCTGAATCCAGATGCAAAAATAGAAAACAACTGTCTGTGTATATAGTTGCAAAGTTATACCATTTTTGTACTGTATTGAGCAGCGGAAAGCATATTGTCTGAGTTTTAATTTATTCTGCAAATAACAAACTAATATCAAACTGCAACATATCCTACGTGAGAAGTTTTTGTACTGTATGCTCACATATGTATAATGAACAAAAACAACGCGTAAAATGTATCTGAATCGCATCTATCGCCTTTCGTAGAAATATATTTTGTATATTTTTTTACATATTTCTAGACATAGATACTAAAAATGTTCTTCTTCTGTAACGGACTACTACAGGGTGTGGTGAAATCGACGATGTGATTAAAGTTTTTTGTAACCTTTTAGTTAAGTGATAATTGCAGCTAATAACTGGTTTATGCAATAAAATTTCAGCAAAACTTGTAAATTTATAAAATTCATGAGAAAGGTGAACCTAAAAAAGGTTTACGTGCAAGTGTCTCGGAATAATAATGAAGATCGCAGCACTTCACAAAGACCTTTTCCACTATCAAAAAACATAGTCTTGAACAAACAAATAACATGTGACGCTAGGTGCACATGCCTCCACTGTCCACTGGTTAGATACTTAACCCACTATTAACACTGGGCAGTAATGGGATTTCAAAGTATGCAGAGCTAATGAGGCAACTGGTCTGATTTAGGGGCTTTTTATTCTTCAGCCAGAAAGAAAACAGTCACACATATTTCAAACCCCATCGTAACTTTTGCACCACCCGATACAAAGACTAACTATGTCAAAGGCTAGTTAAACTCTTACAAAGCTTAGCTTCATTATTCATCAGACCACTGGATTAGCTGAATACCACCTTTTTCGCAACGCGATATAATTGTATGTATTTCCATTAAGACTATCTCAGCTTTAAATAAGGTACTCAGTTTCAGATTAACACTTTATATTCACGAAGAGACAGTCCAGCAGCAGCCATTATATCCTGCGAAAAACCGAAACTGCAGCACTTCTTAAATATTAAAACTATCCCCGGAAAATTGCCCTCGTTCCGGATTTGAAGCGTCAGTAAAGACGTCACAGAAGAAAGAGTGAGCGTGCTCCTCTGCCAGAGAAATAATCAGCTTCTGGTGAATTAATCCTTTTGAAGGCGATGCTCTCGAAATTATCATTTTCTTTGTTCCAACTCGCCTTTACAGTTGCCGGCAGCCGGCTTCTGTAACTAACACATGCCCTGATCTTTTAAAGATCAGGAGTATTGAGGGTGAGGATTTTGAGGCTTTCTATATTACAAGGCAGTAGCGTTTCGTTAAAAAGGAGCACATGGCTTAAGTTAGACCGACTGGTGTTGAAGCGCTGTATCTGAATTCGTAATCCAAATCTTTTAATTACCTCAAGTTTCCGAGATAAAATAGCCATGTTTGCCCATATTTGAGTTTATCTAGCAAAATTTTATTTTTTCTGAATTTCACTATACTTGATACTCTACGATATAATTACGTTTGCATCAAAGTTGCAGTTTGGATTATAATCAACCAAAAACATTTAACTTTAAATTAGTGTATTTTTATAAAATAAGACTTCCAACAAAAAAAACCATGAATCCTCAACATTATACCCATAAAGTATCTAAAACTTGCCCAAACGCAAGCGAACAACCCATTTCGGTAAAATAACAGCTGATAATCTAATAATATTTAAAAAGTCACCTTATCGACTAGTGACACAATTCTGATGGCCTCAACGGATTGATTTTGTAACTACGTTTCACTCAGGTAGGAATGAAATGATATAAGCAGTTTTTGACTTAATCATCCCTACTTTTTAGAACTTGAAACACCATATTGGCCCTCATTTCCTTCCCCCCAGTCTTAGCGGCGACGAGTACCGAAAATTTTTGAAATTTGACCTACCTGGATTACTGGAGGAAATTTCTCTTAGAGAACGACGTCGCATGTGGTACATGCATGACGGTGCTCCGCCACACTTCAGTGTCGTTGCGCGAGAATACCTAGATATATACTAAGTGTCATATAAATCCGAACACCCAGTTTAAATGATTTTATTTTAATAAAATTTTGTATAAGTACTTAATGAAGCATAATAAGTAAATGATAAAAATTTCAAAATGATTGCACTGCTTTAAAGCCCTTTGACCTTTAATAATGTGTGGATGCACCCTGATGTGCTACGCATTCTCCAACGCGCCTAGGCATGCTTCTGATCAGGTGGTCAATGTCCTCCTGTGGTATCTCATTTCAGGCAACCACCAACACCTCTCGAAGTGCTTCTAGAGTCTGAGGAGGACGTTGCAAATTGAGCAATCTCCTACCCATCATATCCCACACGTGCTCAATTGGGGATAAGTCGGGAGATCTTGGTGGTCATGGTAACAATGTGACATCATTATGTTGAAAGAAGTCTATTGTGACTCTTGCAACATGTGGTCGGGCATTATCTTGTTGGAAAGTTGGATCTGCCAGGGTGTCAAGATAGGGTAAAAGATGGGGTTCTAGAACTTCGTGGATATAACGCTGCGCGTTCATGTTATCTCTGATGAAGATTAAAGGTGACCTGGAACCATAAGCTATAGCACCTCAAACCATAACTCCAACAGTGTGATGAACATGTCTTTCAACAAAAAACTGTGGATTCCTCCTTTCACCACGTCGCCTTCTAACCCAGGCACGACCATCGTGCATGCCTAAACAAAATCGAGACTCGTCACTAAAGACAATACTGTTCCATTCCTGATCCCAGAGTGACCGTTGTCTGCACCACTCAAGGCGATTACGTCGGTGTTCTCGAGTTAAAGGGAGGACCCAGTGTGGCCGGTATGAAAACAAGCCAAAACTTCTCATTCGTCGGTAAACACTCCGCATGCCAATAGGTCTTCCGTGTTCTGCAAACCATTCATTTGCAATGGACCTGGTAGTGGAGACACGGTCCCTTAAGGCCAATAATCTTAGGCGGCGATCTTCACGGTCTGTTGTTCTACGGCGGCGTCCAGTGCCCCTTGCTCTTTGCATACGGCCTTCTCGAAGCCATGCCTGACAACACCTAACCACAGTGTCTACACTACTTTGCACTCCAACTGCAATTGCCCGAAAAGAAGGTCCAGCTTCCCAAAGTCCCACTATACGGCCCCTATCAAACTCACTAAGTTGACGAAATCGTACAGGTCTCCGTATTCTAGGCATCGTAACCGATCGTAAAGGATGTCAAGAACCAAAATCCGCCAACGTTGATTCTTTACTGCGGCTGAAATATTCATTTTTAGAGCGTTAGGGAATTAAAAAAAAGCAGTATAAAAACCGAAATGTCCAACTGATAAGGCTGAAAATTTTTTCACTTGTTATTTACAGTAAGATAAATACATTCACCAACTTTTATTAAAATAAAACCATTTAAACTGGGTGTTCGGATTTATATGTCACTTAGTATAATTACCCAAATCGATGGATTGTAAGAGGCGGACCACAGCCATGGCCGCCTAGATCGCCTGACATGAATCCTATCGATTTCTTTTTATGGGGACATTTGAAATCATCAGTATACAAGACTCCTGTTCAAAGCGTGGAGGATTTGAGAGTCAGAATTTTCGAGTCATGTCTGACTATGCAAAATACTCCGGGTATTTTCAGGAGAGTTCGTCAGTCAAGGTGTAACAGACTAGACGCATTCAACTTTGAAAATTTATTGTAAAAAAGACTGTTCGATATTTTCTATTCTTGTCGTTCTATTCGAATGTTACTGTTCAAAACTATTGACCTTCTAAATAATTTTTTTTTCCAAAAATACAGGATAATACTATTTTCATCCACGTTCATATTGAGCCGCAGCAACTTGTAAAACATGCAAAATCTATCATAGCTTATACCAACTGTTCAACAAATACGTTTCATTATTCATAGAAATATTTGGGACATTACTCATACTACTTTAGTGATAGTGCTCTAGCTCGAAAAGAAAGCCGTTACGAATCCATGTTCATATTAACATTTAGTCTATATTCTATTCGTCATTGTCCGTCGGAGAGGTCCGTGGGACCTTCGCTGTTTGTTAAAGTATCGCAGGTCAGTAGGTCTGTTAGGTCTGGTTGCTCAGATACCAGACGAAGTCAGGGAGACGGGAAGACGAAAGAAAAGAAGGAAGGGGGAAGAGCAAAGAGGGTGAAGTGCGCCGGTTAAAGGGATGCCTTGCTATTGTTAACTGGTATTCGGTTATTTTAAATTAGTCCAGAAATTAGCTTAGCAATTTGTGTGTGGCAAAAGTCGTAATTTTGGTTGGACCTAGAAGTTGCACCATTTGAATTTGATCACAGTACGAGCCGCTGTCTTGTGTGGTCTACTGACTCACGCAACAGAGGGTTGCTGTGCGATTCCGCTTGACTATAACGTAACTGCGCCTGATGCTTGATGCAGTCCCTTAGGTAACGGATGTCGAGGTCTCTGTGAAGGGTCTCGTTATATACCATGGTGCGTTAGTCATGGTTCGCAAGGTTCTGTTCTGCCAACCTGCAGATTACGCATATGCGTTTTGGCAAGAAAACACCATGCCGCACATGCGTAAGTGATTGCTGGTCTGATAACCACCTTGTATAGCCGAACTTTGTTCACCAAACTTGAGGTTCTACGTAGCATAGGGTAGAGTTGCCGAAACGTAATTTGCAATATAGTTTTAACATTTAGCCTTCAAATTGACGAAGGATTCGATGGTTAAAGTTTGTCTACATACTATTAACACACTGTGTATATATACATATATATATATATATATATATATATATCGGCATTGCGTTGAAATGTGTAGCATTCAACGAATCTAGAATCTGTAACGTCATTCTGAGAGAATGAGGGGTGTTAAAAAACTGTTCAATAAAATTTAAAAATTAGATACGATCATTTAATGAGTCAACAGTATGACGTGAGCTAAGTTTATGATGTCTCAACCCAAAGTTTTACCGAACTGTGCTACTATCAACTTTGCTGAAATTCTTTTCCTCAAACAGCTTCTAGTTCTGATATTTTTCCAGCGAATGCACAAAAAATCGAGTCTATTATATTTTCAAAAGTTTTTTTTTGTTTTCGCAAAATGCCTCAATCCTATTCGATTATTCTAGTTACGGTACCATAGACAAAATAATATTAATCGAATAAAGAATTCACATTATCATTGAAGCGTATTTTCCAACGTCCTTCCAGGAAGAATTCAATGAAATTCAATTTCTGATGAAAGGCTCGAGGTAAGAAACTGAGCATTTGCAAAAACTAAAATCAAAAGATTAAGTTTTTTCTGCCTTGAATATAAATAAAATTTAAGAACTCAATAGTAGGTATTATTTCTCCATCTGTTTTAAGCCTACAGCTTAGTTGAAAAGTCTGCTATTGGGTGTATGTTTCTTAGTATCGCGTTCAAAAATCCCGAAGAAACCTTATGAGAAATGACTTCCAGCTACTTTTTCAAATAAGAATGTTGTAAACTTCAACTCGTACGCATATTAATCCCATGGGCTAAACATGTTTCCGCTTGTAGTTTCCGAGATACATGGACTCCAAGTGGGGGCAGTCTGTACCCTATTGCTGCGCATTATTGCCCAGATCACGATATGTAATAGATGTTTAACATTTATTTACGTTCTTATTATAATCCCTACTGATTACTACTATTGGAACACATTGAGTAATATTTAGGATTATACAGGGGATTTGACTTGAAAAACAAATTGATTTTTTTGATAGACGCCCATCTATTTAGATAGATATACATATGGTTCTTTTCACTGTTTTCAGCAGGTACATAACAATATTATATGAAATAATTGAACAAACAAAGCCCATCCAAAACGTAGCTGCTACTCGCTCTTGGACACATACATGAATTGAGTGATAGAGGACCGTTGTTTTCACTTACTTTCTGAGAATACTTTCCAATACATACTGTCAACGTTGTAGCTGTATCTTCAGACATTACTATGCTTCATATCGAAAATGATCATGGGTAAAGACAAATCACACGCCCATGACACGCAATTTGTCACACTGACAGTGACAGATAAATGTAGAAACATCATAGGTTGACGAAATAATGTTCAAGCCAGTAGAAGAGGACTAAAAAATGTATGTCTGAGTTCATACAAACAAACCTCCACACATGTTTGAGGAAGATGGCTGTATGAAAGTAATTCTTGTAGTTTTGCTGTGACCCTCCAAAAACCGTGAAAAGACCTATATTTGTGAATCATTTCGT
Source organism: Acanthoscelides obtectus (assembly GCA_963669975.1). NCBI lineage: Eukaryota > Metazoa > Arthropoda > Insecta > Coleoptera > Chrysomelidae > Acanthoscelides > Acanthoscelides obtectus. Next base: position 31,954,863 of record CAVLJG010000005.1, read on the forward strand.
TAATTTTGAGATAATGGTTATGTATTTTGTGTTGAAAATGAAACTATGATATCTGAGAACTGATTTTTCTTTAACAAGAATATAGTCTTCAGTTGATACCTAGTTTATCCAGTCCATGAATTGTTTAAGTCTGTTAGGTATATAGGGTTCTCAAAAAGTATAATTTATTGATTGTTGCTCAAAACATTTCAATATGACACGCTGTGTATCTTCCATTTTAAATCCCACTATTTCTAAATTGTTTTAACATACATGGAAGTTATGCAAGAGATTTAGGAGAGTCCACTTAAAAGTGCAACATTGTCAGTCTATTTATTAAAAAAACACGTTGATATACTTTCATGTCCTTTAGACAAGATATTTGTTGAAAAACCGACAAAATACAGATATATTCTGGTCTATCAACATATTTAACAAAAAATATGGATATCTACAAAAAAACCTTTCTGATATGCCACTCAATAGGCGGACACACTGTATAGTCCTTAACACTTTTTAGTTTGCTTCTCGAAGGAATATTTAATCCGTGGAAGTTTTGGCGACAGTGCACACGTGATAAAATTTTAACGTTGGCAAACAGGCTCATTGAGATGGTGATGAAAACGTAAATAGATGTCAAACAACTATGACATATTGGACCCACATATCGATTTAATGGGGTACCAACTTCCCTATCTGGAGTGTTTATATATTTAAGAAACTACTGGTGGAACAGCTTAGAGTCGATGTTCTATGTATAGAGAACTACAGCATACCTATTTTAACTGCACTACTATCGTTGTGAGCGAGGAAAACATTTGGCAAGAAAATAGCGTAAAGTTGAAACAACTAATTTATTCTGACTTTAGCTACGTATTGTATTGAAAGAACAAAGGGGAAGTACTTGCCAACCTAAAAGTATCATATGTATATAAAATATGTTAGAAGGCTAATCGGTGGAACTACATTTACTCCTATCTAAAATACCTACTGAATGATGGAGTGGCGTATTTTGTACTATCTATACTCTTTTACTCAATATGTCTGTCCTTACCCGTTTATAGTTGATTCTCTTTAGTACAGCCAACGAGTAGTTATAGAAAGAGAAGACAGCTAGACAAGGCGAATAAATGATAGAGAAGAGATAGAGAGAGATAACAGATGACACCAAAAACGGCCTCTAAATACGGCTGATCTCATTTGTTGTAAATAAATACGGTGTCGTCAGATAGATAACCCCATTTAAATGAATTCGCATTTTCATTTATGGTGGGGATATATATCATCTATTTGCATCCTACGAAATATATTCTTCATTCAATAAATTTATAAATCTCACTTTTTGCGATAAGCTATTCTCAATACCTTAAGTCAGTGGTCGCCAACCCGTCGATAGCGAGCAATCGGTAGCTCGCAAAGGCAATTCTGGTGGCTCGCAACATATTTTAAAAAGGCGTGAAAATCATAGAAGCTTTCGTAAATTTTGTAAATTCTCATAATAAATACAAGCAGCGGCAACACTGCGGTGAGCGATCTGTTCGAGTACGATCTCGATTACTTTGAACGTAATAAATAAAAAACTGCAAGCAACTACAAAGTTGCTCTAACGAACCTGGAATTTCAAAGAGCACAGCTCATTCCACTATGAATTCAGTTATTCTAGCTTCGAGATCAACTGCTTCCTCAACGCTAAGCTTTAGCGATGCAGTCAAAAAAATACCGAACAGGTCTTCTGTCTTGCTAATCAAGTCTGACAGTAACTCTGGCAATAACGATATTCTGCGGGATGTAACAACTTCAGTAAATCCTAAAATTAATGTTTGCATTAATAACACGCACAAAATAAGAAATGGATTTGCAGTTCACTGTCAAGATGAGAAGTCACTTACGGTTCTTAAGAATAGTTTGGATAAAGAGCTTGGGTCCAAATATTCAATCATGGAAGCTAGAGAACTTAATCCACGTCTCCTAATCAAAAACGTTAACCCCGACGGTCTGGATTCGCCCGAATCGATAATCAATAATATTGTAGCCTTAAACAGTATTGATGACACGCATCAGTCTGACATAAAATTCGTTACCAAACTTAAGCATTACGAGAGCACAAATATCGTCATAGAAGTATCTCCTGATCTTAGGAATATCTTGTTAGAGAAAAGTTTCCTGTTCATCGGATGGAAGAAATCGCCTGTAAGTGATCATATACGTGTGTTGAAGTGTTTTAAGTGTTGTGGTTATGGTCATACCGATATAAGCTGCAAATCTAATGTTGTATGTCCAAAATGCTCCCAAAATCATAAAGCTAAAGATTGTAAATCATCTGTTTTCCAATGCATAAATTGTCTTAATGTTAACAAAACCAGTAAGAAAGGTCTAGCAACTGATCACGCGTCTTACTCTAGCTGTTGTGCTGTTTTTAAAAGCCATTTTGACAATTTGAGAAGTAGAATTAACTATGGCTGACATTATTAAATTTGTTCACTCTAATACCAGATCAATTCTTCCTTCAATGGCGGACCTTTCTTTCATGGTTAATGATATGGATCTCGATGTAGTGGCTGTTACAGAAACATGGCTGTCTTCAGATATTCCAACAAGTTCAGTAGATATTTCTGGTTATAACTTCCATCGTCGTGATCGTGGTAGTCGCGGAGGTGGGGTTGGCTGTTATGTCAAAAATCGTTTTTCATCAGAAATTCTATCGTTTGAGGAATATGGTCGTACTTCTCTAGAAATACTTTGGCTCAAGGTTCGTATTGGCCGTAAATGTATTGTAGTTGGTGTTATTTATAGACCGCCTCGGGAAAGTTTGGATGTTGCAGTAAGTATATTAGATAATACGTTGTCCATCTTAGCACCGTCTAATGAATGCATCTTGGTACTTGGTGACCTCAACGTTAATTTCTTTATTGATAATAAGATTAATCAGTGCTTTCAATCTTACAGCCTGCACCAGTTATTGAATGAACCAACTCGAATAATTGATCATTCTTCAACGCTTTTGGATCCGGTTTTCTTCAACTGTGCACAAAGATGTTCCAAAGTGGGAACTTTCACTGTTAACTTTAGTGACCATCAGGCTGTATTGTGTCACATTTCGTGTAAAAACAATAAACCACCACCTAGACTAATTACATTTAGACACTATCGCAATTTTGATCTAACCTCTTTTGACGATGACTTATTTAGCGTTAATTGGGCTGAAGTTATTTATATGGCTAATATCGATGAGAAAGTAAAATTTATTTCCGATAACATTGTAGGACTTTTTGACATACATGCACCACTAAAAACAGTGAGAGTGTCTAAGCCTCGTGCACCATGGCTCACAAACAATTTGAAAATGATAATGAAAGAACGAGATAAGGCTTTTCATAAATATAGACGGTCTCGAACGGATGCGAACAATGAACTGAGAAATTTTACAAAAACTGCTACACGTGCAGAGAAATCAGGCTACCTTCAACATCTATCTCGACAAAGAAACTCTGCAGCTCTTTATAAAGCTCCTAAGTCATTTAGAATTCAGGATTCTAGTAATACTGACATTCCAGATGATTAAGCAGTTCCCAATGAAATAAATAACTATTTTACCAGTATATTCCAGAAAAGTGACGATGACTGCTAGGAAACTATCGAATTTTATAGCCATAACAAATTAAACCAAGATTTTCATTTTCAGTTCCGTCTTGTCGATATATCTACAGTATTGGATGCTATTCGCAGTATCAAGTCCAATTCTAGTGGTATTGATGGCATTACCATTGAGATGATTAAATTGTGTCTACCTGCTGTAGGAATATACATTTTGCACTTAATAAATTGTTGTTTAGAGCGCGGTGTTTTTCCAAGTGCTTGGAAGCATTAGTGCAACCTCTTCCAAAGATTCCCAATCCCCAAGTTCCTGGTGATCTCCGACCTATTAGCTTGCTGTCAGCTCTATCAAAAATTCTAGAAAAAATAGTTTATATGCAGTTGAATGAGTATTTACTCGAACGCAGCATTTTGCCATTAAATCAATCAGGCTTTAGAAAGGGTCACAGTACCACTACTGCTTTGGCACGGGTTTGTGACGATGTACTAACAGCGGCGGATAGGCAAGAAGCAACTGCATTAGTCTTATTGGATTTCAGCAAGGCTTTTGACACCCTGAATCATAAGCTGTTAGGTTCTAAATGTAAATACATTGGGTGTGACGACTTGGTTCTGGAATGGATAGATTGCTATTTAAATGAACGACATCAATATGTCGTCATACAAAATAAACTTTCAGACAAAAGGCCGACTAGTTGTTCAATAAGCTTCATCATACTTTGCATCTGCAAAACAACAAAACTGGCAGGCACAGACAGCTCCGAGGAGCAAAACCCGTTGGCATATCGGTAAAAAAGGGCCTGATGAGTGAAACACAATAAACACATAATATTCTAAATTCCATACGGCGGTCGTCGCAAAATATCGATATAGCGTTATATTTTTATCCACCGAAATTGTATCATACCAGTGAAATGAGATACTATATACAGGGTTATCCAAATTAAGTGTCCACCATTGGTAACTTTGTTATTAGTAAAAATACAAAGTTGTTTAAATTAGCAAACTAGTAGCATTTTTAACGCTGGTAAAAATGAGAAATAAAAAAAAACAATTGAGAGTCGTTATTTTGATTTTTTTCAGTAAAATAACATTTTTTTAAATGGAAACCCCTGTATATTATATTTTTTTGTGTTAAAGCATCAAATTTTAAACAAAAAAGTTCATAATGACTTTTCCGCTAAAGTCAAAAATAAAGTCAAAATAACGATAAATATTTTTAATTATTTGCAGTATTATAATATTAAGACGGCTATGAAAACAACATGGCGTTCGCGATTTGACAGCATTAAGATAAGCGACAAATTGTTAAACTGGATATACTCGCAACTAGAAGGCTTTGGAAAACAATTATAAAATCAAATAATGTCAAACATTAGTGTAAATACTTGTTTATAAGCTTTATTGTGTCATTAATTTAAAGAAAAATGTTCTCCCATGAAGAAAAGTGTGATATGTTAGAATGCTATTTAGTGTGCAGAAAATCCTCCTTGAGAGCAAGAGAATACTACAGTGAATTATATCCCGCTCGCATTCAACCGTATGAACGATATTTTCTGAGACTTTATCGAAAATTTAGGGGCAACGAAAATGTTTTTGCTAAAACAAGGGCAAAAAAAGAATTCATAATAAGCGAGGCCACGGAAATTGCAGTTATTGGATATTTTGAAGCTTATCGTGAGAATTCAATAGCAGATATTCTCAAGGACTCTAATTTCAGTTATGGTACTGTTCAAAGGATTTTAAAAAAATACAAATTTATTCCGTATAAGTACCGACCAGTTCAAACGCTTTTGGCAGGGGATCCAGAGAGAAGACTTGTTTTTTGCCATTGGTATCTTAGCTTCTGTCGCCAAAATGTAAATAACTTTCGTTACCTTTTACGGACAGATGAATCAATTTTTTCAAATTCTGGAATGTTTAATAGAAAAAACCACCATTATTGGTCAAGAGAAAATCTTTTGTTAGTACATCCAAGAGGCCCACAAGTCCGTTTCAGTTTCAACGTTTGGTGCGGTATAATTGGTTCAAAAATTGTTGGCCCGTTCTTTTATGAGGGAACCCTAACTGGTGAAAGATATGTGGAATTTATGTCAGAAATTCTGACTATATTCTTAGACGAATTGGATCTTATAAGTAGACATCATCTGCATTTTCAGCAAGATGGCGCACCTGCCCACAACTCCAGAGGTACTTATCATTTTCTAAGTACTACTTTTAATGATCAGTGGATAGGAACAAATGGCCCAATACAGTGGCCTCCCAGATCACCAGATCTAAACCCACTTGATTACTTCTTGTGGGGTTACTTAAAGAACCAAATTTACAAGCGAAGGTACGATAACCTTGACGCGTTAAAGACTGCAGTTAGGGAAAAGATAACCCAGATAGGACCATACTTAAGACAGTTCGAGCAGTTGAAAAACGTGCCCAAAAATGTATTGAAGAACAAGGTGATGTTTTCGAGCATCTTCTTTAAAAAAAATTGTTATTGTATTTTGTAAGATTATAAGTTGATGTTGAAAATAAAGTTTGTCGATACAATTTAATTGTTTCAGATTGGAGGCCATAACTTCAACAATTTGTAACCTAGGAGAAAAGTTATTGTAAGCTTTTTTGTTTAAAATTTGATGCTTTAACAGAAAAAAATATAATATACAGGGGTTTCCATTTAAAAAAATGTTATTTTACTGAAAAAAATCAAAATAACGACTCTCAATTGTTTTTTTTTATTTCTCATTTTTACCAGCGTTAAAAATGCTACTAGTTTGCTAATTCAAACAACTTTGTATTTTCACTAATAACAAAGTTACTAATGGTGGACACTTAATTTGGATAACCCTGTAGAAATTACCAGACTAGTTATTTGACATAATCAGCACTTAAAATTAAAATATAATAAACAAAAGCTGTTGAGAAAATGAACTAAGGATCTAACAACATTTCTTTTTTCTGGAAATATTCAGACGTTAGTGAATCCCCGTATCTGAAGTTTTTACAGCAATATGTTAAAAAGGTGTAAGACGCTTTGATTTGAAACCTTGAAACGACGAATCTTCTTTATCGTTTAAATATCTTCAATCATAAGAAAGTACTTTCAAATCTTTAGTTGGTTTTATTAACAGCTAAATAGTACCTTTTCTTAAGAAGTCTCTTTTTATCTCTGAAAGATGTTTTCTCATTGAAAATGCCAAAAAGATGACAGCGAAGCACGCTTTCGATCTGTCTTTCGTGACTCTTAGCTTGAGTGGAGAGTGAAAGGTTAACCAGCAAGTGTCGTGGGCTGTCCATTTCCTGAAGCTGACCATGAAGAAACTTCTGGTTGAAAGTTGTCCAGCTTTGACTTCAGTTCTTTGTGCTATGCCAGCGAAAAGGTTGAATCAATCACGTGAAGAGTTAAAAAATCGGCAAAAAAGCTTTTCTGCATTTTCACCGGGGTGTGCCACTCTCTATTTATATGGTTGATTTGCAAGCAAAAATTTATTTGGAAACAGTCTTTACATAAGTGAACATACGTAGACAACTTTTGATTACATTCAAGTCTTTTGAATATATTTGATCCACACTTTATACATGTACCTAGATAACTTTTTCCTTGGACATAACCAAACTTATAGAGCCTTTTCTCTTTTAAAGTTTGAATCGTAATAACGTATACTCTAGATCCGCCCCTGACAATCGAAGAACCCCAACCTTGTAACCACTTCTACATTGTCTGCTTTTCTAGCTCATAGACACGCGAATATCTGGTCCATAAAAGAGTCATTGTTGGTGTAAGCCACGTGAAATCAATAGCCCGATCGCCGTAGCGTTTTCGCAGTCAAACAGTGTTCCCAGCCCATCCCCGAAATATATCAGCGATTTGAGAAAAAAGAAGTCGCTCTCTTCGGTAGTAGGAAAGTGAATGGAAAAAGTCGGATGATCCGGTAGTCGGGAAAATCGTCAAGAGTGGCCACACATAAGCGGAGACGGTGTTTGCAGCTGCAGATTCAGAGACGTTCCTAGATGGACAGCTGATCTCAGATTAAGATCGTGGTCTTTATGAAAATTCGTATATCTATTCTTAACTCTTCGTCGTCGCCAGCTGCTGTAGACAAACTATTGAAATATATGGCAGCTTTCTAACCTTGCTACTAATGGCAGTGGAGCCAAAATTAATGTATTAGCAGGTATGTTCGTAGAGGACCTATTATCTAGGGCGAAAAAGAATGAATGATAACAACAACAAGAAAGAAGCGCTTTTCTTAAATAGAGAAACATTACATGTGGATTTTACTATTATTAGTCTCCAAATATCACGATACGCTTTACTAATGAATCACTGATATGACTCACTGACAAGCATTTAAAAAGACCACAGATTATTAGGTACAAAAATATATTGCCTAAGTACGTGCTTCATTGGCGACGTTGTTGGCATCTTAGAGTCACAAATCGACGAATTTCTGTTTTTGTGGCAAAGTGATAACAAACAATTTTGCCTCCCTCAGGAAAAGCTGCCCAAATCGGCGCTTCAATATTTCCTAGGATAAATGTACAGTTCGTTATGTCCAAGTCCCTGAAACCAACTTAGCTACAGGGAGAACTGATCAACTTGACTTGATCATCTGCATGTTGTATACTAAGTGACATATAAATCCGGACACCCAGTTTAAATGGTTTTATTTTAATAAAATTTTGTATAAGTACTTAATGAAGCATAATAAGTAAATGATAAAAATTTCAAAATGATTGCACTGCTTTAAAGCCCTTTGACCTTTAATAATGTGTGGATGCACCCTGATGTGCTACGCATTCTCCAACGCGCCTAGGCATGCTTCTGATCAGGTGGTCAATATCCTCCTGTGGTATCTCATTCCAGGTAACCACCAACTCCTCTCGAAGTGCTTCTAGAATCTGAGGAGGACGTTGCAAATTGAGCAATCTCCTACCCATCATATCCCACACGTGCTCAATTGGGGATAAGTCGGGAGATCTTGGTCGCCATGGTAACAATGTGACATCATTATGTTGAAAGAAGTCTATTGTGACTCTTGCAACATGTGGTCGGGCATTATCTTGTTGGAAAGTTGGATCTGCCAGGGTGTCAAGATAGGGTAAAAGATGGGGTTCTAGAACTTCGTGGATATAACGCTGCGCGTTCATGTTACCTCTGATGAAGATTAAAGGTGACCTGGAACCATAAGCTATAACACCCCAAACCATAACTCCAACAGTGTGATGAGCATGTCTTTCCACAAAAAACTGTAGATTCCTCCTTTCACCACGTCGCCTTCTAACCCTTGCACGACCATCGTGCATGCCTAAACAAAATCGAGACTCGTCACTAAAGACAATACTGTTCCATTCCTGATCCCAGAGTGACCGTTGTCTGCACCACTCAAGGCGATTACGTCGGTGTTCTCGAGTTACAGGGAGGACCCAGTGTGGCCGGTATGAAAACAAGCCAAAAGTTCTCATTCGTCGGTAAACACTTCGCATGCCAATAGGTCTTCCGTGTTCTGCAAACCATTCATTTGCAATGGACCTGGTAGTGGAGAAACGGTCCCTTAAGGCCAATAATCTTAGGCGGCGATCTTCACGGTCTGTTGTTCTACGGCGGCGTCCAGTGCCCCTTGCTCTTTGCGTACGGCCTTCTCGAAGCCATGCCTGACAACACCTAACCACAGTGTCTACACTTCTTTGCACTCTAACTGCAATTGCCCGAAAAGAAAGTCCAGCTTCCCGAAGTCCCACTATACGGCCCCTATCAAACTCACTAATTTGACGAAATCGTACAGGTCTCCGTACTCTAGGCATCGTAACCGATCGTAAAGGATGTCAAGAACCAAAATCCGCCAACATTGATTCTTTACTGCGGATGAAATATTCATTTTTAGAGCGTTAGTGAATTAAAAAAAAGCAGTATAAAAACCGGAATGTCCAACTGATAAGGCTGAAAATTTTTCACTTGTTATTTACAGTAAGATAAATACATACACCAACTTTTATTAAAATAAAACCATTTAAACTGGGTGTTCGGATTTATATGTCACTTAGTATAATAGTGAGCGTCTTGACTTGGTCACTTTCTGCTGTAGTACTTCGTTTGACGTTTGATCTAGGAATTACACTTGGTCAGTTTCCCCAATTAAGTTTGTGGCGTTTGTTTACCCGACTGCTCTACAATCTTGTAGCTAAATGCGAAACAGACACGGCTCTATTAAACTAGATCAATGAAATTCCAGAAAATATGAAAGTAATCAACATTTTTTAACACCTGGGGGCACAAAACCGCAATCAATTTATTACGGCGCTTTTTTGTATCTAGTCCAACATATTGACCTGAACACCGTACAGCAAGCACAATCTCATGGTCACTCATACATGGAGGTGAAGTCTATACATAGTACGATCGAGAACACTAAAAGCATATTTGAAGATTAAAAAAAAGGCGGCGGTTAAAGAACTGACATATGATAATACTATAATAAAGGATAAATACAAAGACAGTCAAGTGAAATAGGGTCAAACAAAATTTGACTTGACCAAGTCAGTGTTAAAATACATTTCTTTTTATATAAAGCGTGACCATGTCAGAAACTGATTAAAATTTCTGAAAAGGTATTCAAGATAATATCGCCTTACCTTATAGCTATAATTCTGTCTCACGGTTAATATTAATGAGTTTTTTGTTTCATAAGATTTATTACACAAAAGAACAACCTTTAATGGTCATTTTTGACTTGGTCACTTCTTGCAAAATACCCACGATAGGTAGGCGACGTTTTGACTTCGCTTTCAAATTGGCGACGCCAAGCCTTTCACCAGGTGACAAAAGGTTCATAATACTTCAATAGAATAGTCTAGCTACAGATGCCGGCAATATCACCATGGCATCTTGTTGACGGAGGGATCTTCGTGATACATGCTATTCGTAACCTTTGTTGAACCTTTTTAAAAAAGTTCATATAAACATCAGTCATAAATGCTGGTCAATCTGTTTATTTGTTTCATATGGCATTATGACGTAACCGTCAAAAACTATGTTCTGAGTAGGAGGAGGGACGATCGGACAAGATCACAGCTATCCAAATACGTGTTGTGTATACTAAACAGCATGTTGTCCTTCTAGAAGCTTCGATTATAATAGCGGTTAAAAAGCCTTTATCTAGAGCTAAAGAAGACCCTGGAAGACTATCATCCCTTTTTATCTTTTTCTCAACTCTCAACTCCTCCGAATTAGGAAGCGTGGCCCGCCCTTGACTCCTTCTGCGAACGAGAGAAAAGTAATAAAATACAGTGTCGTTGAAGTGTAAAAGGAACGACGTGCTCTTATTTCTTAAAACGGGAAGGAAAGGCTAAATTACCGATGAGGCGAGAATATAGCCATGATTTACACTCTGCTCAACTTCACTTCCTCACTTCTCAATGTAGATTCCGATGGCATTTGTCGTATTACGATAATTTTTCACAGGAATTGGCTCCTCTTCGGTTTCCGGCTCTCCGTGCGATTTCTTGCTTCCATAAGAATTACTGGAAAAGGTTTTTCCATCCGGAGGTGTTTTCCAGTGAAGCAATTAGTGACTGGTTATGCCTCATTAGGACCGTTAAAACAGAATTTCTTTCTCCCAAAAACCTGGAAATATATCTGCTTTGACACAGGTCAGCATTTTTGACTTAGGAGTTATCACTGGACCCCATAGTTGTATCTCAGGCTTTTGAGGTCGCTGAAGCCAATCTTGTGGTTGCTTAACTCCTAGCATGTCAGGTTCAAGGTCCCTTCAAGGTCAAATTTAGGGAAATGCCTATAAAGTTTAAAATATTGCAGTACCTTAATATAAGTGTGGTATTTGTGTTAGCACTGGAAGGTCATTCACTTTTACCATAAAAGGAATCGAATTTGACCTTGAAGTAAGCTCCGATTAAACGCCAGATTTGAACTCAGCTCCCCAGACACCGACATGTGAAGGATTTCAGATAGATTCAAATATTTGTACACACATTAATCTTGAAGTAACCTTGATTTAACCTTGGAATTGCCTCAATTCGACCTTGAATTAACTTCTTGATAACTACACCTAGTGAAACAGATAGCATATCTAGATTCAATGACTTCGGAAACGTGTCTGTGGAGGCCTTCAAATAGATTCAGACACTCTTATGGATCAACTTCAATGTGTGCTTGAAATAATTTCAAGATGGCCTTGCCGGATGAAGTAAATGGCAGATTTGAATCCCAAGACCCAAAGATCCTGTTCGTGGGAGTTTGTCAGAAGGATTTAATCTGTTTTGTAAACTATGACCTTGAAATAATCTCTATTTGACCTTGTAATAGCCTCTGAAAGACCTCGCTAAGAAGCAAAGCCCGTTGACAAAAAACGGTAGAAGAAAGCGAGATCGCCGACCTCCTCTCGGTGCGAAAGGGTCACAAAACTGTCGTTGAAGAAGTGTTATCGATCATTTAAACAGCCCACCCTACCGAGGTTGCGACTTACCTGGGCCTTGCACAGAGTGAGAAGGTTATGTGAAGCAATGTACTTCTTAGCCAAATAACTAACAGTAGCTGTTACGATTGACGAAATATACAGGGTGTTTCAGTTTATTGTTGCATAACTTTAAGATTCGATAGAACTTTTAAAATTAATGCATAAAGTCTATATAAACATGGGTCGAAAAATGCGTGGCTTCCGAAATACAGGGTGTTTAAATAAATTTACTTTCTAAAATAGTTTTTTTTAAATATTTCGAACAATATTTGATGTATAACAGTGAAAATTGGTATACTAGGGTTTTTTGGTACGACAAAATGAACCATGGACATAGTTTTACTGTAGCCGCTAGAGGGCGCTCTCTACTGTACCTGTAGTGTATTAAAATGACCGAAAAAATTTTTTTAGTGCAATTTTTTGCTTTTTGAATAAAAAAACTGATTCTTCGTACTTTTCAACATAAAAAAGCTCTCCTGTGAGTTTTCGTTATAGTTAGCCGTTTTTGAGATATTTCGATTTTTAAGGTTCGATGCATTTTTAATTTTTTATGGGAAAATAATATTTTTTTTACATTTTCGATTTGGGCATTACAAGTAATTAAAATGATCGTTTAGATTGTGTTTTTAAATACAGCAATAATTCCTAATTCCAAATAAACACAAAAAATACAATATTAATTTGTTTAATTTTCCAATATTATTTTTAACAAATTAAATTTTAATTATTTACAACTAAAATGCTATTGGATAGTCAGGACAAACATACAAAATCTAAAGTAGTTGCTCGAAATGTAAACCCAATTGTTCAATACACAATTCACATCTACGAATGATCGAACATGCTATAGCATTATTCAAATAAGGCCTTATTCCATCACATGCATTCCTGATTCTATCTATTAGCATATCTATTGTGGTTACGGGAGTCTGGTACACTTTTTCTTTTAGAAATCCCCAGACAAAGAAATCTAATGGATTTAGGTCAGGGGATCGTGGAGGCCAGGCGACTGGTCCTCCACGGCCGATCCATCTTTCTGGATAATTTTCGTCCAGCCAGTTTCTAACTATTCTCGAATAATGAGCTGGACAACCATCAAGCTGGAACCAGGCCAGTCTTCTTAAATCTAACATAACAGCATCCCACATATTTGCATGTTCAGCCTTTAAAAATTCCAAGAAGCTCGCAACATTTAACCTTGCAGGCAAAAGATAGGGTCCAAATAGTCGATTACGGTAGATACCAATCTACACGTTCACACTAAATTCGTGCTGAAAATTTCTTTCCCAAACTGCATGCGGATTTTCATGCGACCAAATATGTTGATTATGAATATTTACCACTCCACGTCTAGTGAAGCATGACTCATCGGTCCATAAAACGTTACTTAAAAACTCCCTATTATTATCAGTTCTATCAAGAATCCACTGACAAAATGTGATTCTTCGTTCTCCGTCCCCTGGCTGTAGTCCTTGCACAGGTTGCAAATGGTAAGGACGTCTATGGTCATTTCTAAGAACACGGTGAACATGGCTTGCTGAAATTCCCAAGGCACCAGAAACTCTCCTAACACTTGTGGTCGGATCTCTATCAAACTCACGCAGAATCATACGGGTAAACCTGCGCTGACGAACATTTATGTTTTGATCCCTTTGGAGAGTTCCAAAACCATTTTCAATTATTTGGAGATGCACTCTTACAAATACTGAGCGAGTTGGATGTCGTCTGTTTGGAAATCTTCGTGCGTATTCTCTGGCTGCTTCTGCTGCGTTTCCATTTACAAAGCCATACACAAAATGAATATCCGCTAACTCTTGATTGTAGAATAAAAATGGCATTTTTATAAAACTTACAAAAAAAAACAGGTAAACGAAACTAAATTTCGTGCATTCACAATTGCAAAAAAACGTTTCAGGTTTCAACAGACAACAAAACTAACTGTCAACTAATTGACGTTTAACCTTCTTCTGCTTTCAATTTCAAAAATATTTGCAGGCACAGCCTACTTCTAAAAATTATCGAGATACTGCCTTTTTAACGTTATTTTATCATAAGTAATTAAAAATGCATCAAACCTTGAAAATCGAAATATCTCAAAAACGGCTAATTATAACGAAAATTCACAAGAGAGTTTTTTTATGTTGAAAAGTGCGAAGAATCAGTTTTTTTATTCAAAAAGTAAAAAATTGCACTAAGAAAAAATGTTTACTGTTATACATCAAATATTGTTCGAAATATTTAAAAAAGTAAGTAAATTTAAACGCCCTGTATTTCGGAAGCCACGCATTTTTCGACCCATGTTTATATAGACTTTATGCATTAATTTTAAAAGTTCTATCGAATCTTAAAGTTATGCAACAATAAACTGAAACACCCTGTATATCATGTCAAAACAAGTCATCGGTTATCCGAACTCCGACCAGCCGAAACGACTAGCTCTCCGTCGAAACCGGATGATCGCTAGGGCGCTTCTTGTTAGTCAACGCTCATATACAATACTTTATAAATTCTGTAAGAGCTTTCTTGACACTTCATATTATCTCAGCAAGGGTTAGTTATGTAGCCAGTATCTAAGCAATTTCTTTGTATTATGTTCATGATTATGGTATTTTTCAATGCATTTTCTTTCTGTGGCAACACTGCCATTGACATTCAAATACAGCTACGCATTAAAGCGTAAGAAATACCGAGTCACTCTACTTAGCTCCATTTTTTTGCACGGCCACACATGATTGATATCGTTTACTCAGCACAACAATTCATCAAGTTATATGCATACCGCCATGGAGAAAAAACAAGTCAGACGCTCGGTGAGCATTATGTTTTGTTGACGGTTAACATAAATTTTCCCATTCCATTACTCCAACAATGCCTCCGTCGGCCGATGTGTAAGAACTTTTTTGATTAATGGATAATAGCCTCATAGTAGAAAAGACAATTATCTTTAACTGCGCCAGGAACATTTTATAACCTGGGCGCGAGAAAAAAGAAAAAGCGAGATATAAGCGAGCTGCTGGTCTTTATATTCAAAGGCGAATTTCGAATACTCTGCATATGCAGAGGCGGCATTTAGAAGGAATGATAACTTCATACGAAGTCGCATTCCAATAGGAATATACCATAATAATGGTACAAATTATACAAATTTCAATCGCATTGAGTGCGCTCTTAAAGCCGGTATTCACTATCACTACACGCTGCTTTATGACACGTCACTCCATTTTGCAGGTTATTCATTTTTATTTAACTATCCACTCACACACAGGGTGTTCCATACCTTAATAGACATAGTGAAATTGTAGGCGGTATGAACTGAAAACTTTTTATATCTAAAGTAAAAAACTTCCAAGCTCAGTTTTTACGGATATCTAAATACTCAAAATATTCAATACCACATACCTCAGGCACTATTGAACCGTTTTTGTTATCTAGGTGTAACGTAGAAATAGGCAAACGGTTGAACAGTGTCAAAATTCTCACTCTCAATTTGTTTCACTTTTTCGTTTTTTTACCAAAATCAACATCTTTTAGGCAGAATATTGAAATGTTTGACTATGTAGAAAAACACAGTGGATAATGCTTATTAATCAGGGCCTCCTGTTTTTTTTTTTTTTTTTAGTTAATTGTCCAAATATCTTATTTTTATCAGTTTATACGAGTATGACACAGTACTCCAAATTTCAAAGGTTATCCATTTGGTTCCATCAAAATTTTACAAAATGATGCTTAAAATTAAATCAAAGATTTGTTAGAAACCCAAAATTCCAGGGTCAGATTCGGTTTTTTTTTTCATTCTGTTGTATTTCATAAAGTGCAACGCCCTATTATTATTATACTACGAATTTATTATTTCGCCGAAACATAGCAAAACATGATATAAATTGAAGGGAAACTTAATGTAGTGCACTCTATTTACTTATTTGCCATTTTTTTAAGGATTCAATTATATCAAGTATTACTGAACCACATGAGTTCTTGTTAAAGTTACATTGAATTTAATCATCTAGACCAGGGCTGTCCAGCTTAATGTGGCCCAAGTGCCACTTCAAAAAAAAATGCTGTTTGGAGGGCCGCATTATAAAATCTTTCTATACAACATTATTACAGAGTTAATGTAAGAATTGTGCATATTCGGTATTTGAGAGTAATTTATACATGTGATGTATACATGACCCATGAAACGGGCAGCAAAAAAGGAGGCCCGCGGGCCGTATGTGGGTCAGCCCTGATCTAGACCAACGTGAAATTATGGTGAAAATTCACAAAAAATGTAGTATGCAGGTCCGGCCTTTATAATAATTTTGAATTGATATGGAGATTTGCATGGAGATTTGCATACTAAATACCGTTTTCCTTTAAAGCAAGACACATGTTGTTGTATAACACAATTGGTAGAATTAAATCACTAGAAAATTACTGAAAAAAACCTAAATTTAAATCATTCTTGTGCAGAATAAGAATAAATTCAGAGTACTACTTACACGGCGTTGCACTTAATAAAAGGAAATAAAAAACACGAAGACCTACCCTGGATTTTTCAGTTTCCATAACACCTTTAGCTCGATTTTAACCACTGTATTGTGAAATTTGTTTAAATTAACTGTTGAAATTTCAAGTTTAATGTCACATGAACTGCTAATAATAAAATAAATACTTTTCTACTAAAATTTTAATAAGATGGGTTCATTAGTGCCTGAGATATATGATATTGAACATTTATCGTGTTTCGATAAATCACTCTGCGTATACATAAAAAGCGATTTTTTTATTTTCATATCTGGAAAGGTCCCGCAGGGGTATTATGTAAAAGACCTATAAAACGCCAAAAAAAACTATAAAATGGCATTTTGCAGACTATGTAGTTTTTAGGGTGCAAACGGTCAAAGCTCTCTAGGATCGTTGTGAGCGTGTATGGAAAAATGACTCAACTAAACTACACGCTTTGTTGGTTACATAATTATGTTTTGTGAAGCCGAGTGGTCTGTAGTTTTTATCTCTGAGAAGAAAGTTGGTTGAATAACAAGATCGCATCTGGATGATTATGTATATTGATCTGCATGTGTATAGAATCAGTGATATTTGCTGTGTGAGAAAATCATTACTGAATATGCTGAATAGACGGGTTATTTATATGTTGTGCTTTCTGAAGAGAGGCTATGTTCAAAGTTATAAATTACGAAAAACTGAGGAGAATTACGGGAAATCATCGCCGCGGCCGCGTTGTGTCTAATTACTGTTAGCATGTATATGGCTTGTAATTCGACAGTGTACAGTGAATATAATTATTTATTATCTCCCTCATTTTTGAAATTCAACAAATTTGTATATGTAATTTCCAGAATGGATAAGAAAAAGTGAATGTGCAACTAATTTCTAGCTTTGAATCTCATTTAAGCGTATTTGAGACAAGAACAGAATGTAATTATCATCAACACATACAAGTTACAGCTTAGACCTCCAGTAATGCCATCTCAGAAGCAGATCTTACATCACATCAGAACAAAAGATTGATAACAAGCCTCATGACGTTTAGGCAAACCTACATAATGTCAAAAAAAATCGGCATAATGTCACTTTTCAAGATACGTGATACCCGTGCCGTGCGGATCTCTGGATATGTCTAATAGACATCCACTGGATTTTTGTGCACTGTCTGAGTTGGCACTCCTGCTGCTACCGCGCCTCGCCGATTTGTTTGTTTCTAAACATGACTTCGACCTTCCAAGCTTTCATATGTTAACTGTATATCGTATTTCAGAAGGGCGTTAAAACAAATCAAATCTAAGATTCTTACAAGATACCTATCACCAATAGAACAAAAATATAGGACAAAAATACGCTCATTTAGTAAATTAAGCACTAGGAACATATCCCTAGACCTGACATCTCTGGTGTCAGAGGGGAAAGTGGCTCGCGGTCGCTAGCTCCTTCATGAATGCCGAATGGGCTAGACAGCGATATCAATGTAAGCGGTTTGTTAGAAGAAGGCTTAAAATGCTTTTCGCTTTTACAAGATTTTGCGTCTGACATCCACAAATGCGAACTGGGATACAGTTCCAACAGACACCTTGCTGCTCTCGTAATGGTCGATTCTGATAGTAGATGGCACTTTGTGATGCCTTATTCTTGTAGACCTTATATCCTGGATAGAGGATAATTGCTCATCTCTCATTTCATTTTTCTACCTAAGACCAAGCCTAGACTATGCTGATGAGTTGTCAAAGAGCACAAAACAGCTGTCCATGGTTGACTGTCTGTTGCCAGGCAGACGAAATCTGTATTACCACTTACCCCAAAGTTACAATATTGACAATATAAATACTCTAAGCCAATTTTCGCAATACATAATTATAGGGATAGATAAACATACCTGAAAATATGTTTGTGGGTCTCGCTAAAAAAAATCCCATCCATATAATGGAGGAGCATCTCGTTTCTTTCGTCCCTTACCGAGGCACGTTGCTGAACACGGAGCAATAAATTTCAGTAATACTAACTTGTAGTCGTTTAGATATTTTACTTTAATAAATTACATAATACGGCTGGCAAAACGAGGTGTATTCTGTTTAATGAAGCTGTCAGTTTGAAATTAATTCTTTTTCGTAAGAGCGGGGTTACGCGGGAATTCGACAGTACAGTGAAAAATGCCTGATTTGTCTTAAAAAGAATGCACACTCTCTGCTTAAAGCATAATCTGTCTCGCAGTTTGTTGATACAACGGGAAATCAACGATGGGACAAATCTTGGAACCGAATTTTGAACCAGTCAAGCTTAACCAGTTGAGGTGAAATTTGGTTCGAACGTTTAGTTCGCCTGACACTCTGAATTCAATATAGCGGGTGATACATAATGGCGATTCATCATAGAGTAGGGAACCCTTTGAATCGAGAGCACTCGGGCGTTGTGCCATTCTGGTACGGAGGCGGTTGAAGGCTGCTCTTTGAGAAGCTACCTTCAATCTGCTTGGCGAACGTTCAGAAAGATCAAGTGCCATTGTGCTGCAACACTACTATGTACCTAATTTTAATATGGTGCAGGTCGTTGGCATTACGAGATGATTCGCAGTTTCTGGACTCGACATCGACTTGTTTGGTCCCTGGAGTGGGGTTTTGTAAGAGGATCCTGTGTGCCTTGATTGCCGGCAAGCAGTGTCGCACAACTTGTTGAATCAGCGGTTGAACCCTGGTTTAGCCACTTTCACGATATGAACAAAAGAGCCGACGCATCCGAATCAACGCTACAAACACCTCTCCAGGAGAAGGTGGAGAAAAAGTCTCTGAGCGCTTTCCAGTCACCATGTCCGTAATGCCTGGGCGAGTTTCTGCTGCCTCAGCCAATTCTCACCTAAACCTCCACAACACCGTGGTCCGAGTTACCCAGTGAAGACAGGGCATCAGTGCTGTAAGGGATTGGATGCATGGTCAGAAAGAGATCCAACAGACCACTGGTGTGTGACGAAACACGGCGAAAAGAAGTAGTACTCGTCACCAGCTGAGTCAGTCCTGCTGCATTGGTCTTGTTTGAGCCCAGCTCGACCCCATTATGGGCATTGAAGCCACGGAGGAGAACTACATCAGAAGCACGGTGATTGATGTTAGTTCTTGACAGCGAGGTACTCAAGCCGGTCATCCCAGTTATGATCTGAGGGAGAGCGACACAGGCAGGAAATCAATTTGGGAGATAGTTTGGAGTTGGGGCAAAGCCATAGAATATATTTTCGGCCTCCTTGATGCTGCTCAGAGGAAGTCTTCTCTAACGGACATCCTTGGAACCCTTTCGCACCGACGGACCATCTGAAATATAGGTCTCTTCTAACGCTACGCTAACGGACTGTGCTCATCAGAACTCTCCTCCATGAAGTAACTGCGGGATGTGTCTGCCGCCTGAGTTCGGCCTCCCATCCTAACCGTGTTCGTATATATGGCCGATACAACAGCTGCTTTGTCCCTAGAGTATCGAGATCGTGAGTCGTGTTTTTTTCTACTTGAGGAGGTTGTTATCAGTTCTAGTAGTTCAAAAATTGGATTAACAAAGCATCTTAAGCTTCTCATAGCAGCTGCGGTGCCCTAGTATTGAGGCTCCTGTCTGCGCGGGTAAAGAAAGAAACATCTCTGGAGCATGATGACTGCTGACGATAGAAGCCCCAACTCTCCCGCCCTTTCTCAGATTGTACCTAGTTCACGTCTTAATTTGGAAAGTCAAGATGGCTAATCGGGTCAGAATCAGAGACTTTGGCCAAAACCAAGAAAAGCATGGCGCAGCAATTAGACTGCAGATAGTGGTGAACAGCACTGTCAATATTCTCGCGGATAAGTTGTTATGATCGATGTTGTTCCCTCAAGTTCACCCTTCTTCTGGGCATTCCGAGAGTGGTTTGAGTTTACTTCCGGAATTTTTAGTATTCGGGGTATCCATCGCCATCACTGTTGTGGAGGCAAAGAGAAGAAAGCCGACTGTGTAGCTTAGGTGCGGAAGCATGCGGATATTCTTAAAACATTCTGAAAAAAGCTAGCGGGTGGTACCGCCTCGGTCGACTGGTCCTTGTCTATCACCTTCTTTTTGCTGTGAATGATGTTGAATAGACTCCCTCACCTCTAATAACTATAGCCAGTTAAATTTATGAATCATCAGGACCTGTTCAACTATTGTCACACCTATACAGGATGTTCCGCGAGGTAAGGGACAAAATTTTTCCAAGTGTTCCTCAGGCAATTTGAGTGGAAAAAGTCCTATGTACATGGATCCGCAAATATTTCCTTATCGAGATAATGATTTTTTTATTTTTGGGGTGCTAATGGTGGGAAAACTACAGTTGTTGGAAGATCACTTTTATTTAACACAAAATTACTAGGTACAATAAAAATAATTATTCACCTTAGTTGTTCAAAGTGTCCACCTTCACACTGTAAACATAGTCTAATGTGACTGGTGGCTTTCCCAATAACAAGACAATTACTTCTTATGTCGTCAGCAATATCAGTAATTTTATTGAGCAGTTCGGCCCTGGTATGCGATTTTTCTGCATACACTAAAGACTTGATATGTCCCTACAAGTAATAATCCAAGGGATTTAAATCGTGCGAGCGGGGTGGCCCAGAAACTGCGCCCCCTCGTCAAATCCAACGCCCAGGAAAAGTGTTATTTAAATACTCAGTCACATTTCTACCACTGTGGGGCGGAGCATCGTCATGCTGTAATCACATCTGTTGTCTTCTCTGCAGCGAAATATCCTCTAACAACATAGGCAGTTCTTCTCGTAAGAATTGAAGATAAACTTCAGATGTCAACCGATCGTCAAACACAAAAGTCCCAATTAAGTGATCCCTTAACAAACCGCACCAGACATTAAAGTAAAAGTAGATACGTCGGTGAAAAAAATCTTTTTAACAAAATTACGATTTGCGAGGAGCCAGTTACAAAACTGCATACGAGGGTCCGGATCAGTGAGCAGCAGATGAAATGGGTACAAACCAAAGTTATGCACGGGTTACTGTAGATCCGGCTGCTTTCACATGTGCCAAAACTCTTCCAAATACCCTTCCGTCAGATATTTTTCGATCTGGATACCGGCGGCGGTATTTGTTCACTGATGTTCTGCCATTTCCGTTGCAATATCCGTAGACAAACATCATGTCACCGTATTGCTGACTTGTAAAAACAAACATGACAGTAATCTTTGCAAAGTTCAATCAAACTGACACAACTACTCCGTCAACAAACAAGCGTATTAATCGGGCAGTACAACGTGAATGTGGACTTTAATTATTGTAAGCAGTTGTTTTCATACGAACAGTATCAAATTTTTTGTTAAATAAAAGCAATTTTCCAACAATATTGTGGTTTTCGCCCAATAAAAATAAAAAAATCATATCTCGATAAGGAAGCATTTTCGGACCCATGTTCATTCGACTTTTTCGACTCGAATTTACCTGAGGAACACGCAGAAAAACGTTGTCCCTTATCTTGCGGGACACCCTGTATAATAGACTCATAAACTCTCTATATACAGGGTGTTCCATAATTATTGCGACAAAATGATAGGGGTTGTAGAGGGCATCAAAATGAACAATTTTGCCTTATAAACCCCTGTTCGGAAATATGCCGTTTGGGCTGCAGCAAAAAAAAAAAAGATCAGTTTCTTGAAACAGCTTACCTACAGTAATTTGCTCAAAGTGTCCTCCACCTTGCTCAATACACAGCTGTGCACGATTGTTCAATGATCGGCGAACTCTGTGGCATACCCCCGGTATGTCCTGAACATGTGCGGACGCGACCATCACTCTTCCCAGTAGGTCTTGTTGGTTGGGAACAGGAGTTTCGTACACTAAAGCTTTCAGATGGCCCCAGAGAAAATAATCCAGTGGGGTCAGGTCGGGTGACCGCGCAGGCCAAGGCACAGGGCCACCTCGGCCTATCCACCTATTTGTCGTCCAAATACTGCCGCACTTGTAAAGAAAAGTGGGCTGGAGCGCCATCGTGTTGAAACCACGTGTTGGCTCTTATGTTCAGTGGCACATTTTCTAATTGTTCCGGTAGCCCATGCTGTAAGAATCGACCATAAGCATGGCCATCCAAACGTGGTGGAAGCAAATATGGCCCGATGATATGCTCGTCCACAATGCCGCACCAGATGTTAATTAAAAACTATGTTGGTCTCTATGGATGGCTATGGCATGAGGGTTTTCTTCATCCCAAATGTGACTGTTACGGCTATTAAAATAACCGTCCTTTGTGAAACAGGACTCGTCAGTGAACAAAACGTAGCGACCAAAGTTTGGTTGCCTCAACTCCTGCTGCAGCCACCAACGACAAAAACGTCGACGCGGCAGATAGTTTTCTGGACCCATGGCTTGGACTTTTAAAAGGTGGTATGGGTGTAGTTGCTGGTCATGGAGAACCCGCCAAGCAGTAGTTTGAGACGCTCCCATTTCATGTGCAATAGCACGCACGCTTGTACGCGGATTGGCCTCTACATGATGCAGAATCGCTGACACGAAGACGTCCATGAATCGTTGCAAAAATGGCGTGATGCGGATGAGGACGTTCTGGAAACCGTTGGGCGTAGATTCACGAGGCTCGTCTTCCGTTACCACCAGCTTCTCCGTAAATTAAATGCATATCCGCAAGTTCCGCATACGAATAACGCTGCATTTTAACACTAAGGTACTGTTATTTACTATCTAGTTTGACGCACCACTCAGATAAATTAAATAAATCGGTGTGGAGAATTTACGATAACAAAAATGTAAACACAGCAGGCTTTTTTTACAAATCGGCGAGACCATCAAATGTGCTAGACGAACATTTTGCAGCTGTTGAATTTTTTGTTTCTCCTATGAGCTCTTAAGGTAAAATTAAAGGTAGTGCTCAAACGGCATATTTACGAACAGGGGTTTATAAGGCAAAATTGCATATTTTTATGCCCTCTACAACCCCTATCATTTTGTCGCAATAATTATGGAACACCCTGTATATTTATATAATACATGGGGCAAAAGCATAAATGTCCTGTACGGAGCTAGTATCAAACATGACCAGAACACAGCATATTCGACCTTATATAATATAAATAATGTACTAAATTAAGTGGCAAAACTCCATCAAACTACATTTAAGTTTGTTTTTATAATTGCAACGGTTGAATAACGCCTAGTCGGAGTGCGCTAAAGCCTTAACAGACTCGTTAACCCAGCTTTCAAGAAAGCAGAGAAAATTAAGGATCCCATTGTACAAAAATCTGCTACTGCAGTAAATTAATTCCCGGAAATACCGGCAGTTTATTCTTCGAGAACACTTATTGTGCAGTTCGCCGTCATTGCTATGAAACGAGCCTCATTTGTCAGATACTTTTTATTTCTACTCAGAAACAGGTTGGACCTATTCAGATACGTAAATGCTTTGCCAGGCCTCGTGCTTTCATAGCTAGCAGTTTTAGTCGCAAATTATATAAGTACGAAATACTACTAGGTCTATATCGAAATCACAATTTTGCTTTCACTAGTAGAGCGTTTAAAAGAGTATCGGGTTGGCCAACACGTAATAAGCGTTTCTGTTTTTACTTTATAGAAAATCTTAGTAAAGACGAGAAGGTTCTTTGGTTACAGGGTGAGTTTTTAGTATGGGCTGGGTTATACGAAAATTTGAGCCAGCAGTATGCACCTTACCTGACAAATATTTTTATTTCTACACGGTAATTTATAACTACGTGATGACCCAAACAGACATTTTAGAAAATAAAGACCTACATTTTATTGCGGATTCGGCTGCACCCTTTAAAGGGAAGCAATTTGATATAACATATTCTAGGGTTATATTTTCAAATTGTTGAGTTATTGGAGAATCTATCGAAAAAACACTCAACTTTAACCACCTCAACTGCCAGAGCTAAAGAACTGAATCTTATGATACCATATTTTCTCTCGATCTACTTTTTTACTTTTTTGGTTGGTTTATAGAGTGTTGTTAAGAACTCGAAATTAACGATTTCTCAAATTTTCACATCCTTTGAATTCTCTTTTCACATGTTTTTATCTCTGATATAGGGTTTATGAGAGGTTCGTACAACTAGCTTTTGTTACCAAAAACACATAACGTATGTGGATTTAATTTCTAATGAAAATAAACAAATTCTAACCATCTGCCGTTACTAATTGAATGGTAAGTTTTGTAATATTTTGCATTTACCAACTTAAATTGATGTCCGATTGACAAAATGGTTAACTGTAACTCAAAAACTAGTCATGTAAACTACCATAATCTTTAAATCAAAAAAAGCTTTCGAAAAGGGGAATCATAAAGTATGAAAACATATTTACAAATTTGAGGAAATCGTTTATTTTGTATCCTTGACCAACCTGTATAGTCTAACATAAAAACTGAAACAACAAGTGGATAGGGGGAAAATTTGGGATTATAGAATTCTTCTGACGAAAAATTCAATAATCAACCTGAAAGACCTGCAGACGTGCGAGTTGTCAAAGTTGAATGTTTTTTTTTTCGATGGGTGGTCCAATGTCTCAACAGTTTCGAATCAACACTATAGGGATATTGTTTGATATAGCTTCACTTCAAAGAGCCTATCCGTATATACAATAAAATGTAGGTGTTTACTAAATTAACTGCTAGCTACAATTTTTGTAATTAACTTTTTTAGATAGCATGGTTAATAACGGATTTATCGACCGAGTCCGCACTAAAAACACGATCCAGTCACGATCATTTACGTTAATAATACTTCGGCTTCAGTGGTTGAACTACAATGACGAAATGAGAAATATTGAAACCCATGACAGATCTTGTTTGCTATGTGTGCCAACCTGGGCACTCTGCTGCAGAAGCTGCACACGTAACTTATGGGAAAGGGTAGCTCATGACGCAGTCTCCAGGGAAACAGTAAGGTGGTGGTTCCAAAAAATTCTCGACTATATTTTAAATATTGGTAACACTGCGTACCCTAGCCAAGGCCGGCCGGCCCGCCATCGAACATCGACAACCTCGAGAATCTTCCCGAAGGTTCTAGAAACGGCGAAACCTATAAATAAGGGAGGCGCGTCATTATGCAGTCGACATTCACTTATCCAAACATAGATTGTTGTTCTAATATTAAGTTTTTGTTTGTTAAAATTCAATAAAGTGATAAATTGGGAGCGTCCAGCCAACATAGAGCGGTCCAGCGGTGTAGAGCTTTTATGCTGAATAGCAAGGCGGTAGGCTAAATCGCATGTTTTGGGGACTGTGTACTAATTGTATTAACCTGTTTGATCCATATATTTCCTTTCTTATACTTTTCGTAGACAATTTTTTTCTAAGAGGGACTAACTGGTGCCGAATAAAATCCTTTATGAATCGATGACAGCGTTGCGTAGGAAGTATAGAGCCGACCTACTTGACGCCATTTTTTAAGAGTATGTCATTGCAGTCAGTGATTCATCATCTGTACACATTCGCCCTCTCGACTTCAAGAACTGATCGGTATGACCACCACTTTCTTTCTGCGGAGTGAAAAATTTAGGAGTATCTTCCACTAACTCGGTAAAAATTGTTCAGGTCTAGAATGACTAAGGCCCGTATCGTCAGTCGTCCCTACATTTGTAGGCTGCCTTTATGGACTCCTTGATTGTCATAGTTTTCTACTTCTCCGTGTCAGAACTCTATTTTGAGGTTATGTCACTAACATCTATTTGCATCAAATTGTGCTTGCTTTTGAGTTATATCATGTTTTATCATCCTGAAATTTCCTACAATTTAAAAAGATAACATATCTTCACAATAGGGGAGCGCTGACGCTGAAACGGGACAAGTGTAATCTAGAAATTTTTGAAGGAGAGAAAGGACTATGACAATCAAGGAGGCCATAAACGTGCCCTACAATTGTATGGTCGACTGACGATATGGGCCTAAGGGTCTTGTTTTTTTCAGATGTTAGGAAACCTGATCTTGCATGTAACATAAAAATTAGAAACTCTTCTAAACTTAAACTGCATCAAATAGCGACCCCGCATGCTTAGTGATATTTTGGGCCTAATATATCTCGTCTATTTCGAATCAGTCGTAAATGATGAGGAAATTTTCTGCATAGTAATTCTCACAGAAGTGTTCCGTTCAATTCCAAAAGGGAAATTACAAGGGATTGAGGTGGTGGCACGCATAAGTATGGAGACGATAAGTGTATATCTTGCAGTTTATCGCTCCGCTCATTTCCCTATCCTTGTATGTTTTATGCTTCAGCTTCTTCAAGCCTTACTGCTAACTTACCAGTTTCAAATACTGAAGGCGATTACAGTTCGAAGTATTTGGACGCAATAAGCTTTGAAAAAGTGGTGTATAATATATCGCTCTGATAGTAGAGGGGGTGAGTGTGGTTGAATAGAGCAGTTTCCTGTAATGTCGCTTTCTTCAGTCATCATGAATTTTATTTAACAACTTTTCACTCAAACACAGCCAAGCTAGTACTTATCTATGGACATAAAAAATGGGTATAAGATGGAATAGTAGTTTTTTATTTGGTAGCCTACTGTTTTTGCCAGGTGTCAATAATGTATTCACAAAAGTATTGATTGCCTAGTCACTTCATATTTACCGGGTGCGTCATCCTTTATGTCGGTATTGAAACATCGAATGACTTTGATGTTTACCAACCGAGTGATTTGGTTATACGTGTTTCTGGAACGTCAATTTACTACAATTTTAGCCATGAATCGCTTTCACACCGAAACAACGCGCCGAAATAGTCACAATATACATTGAAAGTTGTCGTTCAGTTGTGTTAATGCAACGTGCATATCGTCGACAATATCTGACAACACTATCCGTCGTTTGGTTTCGAATTTTCTTGCGTACGGGACAGTGGGAGATCGTCAACATACCGTTCATCAACGACCAAGACGTTCCAACGAATTGATTGAAGCGGTCAGAGACAGCGTTGCCCAGAACCCAAAAGTATCGTATCGTCACCGCGCTCAGCGCTTTGGCATCAGTGGAACCACGTTGCGGCGCATTTTGAAGGATGATTTGCATTTGATTAGGTCGGCGTTTGCACCAAAACCATCATTGGGCCATTTTTCTTCAACGAAAACGAAACAGTCAATGGAAATCGACATCGGTGAATGTTGGCTCATTATGTCTGCCCACAAATGCGTGAAAAAGGACTTGATGGTTACTGGTTTCAACAAGACGATGCGCCATGCCACACTGCAAATGAAAAAATCCAGTTTCTGCAACGAAAATTCCCTGGACGTCTGATGTCAAAAAGACGTGACATTGACTGGCCACCCAGGTCTCCAGATTTGACCCGACCGGACTTCTTCTTGTGGGGTTATTTGAAAAATCAAGTGTACGCCAGCAATCCCCGGACCACTGAAGAACTCAAGGCAAACATTCGTACCGCAATCGCCGCTATACCACCAGAGATGCTCGAAAAAGTAATGGCAAATGCAGCAAAACGGGCACATTTTGTTTTGGCCAATAAAGGTGGACACTTGATAGATGTTGTGTTTAAAAACTAGTCCCAATAAATTGTAAAGGACCATATTTAATAAAAATACCAGATGTATAGAAATCAGTTTTTCGTTTTCACCGACATAAAAGATGGCGCACCCTGTAGGCTAATCAGTACTAAAGAATTTTTTCAAAGAAGACATACATTTTCCATGTAACAAGCTTTTAATGAAATAATACCTATTTTGAAGCCTACCCCGCCCCCTGAGAAGGGTATAACATGTACATGTATAACAAGTAGGTATTCCCATTTCCTCAAATAGACGTGGAGCGCCGGAATCTCGCCTGACATCTCCTTCATTTAAAATGAATCTCATTCAGACCGAATAGTTCATATGCTAACTGCTCCCATTCACTTGAAAACTAATTTGATACACACTCAATGTTATAATTCTAGTAATTTCATGAGTAGTTAGTGTATATTGAAAGCCATAAGCGGTCCTAGATTGCTGATTTCAAGGGCACTACGTTTACCTTTAGTTGATACACGTTGTATTGGCGAAAGGCAACTTCTTAAGCACTACAATGTGAGCAGTATTGAAACTGGTAAGTGATGCACGAAATTTACGCGTGTTATGGAGCCTCAAATAAAAACTGAAAGGTTCTATAAATACTGCTTTGCTTCGGGATACGAAGCTTCAAATAAAGTCCTTTCGCAGCCTACCAAAAGCACTGAAAAAAAATGGTCAAGGGCAATAAAAGTCATATTGGTTTCACCATTGTTGTTCTGCTTATAAACTTTGAGGAACTGTATATCCTTGAAGTATTTGAAGTTTGAATACTATGTAAAGAAATGTCTAAGAATTATATTGAAATTGTGTCTAGTCCTTTAAAGTGCTTATGTGGCTGTCAATAAAGTAATGGACAAATGTTGAAGCATGTCGTGAATTGTGCTTCCTACTCGTATACTTTCGCGTCGCTATGGGTATAATTTCTGTGATCTAGGCTCCAAATATATACTAAGTGACATATATAAATCCGAACACCCAGTTTAAATGGTTTTATTTTAATAAAATTTTGTATAAGTACTTAATGAAGCATAATAAGTAAATGATAAAAATTTCAAAATGATTGCACTGCTTTAAAGCCCTTTGACCTTTAATAATGTGTGGATGCACCCTGATGTGCTACGCATTCTCCAACGCACCTAGGCATGCTTCTGATCAGGTGGTCAATGTCCTCCTGTGGTATCTCATTCCAGGCAACCACCAACTCCTCTCGAAGTGCTTCTAGAGTCTGAGGAGGACGTTGCAAATTGAGCAATCTCCTACCCATGATATCCCACACGTGCTCAATTGGGGATAAGTTGGGACATCTTGGTGGCCATGGTAACAATGTGACATCATTATGTTGAAAGAAGTCTATTGTGACTCTTGCAACATGTGGTCGGGCATTATCTTGTTGGAAAGTTGGATCTGCCAGGGTGTCAAGGTTCTAGAACTTCGTGGATATAAAGCTGCGCGTTCATGTTACCTCTGATGAAGATTAAAGGTGACCTGGAACCATAAGCTATAGCACCCCAAACCATAACTCCAACAGTGTGATGAACATGTCTTTCAACAAAAAACTGTGGATTCCTCCTTTCACCACGTCGCCTTCTAACCCTGGCACGACCATCGTGCATGCCTAAACAAAATCGAGACTCGTCACTAAAGACAATACTGTTCCATTCCTGATCCCAGAGTGACCGTTGTCTGCACCACTCAAGGCGATTACGTCGGTCTTCTCGAGTTAAAGGGAGGGCCGCGTGTGGCCGGTATGAAAACAAGCCAAAACTTCTCATTCGGCGGTAAACACTTCGCATGCCAATAGGTCTTCCGTGTTCTGCAAACCATTCATTTGCAATGGACCAGGTGGTGGAGAAACGGTCCCTTAAGGCCAATAATCTTAGGCGGCGATCTTCACGGTCTGTTGTTCTACGGCGGCGTCCAGTACCCCTTGCTCTTTGCGTACAGCCTTCTCGAAGCCATGCCTGACAACACCTAACCACAGTGTCTACACTTCTTTGCACTCTAACTGCAATTGCCCGAAAAGAAAGTCCAGCTTCCCGAAGTCCCACTATACGGCCCCTATCAAACTCACTAAGTTGACGAAATCGTACAGGTCTCCGTACTCTAGGCATCGTAACCGATCGTAAAGGATGTCAAGAACCAAAATCCGCCAACGCTGATTCTTTACTGCGGCTGAAATATGCATTTTTAGAGCGTTGGTGAATTAAAAAAAAGCAGTATAAAAACCGGAATGTCCAACTGATAAGGCTGAAAATTTTGTCACTCGTTATTTACAGTATGATAAATACAATCACCAACTTTTATTAAAATAAAACCATTTAAACTGGGTGTTCGGATTTATATGTCACTTAGTATACACTTAATATAAATTTTGAAGGAATTACGGGTGTTATAAGTATACTGGTATGCTTCCAACTTATTTCCGCGTTAACTTTTGTCCATGACTACAATAATGTATAGTAATTCTACCATAAATACGTATATGCAGTAGCAGGGTGTTTTGTGGCTTGCTCCAAATAGTATTTTCTGGTCAACTTAGAGACACTTTTGCATTTTCTATAACGGGCTGAAGACACATCCTACCCGTCTTTGATGAGGAGCGCGTTCAGCCAACATATAACAATCCAGGCCTGTTGTGGCCGGCTTGACGCTGACGGTGGAGATTTTGGCACTTGGGACAGTTGAATATTGTCAAATTTTTGTATTGTGTTTCAGTCGTGTTACTGACAGACTGAACAGACATTCACGTTTATAAATATAGATTTGAAAAGCAGTGGTGAAACGTCCCTCTCCCGGTGCACATTTATGTGTAGGAGCACATCTTAGAGACGATGCTCAAATCAAAGATGGCGCACAAAAAGAAGTTGACTCGAATTTTTTATTTTCAGCTTCACATATGTCGGCGTTTTTCAAAAAATTTCAGTACTTCTCGTCATGATTATAGACAGTTTTCACTTGACTGTCAGATTTGATAGTTTGTTGATTGAATGTTGCGAACTGTCGAAGTTATTCCATAGCTGCTGCTATTCAGATTAAAACTTTACGTTGGCTGAACGCGTATAGTCATCATTATGACTTGAAGTACCGACATTTTGAAAAAAAATTATAAATTTCCGATACATATGAAACTGAAAATACAAAATTGGAATCCTTTCTTTCTGTTAAGATGTGCTTCTTAGCAGAAATGTGCAACGGGAGAGGGACGTTACACCACTGCTTGCCAAATCTATATTTATAAATGTGAATGTCTGTCCGGCCTGTTGTATCATTTCTGAACCAAAATACAGAGAGATCGAAAACATTTGTAGACTTACTGATTGATACCCGAGGATTTTGCAATGATATTTGATAATATTCAACTGTCACTGCAAGTACCAAGCTCTCCACCGTCAGCCTCAAACTGGCAACAGCGCGGTCTGTGATCTTCAAGGATACAAACGTTTTATTTTGCAATAGCTGTTACCCGCGAGTTTGTGAGCTTGAAATTGTTACTAACATAATATACTGTTTTTAAGTATTGCTATAAACCTCCTATAACATTTTGTATCTTTGAATTGACTAGTGGCACAACTTCACGAACTACGGGCAAAACCGCGAGGCAGGTAGCTAGTGACCCTATAAAAAGAATCGGACTATAAGCTTTCAAAATTCCCAGCAGGGCCTAGTCAATTTTACATCTGGACGAAGTCACAGAAAAATATTGAAAAATGTGATTTGTCGAACATCACAAGGTTCAAACATCACAAAGAATATTTTTAGAGTGCGCACTAGTTTGCTGGAGGAATCGGGAAGTTAAAAAAAGAGTAAGTTTGTCCCAGTAAAAAACCCCGTATAAAACTTCAATGAGCCTAAAAGTACGTTCTTTATTTAACAAATTGCAGGCACATATACCGGGCTCATGTTGCGCAACCTATATGGTACTGATGGTTGCTGAAAGACATGAAATAGCCTACGGTTGGATATAGTGGCAAAGATGGAAAGTAAACAGACCCTATTCAGCCAGTGGCCTTAAAAATGTTGGGGAACTCGGCAAACGGGTAAAAAAGAGGTTCCAGGGTTTGTTGATAGGTACTCTTCAGATTCTTATTTTGATATGATCATATGGCATATCTCCTCAAGTTCTATCGTACAATGACTTGCAGGTTACAAGGATTTTGCGATGTCTATATCACGAACCGGTAGACCGACACAATGGAGAAAAAACATCTCTTTCTCCTATGCATAACATTGACAGACAATAGATGTGATGTATTTAATTCAAAATCAAGAAGAAATAATTTTTGAAACATACTGGAGAACGCCATGAAATGCCACAAGTATTACCGTCGACTACGCTAATGGAGAAGCTGCATACGTCTGTTAATGCAGAGCCAAAGAGCCTAATGAGCTATCTCAAAGCTTTTCTTGAGTAGAGTTGATTTTCATTTGGCAGGGTTATCATCCTGAATAGCGTGAAATTTCAACACCTTAATCGTATGAAGTAGCGACTAACGTATACGTATTTCCGTATTACTTCTTAAGTCAAGGAGGTGCATAGAAAAATGAAATATTACGTTTTTTGTATATACATGGCATACGTCACGAAAAACTATGAGACTCATTTCTGTCGGTCTGCCTGTCTTTCAAACGAAAAGCTTTAGTAGGTTTTGAAAGTGAATAAAGCGTAGACAGACCTTCAGGCAAAACATCGCCTAAGCTATATTTTTTTACTATATTTTTTTTGACGTTTCAGAGACCCCTGCTCATTTTTGGGAATTTTTGGTGGTGGTGGTGGAAGAAGGGGATGGGGTAGTTTTCTCCATACATTTGCCCTTTACAGGACCCATTTTAAGGCAACTCAAAAAACAAACTAAAAGAAGGGGGCTGGACCTGTGTAGCTCAGTGTATTACATTAGAACCTCTGCTCGAAGGCTCGGGGATTTGAATAGCCCTCCTCAGACATGCCCTCCTCCTCTCCCCCCCCCCCCCCCACACACACATTTCTGAGGGAAGCCGATTCGACGTCGGCAAGATGAAGGGGGAAGGGTTTTTTAAAAATCATATTTATGGTACAAACTATATTAAATATGAAAATTTTAGAACGAAGGCATATTCTCAGGTCAGCGACCTGACTTCAGAAAAAGCATTTGTTGTTTGCCTATGTCAATACCATAAAAGCATACTTGGTTCCTGGAACGTCCGATTTGGATTCAATTTGGGTCGATAGGTCCCGTCCCCAAATGGGACATAGTTGGAACGTTCCAATGGGGTCCTTCCTCGAATATTTCAATCAGATGATTATTTGGGCTTTATTTGGTCATATTCTTTAAACAAGTTCTTTCCAGGAACGTTATGTTGTTGTATACAATGGTTATGTTTATTTCACTTCTATGTTGTAAAACGATCAGGTGAATAATATGTTGTTTTAAGACTACCTGAGATGTAATAATGAAAGGAGGAGGAGCTAGCTTAGGCCGAACATAATATTTTATGAACAAGTGAAGGATGAACCTACTTGGCGCAATGTTTTCCTTATCCTCTCACCATATTGAAGATAAACAGGTCACTTGTAAGCGGGTTCATCCAAAGGAACGCCGCTGTTAGGATTTCGATGGGAAAGGAGTGAAAGATTGTTAGTTTGACGCTCTCTTTGGTTAGACAGGTAAAGTTCATTTTGAAATGCTGAATTATAGTCTCAAAAATTCCTGAAGGTCACGATATTAAGTTGAAATCCTCAGGAAACATTATGGAAAATGGTAACTATAAAGTTCTGAAAAATATTAGATTTCTTTGTAATTAATCACCCTTCACAATCAGTTCCGCTTAGGGAGTGAGATGTAAGTCATTGTATTCATCTACTTTCATGTCTACCAAATGTTGGCCAGTATTTAAAACATCAACATGTAATTTAAATCATGGTGCCGTGTAAACCTTATTTTTACCCGCTTTTATTTCCACTGCCTAAGATGATCCTCTCCCGTAGCTCTATACATATATAGAAATAATTTTATTATCAATTTCCGCATAAGTCCTTTCTCATGTCCTTTCCGTTTGTTCATCCCTTTAAAAGCCCTCTGTTTTCTCTGGACCCCTTTTCTCATATGGGCACAATAAACCTATACAAGTTAGTTACATGAAACGAATTTTCATGGGTAGAGAGCTTTCCTTTATACGTCAATAGGACCCTATTTTTAAGTCGACTTTGCAGCAGCTCGCATATTTTTATTGTCGGAGATACTTTATCCTTGCACATGGGTGTCAACAGGCAAATTTTTAGAGGGTTACCTACCTACTTTACTTTTCTATACTGTCGCAGCTGGGAAACCAGAGCCTCTTAGTACTGTAACGCTCTCGAGTACCAAAAACGCTTTGACGTCTATTAGGGTGAACAGCTGATCAGCAAGTGACATTTTTGTGTTAGTCGGGTTGAAATCTAGTAAAACTTGTTTGTGGCGTTTTGTTTTATGTAAGCAAATAAAAGAGCTGTTAGCAAGTACACAATGAATCTGTAGCGTACAAAAATCTAAAACAAAATACGGCTCTAACGACATGACGTTGACGGATTCGATATGGTTAATTTTGAGACAATAGACAATCCGCTGTCATTCTACCGTCATGGATACTCGTGAAATAGGGTATTAAGATCTTGAATGGCAAAAAGATAAGCTCGCAGAACAAGGCAACCAGAGTTACACCATCGTGTATCGCTGCTTGCGAAGCTCCGCGAGCGAAAGTGTTCACGAGCTCGTTTTTCCAAGTGAAAGGATTCTTGCAGAAGGAGCGCAAATCTAACCTAATCAGATTAGTACATAAGAGAGATTGTGAATAGCTATTAATAAAGGTGAATTAATTATTGTAGGGCAATCCTTGGACATTTGTGTTTTTGAACATCAGCTACAGAGTAATTCATTGAGACCCGTCTGAAAGCAGCTATTTTGCCATCTACCAGCTTCGAGGAAGAATCGAGTTTTTGCTAGATTTTGTAGTTAGTTATTAAGTAAGAAACCTATATAATGTCAAAAAAACTATAAAATGTTAACTTGTTGACTAAGTAAGCTAGTGTGCAAATAGTTACGGTCTTGTTGGAAAACCTACATACCGTCATAAAAACCTACGCAGTGTCAAAAAAAGCCGACACTATTTAATTTTTGACACCTCCGTCTATGAATGAGATAGCAGTATATGATAAATTGTATCAGTCGCCATTATAAAGGCGTAAAAAGTAGAGTGAATCATAGAGCCTTCCATTCGTTCACTATGGCTTTCAGACTGTGACGTTATGGTCTTTGTTGAGATCATTCATTAAAATTGACACTAGCCAAAATTGTCTCCCTAAAGAAAATCTTAACCGTAACCCGAAGTTACGCTTATGGAGAGCGATATTATATGCGCCGTAGGGTGAAACTTTTTATGGCAAGTCCGAATGGAAGACTTAAGAATGCTCCCAACTGTTACGGGATATTTTACAATATTTTATGTGCGCACCCCAAGGAGTTTCGGTCATTTCAAAGACATTACTTTTCCTGTCTAGAACTGTTTTTTTATTATATCACATATACTGCTTTTTGAGTGCTGATGTCAAAGAATGAAACTTATTTTCTTTATTATACCAATAGCTACAATTCTTGATTCATCGTAGGTGCTTCACTTAGAGTAAAATTGCTACGCATACGTGCTAAAGACGTTACTTAACCGGTATTTAATTCGCTCGGAAAGATATTTTCTTTTATAAGAACTTCTCAAATTCCCCATCTTTTTCAAAGAACTTATATAAATCTGAACGCTTAGATAGTAGAGTATCAATAAACCTGAAACATGAAAACCTCACAACTCAGAACCACTGAATGAATCTTTGAGCTTTTTAGTGGAATGCGTTTAAAATATCGCCAAAAGTTTGTGCGCTTTTTGATTTTCAATTGTTTTAAAATTTCATGTTCTAGTATATCTTGTTGAACTGAACAAATAAGTTCGTTAAAAATTAGGTATCTCACGGCTTCGTGGCTCAGATACAGGGCGCTCTAGTCCATTTCTTTTACACCCAGTTTATTTCCGCGAGTTTAGCATCTGCTTTTAGGACCCCATGATTGTCTATCTGCTAAATGTTTGAATTACATTTCTACTTGAAAACAGGGCTCTGTGGTAACCGAAGCGTGTTTTTATTTAGCGGCCAGACAACATGGAGTCCTATCAACATGGAAACAACAGGATAAGTTTAAAGTGTTACAATATGACGCCTTTTGTTTGCTTTAATATCTATCATTTGCTATATTACCAACCCACCTAGAGCATACATAAATAAACGGAAATCTCCAAAAAATAAAAACAATTTAAACTCAAAACAGCACTAAATTAGGTAAGCTCAACAGCGCACTGTATTTCAGTAAAAGTGTCAAAAATACATTCCATGGGCCCCAGTTCCGAGGTTTAAACCTAAGAATAATCCACTGTCAAAGTCTTTACATGGATAATATACTCAGTGACATTAGAAGTGGGAAAACAATTTCTTCAACTTGATGTTTTGGCAATGAGGTAGTCTAACATCAAGAATGAAACGATAACATACTCACGAAATTTTATTGACAAGTAATAAGAAACAAAATTAATGTGTTGGGCGACCCCGCAGCTCAATACACACCTGTATACAACTAGGCAACGACAAAATGAGATGATCGATATCAGGTTGTGGAACCTCATTCCAAACAACTCGAACTTCGTGGATTAGCTGTCGCAGAGTCTGTGGCGGGTGGTGCAAAGTGGATAGTATCCCCCCATCATATCCCACATATCGTCGGTCTCTGCACGTACCGGCGTAACTGACATTTTACAAATTTTACAGGAGAGCTAGAAAACGAAAATCAGCAATGAAAGAGATTGAAAGTGACATACTGATTTTTCAGTCTGAACGTTGCTGTTTCTTTTTGTTAGACTAAAGTGATGTAGAACCAGTTTTAACGCAGAGGCGTAAATCTATTTAAGCCGGTACGTGAAAATTGTTTTCGGAATTTTATAACGTAGGCAATTTTCTGAAAATTTTAATTGTTAGCAGCGAACTGATATACAGCTACGTCACTTCGTGAAGTAAGAGACTACAAAAAAATCTGTGAAATTACGGCGTAACTCGATTTTGGATTATTTGTCATTTACGCCTGTACGTGCGGAGACCGACAATATGTTCGATGGGACCTTCTTCGTGTTCCTCTACCTTCTTCTATCCAAACACAACACACACGCATTATCGTCATTGCAGTACAATTAACATGGCGGCCAAATTCGTGATAGGACAAGCCAACATCTCGCTATGCAATAATTCTACCCCTGTTAAAATCGCTAACATGGAGATAATTTGGACGTATTCGACCTCGAAGCATTTTGTAATGCTCAATACTAATAAATGGAAGGGCAATAACCAAAAATATCTGTACCTACTACTCAGCTCCCAGAAACTGCTTTCTTCACAAAAACTAAGAGATAATATTTTAGCAAAGGTAAAGAAAAGCAAATATAAAACGATAACATTGTTGCCAGAGCATGCTTTAAATATAGCATTATGTTGCCAAAAAAACAAGTTCAAGAAATTATGTTTTCTGGGTGACTAGTTGACTGACTCTTCGAATTTAGTACCTCAAAGAGTAAAAATACAATTTGTCTTCATGTTGTGCAACTTTTACATTCAATTTTAATGGTTTATCAGGATATATCATCCAGCTTCCAATTGCATAAGGTCTCCTGAATCATTTTCAAATATTACTATACCAGAGTACTGATTGTGATTCCTGCTTAAATGTTCCAAGTCTTAAAATGAAAACTAAATAAGAGCGAACTCCAACGGAAGTCATAAGACTTTCGAATGATGTATACCTGTTAAAGAAATATTCACCTATAGGATGCGCTGACAAAATTTTATTACGTTCTCAAAGCAGCAGCTCCGTGAACGTTATGAAAAATAAATCCGTAGTGTAAATACAAGAAAATCTTTTGATTTCACTCCCCACGGCTTCTGATTTCTATTGAAAATGAACCAGAGATATACATGGGCGCCCGGGGTAAAACAGTGATTGAAAAGCAGTCAGGAAAGTTGGCCTAATAAATCGTCGTCCATACTGCAAACAGGCGTAACTGATTTTATACAAATTTTCAGTAGAAGCAAAATAAATATCGGCAATTATTTAATTCCATATTTCTTTCTTACTTTAGTCAATATGATTACGATTTCTTCCAACAATATAGCTAAAAAGTGTGTTCATCATCGTCCAAGAAACATGTTTTTGATTTTTTTTTCAGATACGCCTCTTTGCGGTAACCTTGACAGTTACAAGTTACAAGACTAGTGCTTTGACTACATATGGAATAAAATCATATTAATTAAAAAAAAAACAGTTTATTCTCAGTTGTAAATGATAGGGATAATACAGAACAGAAGTAATAAGATGACTTCAAACAAAAACATTTATGACGTGTGATCAAGAGGTAGTGAA
This sequence comes from Acanthoscelides obtectus, assembly GCA_963669975.1. Taxonomy (NCBI): domain Eukaryota; kingdom Metazoa; phylum Arthropoda; class Insecta; order Coleoptera; family Chrysomelidae; genus Acanthoscelides; species Acanthoscelides obtectus. The sequence continues at coordinate 31,993,365 of CAVLJG010000005.1, forward strand.
TAATAAAAAAGGTTGATGTTCTGGTAGAGTGATGGCTGGCCTATCGCCTTGGCAATGTGAGGTCAAATCGTTATATTTTTTTAGCGATTTTTCGAAGTTCGCTATTCAGAGGAGAAACCTGGAAACATTCCTTTTCAATTAATCCATTGAATTCAAATAATAAATACAGGGTCCGACACAAAGGTCGAACGGTTTTTAAGAAATCACAAAATCGGTAATTTTTACTCAAAAACAAATTTATTGATGGATTAAGGTTCACAATGAAATAGCGTTTGTCACAATGAGGTGTAGAAAATCACATCAGTCATGTGGTGACCGTTTTGACGGTGCATTGCTGGAGGCGTTCTTGAAAGTTCGCGTAGACTCTCTATAATATCGTTCTCTCAAGTTGGGCGACTTCCACGCGAATCGTCTCCTTCAACTCGTCCAGAGCAGCGTACTATTATACACAATCCTTGAGCTGTCCCCATAGGAAAAAATCACAGATGGAGAAATCTGGGGACCGAGGGGGCCAATGCACATCACCAAACCTGGAAATAAGGCGACCACGGAAAAGAGGGCGAATAACGTTCATGGTTGCTCTAGCTGTGCTGGCGGTCGCCCCATCTCGCTGGAACCACTCACGTCGGAATGAAACACATCGTCGACATAATTTTCATTAGCCCAATAGCAGCAATTCTGCTGGTTAACCATGCCATTAAGATGAAAGTGAGCTTTATCACCCACGAACTTCCTGTGTATTGTATTTCACTTCTGAGAGATACGACTTTTAGTTTTATTCTGATATCTGGATGAGCGAACTTCTTAGAACTACGCCACTTTGCGGGATTGAAGACATGTTATACCTTGTTGATTTGAATCGGTTAGCTTGAATTTTATTTTTTGTCAGATACGCCTGTCTGCGCTTTGGACGACGAAATATGTATCTCCTACATATGATTTGGGAAAGTGGTTTATTTATAAAACAATAATTTTATACACTAATTATTCCTAAAAACTGCTGAGATGAATTTTTCTTCTCAGTACTTTCTCTCACATACTTATGGCACGTTTACATTCACAATGATTATGTTTCGTTGCTGTAGCCCGTGCCATCAGTTTTTTCTGATGATAATTATGTCAGTGACAGTGGAGTTCTACGTAGCTATCAATAACTACTGATGACCATAAATATCACTTTCCAAGATAAATACTAACGGATCACAGTAAATACCGATCGTGTATACTCTCCTTCTTTGGCGAACTCCTATTAGCGCTACGAAGTATGGCTTATTAGCCTAAACCTTCTTGATATAGACAGCTTTGAGAATTTTGAAAAACTTCGGATTGACTGAAGGAAGTCACTGGAAATATCTATGCTAGTTGTCAGCAGATTCAGTTGATAGGGAGCGAATGTTTCTCATATTTTGGTAGATGAAGTCAGAGGTTTGTTTAAAAAAGCATAGATGTTACGACCTCCAATCAACAAAATTAGTGTAATATGAAGACCAATGACGTGAGTTTCTCTAAACGATAGTATTTCACAAATGCGTCATATGAATTGGGATGTTTCCAAAAAGGTCCTAATAATGTTTATCTCAAGTGCAGATTTGACGCTCAAGGTTTTCCAGGAGCTCTCTGTTGACTCGTTGACTGTCAATAGATCTGCTGACAACAGATTGCAAATCTGTACAGGACTGAAGTTACTGTACCAAAATCAGTAATGTCAGTGAATGTTGGCATGACGTGCTACGTCTACTCGTAGGTTCAGGAGCTTGAACAGACTTCAAAGCAAAGCAAAATTGTGTAGAATGATGTAGAAACCTCACGAAACACTAATGTGTGACTTCACCACCTCTGCTCCTGATATGATCAAGCTTTTGAATAAGAATGGATAGAAAATTTAAGTTAAATGCAAATATTATTTTTAGCAATACCTGGGATATTGTCTAGGACAAAGGGCTAAAGAAAATATTCTAATCTACATAAAATACTCACCCCTAGAAACCAGCATAGTATCAGAAAGTAGGCCCCAACTAGAGGTAATTAAACGAGATTCATCTTTGGATGCAGTAAGTAACCATGCATAACAGCAATAAGAATGTTGCGTAATAACTGTTTCAAGCTAATCAGCCCGGTATGCTAATAGCAGCATTTAAATGGGATAACTTGAATGAAACCATAGGTTTGACGTATACCCGATAATTCTGCATAAAAGATAAAAGTCAATGAATGATTATAGTGTAAATTCATGCCGGAAGATGAACACACATAGCATTTAGCTAGTGCTGCACTGCAGCAAGAATCTGGAAATCATACAATTTCGTATATACAGGGTCCGTCAAAAAGCACGCATGTTTTTCGAATGGGTACTACATCGAGTGGGCTGGTCCCGTGTCGGTAGGGAAGGGCGTGTTGGATAGTGGGAGAAGTGCCGAGATCTTAGCAAGATGGCTTGGATCGTTGAGCATCGTGTGTTCACTGTACGTCGGTACTTTCAAAATGGCGAGTCTGACGTTCGAACGCAACGTGATTTTCGCGTTCACTTTCGTGTTCCACGACGTGGGACAGTACCAGACCGTAACACCATTTTGAGATGGGTGGAAGCATTCAACACAACAGGTAGTGGAAACGGCAATAAACAAAATTGTCGATATTGGTCTCCAGTGAACCTCCAACAGTTGCATGAGCACCCCCTCCATACCCCAAGTTACAGTTTGGTGTGCAGTAGGCCCAACGATGATTATTGGCCCTTATTTTATTGAGGGTGATGGAGAAACAACTACTGCGATTTCAGAGCGTTACATCCACATGCTGAACATTTTTTTTTTCGGAACTTCGACGTCAACGAGTCCGTCTCAGAACCTCTCACACAGCTCGCACTTCGGTGTAACTTCTTCGGCAAAAATTCCCAGGACATCTCATTTCACGTCATGGCGATATTCCATGGCCCCCTCGCTCCGAGGGTACCTGTCAACGTGTGATTTTTTTTATGGGGCTACCTGAAATCAAAAGTTTACCAAAGCAAGCCTCGGACCCTAGTCGATTTGAAGGAGGAAATAAAAGAGAAGTAACCCAAATTCCTGCACGGATGCTGGCCGGCGCAATGGGCTCATTTGGTTCCTGCATTTCGGCTCAAGGGCGCCATATGGCCGACATAGTTTTTAGAACGTAAACTTTGTTTTACTCAAAAAAATAGCATGTATTTGTATGTATTTCTGAGTATTCTGTTATGATAAAATATTTCTCCCCATACTTATTTTGACTGTACCACTCATTTAAAAAACATGCGTACTTTCTGACGGACCCTGTATAGTAAGAGTGGTGAGAATTTACCAGATCAGTATAATGTAATGTTTTTTTTTAATGAATTTGTCATAGGGAGAATTTTTAATGGAAAGAATTACTCTGATTCACTTCTAAGGATAGCCAGAACTCTTCGATGTAAAAGCGTCATAAAATGTTGCGTAAGTCCTAAGGACGAGAGTATAGTCGAGAACCTCATTTAAATGTGTATGCCACGGTAGATTCACGAAACATAAGGTTAGTGAGAGATAAAATTAATTTGATATAATCCAGCGTTTACTAAATTGATTTAAGCAAGTTCCTCTCTCATTGGAGAGTCGTCAAGGTGCATGCCATGGGCATCTATCTTAAAATGATCTACAATGCGAAAATTCTCTTTTTGGACGCCGATGGCCTTCCAGAAAGAGGATATCATCCGACGTCGGATTTTCAGCAATCTCTACCACTACTCCTGTAGTCGAGCCTAATCGATAAGACGGATAGTTGATTATGTGCCGCTGTTTCGCTCTCAATCGAAAGCAGCCTCTAATAAAAAAAGAAACAAGGGGATAGAGATACAAGTCGTGAAGCCAATAAGTTTTCGTGTTGACTTAAACAGAGACTAAGACAGAATCTGTTCGATTCTATTTTACACTCACGCTCTGGTCTAGGGTTGTTAATCAAGAATTGCTGAACACCTTGAAGTATTATTTTTATGTACTCCTGAAACTATCTATCCAGCTTTCACCATGTTACTGGGCGTTTCCCTCATCCTAAACGTAAACAACAATTAGCAACATCCTCACATACTACTCTCCTGATGATGATGGCAAAGTCCATTGAAAGCTAGAGAGAATAAAAAAAAGTATAAAGAGTCCTCTTTGCTTAAATTTTATGAAGAAGAGATTATAGGGTAGTGTCGGAATAACAGTATCAAGCAGATCATCCATGACATATTCTGCCAAAATTGGTGATAGAACAGATCCCATAGGACAACCATGTGTTTGAGAATATATTTTGTTGTCGAAAGAGAAATAATTGTTATGAAAAAGGAATGTTATAATGTTGGTGAAAGATTCTAGAGATATGTTGCAGTGTTGACTTATCTCATTCCAGTGTTTATTAATAGTTCTTGTACATGCATCCAGATAGATGTTGCTGAATAGCGACACCACATCAAGACGAGAGACTCTCGTCAGTTCAACAGATTGACAATACCAGCCGATCATATTATCGCCAGTCTTGATGTGGTGTCGCTATTCAGCAACATCTATCTGGATGCATGTACAAGGACTATTAATAAACACTGGAATGAGATAAGTCAACACTGCAACATATCTCTAGAATCTTTCACCAACATTATAACATTCCTTTTTCATAACAATTATTTCTCTTTCAACATCAAAATATATTCTCAAACACATGGTTGTCCTATGGGATCTGTTCTATCACCAATTTTGGCAGAATATGTCATGGATGATCTGCTTGATACTGTTATTCCGACACTACCCTATAACCTCTTCTTCATAAAAAAATACGTAGATGACATTATTTTATGCCTCCCCTCCATAGGTCTGGATGGTATTGTCAGAGAATTCAACAGCTATGACCCCTACATCCAATTTACCATTGAAAAAGAAGATGAGAACCTGTCTGTCCCCTTTCTAGACACAAAACTCATCCGCACCAACAACAACAGTTTATTGGTAGACTGGTACCAGAAACCTATGGCCTCAGGTCGGTTTCTCAATTTTAGGACATACCATAAGCTAGGGACTAAAATCAATTTGGTAAAACAGATGAAAACAAGGGTAATCAGCATCTCAGATAATACTTTCCACACCTCAAATTTACGTAAACTATCAAAACTGTTCATCAATAATGGTTATCCGAAGTGTCTGATTAACAAGATCTTATTTAGTTCACCTTCCAATATTTTGCCGAACTCTGGTGATGCAGGTAATAGTCGCACAACCCCTAATAACGGAACTGATGTAATTCCCAATAATAGCATCAATCCAAACAGTACAAGCACCAACCCAGACACCAGACCTGGTTTTGCTGTCCTGCCCTATATCAAGGAACTGACCCCTAAGCTGATCATATTGTGTAGTCCTTTGAACTTTCGAATTGCTTCCTCACTATAAACTGCATTTTTTCAAAAATAAAAGACAAAGTCCCGCTGCTTGGCTTAACCAACACAGTCTACTCCATCAATTGCAACAACTGCAACCAAATATACATAGGTCAGACCTCCAGATCTCTTAAAGGAAGGATTACATCATACAAAAGTGATGCTAGGCTTCATCCTGAAAGATGCGCTCTAGCATCTCATGTTAACACAACAGGGCATTCTATGAATTACACAAGTATCAAAGTTCTTCATAAAGAAAAACACCTTTCCAAACGTTTATTCCTGGAAATGTCCCACATTTTCATGAATAACAACTGTATCAACAAAAAGACAGATGTTAAACAACTGAGTGTCATTTACTCATATTTGCTAAACTGCGAAAAATTGGAGAACCTACATATCTCCCCAAATTTCGACTCATAAATAGAATCTGTGTTTTGGCCGATTCCACCAGTAAATTTCATTCCACTCAAAAACTAATAATTCTCTTCTCACGATTTATTAATAATTGTTAATTTAAATTCCCATTAATTAAAATATAGTTTATTCAACTGCCTCTGGTCGGTTTAACAATTTCTTACATAACATTCTGAAAATCACATCATCTGAAGTGATTTGGCAACGTTTGGCACACGCCCACAATTCGTTCCATCTTTCAACACAGACATTGACAACCTTCGGCCTTCTGTCAAAGGGTTCATCTCACTCATTATTCCATGACCACCATTTTGTGCAATCATCAAGTGGCTTCACGATGTAATGCTCTAATATTTTTTTAAATAATTTTTAATCTGTTTTTAACTTGTTCTTGTCATATTTTATATAATTTTGACCATTGTACCATCTATCCAGCTCTCACCATGTTACTGGACGTTTTCCTCATCCTATACGTAAACAACAATTAGCAACATCCTCACATACTACTGTAAGTTGAGTCAATTTAAATTCATTTTACACTTCTGTTGCTACTGTTATCATTGTAATTGCAGCTCCTGATGATGGCAAAGTCCATTGAAAGCTAGAGAGAATTAAAAAAGTATAAAGAGTCCTCTTTGCTTAAATTTTGTCGAAGTACCCAACAAAAGGCGGAAGCTTTAATTTTTCACCTATATATATATATATATATATATATATATATATATATGTAGATTCTGATGGATCGGTCCTCCACTCATGGGCTTTTTAGAGTCGATAGGTCCTCCGCTCTGATAGGTCCTCCGTATAAGGAGGACCTATCGCAAATTCCACCTATCGGCCCCTCAGGCCCCCCTCTGTCACCTGGCAAAATTTCAGAGGGATGACCTAGATCATGTTTTTCGCCGAATTTGGGTACCGTAGTTCAGGGTTTTGCCGCGCCGATTTGGTGGACTCACGATCGCTTGGGTATTCAGCCCGTATATTATCAAATATTACCAGTCAGGTCTACAGTGGATCGGTCATCTGCCGGGTATTCAGTATCCAGATTATCGCTTTTAGATCCTCCTTAATATTGGCATCGCTGTATTAGGTATTTTATTATATTTGCTGTGTTAGAGGATCGGCTTTTCACCTTTCTATGTCTGGTGCGGCCCAGTTCGCCGTCAGGCATTATAATAGGGGCGTCCGTGACCGAGAGTACCGTAATGCAGCAATAATATATTTGTTCGATTACTATCATTATTAATATAATTATGATTACGATTATGGTTGTGATTATGATTATGATTACGATTATTATTACTAGTTTTCGGAAAAAAATGTTTTTCCAATCAGGTTTTAGACTCATAACAAGTCGATTTGACATAAGTCACCTCTATGCAAAAGTGCTTCGTTTATTTGCCAACTAGATTTTTACGCTTGATGTGTTAAAACATTTTTTTAGAAACCAGCCCCAAAAAAGGTTTTTTTTTCTCGAAAACTATGAAAGATATCTCGTTTTAATGAGAGACAAAGGATGGAATAAATAAAAAAATCGGTCATGAGGAAAGTTGGGAAAAATTCTGCTACAATTTATGTAGGTGTGGGGGTAGTTTTCACCCTTCCAAAAAGCTCTGGAGTTTTTCGTAAAAGGCAAATATTAGAACGCTGAGCAGAGCATATGTGTTCCAAATTTCATTAAAATCGACCTACCGGCTTTTGAAATATCTTGGAAAACGTGTTTTTAAAAGAAAACTTTGATGCCCCCTAACGAAGCACCTTCGAATACAGATAACTTATGTGCAATCGACTTGTTCTCAGTCTGAAAATAACTAGTAATCTCACGTCCATGGAATATTGGGTCACGATGTGTACAATACATGATTATATGAACAAAGAGCAAAGTTTAGCGTAAAGCTACTCAAGCTAAATTAAAAAGGGTAATATAGATAGACCATTATGCAAATACAACCACATGAATAGAAAATCAAGGATGGTGTAGTATTAAGGAAAAATGTTCACAAAAAAACACTCTCAAATATGATAAAGGTGATGCTCAAATCCAATTTCCTATAGAATAAAATAAAAACAAATATGCTAATCCTAGTTTTACAATTTAAAAAATATGCTTTTACTTACCGCGCCTATTGGCAGGGAATTAATGTAATCACAAAAAATTCGCTTTAGCTGCAGTGGTTGCAGAGTGGTCAACAAACGAAGAGAAAATTGCATAAACTTCGCTTTCGGACAATGACCTACATTTTTCAACATTTTGTGCTTTGACAACCACGCGGTTATAGGAGCGAAGGATAAACGCAAATAATATCGGTATGAATTTTATTTACGAAAATACATAAGAAGAAAACTGAATTTATACATTGACAAAATGAAACTACTAAAAAATGCTTATACTTAGTTTGTGATACATATGTTCATACTTAATTTCTACTTTATTAAAAAAACGGGTTCGCTCATAAATTGAGATGGTATTCATTTTTTCTTTCGGTACTGGTTCTGGATGAAAACTTTGATTTTTAGCCAGTCCTTATTATGTAATAATTCAGTATGACTTGCGATGAGGTTATCGCATTCAGCCTTTTTTGGGGCCCTCTTAGATTTAATGTGATTTCCAAAGTGAACCAAGACTAAATTTTTCTGATCTTCAGTCCAAGGAACTAGAACCCTGGACTTTTTCTTTGGTAACGTTATATCCACTTGCTGAGATTCCGGATCTGGATGCGGTTCTTGGATATCTTCATATTGGCATAGAGGCTCTGGGTGGTTATCATCCTGCTGCGCTTCTGATATCAAATTCTCGTCTAGATTCAAATTAATTTCGTCCAGGGATTTTCCTTTGAAATGACCTGCCTCGCCCTTCTCCATCAACGTCAAAATCTTGGAGAGTCTAGCCGTTTGGTAGACGTCATCTGGTAATCGGTATGATGCACGGTGGATACCTAGTGTATGTCCCATAAAAGATGCGAGTTGTTCCATGTCATTTTCTGACATGTTGAACAATTGAGTCAAGGTTGCCAAGTGCTTTCTCAGACGGGTGCTAGTCAGAGCATGCGGATTTTTCGCTTGACATAACGACGCATACTTTTTGATTACCTTGTAACCAATAATGGGTTCTTGGGAGTTAGGTTTACCGAAAAGATATATGTTCGACACCGTCTGAATATTATCTCTACACTCTAGTATTAGATTCAAGTGATCCTGTACATCCTTGCTTATAAGAACTGGAACACCTCTGCCTCTTTTTCCACGGATTACTATTCGTTTGAAAGATCTCATTAGAATTCTCTCGGTTTCTGTTATTGCTTCTGAAAACTCCTCATAGGCTTGATTGTGTTCCTCAGATATAGCGGATTTGTAAACATGTATGGGAAGTCGTTGTAGTTCTCCAGGCCGCCTCCTATTTAATAAAAGCAACCTACAATAAACTGTCTCGAGTAAAGACGTGTATGCTTTTTCATTGCTTGGATTTTTTTGTAGCATTGATACCTGATTTGCAGCTACTTTCATGAGGTAATCCTTCAATAGTTTGAGATCAGTAGCTAACGGTACCAAAGTGACCTTATTCCATTTTTTTAGGTTGAGGTCATTAGCAGCATTGGTTGAAATATCGAATCGCCAATTTGCCTCTATGAGTTGGATGCATGTTTTTATATCTGCCTCAACGTTTGCATTATCTACTGTTGGCAGTGACTTAGATTTTTTTAGAACGTGTAAAAGAGCCACATCGCAACATTGTTTTAAGGTTGTACCCATGTTCATAGCATATGTGGGGGATTTATAAGTTTGGCTTTCGTCATCATATCCTGATGTTAATTTAGTTGCTTTCACAAGTATGTCATATTTGTGTGGTTTTAGAGCATCAAATAGGGTAACCACAGACAAATCTAATTTTTTTATCTCCATTAGAAGTCGAGCCAATTCTCTCATTTTCCTAGAAACGACTTGGACAAAATGTAGCTCCCTATGGAGTTTCAGATATCGGGAAGCAAACGCACATATTAATTTATCATTTTTCGCAACCAATGAAACTTTGTCAGGTCTCATGCGAGGAAATACTTTTACTTTGAGCTCAATATCTACCTTTATATTACCCAATAACAGAGTTTGTCCTAAAGCCTGTGATCGTTTGCCCGACGATCCCTTCTCCGGGTTTGCATCACATTGTTTGCGATGACGCCATAAGTTCTTTGCAGAATAGTAACCCATACAGTGGATGCATGGAAGATATTCCGTTTTTTCCGCACCTTTTCTAACAGGTTTTATCCCCTCTCCCCTCAAAGGCGTAGAGTTGATAAATTTACCCTTTTTCCTTAGAGCAAAAAGCAGTTGTTGCCTTTTACGGCTTAAAACAGGTAAAGCTAGAAATTCTTGTACCTCAATTTCATTCGTATGGTTTCTTTTCAAATGACGTGGAAAATGAAAAACCTCACATTCACAAAAACAACAGAAAACTGTAACTTTTTTCTTCTTTCCTGACAGTCCAGTATTCACTGATGAAGAACCAGACTGACTGGGTGCAGACTGATCACATTCTGCGGTGGGAATTGATTCAGCTTTTGCATGTATAGTAACATTCTTCTTGACACTTGCCGAATGTAAGTTGTCTCTGGCCTCATCGCTCCTGTCCAGTTCCTCGTCCTTTCAAAAGAAAAATAAATATAAATACAATAAATGCATAAGCATCGCGACAGGTGGACAGTACTTATACTTATCATTGGAGGCGTATCAAATGAAATGTTCGGTGAATAGTGTTAGTATTGACGTTCAATTTTGTATGTTGTTTCATTGATCAATTCATAAAATATCATGCCGTCTATGCTAAGGAATGACCATTGTTTTTCAACCACATTTCCCTCTTTCGTCTCTGGCCTTCTCTCACTTGCCAAGCAATAAGCGGAGAACCTTATCCTGAGCAAAGTTGTTCCAGTAAAAATAGATTTTATTATACCTATTTGGAAAAATGGCATCAAGCAGGCTGACTCTATACTTCCTACGCCTTCAAGATGGCTCTTAGTGCAATTTCCAATATAGTGCAATTGAATCTATTAATCTGCTGTCAAAAATAGTGGTTACAATTTGAATTCAAAGTTTTTACTTATAGATGATATCTAAGGTTTAGGTGATATTTAAGGGCATCAAAATCACTCCTTTATACTGAACTTCAAATTCAGATTGTAACCGTCATTTTTGAAAGCAAATTTATAGACTCGATTGCACTATATTGAAAATTGCACTAAAAGCTGTCTCTAAGGGGTAGGACGTATAGAGTCAACCTACTTGACACCATTTTTTCAAATAGGTATAATAAAATCTATTTTTACAGTAAAAACTTCGCTCAGAGATAAGCTTTGTCGCTTGTTGTTTGGCAAGTGAGAGAAGGCCAGAGACGAAAGAGTTTTTAATCCCTCCAAAAATGTTTTTGAAAATGATCGGGATTCTCTGAAACGTCAAATACGAAGTTTTTTGAACGTTTTTTTGAATATCTACATTTACCTGTTTTGATCCGTAAAAGGCAACAACTGCTTTTTGCTCTAAGGAAAGATCATAATTTTATCGCCTTCGGAGGTCGAGGGGGTAAAACCTGTTAGAAAAGGTGTGGAAAAACGGAATCATGCATCCACTATATGGGTTACTATTTTGCCAAGAACTTATGGCGTCATCGCAAACAATGTGATGCAAACCCGGAGAAGGGATCGTCGGGCAAACGATCACAGACTTTAGGACAAACTTTGTTATTGAATAATATAAAGGTAGATAATGAGCTCAAAGCAAAAGCATTTCATCGCATGAGACCTGACAAAGTTTCAAGTTGCAAAAGATGATAATATGTGCGCATGCTTGCTGATATCTGAAACTTCACAGGGAACTACAATTTGTCCAAGTCGTTTCTAGGAAAATGGGAGAAGTGGCTTGACTTCTAATGGAATTAGATTTGTCTGTGATTACCCTATTGATTGCTATAAAAACACATAGATATGACATACTTGTGAAAGCAACTAAGTTAACATCAGGATATGATGATGAAAGCCAAGCTTATAGATCCCCGACATATGCTATGAACATGGGTACAACCTTGAAAAAATGTTGCGGTGTGGCTCTTTTACACGTTTTGAAAAAAATCTGAGTCACTGCCAACAGTAGATAATGCAAACATTGGTTCCATTAGCTAGTGATCTTAAACTATTGAAGGATTATCTTATGAAAGTAGCTGCAAATCAGGTGTCAGTGCTACAAAAAGTTCAGGTAATGAAAAAGCATGCACGTCTTGACTGGAGACAGTTTAATGTAGGATGCTTTCATTAAAGAGGAGGCGGCCTGGAAAACTACAACGACTTCCCATAAATGTTTACAAATCCGCTATATCTGACGAACACAATCAAGCCTATAAGGAGTTTTCGGAAGCAATAACGGAAACCGAGAGAATTCTAATGAGATCTAACAAACGAATGGAAATTCGTGGAAAAAGAGGCAGAGGTGTTCCAGTTCTTATAAGCAAGGATGTACATGAGCACTTGAATCTAAAACTAGAGTGTAAAGATAATATTCAGACGGTGTCGAACATAAATCTTTTCGGTAAACCCAATTCATAAGAACCTATCATCGGTTACAAATCCGCATGCCCTGACTAGCACCCGTCTGAGAAAGGTCATAGCAACTTTGACCCAATTGTTAAACATGTCAGAAAATGACGTGGAACAACTCGCATCTTTTATGGGACATACACTAGGTATCCACCGTGCATGATACCGATTACCAGATGATGTCTACCAAACGGCTAGACTCTCCAAGATTTTGACGTTGATAGACAAGGGCGAGGCAGGTCATTTCAAAGAAAAATCCCTAGAAAAAATTGAATTGAATCTGGACGAGAATTTGATATCAGAAGCGCAGCAGGATAATGACCACCCAGAGCCTCTATATCAATATGAAGAAATCCAAGAACCGCATCCAGATTCGGAATCTCAACAAGTGGATGAAACGTTACCGAAGAAAAAGACCGGTTCTTGTTCCTTGGACTGAAGATCAGAAAACTGACAAGGAAGTATTCTAAAGTATTTTCATGTTATATGACATGTAGATCACTCATTTCCGTCAGTCTGTCCGCCGCTCTGCTGCTGTGTCGAGTCCTTGATTACTTGAGGGGGAAGGTTACCACTAGACCAGGGACAGAAAAGCTACCTATATAGTTTTTAAGAGCGTTCCAGTGCCGGCGGAGAAAAAGTTAAAAACAAAAAAAGAAATCTCATAAACTTCGTTTTTTATTGTTTCAGATACTGATCATTTTTGAGAAAAAAATTTGTGGTGGAAAATTAGCGAGTTGGAGGTTGTAGAGGGTGGGACGGGTATATCTCTTTTTTATTTAGTTTAATGATACACTTCCATCCCTAGTAATTCTTCGCAATCTATTTGACACATTCTAAACATCATAGATTCCCCTCACATAGCAACGTTTTGATGGAAAAGATGTTATAGTTATTAATTGGAAAGTCGAAAAATCAAAAAATTTGAAAGTTGAAAAATATTAAAATTGTAAAATTACAAAATTAAAATATCGGATTGGCTACACAACTCCACCCAATCCAAATTTTTCAATGGGTACTTGAGTAGAATAATAGTAATATATTTACCTCAGCCTCTTCACTAGTGTGGGGACTATAATCTTCATCTTCTGCATCAGAAATTACAGAAGATGATGGTGGTGTGCAGCATATATTAGGCGAAGTAAGAGATATGAACTGAAATGAATGACATATATCAGACATGTTTCATAAAGAATACATAATATTGCTTTACCGAGCTAGATTCACTTTGGTGGTCTGGATCTTCCACTATGCTCTCGTTATTCGAGGTAACGTTGTACTGAAAAAGGTTCAATAGAATAAAAAAGTTCACAGACTAGGCAGTGAATGATTATTACCTCAGAGTCCTTGCACAAGTTACTGCAATGAACATTTTCTGATAAACCGGATATTGATGATGATGGGGGTGTACAGCATATCTTGGGGGATGTAGAAGATATTACCTAGAATAAATCATAAATATGGGAACTCTACCAAAAAAAACATACTTATGTTTTACCGAGTTGCAGTCACTGTGGTCGCTGTTTTGTTTAACCACAGATGACACCTTACGTGAATCAGTAATCACTGTTTCAGAAGTCTTATCTTTTTCTTCATCTCTTGGATGCTGTGTGATAGGTGATAGACCTCTGTTACAAAACCAATTTTTGCTCATATTGAAAGGCTTTCCCTGGAAAAGTTCAAATATATTGTTTTGTAATTATTCCGTTTCAACTTAGAGAAATAATACCATTCCAAAAAATAATAGATATACAATATCGACTATCTTCAGGAAGAATACAACATGCTTGTTTTTAGTGAAAAGATATTTGATAAGAGTGCTCTCAAAAATGTCAAAAAGCCAATTATATTAGAGTAATTTTTGTCATTAGCTTTTTTCCCAATGAACTGACATCCACAAGCCATTTTTTTCCGTGCAGCAATAGTATATGTTGATTGTCAAAGTAAAATACTTTATTTTTAATTGATTCTAGTAGCAATACCAGTGAATGATGTTCGAAATTTTACCAAACTCAATAATACGTAATGTGTTATCATTAAACACTATATCCATGCATTAACACTAGAAATTTTTGAGTGTACAGATACAGGAAATAGGTATGATTTCCTGTTTTCTACGCAAATGTTTGATAAAGTCAGATATGTCAAATAGATCCGATAGAAAACCTTAGGAAATTACGATTCACTCCCTCATCAACTCCTAACCCTCAAAATTTATTTGGATAATGATCAAGAGCCCCTGAATCGTCAAAAAACAAAGTTTGAGCGATTTCTATTTTTTCGTTTGTGGCCCTTTTCTCTGACGCCACTGGACCTATTTTTAAAAGCTAAAGCTTTCTTGTCCATAGCCTCGTAGCAACCTTGTGTCTAAATTTCATCAAAGTCCCAATGGTACTTTCCACGTTATAGCAGAAATGAGTATCATGGTTTTCCGTGATCTACATGTCATATAGCATCCAACAAAACATAATACCTCACTTTCAAAATATCTTGCGATTACAATACTTCCTCGACCGTTGACGTGGGAAGTAAAACATGATATCTCTGATTTGCAATTTTAGATTTAGAATTTTATCACCCCGCTACTGTACCATATAGGAAATAATCAACACAATCTCCCGTTTAAAATTATCATTGTCTACATATAAAGTCGAGCTACTTGACACCGTGAGTCAAAAGCACAGTCTGTAGTGATTTTGTATTATAATGCAAAAAACGGAATCAGTACATATACAGGTATGTACCCTAAAAAAGATGTAAAGCAGCAGCTAGAAAAAAGCCAAAATGAGCTTTGATTGAAGTATTCTATTTTTAAATTTTCAGTGATGTATGGTCACACTCAATCTACTTGACCCTGTTCTTTAACTTGAAAAAAAAAACATTGTAGCTTTACATTCAAGAATCACCTATACAAAACTAAACCAACAAGATTAGATAAAGTTTGGCGTAAAATTTATGGGGGTTGACCTTTTGAACAGCATTGTTTTATCCTTCACGCTACTCAATATTCATTGCTTTTCCATTAAATGTAAGTAATACAGTCATATTACCATCATATCCTATTAACGATTGCATAAGAGTTCAAAAAGTCATACTTACCTCAACAGTCCTTTCAGACACACTCTTGAATACACAACAGATTTGAACGTCCTTCCAGCACGATTGGTGCCAATAAAATGAATTCTCAGATCTTAGACAAACCGACAAACCCTATCCCCGGGCGCACGCGCTTTATTGACTGGAATTAAAATGATCGGGAGACCGATCTGACGTCAGACGTACGCCATTCAGCTAGTTCGGGTATTGTGGAGGACTCAGCACTGGTTTGCGTATTGAAGAGTATTCTTCATGGGAGATTGATCCACCAGTGTTTAGTTAATTCGAGTATTTTGGGAGACTCAGTGCTGGTTTCTTGTGAATCGTATGGTAGAAGAGTATTCTGCATGGAAGACCGATCTAGCAGTGTTTAGTAAATTCAAGTATTTTGGGAGACTCAGTGCTGGTTTCTTGTGAATCGTAGGGTAGAAGTGTATTTATTCTGCACGGAAGACCGATCTAGCAGGGTTTAGTAAATTCAAGTATTTTGGGAGACTCAGTGCTGTTTTTTTGTGAATCCGAAGGTATTTTGATGGACGATTGTATCATATGGCTTTTGGTTGGCGTGACTATATGGTTAAGTCTGAGCTATTAGAGAAAATCGTTGATATACGATTTTATTTCAAGATTAGGAATATTCTCATAGATAGATGGTACCAAACATGAATGGTGATTTCCTTATCCAAAGATAACGTCACATGATTGTAAGGCTCAGTATAGTGATTAGGTAATTCAAGTATTTTAGGATACTCAATGCTGTTTTTTGCGAACCGGAGGGCAGGGAAGTATTTCAACTGCTAATATCACAGATTTGGAAATTACGCGTCTAAAGCTTATCATCATTAGGATGTCGTCGATACGACATAGGCTATTGGAAAAGCAAAGTGCTCGATCTGAAAGTTCATACAACCTCCTGGACATGTAATAGAAAAAAGTATTCTTGATTGTGTGGGCTGCTCGATGATCTGATAATTTTTGCATAGGTAAGTTATAATTTACGAAACGTTGGGCATCCTTCTGTCGTATGCTAGCAACGTTTTGTATAGTCTTAATCGAGCAAATAGTGTACTCAAAGTTGCTGGAAAGAATTTTGGTTATATCCATTGGAGATCCTTGAAAAATAATATAATAATACAAGTCCAAGTTAGGAGACTTCAGTAGTATTATGTAAAGAGAAATAAATGAAACTTGGCACCACTGCACGGATGACTTATCTACTGGTGTTTAGTTAATTTGAGTATTCTGGGGGACCGAATGCCGTTTTGTGATCTGAAGGGTATTCCGGTAGAGGACACATCTTACGGTTTTTAAAAGGTAGACCTATATAGCGGACTTTATATGAAAATCCGAAATGTTAATGTACAGTTTTTTGAGCTGATCCTGGATCAGTTTGCCTTTTTGTTGGATATACACGAATCAAATTTGATATATATTCGATATTTCTGGTAGGTGACTTATTGCTGGGAATTGAAAGGATTACCGATCCACATGGAGATGTAAATATATATATATATACATATATATATATATATATAAGCTTTAATTTTTCACCTATATATATATATATATATTGATCGACCAGCCAAAGATTGCTAGGGACGAAAGGGGGAAATGCGATGAAAAAACCTTACCATTAGACGATTTTATATGGAGTCATAGGCGGAGATCGGAGAGACTTGAATTATTAATTGAATTTATATTTTATTACAACTGGTAGTATTAATATTTTTTTGCGATTCATAATGACGTGATACCAAACATACATTATAAGAAATAAATATACACAAACACTGAATATTGAGAACAAAATAAATATATTTTTTAGGCAACAAGTAATATTCCTATGTACGCATTATGATTGAACAGCAAAACAAATTATGCATTCTTCTAAAATAGAATACAACAAGTCAAAAATATCTGACTGAATAGAAAAATATAGGAAAACAAAAAGTAATTTCTTGATGAAATAACCCATAAACAACACATAGAATTAGACTTTCTACTGAGATTCTAAAAGCCACAAACCAATAGTATAATAAATGAATATCTAAAAATTCTAAAAGGTAGCCAATCTAGTATAGTTTCAATCCTGATTAGAGTCATGATCACTGTCTGAGGAACTGTCATTGCTATCACTTTCACCTCCTATGTTGATTATTATTTCTTCCTGTATTTCTTGAATGAGACTGTCTTTTTCCCAATATTCATCTTCAATTTTTATAACATGTCCAATAACCTTTTGCCAGTCACTGGCACTTACTGAAGCGATGGCCTTATTAGAAATTTCATCTAGTTTTTTTATAGTAAATTCGCCGCTTGTATTATGGCTTCTAATGAAAAATTTTACTTGTGCCCAAATCATCTCTATGGGATTAAACTGACACATATAGGGTGGCGTTCGAAGTGGGGTGTGTCCGAAACTTCTTATTAAATTATCTATCTTATAATTTTTCTCATCAGATGGTGGCCTATGTAGACAAGCTATTTCATAAAGCTCCATTTTTTTAGCATTAGGATCATGCTCTATACCTTTTTTGCTCAACCACGTGATGATGTCTCTTTTTAGAGAAGATCTAGTTGGAGGCTTGTCTTCCAAAGCTGAATGGTAAGGTGCATTATCCATTATTATAATACTATTAGGAGGAATGTTAGGAAATAGTTTTTCAGTAAGCCACTTCGTGAAATTTTCTTGGTTCATTTGACCGTGATAATCACCAGTGGCACAGCCAGCCTTGAAAATGAGACAGGCTCCAGGAACAAAACCATCTTGCGAACCCGCATGAACAATTATAAGTCGTCCTGGAAATGAATAAATAGCCTCATTTTAGTGTTATTTTAAGTTTGCCAACACCTTTTTGAATCACTATGTATAAAAAACATATTTTTGAGAAAAAAATACTTGCAAGGGATTATGTATTCAATTAGACAAATTAAATGAGCACTTATTAAGAATATTCCAAAATTGAGAAAAATGTATAATAAGCAAAATCGAGGTGAAAGAAACTTTATTACCTGTAGAACTTATATTGCTCAGGACACCCATAATTTCTTCGCTTTGCCAGCATTTCTTGAAAGTGAGGTCATTATCAACCCAAGTTTCGTCCAAATAAATAATATGCCTTCCTTCTTCCCGGAACTTTTTAATAGACCTAAGATACTTGTATCGCCAATGTAAAATACTGGGTCTTTCCATTAGTAATTTCCTTTTGTTGTGGCATTTACGCCAGTAAAATCCTTTTGCTTTTAAAAGCAGCCTCAACGATTCTTTACCAAATGGAAATTCCATTTCTTCCTTCAGTTTGATTAGAAGTTTACTACAAGTAGGTACCACTTTAAAATCACAGTAAAATTTTTCTATCATTCTCCGAATAATGGAAAAATCGACTCCATCAATTTTTTGGATCACAGAAGGGCGTGATCTCTTTTTTCCGGGAGAAGCTAAAGGCTGTGTGGAGGTTGCATTTTGCCTGTCTTTATCTTCTTTTCTAATTTTACTTATAGTTCGTTCACTAACACCCGTATAATATGCCGCCCTTGCATTTCTAGCTACCAGTGGATAAACGAAAGTATTGTTAGCCGCTTCTGCATCGCAAGCACGTATCACGTTTGCTATTATTTCCCTTGCCTGGCTGTGAATAACTTTCCCATGCTTGAATTCCATTATCACCACTAAACAGTAAATTATATTTTCAAAGTATTTGCCAACTGCCTACGCCTATGGGAGTAGGTTTATAAATGACCGTGCCATCGGCACGTTATTCTAGTTTCAGATAAGATAAGAGTTTTGGACCAATCAGCGACCGGATGTTTACCTGCGGCCTGGGTTTTCCAGCTACATTGCCAAATTCAGCGGAACAATTCTATATCTTAAATATGTTAATATGTATGGACCGCATTTTATGTAGAACATCTGACAACTTCGCAATTTTTTGTCCGCATTCTTTCGGCTTGCAATCTTTCGCTGGTCCAACATTATTTTCTTCAAGCCTGAAGATATATTTGTACCAATATAAATTTCAACTCAGACTCTTGTTCAAAATTATAGATGTTTTACTCTTTGGGAAGTTCGAAATAGAAACGTTGACAAAACGTAAACAATAGTGGAAAGCGAAGTTATGACATCACAAAAAAATAACGTAGCCACAAGATGTCATTCTCCAATATTCTTTGATATCAACAGTAGTATCAAACCTTTGTATAAGTTACAAGCGTCTGAATATATAAGTATGAAATAATTGCACATGAATGATGTAGATAGACTCAAATGTTTCCAATTTTTTTTTTCATCCATTTGACGTCTGATCGAACCTTCGAGTTAAGTCAAAGCAACGCCATTTGTCTAGAGTCTAGAATACAACTAACCTAACTTACTCTTTAAAACTGATATTACTAGCAATTAGCTATTGTTCTCATCGCACATTACGTCACATTGATGTCATGTCCTTTTGCTTTTAATATGCATAGTCCAGCTAGTATATTTGTATCTGCCAGGAAAAATATGCTGTTTTGTTTTATTTGGATAATCTTGTTCAATTAGGGCCCCTTTAAAACAATCTGCATGCTATCAGGACCAAAATGACGTCAACAATTATTTTAGTACAACACGTAGAAGTAGTGGAACAAAAAAGGTGCTTCAGAGCTTCTTCTTGATGTTTTCAAGGTATAAGTAATTTAATATTTGACAAGGTGCATTTTCGACTCCGAAAAACGGAACTTTTAATTTTGACAATGTTCCTAAATATTCACTGTGCTGGAGTAGGGAGTTTCGTTATCATGTTTCTTGTCTGTATAGGTGACGTGAAAAGATTTTATATCGTGTGCAGCTAGAGATGTTAAAGTTGCTTGAAAGTGCTGGCGAATCCGTAAAATAAGTATGGCGCTAGATCACTGCTCGGAAAGTAATTAACTCAATCTGCTTGGCTTCATTTTCGTTCTAGGAAGCTGTTACTTGAGACAAACGCATTCAACCGCAATAGTTAGCAGCAGTAGTTCCGTAAAGCATAGACCGCATGTGACACTTTTCGATGTCGAGCTTCATCAGTTGATTACACCGCAGTGGTATCGTTTCTCTCCTTCCGTGTAGGTAATTTTTTGTCTTTTGTTTACTGTTTAAACAGCGCCTTCCTGTTTTTACTTGGATCCATTAAAATGTACTTACTCAAATACTTATACGGCTTCTAAAGAATGGTCATGCAAGTGTATGCTGCAAAAAGTGTAATTGTCGCATTTTTGTTTGATCTTCTCCCTTTGCTGGTGGGCCAGAAAGTATTCCAAAAAAGCGCAGCAGGTTATGCTATTTATCTACCAAGATATCCACAACTAAACAACAGAAATTCGCTACTACATAACAAGGAGGTAATATCTAATCTCAATCCCAAACTTAACTTTCCAAGCGACTGTATTGCAGTCGCAAGAAAAATTCTAGTTTGATATTTTTTATATTTTTTTGGATGTTACATGATATGAAAATCACGAAAAACCAAGTCACTTATTTCTGAGGGTTTGTCTGTCTCTCGGTTCCCTAATCGTTAATCCCTCCAAAACTTGGAAAGTATTGCTCGGATTTTTTTAAATTTGAACACAAAATTACTGCTATACTTGACGTTTTGTAGTGAAGTTTTTTTGACATTCCAGAGGCTAGGTGATAATCACTGGTTGTTATAAGGTATGGGACAGAGTATATCTCAATTTTAGGATATGGTATATCGTTACCACCGAGGGTACTCTTAATTTTTTCAAATAGCAAACAAAAACACACGAAAATATCATTTTTTATTTCAATAAGTGTTCAAAATGTTTCCCGTTATTGGCCAAACAATGATATAGGCGATGTTCAAATTCCAGACGGACATTTTCAAAAACATGGGATATGGGCAGCTTTCGATGATGCGTTGACGTCCATCTAAAGGGATAACCCTGGCGGGCAGAGAGTGAGAGGAGGTGAAGTAGTTTTTGGTCAAAAAGTTGTCCCCTTGACAAATCTTTTGACGTGTCTCGGCGTTTTTTCTCTTAATCAGTTTTGATAAATCCGTGGTGGGAAGTTTTCGAATCATCGCCGTGTATATTTCAAGCATCATATGTTTTCCTGCACACTTGCCGTTGACACACGAAACATAGCAAAACAAGCGCGTCGCGTATCGGTCGTACGGCAACGCCACGAACATGCCTCTGTGCACAAGACGCTGTGTGGTGGTCCCATGCTTGACCGCTTACCTCTCACCGCTGGCGCTGGCGTGGCTTAACAACGTTGCCAGACGGTTAATACTGTCGGCACGGACGGGGAGAAATTCCTAGGTTGCAGCGTTATCAAATGGGTGGGGACTATGGACTCATCGAATGGGCCTGCTTCACCGAGTGAATTTTTCTGGTACACCTGCCCGTGGCTTACTTTCTTAGAGGGTCTTTCTCATACTTTATAAACTAATGACAGCGTTGCATGGGAGATGCAGAGTCAACCTACTTGACGTCATTTTTCATATAAGGGATTAGTGACCCTCAAACGTTTTCTACACTACACCTAGGTGCCTAACTCACAAATTGAAATGAATTCTGGCAAGCTTCAACTCGCAACATGTGGTATTCCCCAGGGAACAGTTTTAGGACCGATTCTGTTCAATCTTCATATTAATGATGAACCTATCTCTCTAAAGAGCCAAGGTGAAGTTGTAGGTTTTACCGATGATCCGGCTGTATTTTATAGTGACAAAACTGGGCATTGCTCATTGAAGCAGATTTTGGAACAATTGTCAATTTTTTCAATGATAAAATCTTGACCACAAATCTTGAAAGAACATTATATACGAGTATATCTTTTTCTTGCGATGAGAGATATTCCTAGCCATTTACAAACAGTTACGTGAAAATACCATCTAGTTCTACAACAGTTGAAATGATATCAGCTCAGAAACTCATTACGGACTATCATCTTAAATGAGATCAAAAAATGGAAAGCTCGGCAAAACGTTTGAGGTGTCTTATTCCCAAATTTAGGTTCTTTAAAGATAATGAAGAATAAATATGCATCCTATACAATGCGTTGGTACAACCACTCTTATCGTATGGATTATTAGCATGCGGATCGGTTTCAAACGTGTATTATAAAAAAATGAGGTGGTTCAAAAACGTATTATCAAGTTAGTAATCAACAAACATGCTTTATATCCTAGCAATGATCTGTATAAAGAGTCGCAATTACTGGACTGCAGACAACTATATTGTGAGAAACTATTGGTATACTTCATAAAGAATAATACCTTATGACTCCAGTCAAAGACGATAACCATACAAGGCATAAGGATATATGTATATATGTTACCGGCAATCTGTATAATTCAGGGATTCTATACAATACCTCGGCAATGTATAGAATACCTGGGTAGCCCAGGAAGTGTATGAAATATTATGAATATTATCCATTACATACTTTACCTAGGTAATGAATTCAATTCCTAGGGATTGTATAGAGTACCTGCTGTTCCACCAGCATTGTATAAAATAAATAGATATTGGTCTAAATTTATCAATGTTAACCATACCTATAAAAGTTATATTATGTAAAATCAACTTCTTTGAAATCAACAATTAGAATGCTCCTTAAAAATATTATATATATATATGTATATATATAGACAGCAGATTTCTACAAATGTAGATGTGACCTGGTACTGAATTTTTTCAACAAATTTTGTTTCGACGGAATATCAATGTTTTGTGTCCATGGGGCAAAACTTGCCCTACAAAGTTCAAACGAATTTTCTCGCTAGATGTTCATATACATATGTGTTGTATAGTGCTTAATTAAAGTACATGATAATAGACTATCTCATTTATTTACTTCAACTAAAATTATCTAAATTCCAGCAAAGATTAAAATTTATGCAGTCTATTTAATCTCATCATTCCTGCTGCTTTATTATTTGCTGAATCCTATTTTATTCAATTATAATAATATTAAATTTACGAAATCATATGACAAAATGCGCAGAGTTCCAAATACATAGCTTGCCTATATTTAACTACGTCAATACGAGTACGTACATAACGGCTTACTTTTTAATGAACTTTGGACATGAAATTCTATCGCAAAGGTGATAAAACATAATACCTGCACAAATGATTAATGATAATACTGGGTGTGAAATAACCCTCGCAATGCACTTTGCATGATTCAGAAAAGTGTTACCTAAGCTACATAGCTTGTCATGCCCATACGGTTAAATTGGCCATTTCATGAAATGTAGTGTCAACTATTGGCCAACTATCAATTATAAAAAATCTTTAACGATATGATCGGCTCATGAAGACTAGAGAAAGAGGTGAAACTTGTGGACTGACGGTGAAGCCAAAATGTCGATGATGGCATGAATCCGTACACTGAGCAGCAAACGAATTTCAGGTGCCGCGGATGTGGTATATCTATTGCTCTCATCATGACTGTAAACAACTTCAATTTTGATCATTCAGACAAGTTGCAAGCAGATATATTGGATAATATTAATAAACCACGAAGTAATACACCTACATGCAAGAGCAGGGCAAAGTATGAGCGAAATGCACACACAGATTGCGGCCGGTTATGTTAAATTTTCTTGACACGCCAACCGCATTTCCTAGAGCTACACCGTCCTTGGCGACAGGATTGGCTTCATACTAATACATGTATCCCTTACGTAGTTTAACCTCCTACCTCTAGTCTTCACGGATGAAGCTTTTTTGGGGTGACACCCACCCGGTGACCCAACTTTAAGAACAATTTACAAACATAAAAGAAAATTATTCCTCCACAAGTACTAGCTCAGACCTCTATGTATAATTCGGGGATTCCCCCAAAAGCGCACGACGCTGTCGTGCGGGATTCCCCTTCCCACAGTCGCGACCTTGACGTTTCAGTTGAACTCCAGACAAGATCGAAGTTTCTTCAAGACCTAGCTTCATTGTTCGAGATCGTACAAACAAATACTTTGCTTTTGCCGGATACTGAAGAACTGAAATAAGCTACATCCAAATTTACTGATTTTTATGATGAGGTCTCAGAAACAGAATCACTTTTGGAGATACCAAGACGGCGAAGACCCTTAAAGTTTATTTAGAATGAAATTTTACAGAATCTGTTGCAAATATTATAATTGCACTAAAGTTGTTCATGACTGCGTGTCCGTAGCTTCATATAAAAGGAGTTTCGGAAACTATAATTGATAAAAAACTATTTGTAATCAACAATGACCCAATCGCGGCTTAGCAAGCTTGCTATATTAGCAAATATACATTTTGATGAAGTTATTTCTGAGTTTGCAGCTGTCAAAGCTAGCAAGAAGATTTTAATTTTAAGATAAAAATATTTTTTATGTCCTAGTTTTTATTGTTTTGTTATTTGTTCAATATTTTATATATAAATATTAAATGATGCATGGCGTTTATAAATCATATAAAATTGATTGCTTTTGACAGTTAATGGGGTGACACCACCAACTTCCGCACCGGGTGCCACTCAAGGTAGCTACGCCACTGGTAGGCGGGGAGGAGACAAACACCCCGACACCTACTGCTAGAGCTCTAGGTTATTGCCAAATAAAGATGCGTAATTAATTCCACCAAACTCTTTATGTTTTAGTCCATCCGACATCCTGTTAAGATACTTTCTCATGTGGCAAGAAGACAACAGTGTGACACGCTTTCGACGTTGCTTTCGTGATTCTCGGCTGGAGTCGAGAGCGAAAAGCAGTTCGATGAGGGTCGTGGACTGTTCACGCAGTCACGATTCAGGTCATTTCGTGAAGCCGACCAGCGCTATCTAAGAAGATTGGAAACATGAGGGTAAGCTGCCCAAGACTATTAGTATCAAACCCCCTAATAACATTTTGCGGAAAATTCTCAGGTACTCTACTGGATATAACCTACTATGAAACGATTCTGTTATTCATTAGGTCATTATCAATGGGATTAGAGAAAAAGTATTATTTCTCTTGGGGTGATACTACAAAATACATCCACAAATTTTTGCGAGTGAAAAAATTTATTTATAACAAAAAAATATAAATAACATGTATAAAAATCTAAGCTTTTCACTTGCCGAAATAGTTGCATTATAAAAATGGTACTAAAACTAACATAATATAGGCACTAAGTGCGAAAGATAAATTGGATTCAGTGTTGGAGTCTTATCCTAATAGCTAAAACCGGAAATAAATAATCGGTATGAACTACAAATTTTGCCACGGTATCAGCTACTTCTCCAGTCTATCAAATAAGAATTTACACCATAGCAAATAAATACCTCATCTTCATCAATCTAATTCACTGTTATCTCAACATCAAACTCAAAGTTTAAACCTTCAATGGACTCCACACGAATTTTGAAACAAACACAACAATAAAAATTATCTTCATATATTAGATTATACGTACTAAAAAGCACTCAATGGTTAACAGCGGTTGTACCTAAGGTCCTCATTACTTCGTAGCAGTCTTGTAGCTTCTTCTTATCCCCGATTCGCTCCAACGTCTTTGCAGCTTCCACTAGCATTCCCGCTCGCTCACCAGGTGAAGAGAGCAACGGGCCAGGTAAATGCTTGCAGGCCATATATAATGCTGAAGCATGCTGTCGTTCTCCGCCCATATCTTGGTTGTTCTTGTCTCCTATACAGAAAAAGTCAAGTAAGTTGACTCAGTTCTTCGTATTTGTATAAAACCGCTTTAACTAAGCTGAAATAAGCTTGGCTTTCTACTAACCACGAATAACCGGGACTAGTTGATTCGAGCTCACCGTAATGTATCTAAGAAAAACTCCAATAAGTCAGTTGTTTTGCAGTTTTTAGCATAATTCAAAAATGAAATGTTTATGGATGTTATATGACCGATAGTCCTTGACCCACCTATACATGGACGAAATGTTTATACGAGGTTACTACTATACCAAGGACGAAAAAGCTTGTAATTTTTTATAATCGGTCCAGTGGCGGCGAAGAACAAGGCCAAAAACGAAAAAAGAAAAAACCAATTACTAGAATTCTTAGATCTGGCAACGTCACAGTAAGCTACAATAAAAATATTTTCAGTAGCAATCTTAAGCACATGAAAAAGCATATGAAAAATGTTTCCATCTAACTCTACTTTGTTAGATTTTGAATATAAGTCGGTTGGGTATCACATGAATCTTTAGTTCTTCTTTAGTTTAGTAATTGATATAACAAATAAATAAAACTCGTTGTGTAAAAGTATGACAGTCTAACAGAGACTAACCTTTTCCGCATATTATCGATTGCTTGATATTCCTCTGCCTCAAACTTCTGTCCAGCAATTGTTGGGTCCTACCTGGTGCCGCACCAGCCATCATCCTGGCAGTAGCCTCATACAAAAATACCCTCGCCAATGCACTCTGGAAAAAAATAACCGGTCTACAAGTCTGTACCATAAAAACGGAATTTCTGGATTGATAGCACTTATAACGTCAATTACCCAACGTACCGGAATGTGTTCAGTCAGAATCCTCAATGATGATAAATCAGCTTGAAACGAGGACAGAACAGAGTTTGATACTGGGACCTTCGAATCACCTTCGACGCTGTCTTCCCACAGGGATGTTCTCGTTTCTAACAACCAATCACACACCATCAATTGAGCCAACTGTAACAACACAATGATATACAGAATTTGGTTAGAAACCATGTTTTTCACAAAGTACGCAATTATGGAAGGAGCAAGTGGAGCCTTCATAATGACGGAGACTGACTGTTGTGCCAAAAAATGAATGCTGCTGTCACCAATAACGAGAATAAAAAGGTGCAACATACCTAAGTTATCGTTCAATTAAATACCTGGATGTATGGCTGGACAAAGGCACAAATATGGTCAGACACATAAATCGCACAGTGGATAAGTAGGAGTAGTTGTGGGGAGGCGAAGCTTGGCAACTAGTCCACCTTTGAGACCTTTTTGCCGACCTCGTGGTACCATCACTGTACAACTCCACAAGATATCTACTATTTAGTAACAGATTATTGAATAAACCAGCTCGAACGAGCACTATCTGATGAATATTTTGTTTTTCTAACAAACTTTCTTGTTTAGGTTGTTTAGAATTTTTAATATGCTTGCGCATTCTAGCCACCAGTGGCACTATATCCATATTGCAGGTTAAACATTTTGCTCTTTTATTTATTTTCGTGCCAGCTTTCGCATCAGTCTCCTTAAAATATTTCCCCACGGGATCCTTTCTAATCCTTGTCATTGCCTTTCTTTTTTTGCCGATCTTTAATGCACAAAAACCAAAACACACCACCATGCTACGACTTCGCACATTTGACTACTGGAGATCGCAACGCGAAAAATTACCCAAAGGCAGATGGTACTTACAAGACGTCCGCACGGTAGCCGATGCCCGCTTTTAAATTAGAGGTGTGCTCTGATAGAGCTGGATCAAAAATACATAGTAATAACACTTTCAAGGAACTTCATTAACGTTGCTAGATTATATAGGCAATCGTTTGTTACTTTTTTTTTACTGTTTTACACATGTATTAACAGTGTTTTAAACATGTTTTTTTCAGCTAAATTTGAATGTTCTAAACAAGAAAACAAACAGTTTTAAACAAAAAAAAACATGATTTTTGTTTGTCTTAATCATGTTTTTTTTGAGCCCTGATATACCTTTGGTATAAATTCCTCCGCGTCGCTACCCACCATCGTAATGCATTTTCGTGATGACAGCATGAATGAGGAGTTTTAGTATGTCGTTTTTAGAAAATCTCACTTCAGGAAGAAGAGAAAGATACACAGAATCTATATAGCCTCGTCTGAGAGTGGCTATAAGAGCTTTTTCCTGTACAAAAAAACTCGTCCTTGAAACGACCACGACTTCTGCTGCAGGAATTTTCCTCTGGGATGCACTGAAGGAGCACTGCACCCGAAGCAAACATGCAATGCAACTACAATGCACCCCAGCGAAAAAAATACAAAATTAGTTTGACTATATTGTTTTACAATCGCTTCGCATGTTACGCCTCTTTCAGAAACGCCGAACACAACGGTAATTCCAAAAACATCACGAACACGAAAATGGTGTGAAATACGGACATATGCCGAAATTATGGTATAAGCATAGCGACTATACAGGGTGGCCTAAAAGTTGGGACTTTGCTTTTCAGGAACAACTACGTTTGAAATAACAAAGTTAATACCCAGTAAAACAGCACCGAAGACATAAAAAATAAATTTAAGAAAAATAGTCACTATTTATCTGGTATGGCATTTCAAGTTGTGGCTGTTCGATTCAAAAACACGGTTTTATTTACTTTCTAAATTTGCAACATTTTGGGCTGTCTAGGCCTTCTACTGTGTCCAGCCAGATGGCTTTTAGATGATATATATCTAGATCTTCCACTGTGCCCAGACGATATAAACAAACCTGCGCAGCTCTCATGGAAACATCGAGGACGACGGCGATGTTCTGAATACTCGAATACACTCGTGGAGTATCAATAGGATCTTGAAGACGCTCACAGTAAACTAACAACAAATGCTTCTGCTGTAGAAATGTGCCTATCCCGGTTTTCAGATGCGGTTTGTTCATAAGCTTGGTTAACCTACACAACACTGATTTCGAAACTGAATTACGTAGTCATCCCAAGTAGCACCGAATGGATTTATTAAGTGCTTCAAGGATTCATTAAAACTGTGAAATAAAACTGCAACTGAAACCAATTGGTCTTTAAATAAATCTTAAGGTTGTAATAAATTCGCCTGCAGCACAAAAGGGCACACGCTGAAAGCGGCCAATAAAACCAAAAATAAAAACGATCATAAAGCTTTAATATCTTGACCAACTTTTAAAGGTGCTATAGAGGTACTTATACAACAAGTATGAATACATTTCAAATACACGGGTTTCAAGTGAACTTCAAGGTGCTTATTGAATGTGTACTTTTAAGGTTAATTTACCTTATTGTTAACATGACAATTGTTCTTTAAAACGATAAACTCATGTGTTATTACATAAAAGAAGCATAAAGACAATAGCAGTCCAACACATTTTTACATGTATTTATCTGTAAATATAAATAATAAAAAGTTGTTGGTTATTTCGGACTGTGAAGGTAGAAAAATAGTTGCGCGTCAGACTTTATCGATAAGTGTTAACAAAAAAAATCTTAAAAACTGAGGCGCCTTGGCATTTCTGAAGTTTGATAAATAAAAAAAAGAACAAAAAAAATATTGGAAAAACAGAAAAATTTTTATCTATAAATCAAAATGCATTAATTAATATATCATCATTTTTATGTAAGCCTCATTATCCATCATGGCTTCCAAACGTGTCAAGAAAGCAAACAAAATGCGGCGTCAATTTTGAACATGAAATGAGAAGAGATGAGTTTAGTCTATTTGATTCTAAATAGAATTATAGTTAGTATATATAGTTAGAGTTCAGTTTTAATATAGATGGAAACAAATATTAACATTATTATGAACTATTTAGGAGTGGTGTCAGATATGTTGACATTTCACAAAGATTAAAAATGAACAAAGGGACGATTTCGAAAATTATTAGTAAATATCAAGAATACGGATCAACAGCAACGCGACCCAAGTGCGGAAGACCGAAAAAAACCGATTATGTTTTGGATCGCTACGTTAAACGTATGTCCCATGAAGATCCTCGAATGCCAGCCACACAGATTTTCAAAAGAATCGTAGGAGAGGGTGCCGAGAATCTTTCTGTCAGAACAGTACAAAGACGCTTGGTTCATTTAGGGCTTTTTGGTAAGCGTCCAGTTCAAAAGCCTCTCATTTAAAAAAAATCGTAATGCTCGGCTTGAATTTGCTAAAAATCATCTAACTTGGGCAGAACAACAATGATGTTCAGTTTTAAGATTCGACAAAAAATATCAGATGCCAACAGTTAAGCATGGTGGAGGCAACATCATAGTTTGGGGCTGTTTTTTTAGTGCTGGAACGGGTCCAATTGTTAAAATTGTTGAAAAAATGGATCAAAAACTTTACAAAGATATTCTTAGTAAACACATGCTCCCTTTTGCTAAAGAAGAAATGCCTTTACGATGGACATTCCAGCAAGATGACCCCAAGCAGACCTCAAAATTCGTAAAGGACTGGTCAAGTCTAAAAAATGTTAATGTTCTTACATGGCCATCGCAATCCTCGGACCTAAACCCTATAGAACATATAGGTCAGACAATTGACAAGAAAAACTTTTAATAATAGGAACAATTTATTTGACTATGTAAAAAATATTTGGCAAAATATCCCTTCTATGAGCAGCAGATGTCAGGCAGTGTTGAATGCTAAAGGCTATTCTACCAAATATTAGCTAAACAGTATTTTTTAAATCTTTTTGTAGAGTTATTGTATTTAATTTTATAATATAAATATGTTTCCATTCTTTTGTCGTCTCATTTTCGGTCATAAAATAATATG
Organism: Acanthoscelides obtectus; assembly: GCA_963669975.1. NCBI lineage: Eukaryota > Metazoa > Arthropoda > Insecta > Coleoptera > Chrysomelidae > Acanthoscelides > Acanthoscelides obtectus. Next base: position 32,024,280 of record CAVLJG010000005.1, read on the forward strand.
AAGGTATTTTAATACTAGTCTGAAGTACCACAGCAAACACAAATTTTCATTTGTATCCTGTATCCTCAAGACTGTAAGCAAACTATATGAGAAAAAAAATAGTCATTAATAATAAAGAACAAAATATTAGCGCACTTTTCAAAAATTACTAAGAATGTTTCCAAACTTTTGCCCGCTACTGTATGTGATACCAGGAAAACTCGCTTATTATTGCCTGACATACGCAAAGGAAAATCCCAACTTTGAGAATACCCTAAATAGTCGTTCTCGCTAGTTATGATAGAAACAGCATACTAAGCATAGCAATATCAGCTTATAAAAATATGGAGGACGACGAATAGATGTATGAAGTTGTAGTCACGTCTAAATCTATTTATAGATTAAACCTTCAAATGCAGTATTTAGCGAAACATTGAATCTTACCAAACTCAGGTGATCCTTTTTCTTGCAACTAGTCAACGTCAGACTATCAGATAGCAAATGGCTGGCGTAATCCAAATGATGAAGTATCTGCCTTGGTGTGGCATCGGATCCGTACGACAGATAGTTCTTCCTGGCTTTGAAAGCAGCTACTATAGCTTTAGGTAGAGGGTCATTTAGAGAAGCCAATGGTTCGGGGATCATCTCGATCTTTTTGTACATGCTCTCTGGACATTCCTCGCCCATCAGCCAATGACAAGCGATTGAGACAAATGTCATCCACCATCGAGCTACCGGATCTGCGTAGCCTTCAAAAAATAATAAGATCTTTTTTTAGTTTCTCAAGCAGATGAAGCAATGAAAAAAATGGCGTCAAGAAGGTTGACTACGCTTCCCATGCAACGCCGCCGATATCGGTTCATAAATGATTATGTTCAGCACAAACTTGACCCTCTCAGATAAGATTCAGTCGAACAGGACCATATAAAGAGTCCATAGACCTTCTTTCTCTGACCTACCGGTAGTCCATCAGGCAATTTCGCCTTTCCCCTATACCTAACCTGGTCAGACGTGGCACCGCGGCTACACTATGCTATGGCGCGGCAGTGATACCAGAAGCTTACTAGGACTGGCAGGACAGTTGAGAATACTTATTTTAAGGGCTAATGTAAAGCGAAATCGATGTCATGTCTGTGAAATATGTCAAATAGGTGCAAAGAAACAAGGTTGGGAGCGTATAAATATACTAAAATCAAAAAAGTGAGATATACGCTGCCCAACTCCCTACAACCCGCACCCCCAGCTGTTTTGCACCTAAGAATGTTTTTAAAAAAGCTCAGAACCCTTTGAAACGTCAAGAAATGAAGTTTGAGTGGTTTTTATCTTTTTTTTTTATGTTTGGCATTTTCCTCCGCGGCCTCTGTACGAGGGATGTCTTTTAAGTTTTCTTCCGTTAAATACTGCCTTGTTTTTTGGGCCGTGTGCGTTCGGGGTTGATTTTTCGAAGCTCGGTGATACACATGGTGGTATACCAATCCGCAGTAACAGTTCTTTGCTCATTAAGAGGAATTGTTGCAATATGACCCGCTTTTAACACAAATGTCGCGACCATCTTTTTTGAAACACTTCGAGAACGGATGACTTTTATTGGCTTTTCTTCACCTTGGAACACCCAAACAGCCGACTGTCGTTTATTTTCTAGTTAATAACAGTAAATCCACGATTCATCACCATTAACAATGCTGTACACATTTTTTTGAGTTTCTGGAATTGAAACGGTCAAGCGTTTTTTGACACCAATTAACCCTGGCTGCTTTCTGCTCTACAGTCAACAGGTGGGGTATCCAAAGAGAAACTAATTTTCTTACTCCTAATTCTTCATGTAAAATTTTTTGAATTGAGGTCTTTGAGATCTTCAAGGACGCGATATGTCACATGTCTACCTTCAATGATGAGTTTGCGCACAGCATCGACGTTTTCCACGTTTGAATTCTCCATACGAACGGGAAATTGTCGACTGATGTGGCGCTTCGTTGCCGAAAACAGACAGTAACTCAGCAAGGCATTTTTGTTGAGATAATTGTCTCTGAAAGTTGTAATAAATTATGGCGCGAAACTGTTCTCGGTTGAGTTCCATTTTTCTAATGACTTGGCGACACTTAAAAATTCAGTGTAGTGAGAACACTGCACGTATTGTTGTGAAACTTTGAATTTAAGTTTACTAGAGAGTGAGGTTAAGATTCAGTACCGACGTAAGTTCCGCGCGGCCTACTATATTTCTATATGCAAAACTTAAAAGACATCCCTCGTACCTGTTTTCAAAAACTACAAAGCTTTTTCATCATTGGCATTGTGGTAATATTGCGCAAAAATTTCATCAAAATCCGAGCGGTTCTTTTCAAGCTACATGCAGTTATTTGATTAGCGGACAAATCGAAAGATAGTCAGACAGACAGAAATAGGTGACATATTTTCGTGATGTACATGTCCAATAACATCCAAAAAACAAAATGTCTCGTTTTCTAAAACTTCCGCGATTACAGGACAGTGAAATCAATTGAACAAGATTATTGAGATAATATCCATTTTTATACATTTGAAAGAAAAGACTCACTTTGAACAGAGTTTGATCCAAAAACAGTTTTTGCGTCTACAGTAACATCATCTCTCAACAAATCCAAATAAATCAATGCATCAGCAATGCTGTCTGTTTTATTGTCGCTGCCATCGCTTTTGTAGCCTGGTGAAAGTATAATTTGCATTGCTGTTTCCAATAAATGTTCACGATACATCTGAAAGCGTAAAAGTTACAATTAATTCATAACATATATATATATATATATAATACAAAAATGTTGAAAACAATGAAAGGTTTGAAAATGGTCACTTAATGGTTTGGAGGTCAAGAAAATGATCTTAAATAGAAAACCCTACTTGTGGTATATGGAAGTCTGTACAAACTACAGATCAGAAATATCTACCTTTATTTGACTAGCTAATGGGTCCAAACTGTCTTTGATCATACTGAACGGTAAGCTACTGGACTTTACTGCTTCAGTGGATCTATTAGACAAGAAGAACTTGTATCCATATGGCGTGAAAAGCCACTGTAAACGTTTAGGAATGGGTTCACAGGAATTTGTGCAGGACAGCTGAGCCAAACCTAAATAGTACCTACAAAGATGAATATATCTCAAACCATTATAAGGTGTATCTTGGAAACTATATTACCTCTGCAATATCTGCAAGCAACTGGGTGCGCTTTCTTTGACTCTGAGCGCCATACCGACATAAATGTCGATCATTCCAACAGAATTAATCCTCCCTTTTGCTGCATCAGCAATGTTGAGAGCGTTCAAAGCTGTAATCAGTCCTAACATATGACATGTCTCCGCAGGTCCGCCCACCAGTTGAATTTTGTGCAAATCGTTGAATATTAGAGCCAGTTCTTTGCAGGAGGTCAAGCATTCGTAACGAGAATTACTGAAAGTAATTTCAAATTAAAAAATATGAGTTGTAAAATAAATCTAGCATCTATACTATAGGTCAGGGCTATCCAACATACGGCCCGCGAACTCCTTTCTTGCGGCCCGCTTCACGGGTCATGTATACATCACAAGTATAAATTACTCTCAAATACCGAATATGCATATACCTATTAAAACTCAGTAATAATGTTGTATAGAAAGATTTTATAATGCGGCCCTCCAAACTGCATTTTTTTTAAGTGGCCCTTGGGCCACGTTAGGTTGGACAGCCCTGCTATAGGTGATATCGTAATGTGATAGTATAATTGTCTGGATAATATTTTTCATATGTTCTCAGCACCAAGAGCACCAATATAACCCGAGCTGACGATGCCCTCGCATTAGGCAGAAGCAGCGACAGACAGCGGTACAGGGTCAGGCCAAAGAGTAGTTATATCAAAAACAACACTTTTGGGAATGCGTTTATAATTCGCAGGTTGGCCCCATTGACCTTGAAATCGTCTAAGTTAGAGTATGGAAGCCGATCGTAAATTTTAGCTTACTGACAAGATACGATAAAAACTAGTCAGTAAACCTGCTGTTTAGCATCAAAATACGTAAGATTTGACTAGCGTTTTACATTTCATATAAATACGCCAAGTCATCAAAACTTTGCGGTCGGCTCTTGGACTATTAGTGGTTTACAAATAAAAACAGCGATATATGTGCTTGGCTTGACGATTCGCTTATAAATGACTCTGCATGTACCGAAGCGGTGTTTCCGAGCTGCCATAAAATATTTATAAAATGCTACATTCATACTAAGCAGAATGGAGTTCAGCTCTATTCTGTTTTTGGTGGTTACTTCGAAAAGTCATACGAAATAAATAAACAGATCGTCTTAAGGCTAGGCTGTCTAGATAACATGTGAATAGAGCGACTATCTATTGGTCACGTAAGTAATTTGAGATAAATCTTTTGAATTTCAAGTTGACACACTCCTTTTATTAGTAAAACAAGTCATGCAGTATTCAGCGTAGTGCGCTAAAATGAGAATAGCAATGTGATAACTTACAGGTTTTGAGAATAGCTTCACTCGCGAAAAATGTGATTTATAACTTTACCTTATGAAAAATATATTTCGTAGGTTGCAAATGGATGATAAATATCCATACCATGTATAAATATCCAAACAACTGAACTGTTGAACACAACATACGTTCGCTACAAGTGATGGTCGATGAACTTAACCAAAAAGGATCATCTATCTGACTACACCGCATTTATTTCCGACCAGATGAGAACAACCTAGGTTAAACGCCATGAGATGTTTCGGGGATGCCACGTTTTTGGAGTCATATGTTATCTCTCTCTAATTTTTTTATTCGCTTTGTATTTGTTCACCTTATACTGGGTGGCCGATATGTAACTGACTGGTTTGTATCTTGAATATTTGTGAAATGAAATAAAATACGTCCATTTTTTTCGTCTTAATCTTTTATTGAAACTTGGAAATTATGTATGAAAAATAGTATCAGACAAATGTCCGCCTCAATATTGATTATATTTTTCTTCACTTTTTGGTAGGTTTCGAGACGAATATTTCCAATCGCTTCCGTGATATTGTTCCTCAGCTGCTCTACAGTATTTTGTTTGTTGGCGTAATATATATTTGAAAAATCCCCATAAAAAAAGTCAGGAGCTGTAAATCCGGCGACCTTGATGGCCAGGTGACATCACCAAATCGATAAATTAAACGCCCCCCGTGTGACACGTTGCTCCGTCCTGCTGGAACCACGTGTTATGCAGATTAAATTGTTGGATTTGAGGAGCCAGAAAATTTTGCACCATATCACGGTAGCGCTCGCCAGAGTTTTTATGAAAATGCTTGTTTTCAAAAGTGACACAATTTAGGTCGAATGACGATATGATTGCGTAGTGAGGACATGTGAATATGCATTATATAGTCTTGTTAATGTATTGTGACTCATGCAGTCTACAAATTACCGGTAGGAGTCTCGGTAGCTCGGTGGTTAAGAGGATCGAGCTACCAACCCGGGGGTCGCGGGTTGGAATCTCCGCTTCGAAGTTATTTTTGTGGCACGGATGATGTGTTGTGGTTCGTCTATACGCACCTAGGGTGATATCGTCAGTCATTCGCACAAATGCTAGAACGCCTTTATGGCCTCCTTGATTCATATGATCTGTTATATCAGCCTGAAATTTCTTGCAATTCAAAAATAAGACATAGCCTTATAACAGGAGAGCGCTGACGGTGACATGAAACAGTAGCAATCTAGAAATACCCCAGCGTTTCTGAAGGAGAGACAAGACTATGATTCAAGGTGGCCATAAAGGCATCCTACAATAATTGTAGGAAAGACTGACGATATGGCCATTAGGCATTAGGCAGAGGAAGTAAGACAGTCGGCCGACAGCGGCTGATGGTTCGCAGCGCGAAATACCATTGTCCAGTCGACATAGTCATAAATTTGAAACAGAAAATAAGTATTTTTATGTAAATCTGTCTAATCTGTAAATATTTATACACTTACCAATTAAAACCCGAGGGAGATTATAGGCATGATTTTACCCGCGGAAGTATACAAGGTGTTCAAAAGCTATGGATAGATCAAAATATTCCACTTTCTAGAGAAAAATGTTGGAGAAGAAAGTTATAAGGATTTCTTCAATGAAACATTGAAAACGTGAAGAGCCGGAAATTTTACGTTAAAGTATATCTTTGTCAATACCTTGACCACGATCTTCATGGGTATTTGGGGGTGTCCAGAAAGTAAACAAAGGAAAAAAATAAAAAAAAAAGTTTAGTAACAAAATTTCAAGGTTTAAAAATATTCGGGTTATGGCGATCGTGAACGTGGCAATCAAGATCATTTGATGGTCAATACTGCTTTATTCAATGAAACACCTATTTTTGACGCCGAAAATGTGAAGAGATGGAATTATGTTAAAGTATATCTTTGCTTATAAGCTTGACGATGATCTTCATCGATATGTGAGGGTGTCCAGAAAGTAAGAAAAGGACAAATAGTAGCTCGAAAAATACGTTTCATAAAGAAAACTGATTCTGCACGAGTGTAGCTTCTAGGTTACCTATTCTGTAGTAATATACCTATGCTCAAATATGAATGCAATGTGTCTGAAAATACGAAATTTAAAACAAAAAAAATCTGGATTTTTTTACTTCTAAATTCAGTTATTCTGTGTTGATAAGGAAACAAGTCAAAATACTTACGCATCAATGAAAAATCCTCCAGCATGGCTAGACAACCATCGTCCAATCCACAACCTGTGCATTATCTGTCTGATTATTTGCCAGAAAAGACATAGACACAACTCCAATCTTGTTGAAGGTAGAGTGACGCCATAAATTTTTAGACAACGCAGTAATTCTTGTTTTGCTCTCAATTTGTCTCCCTGAAATAAATGAACATCATTTAAATTTAGAAAAACCGCCTATATCCAAAATCACGTAAGTATTATATTACCATGGTGTAAGACAGTATTACCTGGTTCAAAAATTGATCAGCTTGTCTTCTCCGTTTCCAAAATGTCTGGCTCTCTTTAGACTTTTGAGGTATTATTGGATCTCCATAAACGAACATTTTCACCATGCAAAATCCCAAAATTGCCAAATTGAACAGCCATAGCATCAGTGATGAAGTTAGCGACATCGTTGGTGTGGCATCTATAAACAATGATAAAGTATTTTAAAATCATTAATACTAAAGAAACGGGAGGGAATTCACTATATATGGGCGAGAGAATGAAAAAATCACTTACAATCCAAAATCCTCCTGTTGACGTAAGTAGGATCAGAGGTCTCTGACCACTTATTGTACATGAATCCAAAAGGATTGAAGGCCACCATTACCAACATAAACATGCATAGTGTGAGACGGGAACTGTCCAGCATCCCTAAAATAAATTTGGAAACTTAGCGATTCAAAATGAAAATACAATACCTTCCCCTACTCCATCTCATGAATAAAAAAATGATTGATGAGTTTTGGAGACAACAATCTAATGACGAAGTCAGCTGGAGGTGAAACTTGGACATTTTTAATGAAACCGCATATTTCTGACTCCACGTATGAAAAGAGCGGAAGATTCTGCGTCAGAAATGACCTTGATGACTGGATAACTTAGAGCTTAGCTAATTTCAAGGTCGGGGTCAAACGCAAACAAAACTTTAAAACCTTCCTCAAAATGAGCAACTTGACAATTGACGAATGTCATAGTCAAGTGTAAACATACGATTTCTTATTATCAAATGTTTAAGCTAACCAGTAAATGACCTTGAAGGTTCTGGTTAAGATCACTTCCAAACGTAATTTCTATCGCTGTTTTTTCATTGGTGGAGTCATAAAGATCCCCAGTCAACATCTTCAAGTTGAACTCTAAATAACCTTGAAGGCCATTTTCAAGTCGCCATCAGATATTTCTCCCAAAACTGCTTCTTTTTTCTTGAATATTTTTTTGCTTTTCTGAGATAGGAGGGGATAAACTTTTTGAAGATCATGTAGAAATAGTGAAAGTTATAAGTCGGTGATGCAGAATAAATGGCTTGTAATATTTTATCATTTTAGGGATTCTACATTTGACCGGGGATTTTGACGTCTCGGAAATCTCGGTTGCCAGTTGTACCAATTTTCCCTAACTTGAAGAATATGCGGCGCCATTTATTTTACACAGACTTCAAAGTATTTTTTGGGACCTTACCTCTGGTGGTTTCCATGAAATCATCATCACTATCGTCCTTGACAACCGAAAACTCAGGACTAGATGGCAGAGATTGCTGCGGAGAAAGCGAAATGTCAGAAGATGGAGGCGTGTCTTCTGGGCGATATTTTTTAGCGTCGCCTGTTATCAGCAGATCTTTAAGGGTGTTCTGTCGTGCTGCCATCTTCAAGGCCATGTTCTCTTGTTTTAGCCTTGTATTTGAGTTTTGAAGGAATTTTATGTACTCTATTGTTTTGCGAAGGATAGCAGATTTGTTCAACTGAAATTAAAGATTGGCTTAAATAAGCAAATATCGAAACAGCTTCTAAAGCATACTGGATGACTTTTAACTCTCTACAAAAGTTACTACAACCTTTGAGATTACCGGAAACCCCATCGTATCAAAAAACTTGCTTCAGGCACAGTTTGACATTAATAAGAACCTGCAATGAACTGACACCACTCATGCAATGCAAAGTCAATCTACTTGACGTTCTACTTGACGTCACTATGAGAAATACCCAACTAAAGCAGTTTCTAATAATGTAATGATTCTTGTTTAGCTGGAATGTAGCAGTCTCATATTACATCAGTTATTACTAGCACATAAAATGTATGGTCAATTGCTGAGATATAACTCCATATAAGCTGTTATAAATAATTTCCCATGTATTTTGAGGCAAATAATATAAATAAACATCACTCTATCAAGTTTTACCAACAACCAAATTTCCGCCCATATATGTTTGTCTGAAACTTATTTGTTAATGCCCGAGCAATGTGATCAGAGAAAAATCATCAAATACCTTTCAAAAATTTCATTTTTGAAATAACTTCTATTGTCACTACACAGTAAAACCTTGATGAAGCAAACATCACGAATGAGATGAAGGAAACTAGCTACCTGATCAATAATGGTAGTTTTATTATAGGAACAATAAATTGAACAAGTAATCAAAGGTTAATTGTGGGTTTACATGTCATGAAACCTGACCTTTGCAGTTAATATGCTATATTGGGCTATTATTGTGAATGTATATATCTGCTTAATTCAGCAGAACATTTATATGCTCCTGAAAAAAGTACAGATATCTCAAGCAAATGACGAATAATCAAACCAGATCTTTTTGTAAATCTAAACCTCCATATATAAATATATATATATATATATATATATACATATATACATTATTGAAGAAAGGTATAAAACTATGTATGATGTATGTGAATCAAGTGATGAGACTGATTTTTTATATTTTTATTCAAATGTAGTTACAATTAAAGAGACGGTCCTTCCACTCCTCATAGCAGTGCTGGAACTCCGATACTAGAATAGCCTTCGGTTGGTCAGTTACAACTGTTTGAATGTGACAACTGTCTCAAACTGAGTTCCCTCGAGGTGATTTTTTAACTTCATGAAGAGTAAAAAGTCACAAGGACTCAAGTCAGGCGAATAAGGAGGCTGAGGAACCCCAGGTATGTTTTACTGGCCAAAAACTCGTTTATTGATGTAAGACAAGGAGGACTATCGTGATGCAACATCCATATCTTCTTGATCTGCTGAATGGTGATGTGAGTCAAATTGAACTCTTCCCCGACCATGCCGAGTGTCAACCGACGATGTGAAAGCACAAGATCCCGGATTCTGGCGATATTTACCTCGGTTCTTCGTGGTTCATCTCCAATCGACTCATCTTGCTTCTGAAAATGCCTTAATCACCGAAACACCGGGGCTCTTAACAAAACACTATCTTCGTAGGCCTGTCGAAGTTTACCAAGAGTTTCCGTTGCAGTGTGCCCAATTCTGAAGCAAAACCAGGGGCTTTGCTAGATAATCTTCACATCTGATGATTCTGATCTTCTATATTCAAATTATCATGGCAGTGTCAAAATTATCATAGCTAATCAAGTATATCGTCACAAGGCGCCATCGAAATCAATTTCAACAGTCGAAACTCATTTAGAATCAAACCCCTGGTTAATCTCATTTTTAGAACACAATAGAAAAAAATGTTTAGCAAAAAATCGCTACGGACAACCAAATGACTCGAGTTTAAACTTCTGTTGAATGTTGATCACATGTTCCCTTGTCTTCCTTTCAAGCCCGGCACCTCCAGTGTTGCCAGATCAAATGCTACGTTGTCAGTCTCATCACTTAATTTACAGACCTTGTATTATGAGGCTAGGTAATACATAACAAAGTAGGTGTGTACCAAGTTTTGTTAGAATTAAAATAAATACATCATAATGTAACAAAAAAAATAATACATACAATAAGTACATGCATATAGACACAATTGGTGCATCCAAGAAATGGTAGCCCTGAAGTCTCAATTGGACACTGACAAATGAAATTCGATATGAGATGGACTTTGACTGTAAGTACTTCAGCTCTGCTGTTTCCTAAATGCATCTATTACAGAAATATAATAGTATGCTAGTCATTCAAAAGTAAAATAACATTCAAGCTTCAATTTTCCTACCTTTGCACTCTCTCCTGCAATAATATTCTTTAGTTCAACAATTTTATCATTGATGCTTGTCCTATACTTTCTCTCAATTGCATTATGAGCACTCCTTTTCACTTCCTTCACTTTGTATTCCTTATTTCCAGGCTGCACCCTGTTTATAGGTACCTTACTCTCACTATCCAGTACTACTGGAAACCCATTTGCTGTAGTTAGGATGCCACTAGTATTCAGGATGGTATGAATTGACTGAGATGTGTTGTTTGATATGGATGTAGTATAAACTACAGCAGGTTGTGAAATCTTAGTCTGAAAAGCAAAATAGCTCTTACTTTGAAGACTTGACTGACAACATTTTAAGAATGTTCAAACTATTGCTCGTATAAAGGGAGATTGCCAGATTGGATGGAATTTTTTAAGTTAATGGAGAATCTTTGAATCACTGTGCTTAAAAGCATTCCATATATTTCCCTTGAGATTCACATGCTTATTGGGAGTCCATAATTTAATGTAACATGTGAAACCTACCCTACAGTTTTCATGCTGAAGATCCCCCATGTTTGTCTGGCTAATCAAACCATCATAATTTTCTTTATTAAATTTATATACTTTCCCAATGGTGGCTTTCTTCAGTACAATGAACTAACTTTTTTGAAAATATTTTTTAATTATCTGTCTTTCAGATGACACTTAGTTTTTTCTTCTCATTTTCACATTTCTATATGGTGTGTTACTACATCAGTCTGAAAGGTCCTGTAACATGCCGAGACTGTGTGAAGCTATCATTCCAAATTCTAAGGTGGCACCGCTCAAAATCACCATATCCCAGCCATACTTTGGTCCCAAAAGGATGTCCAGCCCTCCAAAACGACAAGCGACGATGAAGTTATCCATCGTTTTATTAATGTAATAGATACGATACCCTTGCCCATCGTTTCGAAAACGTCAAATGTCCTCCAAAAAAATACGTCAGCCCACGAAGAACTACTGTCGGATCTGAAACGTGAGAAATAGTACCTCGCGATCTCAAGGTCAAACTATTATGTCCTATTTTTTCTGGCAAGACAATCAACATGGTTCCCGTTGAATGTCAATGTACTATTTCTCGCGTTTCAGATCATAAACAATGCATGTAACATTTCTGTTGAAGATTGAAAGTTCCGGATGGGTTTTCGCGTTTTTTTTTTTTTTTTTTTGAGTGCTCTTGGCGGTTTGGGAATGATGGACGAGGGTACATTAAAAAACACAGATAACCTCATGCTTGCTGTCATTTTGAAGGGCTGCATTTTTTGGGGAGCAGATACAACTACCCCAGACGATATCGTGGGATATTCAAGCTTTGCAAGGGGCCATCTTATAATTTGAAATGATAGCTTTGCACAAACTCAGCAGCATCTTTCATAATGTTGTAGAACACACTGTATACGAATGTGAAATCGAATAGAAAAATAAATAAGTAGTCTAATCATATTAGCAAATTTCCCCGAAATAAATGTAAAGGCTGGTTTTATTGCTGAAAGTTGTTTAAGGGCATATTTAAAACATTGATGCATAAAATGGGTTCACCAATTTTTGTAGGAAACTTTTTATTTGACAACAAATAATGAGAAAACGTGTTTTTTTGGGATTTAATCGAAAGTGTTGACAGGAACGAAAATCCATTTCATATAAGATTTTTAGGTATTTATGAGACCTACAAAATAAGACCACTCGTGAAAAGATCCGAGTAATAGCAAAAATGTTATGACCGAAAAGTGGGGCAAAATGCAGGGTTTGGCACTTGTTGGTAACGCGACGACAATTTCACGCATCTACTTGAAATTCTTGAAATCCATAGGATTCATACTTTTAAATAACAATAAAATTGGATTATATTGGTCAAGTAGTTTTATGACAATTTCTAATTGTTTATCCCAAAACAAGGTCTCATAAATACCTAAAAATCTTATATGAAGAGTTTTTTCGTTCCTGCCGACACTTTTGACACAAAAATTGGTGTACCCATTTAATGCCTCCATGTTTTAAATACCCCCTTAAACAACTTGCCGCAACAAAACCAGATTTTACAATTATTTCGCAAACCAGGGATATTTTCATCTAATATGATTAGACTAAAGTATTACCTGGAAGACAGATACATAAAATATGGTGTCAAAATCTGTCAATTCTACTGACGGCCAACATTGGGTCGAAAACATACGTGTGGTTTTGGTAGACTAGACAAACATGTGTGATTCATCATAAATAGGTTTCATATTTGATAAAATTTGTCCCCTCTCCACTTTCCATTAGGCTCCTTACCACTCCATCTGTATGGGAGAAGAGTTATTATCGCCCACTTTAGGAAAGACTCAAGTAGACAATAAAAAAGGGGATGAAAGAGAGGGGAAAGGAATTAATAAATAAGCAGAAAAGCTTGTCAATCTGGGATTACTGTGTCCAAATCATACAAAATTGTGTCCTACTGCCTTGAAATTTTACCATAAAAGTTTAAGAAGCCATACCTGATTATCAGTTTTCAAAATCTTTGCTTGTAAAAGCACTGGTTGAATATGGTCAGCTGATATCTGCTGAAGATTCTGCACAAATACTTGTCTACCCTGCTTCTGTGGCATAAGTACCTGCTGATTCTGTAGAGGCAATGAGGCATAAACAAGAGGTTGTGAGTTTTGTTGAAAACTTGGGGATGATATAATCATGGTAGGACTCTGAATTGGCACCACATTCTTTACTTGAACATTTTGCAAATTATGTACGGGAGAACCATCTTTTGATGTGGTTTGAGGGATGAAAGGGTTTGCTGATGTAGTTGGCACGCTTGTGTATGGTGTGGATAATGCAGCTGTTGATTCGAAGGTTCTGGACAATGTAGGATTTGGTGCATTTTGTGTATCCATGAAAGAATCACCAAGGGCTGCTAGATCTAGAGACTCATTCAACTGAGATAAGGCATCATCCCCAAATAGCTCGCTTTTCAGCAATTCCGTTTCACAATGATCGAGGATATCTACAAAAAGTAAAAAATAAACAAATGAAATATTCTAAAGACAAAAAACAAAATTTCACCATCAATTCCGGTTAAGTCCGGCATCAGGTTGATTTCCTCCGTAGAGGAAAACCCTGGTATGTCTTTATCCATTTATTTAACAGGTCTTCAGAGTTTTCAATATTTTTAACTTTCCGAGGTACAAGAGTAGGAAAATCAGAATACAAAATTCAGCGAATCAGATAACAGGACGAGATGAGGTGATGTGTGACGTCATGCCAGAAAGGTTTTGACATATATTTTCAGGGTTGCCAGGCTTTCTGTCACTTTGGTCACCAAGTTTTGATTCGAAAATCGACAGAAATCGCCAGCACTTAAAAATGAAAAATAACTAGGATTAGGAGTATAACTGTGGTATAACCATAAAATGCCAGGTTAGAGACGTGTGAACTGTACGAAACTATAGATTGATCTTTATTCATCACATTTCAGTAAATTAATATGACAAGTCAAGCTCATTCACAGGAGGCGGATCCAGGACATTTTGAGGTAGAGGGACTTCTGAGAGCGAATCTTCTTGAGAACTTCTGAAAAATGAAAATCAGGGAGGGGAGGTTACCAACAATTGAAAATTGAAGAGCGAGGGAACAAGAATTTTCTGCGCACATAGCACTTACCTTTTCCTAGTAGTGTTTGGGGATCTCTCTCCCGGTTATCGTACAAAATCTTATATCTAGCAACACTGTGCCAAAAGTGTTATATTTTTTTTATTTATATGCTTTGGGACTGTGGTCCATGCAGCCAAAGTGTTAGGATGACATTTAGTTGATATGCTCGGAAGTTAGGAGCACGATACCCTGACATGACATTTGACCTTAAACGTCGTTGTGCTTAGAGCACAGAACCTCCGCTGGTCCTCGTTTCTCGTTTCATATTCCATTAGCCCATACATAAATCCGCAAAAAATGTCAGTAATGTTATAAATCGCCAAATATTAAAAAAATTGCTGGATACTGGGCGCCACGGAAGTAGCCGATCGCCAAGCTGTCAATTTTAGTCGTCTTTGAAGCCGTCAAATCACCACCTTGGAGAAGAATCGCCACTCTTGGCAACCCTGTTTATTTTTTAATTGAAAATTTTAAACTCTGTCTAGGTATGATCAAAGATCAAATATGCTTCAGATGGCACAAGTCAAATTCGCTGACTTGCCATCTACTGTCATAACTTAGAAATACTAGTTGTTCTAATTATCAAGCCATCAGGGGATTCTTTTTTATATTTTATCGTTCAGCTAGCCTCTAATAGATGGCAACGCATTGACAAATCTTATGTGGTGCCATCTATTGTTGCACTATATAAATATATTTCATTATTCGTTCTATAGTAGACATCTGTTTTATCAATATATCAGAATTAACCTCGGATACACTAGATGGCGAAGGATATTGATAGAGTGTAAAAAACTAAAGAAAAGAAGCCAGAGGGCTTCAAAAAGTCAAAGATAAAAAGCGTTCGGTCAGTGGGGAGTATTTTGATTTCAGTTTAAAATACTACCCTGATAATTAACAGAAGTAGTTAGCAAAGGAGAGTTGAGAACGTCCGTAAAGTACTGACGGCGCTCAGTTTTATGTGCTCAGAGGTTAAAGTTACACAGGCGGCCACCGATCAGAAGCATGGAAGGAGGCAGTGCAGTCGACACGAGACACGAGCGATATCGATATAGCAGAATCACTAAATTAATACCGTATCGTGCTAAATACCCTAGCCTAGAAGTTCTCTGAGAGGGGGCTGCATGCCTTGAACAGCGTTTATGACTGTTCAGCAAATGTTTTTGTAACAATTGAAGAGGGGGGTGCAATACGTCTAGGGGGCACACATCTCACGATCCAGGTCTAGCAAGGTAAAAGGTAATTTTTACACTAAGATGCATCAATATATACCTATACCATCGTCTTGAAAAAAAATGACAGACTTGTTTCTATAGTGTGGCGTTTAAACCCGCCAATGCCTGAGAGAGGAACATTCGGGGCTGCTGAAGGAGTGCGCGGTTCTAAGAGCTCAGCTATTGGAAAAAGACAAGACTATAATAGTTAAAAGCTTACCACTGAAATTAAAAACGACAAATTTGTTATCAACAGCTTATCAGCAAGTGACATTTTTGTGTTACTCTGCAACGTTGGCAATAATTAATCGGGTATGAATCTGACAAAACTTGTTTGTGGCGTTTTGTTTTTGGTCTGCAACTGAACTTTTATGAATGACAGAGCTGTTAGCAAGTACCATATGGATCTGAAACGTACAAAAAAACAAAACAAAATACGGCTCTGACTACCTGGCGTTGACGGATCCGTCAGAATTATGTGTCCTGTAGCGATAAGGGGAATTTTGAGATTTTACTAGATAATCAGCTGTCAATCTACCGTGATGGATACTCGTGAAATAGAGTATATGTCCTCGTCTGCCTCCTTTGCGGAGGGAGAACATTATTTGTCGAGCCTCCTGAACGTGATATGGATCCAACACCGCAGCCCGACTTGGACTCTGAATGAAAATGTCTGTCCAGAAGCCAGAGAAAAAATAAATTAAGGAAAATTAATAATACTAACCAATTTCGAATTCCGCTTGACCCAACCCATCAACCATCGAACCATCACATCGATATCAGCATTAGAAGAAAAAAGGGCCTGAAAATTCACACCCAACCTCTGGGGTACCTTTTGTATCGCCAGTGCATGCAAATTCTGTCATGAAGGCATGCTCGGTGTTGAGGGATCCTCAGAAATGGAACATTTCGAAAATTTCCGTAAACACGGTGATTGTACGCCTTTGTAGAGATATGAATATTAGTTACCACATCTCCCCTTGTCGGAGGAAAGAAATCTATACATAAACTTGCCCGGCATTCCTCCACATATGTGGATGACGACATACTTGAAAATGAAATAACGATAAACACCAGAATATTGCCGCGTATGCATCTATGTGAAGGATGAAATATTTTCTCATTTAGTGAGTTTTCCACACATCTTCATGTTATTGACAGTGTATTCCTCAAAATTAAGAATGACTCATTCAACTTAATCATGGGCTGCAATTACAGACCACGTCCATCTGTTACTGATTCAGACTTGTGTAGTTACATCGCAGATCTCACTACACAAGGAAACAACTTGTCCTTAACCGGTGGTTTTAATCTCCGCGACATTTCCTGGCCTTTGTCAAGCATAACCTAAAATGAATTCTGCATCTGTCCGTGTTCCAGAACTCTTGCGTAACTCAAGCATTATTCAGTTCGTAGATTGCCCTACACGCTACAGAAATTATCAGATACTAAGGTCCGTATCGTCAGTCGTCCCTACAATTGTAGGGCGCCTTTATGGCCTCCTTGATTGTCATAGTTTTCTACTTCTCCGTGTCAGCGCTCTATTTTTAGGTTATGTCACAAATATCTATTTGCATCAAATTGTTCATGCTTTCGGTTTATATCATTTGTTTTATCAGCCTGAAATTCCCTACAGTTCAAAAAGAAAACATATCTTCACAATAGGAGAGCGCTGACGCTAAGACGGAACAAGTGTAATCTAGAAATTTTTGAAGGAGAGAAAGGAGTATGACAATCAAGGAGGCCATAAACGCGCCCTACAATTGTAGGGACGACTGACGATACGGGCCTAAGAACCCTTGACCTCATATTCGTTAATAATGCTGATTTTGTATCAACTTTTGAATACTTTCCTCCATTTGGTAAATCTGATGCCTTACTATAAAGGCAAACCTTCAATTCAACTAGTCTAAACAAATCCCCAGAATCCAAAAGACAATCAGACGCATCAACTATGCACAGCTGAATGCAGATCTCGGGACCAGACTGAAATTCCTTATTGAATGGACTCTCCAATCAAGCCATGTGGGATTGATTTCATGAAAGGCTTCAGGCGCTGCTCGCAAAACTTTCAACTTATCGTAGAATCCGATACAATCTCTTAAAACAGTGGATTGATCGCGATATCCTTGAGAGGATACGTCACAAAAAAATCGTTATGGCAGAAATATCTACGGCATAAAAGACAATCCGACTACATCAATCATCAAAACTTCTCCAACAAACTTTCGGAGACTCTGAAAGTTGCAAAACGTCAATTTGAAAATAAGCTGGTATCATCGAAAAACAGAAAAAAACTATTGGCCAACGCATTCGCTGAAGACTTTTCTGCGGAAAGTGATTGTATACCCATCCTAGACCACATGCCAGCCTGTGTCAAATTGAATTCTCCCCTGGCGTGATTCAAGATCATCTCATCAATCTGGATTGCTGTACTGCTCCAGGCGGTGACAATATTTCAGCAATGACCCTGAAAAGATGTGCCGCTACTCTTGCCTCACCTTTAAATATGATATTTACCTTCTCATTCATTACGTCAATGCTGGCATGAATAGTTACGCCAATTTTCAAGAAAGGTGATAAGTACAATGCAAAAAACTATCGTCCCATCAGTCACTCTCACACGATTGCTAAAGTAGACGAAAAAATCATACTTGATGAAATGTTCAATTTTGCTACCGAAAATAATATCTTACCAGCCAGTCAACATGGTTTTTTACCAGGTCGCTTTTCACAAACCTGCTCAACTGCGTCAACGAATGAACTAGTATGATAGATGTCAACATGCCTGTAAATGTAATCTACCTAGATTTTTCGAGAGCGTTCGATGGAGTACCACACGCACACCTTCTGTACAAGCTGGAACACCTTGGAATAACTTGAGATCTGTTGAAGTGGATAAGGGCTTTCCTTCGTAACAGAGAGTTCACGGTGAGGGTAGGCGATTCACTGTCAACCAGTAGGGCGGAGACTATCAGCGTTCCCCAGAGTTCCCTTGGGACCTTTGCTGTTTCTCCACTACACGTTGGACCTGGCTTGTGCCATATCTTCCACCTGCGCCTTGCATGCTGACGACACAAAGATATACGATATCACACAACGTTTATGAATGATCCAGAAGATGGCTACTGCCCCTGAGCTTGGAGAAGTGCTGTGTTCTACACGTTCCAAAGATCAATTACAACGTCGCGAACCAGGAAATTCCCTCTGCCTCCAGTCACATAGATTTAGAAGTTGTTGTTACTCTATCATGGTCCGAGCATACTCAATTCTCAACGACTAAGGCCAAAAGGCCAAATGTTCAATTTCTTACCTTTGTTTGGAGTTTATCTTCAATCAACTCCTGTATTAGGTATATAATATATGTAATATAATAATAATAATAATGCAATGAACAGTAGTTATCTATATATGCAGTTCTCAGCCTATTGTGATACATTCTTTATGAGAAATGCTCGCTATGAACAATTTCACCGACAAAAGTTCTAAGAGAATAATGCAGTAAGCGTCTGGCAAGAAGAAGCCGAAAGTCAGCCAAGCGCTGCGCGCCGAATTTCAGCGGCTATTTCCCCTTTGCCCCCCCCCCACTCAGCTTCCCCACCACCTGCGGGTTGAACCAGTATTATCTGCCTCTCTAACCCCTTCGTGAAAAAAGCAGAGGTGGATCGAGAGAAGGCAACAAACATTTATAGATCTGTATTTTGTATTGCGTATAGTCAAAAATGCAATTTTACATGAGATTTTTTTATTTTTCATGCTCAAAAAGATAATGTCAACATTATTCCAGCAGCTTCAAATAATGGTATTTTAATAATAATAATATTAATAAAAATAATGTCTTTATTAATCCATCCACACTGCGAGGCGAAGTTTAGCCAGCTGGCTACTCTACCACTTAACTTCACACTCTATCACTTAACCTCAAACGTTTGATTAATGCTTAGCCTAGTGACGGCAAATCATATGATAATACTTCACCGCTTCGAAGTTATCAAGTAAGCATAAAGTTTATAAGTACTATACTATAACTATCTAAAACTGTAATGACTCATCGATGTTCACGTGAACATCACTTAACTACCAGTAGTCGGCTGTTCATAGGCGGGGTATGAATGTTTAACATGGGTGAACTAGATTTGTCACATGCTTAATAAAGAGTGGTTTGAAACATATTGTAAGTCAACAATTTGGGAATTACCTTTATTCATCGTCGCTTCCACTTACATCTGACAGTAATAAACTGTCGCTATCGCTTTCCTCGTTGAAATTGACTATAACTGGCTCTATGATGGTGTCGATGTGGTGGTCAAGCTGCCACATTTTTGTTTCTTCCTTCACAACATGACGGATAACATTCTGCCAAGCTTCGGGCGTTACTAGCTGTATGGAAGTCTCAAGTAAAACCTTAACGTCTGGTAATTTGAAGGTTGTGTTATGGCGCGCAATATAACCCTTCACTTGATCCCAGATGAGCTCTATTGGGTTGAGTTCACAGTGGTAGGGCGGTAACCGCACCACAGTGACACCACATTGACGGGCCATCTCATCAGTCAGGTAACTAATGTTCGCAGGTTTATGCTGTTTAATTTTTTCATACAATTCCGCATTCACACATGAATCGTCAAACGGGATTCCTTTTTCGCGCAACCATTGCTGCATGTCACTTTTTCGAGATCCCATAGTCGGTACACGTTCGGCTCAACGACTATGGTAGGAAGCATTATCCATGACGATCACAGAGTTGGGCTCAACTCGCTGAAGCACCCCTTGAAACCAGCTCTCGAAGCAGCTGGCATTCATTTCGTCATGGTAATCACCTCCTTTCTTAGAGACGAAAATCAAGTCACACTCTTCTAAAAAGCCACTATCGCTACCAATATGAGTTACGATCAATCTTTGACCTTTCCCTGACGGTCCACGAAGACCTGTTGACAAACCTTCAATACTTGCTTGTCGGTTACTCACTACGTTTTTGTCTATCCAGGTTTTTTTAACTGTGTGACCTGCATTTACCCATGTCTCGTCCAAATAATAGATTTTTCTGCTTTGTCGCCTATATTCAATCATTTCGCGTAGGTATTTTCGACGCCAGGCGACTATTTCAGGTCTCTCTATCAATACTGACTTCCAATTACGCGTTTCGTAACGAAAATTAATTTCGTGCAGGGATTTCCTCATTACCTCGACGCTCATTTGGGGTATAATTTCATTTTGCTTGATCGCTGCATGTACAGCCTTGAGGGTTGGTATCTCATTCCTAAAGAAGAATGAATGTACGGTTCGCCTTAACGCCATTTTGCTATCGTCATCCAATTTAACGGCCTTTCGTCCCTTCAAATTAAACTTTGGATCAGTAGTAGCTCCAGTTTTCTTCTTTTCATGCACCACCCTGCGAATGGTCCACTCTGGAACGCCTGTCATACTTTCACAACGCGCGAGTGCATCTCCCTGCGACATAGTTCTGTTCAGATAATTGAACACGTTGAGCACGATTTCTTTCGCGTCCCTCTTCAGTGCTTTACGAAGCCGTCTACTTGTTCCCTGACTTTCAGTCCTTCCACTCGTGCCATTTGTACTCTCCATGGTTAAGTATAACCAAAACAGTAACCACAGAAACCACAACAATAACAATCACACAACAATTCTTATAAAAACACACAATATGCGATCGCTCAACGAAACACGTTCCAATGCGTTGCCGACGCCTATGAGTCTGCCGGTCGAGGCGCGTCTTTGATTTCATTGGTTCTACCGGCGGAGAACAATCAGCCATTATTTCCATCTCTATCTGTGCTGTTGACCACCGCAAAGCCACAGAAACGACATA
Source organism: Acanthoscelides obtectus (assembly GCA_963669975.1). Taxonomy (NCBI): domain Eukaryota; kingdom Metazoa; phylum Arthropoda; class Insecta; order Coleoptera; family Chrysomelidae; genus Acanthoscelides; species Acanthoscelides obtectus. The sequence goes on from CAVLJG010000005.1 coordinate 32,045,572, forward strand.
TGTCGTACGCTATACGGCTGTACTGGAAGGAAGCCGGGATCGAGCTCTGATCACGTGTTGATCACGCGTATGAGTCACTACAGTTTTAAATAGTTGTAGTATAGCCTATGATCCGTTTCCTGTATTGTGTGTGCAAAAAAGGTACGACAGAACTATTCTATGTCCAACCTTTTTAGAAAAAAGCTTTTTCTAAGTTGTAACGCAGAACGAGCTTATGTGATTTAATAAGTTTTACCCAGGATCATTCGTATTTATAGTGGGTGACTCAGAGGTAGTTTCTACAAACGCATAAAGGAGTAAAATAGGCAATCAACTTTTTCGGGTTGTCATTATTATTTCAAAGGACACACAATCTTTCATGAACTGATGATTCCATTGCATGGAAAGTGCGAAATCTACCTACTTGACGCCATTTTTTTTATACGCTCTGAGCAGAAAAGTGATGACTTGAACAATATTTTACCACGATTCGAAATCACTTAGCAGGGCACAGATAGTCTACATACATACATACATGTTCGTAACTGACTTTTTTCTCATAGCATTTAAATTGCACCGAACTTAACCGTTTATCCACTGATGACGGCATTGCGTAAGATGTATAGAGTCAACCTGCTTGAAGCAATTTTTTTCTCTAAGAATATACTATACAGTAACAAAAATTTTAATACGTGCCTGTAGGCACCACTGCACGTAGTTCGCGGTACCACCGGCCTAGCGAGAATCTCCGCGGCGCGACTAGCCTAGTCCGCTTCCCGTTCTCTTCTCTCTCCCTTGCCCCTCTCGCGGTCCCACCGTCTAAGGCAGCGGCCGCGGATTGCGTGTCCTCTAAAGGCCCTCTACGAGTGGTAGGTCATTGAATTTTTGGACCCTTGTCCTTCGACGGCGCGGCAGCGGATCGCGTCGGCGAATGCATCTAGTCGCCCCTCTTTCCCCACTGCACTGACTCTGCCCAACGTGCCTAGACGAATATATTATGCGGGTTTGGCTTTGGTAGGTCTATTTTGAAAAGCGATAAAAGCTGTTTGTTTTTAAGAGGTTTTAGCAGTAAAATGTGTAATGTTATCTGATTATGTATTTGACTGTCTATATGATTCATCAGGTTGTGCGCAAGTAGGTGACGAACGCCACCTACCAGTAATTTGCCGACATTTTGAGTTTTTCCTTTGTTTTCTTCCCGTTCGTCGGCCTGCAAGAGTAGATCCATATCACACTGATCACCTATGAGCATGAAAGAGTGCTGTTTCCGGTTGATATAGTTACAAAGGTGGAAAGCAAACATGTCCATTTCAGCCCATGGCTCATCATCTATGGGCAAGGACACCGGCTTGATCGGGGCCCCCAAATTCCCTTAAGTGAGATGAAACTTTACAAAATGTCTGATTACCTCCCGTATTACAATTCACCCTAATGGCCTGGATTTCGCACTGGCCTGGGGCCCTTTCATACGTAGGGCCCATGTATCTGTGCCACAATGGGCTACTACTGCGCTTGAGACGGCATGACATAATTTATAATTTTCTCACTATTTAATTTCAAACAGTTGATACAATTATTTCCAATAAGTAATCAGCGTTATGGTATACTCAAAAAAAAATTAAATGTTTGACAGCGATATAAGAAATTGACTCTCTCCTCTTACTCTACTCCATGGAGGTAACTAGAAAGTTTCCTTTGAGGCTTACTATCATTTCTGGCGTGGATGATGATCCGACAATTGGAACCAATAGAAATTTCAATAGACTTTGCTACATATAAATGATATAAATAGGTATGTCACACGTTACAAGTAAAAGAATGTAGATGAGTGAAATATTCTCCGGACTTCCATTGTCTATACGGCATTTTGATTCACCACGTTTTGGTTGATATGTAATCTCCCGTCGTCATCAGGTGAACTGGCGAGCATGCCCCTTTCTTCGGTTGGTTGAGCTGCAGTTTTTATTTCTCTTACGATAGGTTGCCATAATGCCTCATTTGGATTACTGTACATATTTTCATTCATTTATATGAATGCTGCTTCCTTAATCTTTCTCCGATAGCTTTTACGTCTCCCCGTTTTGCTTTTAAAGTCTAATTTATTACTCTCATATTCATTGATTACAATAACTGCAACTAATGTATTACAAATGTATGGATATGTCCACTGCACTATTGTATATTCTCCGCTGCTGACTCACCATCCGCTGTCGATCAGGTCTCTGACTGCCTCTGCCACTTGTGTGTGTATTTAACTTCGAATCGACTAGTCCAGAAGCGTTCTTGTGTCTTCCAGATAGAACTCGAGTCTGTATCGAAAGCTGCTAGATGGTGGTGGGTTTTCTCGTTGCGTGGCGAACGTTTGCAACGTGCGTATTCCGCCGATGTACGAGGGTGTCTCATTGGTACTGAAAGTTCTAATTACGAGTGCGTTTCAATACATTTCAGACTGTTAGCGGTATGATTGTGTGACTGGGAAGTGGAATACATTCACGTACGGAGACCTGTACGATTTCGTCAACTTAGTGAGTTTGATATTGGCCGTATAGTGGGACTTCGGGAAGCTGGACTTTCTTTTCAGGCAATTGCAGTTAGAGTGCAAAGAAGTGTAGACACTGTGGTTAGGTGTTGTTAGGCATGGCTTCGAGAAGGCCGTACGCAAAGAGCAAGGGGCACTGGACGCCGCCGAAGAACAACAGACCGTGAAGATCGCCGCCTAAGATTATTGGCCTTAAGTTTCTCCACTACCAGGTCCATTGCAAATGAATGGTTCGCAGAACACGGAAGACCTATTGGCATGCGAAGTGTTTACCGACGAATGAGAAGTTTTGGCTTGTTTTCATACCGGCTACACTGGGTGCTCCCTTTAACTCGAGAACACCGACGTAATCGCCTTGAGTGGTGCAGACAACGGTCACTCTGGGATCAGGAATGGAACAGTATTGTCTTTAGTGACGAGTCTCGATTTTGTTTAGGCATGCACGATGGTCGTGCCAGGGTTAGAAGGTGACGTGGTGAAAGGAGGAATCCACAGTTTTTTGTTGAAAGACATGTTCATCACTGTTGGAGTTATGGTTTGGGGTGCTATAGCTTATGGTTCCAGGTCACCTTCAATCTTCATCAGAGGTAACATGAACGCGCAGCGTTATATCCACGAAGTTCTAGAACCCCATCTTTTACCCTATCTTGACACCCTGGCAGATCCAACTTTCCAACAAGATAATGCCCGACCACATGTTGCAAGAGTCACAATAGACTTCTTTCAACATAATGATGTCACATTGTTACCATGGCCACGAAGATCTCCCGACTTATCCCCAATTGAGCACGTGTGGGATATGATGGGTAGGAGATTGCTCAATTTGCAACGTCCTCCTCAGACTCTAGAAGCACTTCGAGAGGAGTTGGTGGTTGCCTGGAATGAGATACCACAGGAGGACATTGACCACCTGATCAGAAGCATGCCTAGGCGCGTTGGAGAATGCGTAGCATATCAGGGTGCATCCACACATTATTAAAGGTCAAAGGACTTAAGTACTTATACAAAATTTTATTAAAATAAAACCATTTAAACTGGGTGTTCGGATTTATATGTTACTTAGTATACATACTGCGAAAGGTTGGGAAATCTCGAAACTGGAGATACTACAGACCAAAATATGTGAATTGACCTTAACATACCTTAGTCCAAAAGTTGATAGTTTGACACCCTGTATCTCCCAAACTATCAACTTTTGGACTGAGGTATGTTTAGGTCAATTCACATATTTTGGTCTGCAGTATCTCCAGTTTCGATTTTTCCCAACCTTTCGCAGACACCCTATATATAGCAGACCAGATCAGAGCCTGCTAGTCAGAAATTCTTTGTTGGATATAAGGGAATAATTTAGTAAAAGTCTCGACTCGCTACAGGCGGTGGTAGTAAAGTGATTTGTAGAATGCATGAAGCACAATACATTAACAAGACTACACAAATCGTCATTAGTGTCAATGTTAAATATGACAAATATACAGGGTGACTTCGAAGTTGAGTAATTTATTTTAACAGTGAGTAGATCTGATCAAAAGAAATGTTTTTTTCCTTTACCATTTTCCTGGTAAAATTAAAGTAACAAAGTTATAGCCCTTTGGAAGTTTGAGTACCGCCCTGTCACAATAACAATATTATGTGGTCGTGTTTGGCGACAATGGATATAATCCGCCGTATCGGTTCATCGCATCGGAAACAAAAAAGCGAAAGAATTTGGAACGATGTTTTTACAGGTATCTCATTCATTTATACAGTTAGTGTCAGTGAATAGTGGTATGTGTTGCGTGGCTCAAACGAAATAAAAAATGGCACATGTTTATGCGGATCGGTTTCCCAATCGAGTGCAACCAACCCCTCGTGCCTTTGTTAATGTAGTACAACGGGCTTGTGAATCAGGTGACTTAAGACCTCACAGGGGACCTCACGATCAAATACAGGTCCGCACTGAAATACTTGTCGGGAGGATACTTTATAAAACAAGGTTAAAATTTTTTTTTATTTTTTTTTATTTTTACACACATATTTTGGTTTATCTTCCTTCTACAATCATTATCTGAAAATTAATGACTCAACTTCAAAGTCACCCTGTATATTGACAAAAACTGTCCGTGCTATATTTTAAGTCTGATAGCTTATTGGTCATCGTCGTATGCGACACTATCTCCACAGGAAATTGTTGTTCCAACCTTTTTTCGAGAATGATATTTGAAATGGATATAAAAAAGTGTGTTAGCGATATATCCAACCGTAGGAAGCATGCCTGGTTTCAGAATTTTCGAACATTCGATTTTTCTACCATGGCCTGAAATAACCGGAAAGTATAAACACGTCAAATGACAATTTTTTTTAGTTTTTGACTCTCAGGAACGTCCAAAAGTAATCAGCAACTTCGGAAACATTCAAAATATTAAGTCTGTTGGCGTTCTCAGATTTTTCCATTTTACTTTTTCTTGCACCTTCATTGGTGAAGGCAGTTAAGGTGATCTATCGTTGAAATAGCAGTACCTTTGTGTCAAAGTTGTATCAGGAATCCGAGCGGTAACTCCCGAAGATACGAATATAGCAGACCTAGAACCTTTTTCGTTGAAGCTATTTTTAACGCCCTTGTTCGAACTCAAATCACTCAACCACAAACAGAACATGTTTGATTCATAATGTAACCAAGCACTTGAATGATGAACAATTCATAAGTCAACGCAGCTAACAGCTCAGAAAACATAGCCCGACCCTGAACCACTGTCTGTCGCTGCTTCTAGCTGAAGCGTGCGCGTCGATAGGTCGCGTTATGTTGGTGCTCCTTGTGCTAAAACGTGTGCTGTTCTGCATGCGCGGAAAATGGACTCGTCTACCAAATTTTAGCCAGAGTGACTGGCCCTATACTGTGTTTATACGATAAACTGCTTTCCTGATATCATCAAAAATACCTGCTGTTTACCTTTAATTGCAACTATCTCATTAGAAAGGAACGAAGGATGAGACTCGAAGGCGAATTAACTGAAGAAAATTATTATCATATATACGACGTAAACAAGTCTGGCTTTGGAGCCGCGGCCAAAGCAATCATAAAAAACTCCCGAATGGCTCCGTTCGCGGCTAAACCTGTCAGATATGGAAATAGACCTAGAGCCCGACTATTTTTTCATTCCTTGGATAAGCTATCTCCTCCTTTATATTTATTTTGCGACACCGCCTCATCTCAAATACTTGTAAATACGGATGACAATAAGGAATGCCTGTCTTTTGAGGATCCAGAGGAATTGTTTAAGTAGGATCAATTAGCGTCCCAAGTTGAACATTTCAACAATGTTAGTTTTTGGTTTGGATGTGGCTTAAAGTACGTACTCAAAAGGTTTTTTAAAAAAAATCGGGTACATGATTATCCAAGATTTCATAGGGCCTTTTGTATAACTGATCTACAACAAAAGTTTAACGGCTATTTTTTTCTCATATAGCTTGTCTAAGGATACAAATAACAATTTGTGTTGGCTGTGGTACTACGGACTAGCATTAAAATACCTTCATATTATTTTATGACCAAAAATGAGACCACAAAAGTATGGAGACATAATTTTTATATTACACAATTAAATATAATAACTACAAAGATTTAAAAAATACTGTTTAGCTATATTTAGTTGGGTAGCATTTAGCATTCAACACTGCTGCTCATAGAAGACATCAATTTTTTTACAAACGTCTGTTGGGGTATTTTACCAAATAGTTTTTACATAATCGAATAAATCGTTCCTATTTTTAAAAGTTTTTCTTGACAGTTGTCTTTTAACATGCTCCCAGATATATTCTATAAGGTTTAGGACCGGGGATAGTGAAGGCAATGTAAGAACATCAACATCTTTTAGTCTTAATCAGTCCTTTATGAATTTTGAAGTATGTTTGGGGTCATTGTCTTGCTGAAATTATCCATTGTAAAGGCATTTCTCCTTCAGCAAAAGGGAGCATGTGTCTACTAAGAATATCTTTGTAAAGTTTTTGATCCATTTTCTCAACAATTTTAACAACTGGACAGACTGCCCCAAAGCATGATGTTGCGTCCACCGTGCTTAATTAACTGTTGGCAACTGATATTTTTTGTCGAATATTTTCGTACTGGACGTCTCACATAATGCCGTACCGTCAGATCCAAACAAGTTAAATTTGCTTTCACGTCTCCATAAAACTGTATTCCGTTGTTGTTCTGTCCAAGTTAGATGAGTTTTAGCAAATTCAATCCGAGCAGTACGATTTTTTTTTAAATGAGAGGCTTTTGCACTGGACGCCTACCAAAATGCCCAAAATCCAGCAAGCAAGATTTTTGGCACACTCTTCTACGATTCGTTTGAAAATCTGAGTGGCTGGCGTCGAGGATCTTCATGGGACAAACGTTTAATGAAGCGATCCAAAACATAATCGGTTTTTCGGTCTTCCGCACCTGGGCCGCGCTGCTGTTGATCCGTATTCTTGATATTTACTAATAATTTTCGAAATCATCCCTTTGTTAATTTTTAATCTTTGATAAATGTCAGCATTTCTGGCATCACTTCTAAATACATAATTCAATTACTTTTGCAATTCTCACTGATGTTAATGTTTACCACGCAGGACGAATAAATACGGCAAAACTGAAATGTTTCCATGCTTGTGTCTTTCCGAAAATTGTGCTATTTGGAAAAACGCGTATTTTTATTTGAAGATAATTTGAATATTGATAGGATAAACCTTGTATTTGTACGGGAGCCGAAGGTAGACTTCAATATTTTTATTATCTGTTCCTTCAAAATTTTAATATAAGTACAGTGGACCTCTGGTAATCCAACAAACATTATGCAGGGCAGTGTCGAACTATCGAATTTGTCGGATTATAGAGCACTGCCTAAGACCCCCTATAGTCCGGAATTTTTTACAAAAGAGTACCTTGTAATCCGACAAATTACGTATCCAATGCTATTATATATGTATGTTATGTATATGTATGTACTTTGAAGTACAAATCATACATAGTTTATGTATGTCGAATTTAGTAAATTAAATAACAATAGAGAGCTTACGTTTTATTATAAAATTAAGCATAAATGCACATATATATGTACCAAAATAATCAAGAATTATTAATCAAAATCATTAATGAATTTATCAAATTATGAAGCTTGGAAATATTCATCAATTTTTGTTTGTTTAAGGTTGTTATAACGCGAGATCAGAGCTTTGTCCCTCAGTCTTCTCAAAAGTAAAAGTTCGTTGTAGGGTGTACCATTATCTTCAGCCCATTGTAAACCTAGCTCAAAGGCGTTAATTGCGTCTTGTGCTGTGACTTGTGGAGCAGTTGCAATCACGTCGTCGTTATTTTCCTGATTGTTTGTTGTTTAATTAGAAACCTCTTTTATAATCTCTTCGCCAGACATTTCATGAAAAACATTTTCCTCTTGATCCATTCCACGGCACCAGATTTCCCAATCTTCCGGACTTATCTGTGTTTCAGTAGAGAATTGTTCTATAACTTCCGAAGTTACACTGATTTGCGGAACGTTGCTAGGAGTGGTGACTATATCTGGCCATAAGTTATTCCAAGACGATTTAATAGTTGATGACGGTAACGCATTCCACGACTGACAAAGAGCAAAAAACCAAGTCTTTCATATTAAATTCTTTTAAAGTTTTTTCTATTGGTTGGTCTTTTGATACGGCTCTCAGAAGTAGGTTTTTCTTATAGTCTTGCTTGACAAACTGAATGATATTCTGGTCCAATGGTTGAATCAGTGCAGTGGAATTTGGCGGAAGAAACATCGCAGTGATGCATTTATCCTCAGTTGTTAGTTCTTCTTCAGACGGATGACCGGGACTGTTATCAAGAAGCAACAACGCTTTTTGAGGAAAATTATGATCTTTTAACCATTTTCTAACTTCAGGTACGAAGCATTTATCAAACCACTTTTTGAAAAGGTCTTTTGTCATCCATGCACTTTTTTGTCCGTACTAGTGTACAGGTAAATCAATGTTTTTTAATGCCCGTGGTTTATTAGATTTCCCAATGACCATCATCTTAAGCGCGTGTGTGCCCGCAGCGTTAGCACATGGTAGTATGATTTCGTCCAGGTACGGATTTTTCGTTACAAGAAACGAAAGTTTTGTTACGCATCACACGCCAAAACAGCCCTGATTTGTCTGCATTGTACACCTGTGACGGGTCAAGATTTAAATCGCAAAAATCTTAATTCAAAGGGCTCTATGCAGGTGGCATCGTTAGAAAGTTTCTCTCCTGTAATAGTCATTAAACTTATGCCATGACGACTTTTAAAACGTTCTAGCCATCCTTTGCTGGCCACAAAATCAACTTTTTTTGTTATTTCCTTATAAAAAAACTTAGCTTTAATGGCCAACATGGGTCCTGAAATTGGTGCATGCCTATTTCTTTCCTGAAGAAACCACATGTACAAAGCTTCTTCCACTTCTGGATGTTCAGCTTTCTTGAGTGTCTGTCTTTTGCCTGGCCCGCAGTCAGTAGTTGACACGAACTTCTTCATTTTTTCGTGGTTTCTTTTAATGTCTGAAACTACTGAAACTACTGAAAGTTTCATTGCGATTTAAGCGGTCTAAAATATCACATTTTTCTTTAATTGTCAATGTTTTGTGCTTTCGCTTCTGAGTTTGTGATGACATTACTAGGTATTAGTATAGTATTAATACACAATGAATAAATAGTAAACAATGAACGCACGCTAGGCCGTACCGCTATCACAGTAGTCAAATCCAAACTAAGTAAAACAATGCTTACAAGTCGAGCACGATAGCGGTGGCGCGTACAAGTTGTAACCTTTTCAAACCTGCATGATCTACATTAGCAAAGATTGTCAAATACGTATGTATGTAATATTCAAAGACATGTCGGATTACAGGGAGCGCCGGATTAGACAGGGGCCGGATTATCGGGGGTCCACTGTATATGAAATTGTTCATAATAATGTTAATATTTGTGTCCAAACTTTTGTCCACGTCTGTATATGAAATATAATGGAAAGCTCAGTAGAGTGTTTTTCTAAGAACCGCCGGCTCCAGGGCTAGTTTGGTGCCTTAGAACAGGAGAATAATAAAAAACACCATGATGACAATGACTCTGGGTTCGCGGCTTAAGCCAAAGCCAGCAGGCCCGTATAGCTGTCTGATATGATAATGAACAGCAGAATTACAGTGGAATTTACTTAGGACGAGGGATTTGGGAAACGATGCATAGGCACACTGGCATAGCAAGCCGCTGTTTGTTGGCATCTAGCTAAAATTAGAAGAATTCTTTAGGCACACACACACTTCACTTAAAAATAGCGACGTTTACTTAAATGAGTACGTTGAACTTTTCGCAAGGAAAATCATTTGGGTGTGCACGCATAATTTGGTTGTGGAATGCCACACAGCGGCGGCGGTGTATTTTTGTAATAAGGTATAGAGAGAAGAATGTCTTGTAGCTTCTGTTGTAGTGCTTGCATCCTTTATGGCTTTGAGAAACGTTACTCTTACAGTGAATCAAGAATTGCGGGATTGACCGTCGAAAGGACCGAAAGGTCAGGGTTAAATTCAGTTTTGGCGATAGATTAAAGAAAAAATAGGCTGGTGTGGGGTTCATTCCAATTCCATAGACACACAATTTTTATTTGTCTTATGTGAAAGAAGGCATTGCATTTCACTTACATTATTCAAGCAATCTAAGTAGAGGCAATCATTGGTCTCAATCGCAAACCTTTTCGCTATAAGGGGCATTAAACAGAAACAAAATTTAAATCAAGTATAGTTTTTGGTATCCTCCAGAATACCTTTACCTTTATCTCAATTTCCAGAAAGTGAGGAAAGAACCTGCACAAGGTTTTAACAGATTCTTCAGTCCGGTTCAAACCCTGGGAAATCCCAGGATTCTAAATTCAAAATAATCGCTATGGTATCGATTTGATCGCCATACTTCTCCAAATCGCTATCCCTGTCACTTTGCAGTTACGTAATAAGGGTGTGGGATTTTTCGGGACTATTGCCTAATATGGATCTGTAAAAAAGCAATACACAGCTAGTCTTTAAGGCACTTGATATCACAAACAAGAACAGTTTCCATATACATGTTCACGGTTTACTCATTTCTCTTTTATCTTACCAAATTGTCAAATATTTAATCTGCTCTCCATAAAAAGTACATGCTCGTGATTTTCAGAATCAGTAAGCAATATGTGGAAAATGGTGAAGGCACAAACTGGTCAGTAGTTACTTGCGTTTAGTATGGTATGCAAAGTTACGAGGGATAATAATATAGGCCTCTCATAACAGGTTTTAAAAATTAATATTAAAAATGGTTTCTCACAGTGGGCGGTAGGGACCTACGGGGACGACATCCTAAAGGAAATTGGGAGCGATTTTGGAGGTAGGGACGTAATGGATATTAATTTATAGATGACACTGGGAGAACAAAAAATGTAAATGTTTTAAATCTCTGTATCTCTGGAATAAAGCATTATAAAGAACAATTTTGATTCTCTGTTAGACGGCGTCGAAAACTTCGCATTCGTCTAACAAATTTTCCAACTCGATTTTTTTCATAGTTGTTGGATGCCCCTTATCAGTTTTTCCGGACGGTACCTTGATCCAATTTTTTTTAAACAATTTTAACTGAATACAAACGTTGTTTTTTGTCCCGCATAAAGTTTTTTTGGATCTTGCTAGCAAAAAGGTACTTAGTAACATTTTTCTGAAGTTTATAAGTAATTGCGGTCTGAGAAACCCTGAAAATTCATATTTTCAGTGCTTAAAAGCATTTCTAAGACATGTTTTTGAGATTTACAAGTGTCTAATTTGAAGTTCGGACTTATAAGACCATAAAGAGCTTACGGAAAATGCTCTACAGTGGACTAAGGCCGAAATGCTGGAAGTGTTGTAGCAGAATGTTTGAACCTTAATTTAGGTGCCTGGCAACCTCAGAGCAAATTATTTTAAACCAGATTCTTGATCATTGAATATAGTCATTTTACGGTTTAGCTTACTAGTTAAATCTTTTGTTTAGAATGATCCATAAGACCTAAAAGAGCTTTAGCTGGGACAAAAAACAATCTAGGCCTCGGGTTATCGCCCGACAACCTCTTAAGTCATGTTAAGGAACTCAAAACGACGTGATTGTGAAAAAAAAATCGTCTATATTGTGTATTCGCCAAAGCTAAAAAATATCAGTAGAACATTTGAAAAATTTATTAAGTGTAGCTTTAAACTCCCTGTAGGAAATTTTCTCCTACCAATCAATGTGTTGTATCTCTTTAAAAATACTTGAATACTCTTGGATATCCTTGAATTTCCTTGGATCTCTATGCATCCTCAGCGGATGAAATCGTACGTTTTACCGAAGCAAGCATGGACAGAACCTCACAAAATTTTCGCCTGTGCCTGCGCAAAGACTGAGATTGCCTTGGAATACCAATAATTACCTCAGATCTCCATACATTGTCTTGGATATCTTGGAATATTTTTAGATTGCTGCGGATCTCATCGGCTTGAGTCAGACCCATTGGAGAACGCATAAAATACCCCTATTCAGCGCAATTTTGGCCTTCTAGGTAGCGCAAATCGCAAATATAGTAATATATAAGAACTGAATGGCAAGTATAGTAGTAATATGACTTTTTTTAATTATGTGATTTCATTTTTTTATTCTACTTCAATGTTCTCACTAGGTTCTTACTGACCCGATTCACGAATTTCCTGCAAATGTAAATATTTCCATTGTAACCTAAATATTCGACTCCATTCGACTGCACTGTTTCACAGCCTTTCTATTTTTTCTGGTGTTTCATTATGCTGGATTTATTCTAATTCAAGTCAGGACATACGCACGTTCAAGCTAAAATTATAAGGCAGAGAAAGATCTCGGTGGTCTGAGCACACACTGAGGACAGCGATCAATTTCAAAGCAACAACCTCGAACTTCCACATCAGATTTATTGTCTTGTTTTCGATGGTGCTTGGTTGTAGACCAGGAAATCTAGAATTTCAGAAAATAGAATTGGTCACTCACGACTTCTGCCACAAATGAAAGAAAGGGATTAACGGGTCGCCTGACGTACATACCCCGATGCCGTTACTGATTAACGTATTCTCTCTGAAGATAGGCAGCCCTCCGCGCTTAAGAAATCAATACGAGATCAAATGACATCCTCTATCTACTTTGAAAGGTCAGAATCTCATAGATGGCGCTGTAGTCAACTATACAAGCATATATCAGCATACATTTGGCTACAGTGCCATTTATGATGCAATAACATTTTCAAAGTCGATTTCCAATGATCGCTGAAAGGAGAAGTTCGATAGCTGTGACAAATACTTGTAGTTAACGGCAGGATATCTCATTTCATTTCGTACAGCTTTTTTGACGCTGAAATTCAGTACATTGTTGGTTTATCTCCAGATAGAATACCTTAATCAGTATAGAAACTTAATTTGTTTAACATTGCGTATGCTTCAGTGGCACATAAATTTTGAAGAATTACGCTCTTTTGAAACTAGAGTGTAACTAAGATCATGTCTAGGAAAGAAGGCAAAAAGTCATTAAAACTTCAACAGTTAAGAGGTTTGTGAAGCAGCGTACAAACCGAAAATCCAACGCCGAACGGTCAGTACGCGGCTTAAGACGCATAACAGCCAATGTGGAGAAGAATCCGGTGGAAGAAGAATGTACAGACCTCAAATGTGAGAAAAAAGATTGGCGCCAAGGTGGGCCATTTAAAGTGGAAGCATCAAGCAACCCTATATCTTTGACATTAGTAGTCATATGGACTAATGCCATAACGCATTGGAAGCGTCATTTCAGTACAATTTTAGCCATGGAACAGTACACTCCAAAACAACGCGCTGAAAGTATTCAGTTGTCATTCAAAATGACTTCTCAATCGTGAAAACTAAGCGTGCGTTTCGTAAAAAAAATAAAGTTAAAAGTGCTTCAGCTGATAACAGTATCAGACGTGTATACGCAAATTTTATGAACACTGGTAGTCTTGGGAGGCTAATTGTTTGTGAAAATGACATGGACGATTACTGGTTCCAGCAGGACGGTGCCACATGCCACACAGCTCAAGTAACAATCAATTTATTGCGACCATTGTTCCCTGGATGACTGATATCGAAAAATAGCGATTTTGACTGGCTACCGAGATCACCCGATTTGACGCCACCAGACTTTTATTTGTGGGGCTATTTGAAATCCAAGGTATACGCTAACAAGCCAAGGACTCTAGCTGCCCTCAAGAACAATATTCGTTCAAAAAATGCCGCCGAATCCGCCTAAACATTGGTCAACGTGATGGAAAACGCCGAAAAAGGGCACATCTGGTTATCAAGGCCATAGGTGGCCATTTGCGCGATATCATTTTTGAAAAGTAATTACAACAAATCTCCTTGGATCAAAACAAAGGACTTTTCAAATAAACAACAAAAAATATTTTGTTAATGTATTTTTTTATAAACAAATGCTGCCACTTTAACTGGCCCACCCTGTATATTTTTGAATTGTTCATAGATAGAAATTCTGAATTCTTGAAAATATTTTCAAAAGAATGGGGTTCACTAAACTTGCAAATGTTAGTGTCTACCTATAGCAGTTTGTATAAAAGCAAGAACAACAATTATGTTAAAAAGAATTTGAAACATGAGTGCAAATCCGTCAAGTTTTTAGATAATGACATTTGTAACAGAAGTACGTCCCTTTGTACCCCAACACCTAATTCCTGCACAATAGTTTGGTAACGATAAAATTGTATGGAAGAATTTTACAAGGGATTATATTCTTGAGTGTAAATGAAAATCTTCATTGCTTAGAGATACAGAAGTTTTTGCCTGGTAACTTTGTTTATTACACGTCTAGGCAAAGAAATCACATTTCCCATATATGCAAAGAACTAGCAAGTAGTTAACTTGTTATTGCAAAATATCGTAGAATTTATTTTTTACTATAGAGTACCTAACAGGAGATATGAAATATTTGCCAGAAATTAGAGTCCCTATAGTGATAAGCATCTAAGAAAAATGCGCATAAATGCTCAGCAATTACTTCAAAGTGTCACTAACTTTTTTGATGCTGCAATGAAATGGGCATGTAAGATGTTATTTTAAAGGTTTCCCGTTACTACACTCTTCTCCTGTTTATACCAGCTACCGTTGATTTTCAAATTTGTTGTATATTGAAAAGTGCGCAGCAGAGAATATAAAATGATTTAACTCATAGTAATCAATGTCTAAATACCTGCTAAGTAGGTGTCACTAGCTTTTTTGACATTGAACACTGAAAAGCCTTTTTTAGACTAGCGTCTTGAAGTTTTTTTTTTAATACACGCGAAACAGTTATTATCTTTGCTGTTGCGACTCTGACAGTGGCGAATTCAGGTAATAGGTGGCAGGGGTGCTGTCTTATTCCGCAACTACCCTAGGTTTTACGTTTAATGAAAAAAAACATACCCGGCAAACTTTTTCGTATATCTTGATAGATAACCTTTTCATTCTCCCATCAAGAATATAATACCGATGTGAAATCAATCTATACAGTTCTTTTTTCTAAAACAATGTCCGTTTTCGGCTAGTTGGCCTGGTCTATGGGCAATCACAGTCGATGTCGAAAGAGCATCGACAACCTTCGGGAATCTGATTTAATAAGTTTGCCAGCTTATTAGAGGTGGAAAACGTAAACAAACCTAAATATTCAACTTATGTGCATAATAAATACCTGTACTGTACAGAACTCTTTCAGCTAATCAAGTATGTTTCTTACATACTGATAAGACTACTAATGTTCTATTCTATAAAAGAAAGATGACAACGATCTAAACTGCTATTGATTAGTTGGATTCACATTTATTTTTATAGAACAAAAGAGGTGGAATGTCTGTGGGTGCATAGAGGCTCATGATAACAAATTTCAAACAGATCACTGTCATTCATTGCGATTTTTGCACCTAAAGTTTATTAGGGTCAATACTAAAACTCTACGATCTGGGTTGGCGAGACATATCTCGGGCGCAGTTTTCTTTCCTAGAGAGTACATATAAAGTCATGCGGGTTAGTGAAATTTTAGAGTTCTAGATCGAGCGCTTCGGTCTGGAGACATGATCAAAGTTGGCAAATTTAGCGTTTTGGCAATTTTTCCAGTTTCTCGCTACTCATGTCAATGGAAAGCACGAGGCCCCAGAATATATGACTACTCCGAAGTAAAATTTTTCAAGGTAGTCAAACGTGACTTTCAAATTGCGATATGGTAGTTCGTCCAGAAGACGCAGGCAATATTCATTCAACGAAGAAGGATTGCAAGACCTCTCGAAGCATCCATCTTCGACGAAGATATCCAGTGGAGCGACAAAGTCAAATATCTGGGGATCGTATTTGACAAGTCCCTCACCTGGAAAGCTCACATAGAAGCTGTCATCGCAAAGACCAGAGCAGCCATGGCTCAACTCTACCCATTACTGGGTAGACACAGCCGGATGCAGCTAGTGACCAAGCTACGGCTGATCAAGGCCATCGTCAGACCTCAGCTCGCTTACGTATCCGCGGTCTGGGGGTACGCTGCCCCCAGCTACCGCAAGCGACTTGCTGCTCTAGAGATGAAGCTACTCCGGATAGCCACCAGTGCACCATCCTACGTAAGAAACTCAACCTTGCGTAGAGACCTGCATTGAGACACCATTCACGAGTACATGAGGAAAAAAGCGGAGAAGACCTTCGAGAAAGCTCAGGACCACCCGAACGAGCAGCTACGATTCCTCATGGACTACGATCCGGACGAGAGGCCTCGCAACCGCAGAACCAGGTACCCTAGACCAAGGTCCCAGTTGGCACCCGCTAACTGGAACCTTGACTAGGAGACTAGAAGACTAGGAGAACCCGCGGTTGCTCCCCCCCCCCCCACGACGTGGATGCAGAGGACCAGGAACCACCGGGACCAGGACCCGACAGGAACAGGACCCGCCACGACCAGGACCCACCAGGACCAGGACCAGGAACAACATATTGGTAAGAGGACTTGAAACTCTTGATTTTTCGAAAACAAGAGTTTCAAGAGAACCTAGCAGACCCTCTATCGATGATCGCTTAACGACATCGATAGAATGTGCGAGGTAAAGGGAACCAACCCGGCGTTCTCAGAGACTGAAACACATGAGGAGACGTTGTAGCAGACCGCAGGTCACGGACAACACATGGCTTACCGAGACGCTGATGAGCCGGGCCACGCGGAGGTTTAGGGTTTAGTGAGTATTAGGTGGTCTCCTCAAGACAACCTGGAGTCCCACACACGCCGTAGCTCGGGCTAAGGTATGGTGCGTAAACGCATTCACCCCTCACCAAAAAAAAAAAAAAACACGTTACTCGAGGGCGATTCATGATTCATATCGAACTTAATTTTGTTTTCTGAACTGCTATGTAAGCATGACCCGTTGTAAAGTCTTGATACCAAACTTGCAACCATCGCAAAACGTCTTTTGTTGAAGTTAATATTCGCTACTATGAAATTGGAGACTAGAAATTATTACGACACAGCTTTGGTGTGGAGCTTTGTTTTATGTATGAACTGTGGAGGGAAAGTTTTGCCACTTCTTGGTCCTACAGTTCATATAAATACTTTTTGTAGTCAAATTGGATATTATGTCGAAATAACTTCGGAAAATACTCATTCCAACATTAGAACATTGTAATCATCACCAATCGACAAATGTACTATCAAATCTTCTGTCGCCAAATTTAACTAATCATCCTAAATCGAAAAGTAGCAGCCTGTATGATTCCACTATGAAGCTGGTACTGATAATAGCACTTGGCATCGCTATGACTTTTACATTGATTCAATTATCATTATTGACTTTATTATACTGTATTGATATTAATTTTAGTACACGTGTGTGTTGATACGAAAATTCCTCATAACATGAATATTGATGATTTGTAGTCAAATATTTATTCATGATAATAGGTTTCACATATCTAGTACATTCTAATTATCTAGATTAGGTGATATTTGCATTTGATAATTATTCATTGCTGCTTTGCAATAAATCCAACTTAGTGAAGTATATGATAGATCCGGTTAAAAAAAAGAAATTTTGTCAATAATCAGGTACACTAACTTGGCTTTTTGGACTACATCAACGTTATATCTCTATTTTTAGACCATTAAGGTCTACCTCTTGCCTCTGGGTAAGATGTTGATGATTTGAACCAACAATTGTGCCTGTCAGTAAACTACCACATAAATTAATAGCACTTGTATCTTTCGATTTTGTGGATAACTCGTAAAAATTACAACGGACAAGCGCCAATTGTACCCAAGCGTCCAACAAGGCAGCTTAGGTAGCTACATTCCATAATGCATCCCCATTCCAAGCCTTATAACCGTACTTTTATCTAATTAAAGATAACCACACCCCATTCGCCATTTCCCGTTGATTCAAGATGAACATATAATCTGCTTAAGGACCCATCTGGAGCCGGGTATATATCACTCACCCCATAGCCACTAATTGCAACAGGTGGGTTGGAATGGCAATACCAACTCCAGGTTCCCACGCAGCCAAAAATAACGGGTTGATGTAGATGCGAACCCCTTCGTATTTTTTTTTTCACGAATGCCGATCTGATAAAAATGGTCCTAAATTTACCTACCTTCTCCTCCGGGTACCGTTATAGTCATTCGAAGGTCTGAAATTTTTGCCGCTATTATACCGCCTTCCTTATTTTATCTAAACCGCCAGATTTGACAAATAGTCCTAGGGCTATCTAAGATTCCGTTCAGGCATAAGGATTTGCACTTTTTGGGACTCGGTCCATAGATTACTTAGATTTTATTTTTCTTATTAAATGGCTTTACTTCCCAAATATTGCGATCTGGAAAACAAGCTTATTTTAGATTAAACATTTTACCTCCCACGCCACACTGGCGACGAAGTATTCTACTCGCGAATGAAGTATTATGTTTTTGGATGTTATATGATATATGCGTTACCAAAAACCATGTCGCTTATTTCTGTCTGTCTGTCTGTCCACTAATCCTTGGACCGCCTGCAACTTGGAAAGTACCGCTCGGATTTTGATGAAATTTCTATGCGGTTTTACTACTATGCCAAGGACAAAAACGCTTTTTTTAAGGATTATCCAGTTACTTATTGTATATAGAGCGTAGTTATAAATGTTACATGTTTTGTTAGTAATGTGTAATGGTAATGCTCTCAATCCCATTGTCATTCTGAGACAGAAACTGAAAATACTTCTGGGATATGAGGGATTCACATATATTTGTTTGCCGTTTCCAGCATATGTATTTCCCATATACGATATCGAACACTTCTCATCATTTCCGTACAAAAATCATCTTCCTCCTTTGTGGATAAAGTAGGAACAAAGCAATAACGGTAAATATAAGTAATAAGCTTCATCTCTCAATATTTGTTTTCATTTCATTTAATCGCATATCAGTTACTGAAAGTACGCATACGAGACAAGTAAGCTGCTACTAATGGAAAGAAAACTAAACAGCAATCTGCTCTAGGACTATTTTTTCGAATGTGGTGGTTTAGATAACGAAGGTATAAAATAGCAGCAAAAATCTCCGACTTTAGATGAAACGTGAAAAAGCTTTCACATTCTTGTCTCGTTCTCTGTGGTGTCGGTCAGATTTAGTGTTTGGTCGAATGAGGGTTTGTTTTTAATCAAACGGGAATTTCAGATGGGTCGCCCAGGATTCGTCACAGGTAGAGAATGCAAATACCTGTTACAAATTTGCGTCGACCTGTGAATTCTTTATAATGTGGTTATAAGTAGCCGTGAAGGTTGTTTACATGCTAATTGGCACAGCAGATACATTTGCAAATTGACTAGGTCTGCTGAACCGTTATTTTACTTTGTGGCGAATGAAACAACACTTCGAGCTTTCTGAATTTTGTATGCCACTTCTGCAAATTGATGCGTTGAAAGTAGGGATTCACTATTATTTGACTTGATTTTCAAGCTACTTGAATTTACTCGATTTGAAAACAAGTCAAGCTCAAATCAAGTCGTCAAGTACTAAGGGCCGTATCGTCAGTCGTTCCTACAATTGTAGGACACTTTTATGGCCTCCTTGATTTTCATAGTTCTCTACGCTTCCGTGCCAGCACTCTTTTATGAGGTTATGTTACAAATACCCATTTGCATCAAATTGTTCATGCTTTTGATCTATATAATCTGAAATTTCCTACAATTCAAAAAACATAGCCTCACAATAGGAGGCGGTGACGTTGATACGGAACAGTAGAAATCTAGAAATATCCCAGCCTTTCTGAAGGAGCGAAAATACCATGACAATCAAGCAGGCCATGAAGGCGTCCTACAAATTGTCGGCAGGCAGGCGGACTTTTTTGATCAGCGGTATCCTTATTCAGGAGACCGCCTTTCTTGAGAAAAACAGTGAAATGAAACAGCCTCAAGTTAATGTCTATATAAGCCAATAAATTGTCCCCAAACCGAACAAGGCTGCATTTTGCCTTGAGGGAGATATCTGTCAATCGCACATGTTGATTGTCAATGCCAATAAGGTTTTCCGCGAATAGGGAGGTATTAAGTAAAGGAACGACGATACACTGCACTTTTGCACTATTGTTTCAAAGGTTTAGTATATGGAAAATTTTGATTAGTGCATCAAGTGATTCAATACCCTATCACGGTTGTGTTGTCTCAATGTACATATTATTTATCGTATCATAAATATCCATTTTTGCAGAAAGTTAAGTTCAAGATCTAAGCCGGTCAGATGTAACTTCCAAAGGTAGTACAATTCTATGTTTCTGACTTGTTTGACTTTATCTTTTACGTGAATCCGGCTTCAATTTTGCATAACTTCAAGCTATTGCTCATCTCAAGATGTATTCGAAATTACGAATCTTACGCTTTTATATTAAGCCGTATTTAGGTTAAAAACTGCATAACGTCCTACATCCGGCAGATCCAGACTCCAACATCAAAATGTTGTTTTGGCAATCAATCTGATCTTCCTGGAACGGGTCTCCTCCCACGTCCCGTTCCCGATAGCTGAAAAATGCCAGCCGCGTCTGTTTCCTATCAGTGTTATGTGCATATTTATAATTCCTAACTGTTTACTTAGATATTACACATAGAGAGCGAGTGTGTGCGTATATGAGTGCATTTTTCGTAGTAGATGTAGCATCGTTATCGGTTAGTGAACCCCGTCAGAGCCAACAATCGCAACAACATACGCATTATAGGCTAGTAGACTAAAGGCTGCTACATAGGATAATCCATCAATAATGTCAGATACGCGAACGGTACTGCCATCGTAGCAAGTAGGTACTCTACCTGAACATAGCTAACCATCACGCACAAAAAAAGATCTGAAACATCCTAGCGCCATTTATGACACAGTAGCAGAACAAAAAAAAATGAAATTAGGATTTACTTTGAAAACAGTTAAATTGCTTGGCTCTGCTATTATCACATAGAAGCCGCTAGGATCATCAATCCCTTATTGGTGGTGCCTCTCAATACCTATTTTATACTCGGGTACTAAAACCGAAGAGGGTATCCGGTCGTATTTAAAGATACGCCGCGAAAGCAGTGGTGTACAATGTGTTATGCTACCCCTCTTCCGTTTTGGTAATAGACTATAATTGGGTAAATTCAAGCACTGATTAGCCTATTTCACATAGATACCCAAATAGAAAATGCATTTGAGAGATGCCAAAAAGGATCTGAAATTCGTTAGCGCCATCTGTGAGGCAGTTGAACCAAACACTTTATCTCTTTTTACAGTAGCTTCCTATATTTATTTATTGTTCTGCCCATGTCTCATTGCACTAGAACCTTTTAGATATTTTTTGGGCGCCGGTATGTGAGCGGTTCTCTTAAAGTAGAATACGTTAATCAGTATGCTTGATGGCATGCAGAACAGTTTAAAGGGTCTCCTGGAGGTACGTTTGAGGTACAATAGGTTGCAGACACATGTGCTGAGCCACATGGCCCGCAACATGTGCCTGCAGCTTCAATAAATGGAAATGCACCTGCGCTACAATATGCACCCGGTACATTTACTTTGAAATCTGCGAAGTTTTCTCCGTACAAAAGTACCGGGTACACTGAGTAGTAAGTCTAGATATGTAATCGATATACGGAACTTGGCAGGCATTCATGTATTCAAAAATGCTTAGCGTGTCTAAAGTGCTGATCAATTATCTCTGACAATCCGCAAAATACAAATAACCTGATATTTTTTTATCGCCAGATTACCTCACAAAAATTCTCCAAATTTGCATCCCTTTACTGACTCTTTTTTATAACTCCTCAAAATACCACCGCGGGTTTTCCGGGATTGGTTGTAGCTCTAATATTTGTAGTGTTTCTAACGTCTTTTCTAGCAAACAGTTTCGTAGATGATAGTTGCTTAGATAAGGCATTTAAATTATAGATCCGATTTTCGCAGATAATTTGAAGAAAAGACCTATAAGAACTTGTTTTTTCATAGATACGGGAGGTAACCACTGCCTCAGAATGCAGAAATCCGGCGCAGGTTAGTACTTCTAAGAACTGAAATAGGATTGGTATCTGCATAGCTCTACAGACTCGGCCCGTGTGGGGTTTGAAGGAGAATAAATCTGACACTTCCTGAAGATTCTTACCCATACATCTACTTCTTTACGCTCAGTTACCGTTTTTCAATAGATTGTTAGATTTCAAGTTTAGAAACTAAAACTTGTAATAGGACTGCATTGTCTGGCCGAACCAAACTACGTACGAGTATCTTCAAATTCCTATTTATTGTAGCACGGTGGCCTTTTTCAAGTACAATGACAATAATGACAATATATTTTCTTTATGTGTCTTCCAGGTGACAGTCATTTTTTCACCTCTTCATTCCTATTCAATGTGTTGCGACAAAAATGGATTGGACGGTCCTGTAGCATGCCGAGATTGCGCGAAGCCATCATTACACAGAAACACCTGGGCTCGCCTGGGGTAGGCATTCCCCCCTCATAAAAGGTCATCCAGCCTCCAAAGCGACAAACGAGCATGAGGTTATCTGTCGTTTGTTCCCGACACGTCACCCTCGCCAATCGTCGCGAAAACGCCAAAAGCCCTCCGAGAACGCGAAAACCCACCCAGAATTGTCGCAGCATACCGGTTAATTGCTATACAGTCTTCTACCTCAAATTTGTCGATCTAAAATGTGAAAAATAGTACTTCGACATCTAAGAGGAACCATGCTGTTTGTCTTGTGAGGAAATAATATAACAGGTATTTATACTTCATGACATAAATTGCTACTTCTAATGTTTATGTCCAATTTCCTTCACTTTGTGCTCCCAGAGTCCTGATGTACACTATCTTGTATTTACAAGCAACTGACTACGCAACTATAACACAACAGTTCTATAGACCGTACCAAAGAGATGAATGCTTCAGTTTTAGCTTAGATTGAACTTGTCGACCAAACTATAGGTAGTCGGGTCACTGCCGGCACCCATCTGGAATTAGCCAATTGGAGTTGACGAAAATACAGCACATGATATACGCACTCTATGCGTACGTGACTTTAGAAATTGTTGTTCATCGCGAATAATAAGCTGGCCGAACAACATAAGTAGGACAGCTTTATTTGTACTAAGCAGTGGTGTGTGGGCAGTATTGCGACGGGGTCAAGCCGCCCTTGGATCACGAAAATTGTGGGGATATGATACGTGTTGATGTGTTTGGTTAACATTGTTCTGCCGCCAATTCACACTCGCGAGATCTGCTGAAGGTCTTTCTTGTTTTGGAATATCATCTTACGCATAACAGTGGCTTACGGATGTATTACAAGGTTTACCCGGTGGAACAAGACAGAAAAATGCACAATATGATGATCCGAAATAGATATGTGTGGATCTTACTATTTCTTCTACGCTCTTAGAAGGGTAAAGCGTTGTTAACGCTTCAACTTTTTATTATGAAAACGTTCATTTAAAATTATCATCGTGGCAATACTGACTTGATTGCTGCAAAAGAAGAAATTCGACCTGTTACTTGACTATCTATCCTCCCGGTTGGTAAATCAAAAAAATTAGACAAGGTCCGATAATAGCTTTGATCGATATAACCTCACCAGGTAGCACCAAGCTGGTCCTGTCATTTATACAGTGTGATACTTGTTGTGACGTACTGTTTATGTATGGTTGTTATCCTGAGGGATAAGCTCTCTCCAAGAAACTAGAGAGCACTTATAGAATGCCGATACATGAAAGACAAAAAGAATCTCATTATTTTTAAACTATACTTGTATTATATTACAAGAAAAAAATAATTTTCATAATTAATCTTAGCTTCACATGACCTATCAGCTAATACGTCCTATTATTTGATCAAATTCATCAAATCAAACTTTGTTGTGCATGATGCAAGGTCCCACATTGCTAGTTGAGCCATTTAGTTGGCTATCATTTTATTGCTGATAAAAAGCCATAAGAATTTATCGTGGTAACGTCAGAGTCTGATTGACTATAAACTGGTGCTCATTCGAGAAGATCGGTAGGCCCCAAAAGGTTAAGCGTAAAGCGAGAATTCCTTTAAAATGTTAATGCTCTAATAAACTTATTTTAGTTTGCAGAGTGTTAACTTTGCTGGAAAAAGAAGTTTCATTCTACTCGCCAAGATTCAAATCTACCAATTTCTTCAAAAATAAGCAAAACCGTCAGGATTGCGAAGGATCCTTCAGAATTTTTCCTTAAGCCACTTGAGCTGAAATCATTTAGCAAAGAACAAGGCAAAAAGCTTTGTTTTGATTACAATTGATGACAGATGTGGTATTCAATACTTAACATGTGGAAGGCTTACATAAAAACATTTTATCCAAAGGTTCAGAATCCCTAGAAGTTATATCACACCTATTTTATGTCTAACCCTCCCAGAAAAAAACGTAGCCAGGTTATATATAACGCAGAGTTGGCTTACCGGGTGATACTCAGGATCATTGATGTTCATAGAATATTTTTGCATGAAAATAATTTGTCCGCCTGAAAATGAGCTTATTTGTTAATAATACAAAATCAAAACTACCATAATTCCCTTTCATTGATATCACTTCTACACCTATATTAAATGAACGATTCTGCAGTCTGCCTGTTTTGAATTGAAGCGATGAAAATAAAAACTATTTCCTTTCCTCGATACTTGGATTTTTTTACCTTTTCCATTTACTCTTCAGGAAAAAAAAAACAAAAAAAAAACAAGGTGATGGCGGAATCACCCACGCCACTGTTCACCCTAATACATAGTAATATCTTTCGCAATGTAAAAGTTCAAACACGTGCGTTTAGCGAAAATGTTACGACAGTTGAGCAGGTAAAAAGCAGCGAAAAAGGACGCGACATCACCTACACAGACACGCCAGAAACTGTTTAACATATCTAACAATAGTCTACAAGGAGATTGATCACAAAGCGCCCATATACGGACTCCAGCCATCTTTGACCTGCGATTATCCGATATCGAGGTCCATTGTACTGCCCAAGTGGAGAAGCTTTTAAAATATCAATTTTAAATTGAGCATGGTAATGTAAATTGTAGTGGAAAAATATGTACATTCATAGGCCACGTGATTTTTAGGTATATAAGGGAAATTTCTAAGTAGCACTTTTTTATTATCTAACTTATTAAACATATTTCTCGTTTCAGACTGAATTTGCAACAGGGCTCCATACAAGGCCGATACAATAATTATATATTATATTTAATGTATGGTATTATTATAATATATTATCACATAACTAAGGATATATTTGTGAAAATCTTTTAAAACTTATTTTAATAACAAAAAAATGAATTCAAGATTTTTTGCTTTGATTTCTAATTCTGTTGAAAAGTGACATAACCATTGCTAAAACTAACCATATAGCTTATTTCAAAAAAATCACAGCCCTAAACCTAATGGTGTAGA
This sequence comes from Acanthoscelides obtectus, assembly GCA_963669975.1. NCBI lineage: Eukaryota > Metazoa > Arthropoda > Insecta > Coleoptera > Chrysomelidae > Acanthoscelides > Acanthoscelides obtectus. The sequence goes on from CAVLJG010000005.1 coordinate 32,071,029, forward strand.
TGTAATTGCGATTGAAAGTTCATTATCTGTTTTGTTTTTCGAAATTTCACAAAATTGCAAATAGCTCCTGAACTATATAATTTCGGACCACACATATAGTGGTTCATTCGATAGGTTTTGAGGCCCTCTATCACCCGACTTCCGTTGATCCACTACTAACTTTACATCCTGTATATATCCTTGAAATTATTTGGGATGGAGGCAAAGTTTAGAAAAGGAAACTCTTTTAACTTAAACTCAAGCTTTCGACGGTCTATGCCATCATCATCGGGAGTAAGTCGGCGAGAGCGTTGCTGAAATGCTTCTCAGAAAGAAGTAGAAGAGACCACATAGTCAACGAGTAAAAAGCTGAATTGTTGAGGTTTGATTAGGAAGAAAAAGTTTTATTATAAAATTAATTATTAATTGTTGATAAAACCATAGCTATGTTTTTTCAAGAAACCACTAACGGATTTTGAAGACTGAAGATTGATTAACTATTGAAAAACTTTCGAACAATCATCTTTACCGGAAGCCCCTTCCGAGAAGTCAATCTACTTGACGCCATCTTTTCGGAGACATAACTGACAGGTATAAATGTCAACCATATTGCTTATTATCACAAATGAAGTTTTCATACTTTCTGAGAAGACGGCAAAGCTCAAATATGACGAAAAGCTGGAGTTTGATACTAGATGTTCGATTAGCAGCAGAAGTTGCACATTAAGTGGACACTGTTGTCCTAAAAATGTACAGAACAAGAAAACAGTAAGTCTAAAAAGTTTCCAATGGTTTCTATGAGACAACACAAGAATAGGTATTGCAACTTATGATGTTTTTGGGAATGGTTTTTAATGCCTCTGGGTCATGCTTCGACATCGACAGTGATTTATGGCCGTAGAACATTCAAAAGGTAATCGAAAAATATAATTGGTCAACTGCAAAATCAATGAACTGTAATTTTCTTTCAATGAATTTATATAGGATGTTATTTGATGATAGGTGGAATACGTTAATGAATGATGTTAGTGTGAGTAGAAATTTGTTATAGCAGCAATGGCTACGACATTTTAATACTCGGCCTTACCAAGAGCATGGCGTTCCATGATCCACCCACCTCACTTTTCATTAGTATAAAGTCACTTTCTTGAGCAGCAGCTGTAAATGCAATGCTAAAGTGTCACAAATCCCGATTAGGAATAAAAAAGAAGACATCAGATTCGTGATCTACCCATCCAATTTACTGATGAAACGAGCTTGTATCGAGCATCTAGGTTCGAAAAAGTGTTTGAAAATTTCATTCTATTCAAGGTGGATATCTATGAAAAATATTAACTTTAATGCATGTTAAGTACAGAAACTATCTACTTTATTCAGTTCATTTGTGAAAGGATGTGTGTCGCTTCAATCGATCTGTAACCACACATCCCATAACAAAAAATAATCTTTGCAATCTAATATGTACTCACATTGATTTTTTTCAGTTTGCAAAAAATAATTCGTTGTTCGTATACCATCAATAGTCAATCTGAAAATTTTCATTGATCTTGCTCCGCTTGGATGAAGTCGGCAATTTACAGAAGGATTTTTTGTGTCCAGTCTGGTTTCACAGGTTATATTTTTTTAACTGAGTAATAAAACGATTTTGCGGATTGAAAACGCAATTAATAAGATTTATTGTTTATTTTGCCCACCCAGAGCGTTACGAACCGATAACATTTCGCTTATTACATGTACCGCTTTCCGATATTGGCGATACATTTCACAAAGTGATAATAATGAAGATTATTCGTTTATACAGAGCGAAATTTGTGGCACAGAGCGCAGATAAAAACTAGTCCTCTATTGCGGCAATCATTGAAAGCTTACTCTTGAAGAAATACATTATTCGGGAACGTTTCAAAAGACCTACGGCTAGTAAACCAGCTTTAAGATTTCTGAAGGAATGCCCGAAAATTGCAAATAAATAATCGGTACGCGTGACTTTTCCTAAATTGTTACCAAAACCAGATGTGAAAAATATGATTAAAAAGAGTTCATTTTGAACCTCCAAAAAATGTTTTGGCTTATCTTAGGTATTTTATTTAAACTATTTATAAATTAAGGTAAACATTCCTGGACTGAGCGTCTGGGGCACTTGATATACCTCATCGTCTTATGCTATGACTAATTCAAGCCGTCTGAAAAAACAGTCGACGTTTCTGGATGTTCGGAAAATTTTGGATCTTTTTTGGCAATGAATGTTAAAAATTCCCTGTAATTTCCTCTATTGTCAGAGTCATCCCCTTCAAAATGAACGGTAATTCCTGTTTTGCCAAAAAACATACGGTATCTAGAAGTGTGCGGCCTAAAAGCTTGGTTAAGACAACTTTCGATACTTGTTTTGCCAGACTGAATTAAATTGGCTACACATCTCATATGTAACGGAGAAATTTCATGTCTCTTCTTTAGAGCCTTAAAACTATTTAAATCGTTGACTCCGCTGCTGGTCGACCCATTTTTCTGTATAAAACAGAAGACATCGCCAACAATACAATCTGTTTTTTTGCAACTACATAACCAAGACTTTCCATATACGAACTTAATTTAAAATATCAAACTACGTTTTTTGATTAATTTTTAAAATTATCTAAAATAGGTGTTATTCTTCCATCTTCAATGATCTCCCTTTTTTCTTAAAAATTATACAAGGAGAATGACACTGCTAGTTTCCTGTTTTGTGATTGTTCCACAAACATTTCGCACACTGATAATGTGATGATTTACGCAGTCGAAACAAATCCTCTTTGGACTTAATACTCCGTACAAGACTTTATGCACATATCGGATTTTACAAACCCTCCTACGCTAGTGGATTCCTTTCCAGCTATGGGAACCTTTCCCTTATAGTCTCCCAGTCGATTGTTTGGGCACGGTTGACGCTTTTATTCGCGGCTTTATATAAAATCTTATCTCGTGTGTCTGGCCCATTGTGCAGGTATATGAATTATGATAAATCCCAAAATCCGTACAGGTGGTTGTTGTGAATTTCTGAACGTCTTATCCTTCCAGATCAAACCGGTCCTTTGTATGAGATACAATGGCTAATGACTGGACACGTTTTCTTTTCTCGAGATGACATTCAGGACCATTATTTTTGTCGGATGTTGAAGTCACTGACGTTTTTGGCGAGACACATAATACGAGAAATTAGGCATATATTTTTAATGCATATGTGAAAAAGACATGTGGAGAATCTGAAATTTGTCAAGAATCAAAATGACGAATTTAATCTTTGCAAAAAAAGTTTTGATCGAGCTCAAATAAAAGTTTTGATCGAGCTCCAATATAAGTTTTAGATGTTTTCAGGGTCGCTAATGACGAACTTGATATTATATTATTCAAAAATGATGTATAATGTATATTTTCGATTGCTCCCAAGTTACAGTTTAATATGTCCTCAAGATATAATTTATGTAATACTGTATAATGTCGCTAAACCTGCAATCAGCTGCAGCCGAAATCGACACATTTACAAACTGGGTACCTGATAAACATGCTACTATCCGAAATAGAGCTTTTTTAACTATTATTGAATTTACTTATTATAGAAAAAATATCAATTACATATTGTCGTCGTATAGTGTCATGTGTCGATTGGCGCATTAACTTCCACCAAATGCATCATTCTCCAAAGTTGTTAGAATTTGGTGTTCTCTGGCCATGAATCTTGTTCGAGCTTGTCGTTGCTCAACATATCAATAATTATAAATGACTGCACTATCATATAAAATGATCGTCATTGTAGGTGTAGACTTCATGCGTGCGGTTTCTTTACATCAGTCGTTCAAACGCTTTCATTAACTGAAAGCCATTCCTTTTTTATTCTTTCGCAAAACGCCTTTTCATGTTGCCAGTTGCTACATGATATCAATCGTCTATTGCACAAGTTTGAATGCGGTGATCGCAAATCGGTCGCTTCTAAATAATTAAAAATTGATAATCATTATTACATAATGACTTATATAGGTTACTGTTTTATATGTTAGATTAATCAAGAATTTGGGCTGACGTTATCTGAGTGTACTAAATTGTTGATAATAAGTATTTTTCAATTCTGCTATTAGAACAGTTTAACTAAGCCTAAGACTAAGATGTGGTGGCTTTCAGGATATATTCGGCGTTTGGGAGAATATAATAAAATTGAAATGATTTGGCTGTCTTTGGTGATTTATGTAACATTGGGAAAAGTGGACTAATCGGTAGTTGCATCAATTGGTTAGCAATAAATAAATACGAGCAATTATTGAGGTCCATGAGCAACTTAAGGTTAGCGGGCTTTAAAGTTTCTTCACCGCCTAAGCTAACAGAAGTCTGTGGGCCTAAAGGTGTGATATTTTGTCCGAAAATTATATACAGTACAAGTACACCTTACCACTCGGTTGCTAATAATTTAAACACGTACATTATAGATAAAAGCTTCTACAAAAAGAAAAGAAGATCGACTGCAGTAGTGTAGCCTCCTCTGCAAGGCTGTAGGCTGTAGGATTTGAATTGGGTGGTTATGACATGTTAGCGATTCTATAAGGTAGTCTTTCGAAATTGCAGCAGCTTGAACATCGCATTGCCTACCTGCAACAAACATGTAGGTTGTACCCTTCTTACAAGTTTTCTTGTAATAGGAAGAATTGGACATTATATTAAATATCCAATGTACCAAAAATGTAACCTCAAAGTTGTGTTTCAATCCTAATTTAATATTTTAGATGAATTACAAGTACAAAGTACATTTCTAAAAAAAATACAAAATCCCGACTGTTAATGTTAATACATACATAATATCACTTGTACTGCTAAGATTCCTCTTCAACAACGCCTTATATGTCAGAATCCACCAAACTGCTTAAGCTGTAGCATGCAAAATACTAAAATTTCAAAGTCCATTTTATTTTATTAAAATCGGCTATCTTGTTTTTTATAAAATTCTAATATGACAAAAGTGACTAAAACTGCTAAGAAGAATCTACCGATATCTCATATGGCGAAATCCATCGGTGCGTTTGGACTGTAGCTCGTGAAATTGAATTTTTGGAAATATATACATAGATCCTGATTAACTCATAAGTACTCAACATTTAATCTGCAAGAAAATCAGACACCTAAATGCGGCTTTAATAAAGAGGCTTCCATATTGGTCAACTTTACAGAGGGGGTTAGATTTCGACATACTTGGACCAAAACCAATATGTATCATTGCTTCTATAAACTCGTTTGATTTTCCTGCGTACACTTTTAGATGATTATGAATAATAACAACAACCAACAAATAACAGAACGAAAGAAGAAGAAAGAAAGAAAAAACATCATCATTCCATTCCTCTAACGTTATCAAATATAATAATAATAAATTGCTTTTATTGCTCATGTAAGTACAGAAAAAGAATAAGTACATAAATCTGATGCAGTGAGCAAACGGCAAGGTTCGGTTGATTGACAACCATCAGTTGTCAATCCGCGCTCTTCCTTCCAAAAAAAAAATAAATAAAGTAGTATATCAGTAATAATAATAACAGCAAGAGAAAATTTAAACGTTAACACAGATACATATAGACATATTATGTTTTAAAACTATATACTATATTATACATCCATAGATGACATATATGTAAAACCTATGATATAAAACGAGTTGATGCTTGAATGGGATTGCTAGAAGTTGTAGCTAATATATTATGAAGGGAAAAATGTCAAAGATCAAACGAAAAAGACTCCTTGGCTTTGTCTGGTTTCTGGGCAACCAGGACTGACAGATTCGACTGACGTACATCAGACAGTGACTAATGGGCAAAGGTCCTACGGACCGCCCAGACAAATAAATGACGAATAGTACGAAAAACACATACAGAAGAATAATTGGCAAATCAGCGTGCAGTGTTAAATTTAAGTCATCTCAAGTCTCAACATAGTCTTCACTTCTGGCTTAAATCTCAAAATTGATAGGGCTTTAATTCTATCAGGCAGCGAGTGGTAAACCTTAACAATGTCATATGAAAAAGAGCACTTATAAGTTGAAGTTTTAAATTTAGGTAGTGAGAGATGATGTTTAAACCTCGTGTTACGACTATGCACTTCTGTACGGGTCTTGATCTTCTTGTAAAGATAGGATGGTGATTCAGTATTGAGTATCTTGTGGTTTAGTACGGATCGATGAAGGAACCTTCTTTTCTCTATATTGAGCCAACCTAAGTTCTTTAAGTGAAGAGATATCGGCTGCCGCCTTCTAATACCACTAACAAACCTGACACAAGAATTTTGAATACGCTGAAGGCGCGCCTTATCTCGATGAAGGAATGACGGGCCGTACGCGCAGTCTGCATAGCTGAGGTGAGAAAGAACTAAAGACTCGCACAATATTATTTTAGTTGTCTTGGTTATTATGCTATTGTATAGCAGTTTCAATGATGAAAATGCCCTTTTGGTTATAAGAGAGACATGCTGGGAAAAGCGTAGATCTGTATCCATAATAACCCCTAAATTTTTAGCGGAGTTTGTAAAAGTTATTTTGTCTTGTCCGAAATAAATGTCTAAATTATTGGAGTATAGTTCACGATTCTTGTTTTTACCAAATAGTAGAGCCCTAGATTTAGTGGCGTTGACGGAGAGACAATATTTTTTTGTTAGCTGATAAAGAACCTGAAGGTCCTCATTTATGTTAGTTAAAGTTCGGTTTATATCTGATTCATTAAAAGCAATATATAATTGAGTGTCATCGGCGTAATAGTGATATGAGACGTGTTTAAAACTTTTGTGCAGCTGAGAAGTATACAGAGTGTACAAGAGTGGACCTGCAGCAGATCCTTGAGGTACACCTCGACAAACTTTAGACAATTCGGATGTTTCACCAAAGCATTTGACAACTTGTGCCCGATCTTTGAGGTAATTTCTTAATAAATGAACCGCAGTTTTAGAAAAACCCAAGTAGTGAAAAACAGCAATCAGTAGATCATGGTTTAGCTTATCAAAAGCCTTCGAAAAATCTAATAAGATTAAGATGCATAGGTTGCCATCATCAATGTATTTGCGGATATCATCTGTTACTTTGAGCAAGGCTGTTGTGCAGCTGTGACCTGATCTGAATCCTGATTGGTTTTCCGGAAGAATGTCATTTTTAGCAACAAAGTCCCTCATTCTAGCATCCAAAATCATTTCGAAGGCCTTTGATGGAGTACATAGGATGCTGATTGGTCGAAGGTCGCCCACATCTTCAGGGTTGCTCTTTTTTGGTATGGGAATTACTTGTGCAAGCTTCCAAATTTTGGGTATTACATTGAATTTTAGACAATAATTAAAAATATGCGTGAGATATGGTAAAATTATAGGACAGCTGTACAGCAGCATGCTGATACTTATACCGTCGGCTTTCGATTTCACTGAAAGCAATTTTTGATATACTTCATTGTCATTCGTGTACGAAAACTCAAATGCTTCATGAGGGAGTTGCGTATCGGAGAAGAATCGAAGAGTGTACTGATCAGGTTCATTATTATCACCCGAGATGGATTGCATGAAGGAGTTATTGATTTGGTTTGCAGTTCCTAGGTGCTGAGGTAGTGAATTCTGTTTTTTATTAACTATATTCAATTTTCCGAGTTCTCTCCACATTTATTTTATTTAATGCAACTTGTTGCTCAAAATATACTTGCTTTTCTTTGTTAATTGCGTGGTTAATTTTGTTCTTTAGTGTATTATAGCCTAACCAATCATTGTGATTCTTTGTACGATGATACTTTCTTAGTGCCTTATCTCTTAGTTTCATCATTTGTTTCAAATTATAGGTAAGCCAAGGTGACCTTTTTCTAGATATGCGGACTGTTCTGATAGGAGCATGGAAATCGAAAATATTTAACAGTAGTTCATTCAGATAATTCACTTTCATATCTATATCCTTAAGCAGATATATTGGACTCATGTCAACATTCTTCAGGTGATTTGTAAAAAGCTCATAATTAAAATGTTTAAAGTCTCTATATGTGTAAAGAAAAGGTACAAAAGTATTCTTTGAAAGTGCCTTTGTGAGAAGCCGCTCACGAATTTGGCCCTGCTTCTCCGTATGCTAAAACAATGTCCACTAACTCCTCATTAGTGTACTCATGTGCCATTTTTATTAATAAATAACTGAAAACACAAACTCGCAAAATACTTTCTTACAAAAATCGACCGTTCTTCATTCAGATCACCCACGATACAGATTAAACCTTACCTACACGTTCTTATCAGTATGAAAAAATGAAAAATTACTGGTATTTTGTTTTCGCGGTTGTTAGGTACAACATTTGCTACAATAAATTATTAATGCGTGTCTAATATCACGACGATGAACGCAAAATACAGATATTCATTTTTCAATTTGTTATTGAAACTCAGGTTTATAACTTAATTTCTGTAGGGCTTTTATTACATTTTTTTTTGAGAAATCAACTTCTTTCGTAACACTGCATATGCGGTTAAAATTTGTCGGATAAGTTGTGAAACACCCTGTATACTCCTGAAGCATCTAATTACAATAGAGCGCGATCATAAGTCTCCAAGGGGTTAAAAAATCCTGGAACCTTAAGCAGCCGCATATGAAGGAAATTTTCGATTTTGGAAATAGTAGGATATGGCATACAAAACAAATGTTATTTCGTCGCATAATTTGAAAATTGGACATTAGATCGTCCGAGACATCCGGTTGACCTGCTCGACAATATCGAGACAATAAGGAGAAATTAATGTCACTAAAATGAGTAACATTATTGATAAATGATGACCCAAGAAGGAAACAGCACTTTTCGCACCATTATACCAATCAGTTCTCACCTTTCATCCTTTACCTAGCACAAAATCATGATTATACTGTAACGACATTGTAATTATACCTTTCCTTTTCCTTTCACCCGCCAGAAATACAAAAAGTGCAACCAACCTACACCATTGGTTTTGAAAGGCCGGAGTCTAGGGGCTGGTCACGAAGATTTAGATGATGTTGCGAAAGTTGATAGGTACCACCTGAGAGAGGCAGCACCCTAACGGTACTCTTGGCTGCCAAAGCGTCGGATAGCGGTCCGTCGAATTAATGAGTGAGACTGTGCCTTTTTGGCAGACAGGTTGACTTTCTACACCGGGACCCCTGTGGGAACGTAAAATTCCGAATTTTATAGGGATATTAATCATAAGGCAACAAGACGTGCGCAGCGTGGGCTTTATACCAGCACTGGCGTACAGTTTTGCGAATTGTTGAGACACTGGATCTGCTATCAAGTGCGATATAAGACGGAAAAAAATATTTTATTAATAAATAATGTTCAGTTATGACGTTTATACAATACTTCTCAAAATGTTCTTCTGCCACTTTATTTTTTGAAAGGGACGATGAAATTGATGCATTGGTACTATATTCTAGTATAAAAGTGACAATTATCAAATTGGCGGATAAGCACCGTCTTGGTACATTTCTTGAATCTAACGGCAGGAGTATTATGTAAAAAACCTATAAGACGTCAAAAAAAAAACCTGTAAAATGTCATCTTGCAGGCTAGGCAGTTTTTAGGGTGCAAAAAGTCATTCCACGATTGCTCACTAGGATCGTTGTGAGCGTCTCATCTATGGAGAAATGACTCAACTAAACTACACGCATTATTGGTTGCATATGTTTTGTGTAGCCGAGTAGCCTGTAGTTTTTATCTTTGAGAAGTAAGTTGGTTGGATAGCAAGATCGCATCCGGATGATTATGTGTTATTTATATGTTGTCTTTTCTGAAGACAGGTTATGTTGAAAGATATAAATTACGAAAAACTTTGAGGAGAATTACGTGAAACCACCACCGCGCCCGCGTTGTGTGTAATTATTGTTAGCATATATATGACTTGTAATTCGACAATGTACAGTGAATATAATTATTTCTTATCTCTCTCATTTTTGAAATTTAGCAAATTTGGATACGTGATTTCCAGTCTGGATAAGAAAAAGTGGATGCGCAACTAATTTCTACCTTGTAATCTGAAGTAAGTGTATTTGAGACAAAAATCCTATGCAATTATCATTAACGCATACAACTTACAGCGTAGACCTCCAGTAATGCCATCTCTCAAGCAGATTTCATTCATCACATCAGAGCCAAACATTGATAACTCAAGCCTCAGGACGTTTAGGCAATACATACAACTAAGTGCTAAGTTAACATCTTGTATAGAAACCTACATAATGCCGAAAAAAAGTATAACGTCACTGTTCAAGATACGTATACCTATTTTGAAGCTCCTTACCAGCACTTTATAATCCTAGATGATAAATCTACTAATCCGTCAACATGACGAGCTTGCGTACTACCAAAGTTAAACGTTTGTGTAGATTGAAATTCTTATAATTCATCAACTAATCATCAAAATGCTATAATATGACTTATCAGTCATTTTTACTGAAATGTGCTATAAAATATGGAAGACTGCGTTTTAAAAAATGACAAGTTTGACAACTGTTTAAGTCGAATGTTCCACATTTTATAACATATTCGTATAGGCCTTTCTGAGAATAATAACGCCCTGATAAATTGTTGTTGAGTTATAAGCGACTCAATAGACTTCAACTTCAACTTTGAAAACCTGCCACTTCGCCTTCTTAAAGATACTGATTTAATATTCTAGCGTTCTAGAAGGAGCTTCAAAATGCGGTATCATGAGACCCCACACCATTTAAGAAAATGTTTGCAGATGGCGTGCTGTCGCCATCTTGAAATCTTCAACTGACACTTTTGGTTGCATCACCCTGAATTTTAGCGTGTTTGTCTTATAAGTATGAAGGGCCCTTTTTAAAAAGCATGGGAATGTAAAAATGTAAGAACATTAATATACAACATTTGAACTACGCGCATAAAAAAATGTTATATCTAATTCCAAAAATACTTTTCGATTTTGTTTCCGATTGGAAAATTAAAAATTGTTTCGGAACCCTCAAAACAAGGAAATGCGATTATATTATATATTTGCCACACCTCAAGAGCCCTTCTGCTCTCCGAGAATTTTATACAAGTTTTCGGGCTCCTTCAGCAGTGTAATTTAACTAAAAAGTAAAGTTTCAGTCACGAAGAATCCGCAGTAGAGATATATTTTTTACACAAGAAGTACTCGGAATGGGCTTTACACCTACCAGACTTGTTCATTTTTATTCATTACCCGTAATCGACACCGGATTTCGAGAAAACAAAGGAGTATTATTTAGTGAATAGTCATAAAACAATCTGCGGCGACTTTGTCACAGAAGATCAAAGCCATCTAGAGAACGTGCTCGGATTTCTACATTGCAATAACGCGTTCGGTGAGCTACTACGAAATCAAAAAAGTACCCGACGACATTCATTTACCAAAGCAAGATTCAAATAGAAGACACCGTGTAAAATGTAAGTCATTGGCAAGTGTCAACATAGCAGTAAACTTTCAAAATATATTTTATATTTGCTTAGAAAAAGTTTATGTATGTGCTGAAACGTACGTTGTACCTGCGGTGCATATGTGAAACAGTAAACCAGAGAAGAAACGTTTCGTTTGACGAAAACAGTCAAAAGCAAAAAGGAGCGGATACATCTCAGTAAAGATAGCATCTAAGCTTGTTAGATTTCGAGGGCATACGATTTTTTACCAATAAAGCGCAGCATGAGGGGTATTAAAGCAAATAATCATAATTTTCATTTAGAATCGATAACCTTGATTACCTCATGCACCCTTAAGAGGGGTTCGCAATTTATTTTTTCATAAATACCCCTATAGAAAAAATGGTGGTAGATGGTGGTACAGTAATTGCTGTCAACACCATCCCATTAGCTGGGGTTGAATCAGGGGTTTACACATGACCCTCTGCAGACATACGGGCGAAGTGCGTCGACATTCAAAGCTATATGGAAGAACAGTAGCGGATCTGAAAGGAATATTTGGCCGTAGCCTAGGTGAACTGGCAGTACATGCGAATTTTAAGACATGGAGCAAAAATCATAATTCTGATTCTTCCAAAACTATTTTATTCTAAGGCGATTTTTAAGAAACTGTTCCATTTTGATCGATGAAATTCTTGCATTCACATATTCTAGAGAAGATATGTATGTTATATTGAACTCTCATATTTTTATTTTAGTAGTTGAATATTTAATAAAAGCCAGCTCACAAATTTGGCATTTTGTACAAAATTCTTTTACATGAGCGCATAGTCCCAGCACTTTCCGCTCCAGATATCAATAAAAAAGACCAGGGAGCCGCACTTTTATTTTTATATGTCTTTTGTGTCATGGTACATTTTGCGTTCATATAAAAATATTTGAGTTACATATTCGAAAATGGGCGAATTCTGGACAAAATTGTGAACTTTGAGACTTAAAACAACAATCAATTACTAAAATAAAAATGAGAATGTTGAATGAAGTTTGCAACATGTTCTGAAATGTTTGAGTGAAAAAATTTCATAAATGCGATCTACGTTTTTCCAGGGCCGAAGAACCCGCTTATAGATCCTGATCCTTTCAGTATAAAATCATATTGTAGCACCACCTACTAAATACCTTATTAAGATTTTACTGAAGCAGAAATCTGACAGCTCCGCTTGTAGACCCTGGTCCTTTTTCGTGAAATAACAATTTTGTCAAATAGACTATAGAATTATTTATATTATTCAAAACAATTCAATATGGTTGTGATTTTTTTATTAATATTTATGTAGGTTGAAAGGAGTATCTGACGTGTGGCTCACTCCAAATTTAAACCTCCTAGATAATTTTCCATGAGACCATCTAAGTTATTAGTTTACACAACTTTCGTGGAAAATCAGACATTTTCAGGAGATAGTGAAAAATGACTCTCGTACATTTGAAAGGGCATGGCAATCTATGATGGCTCTTGTATCCTGTCCGAAGTTGTCATTTCCAACAGTTTTACAGATTGAGAGACTTCGCGAATAAAATTTTATTTTAATTTAAAATCATTTCAGGCAGCAGCGGTGGCCGCAGTAGTAGATAGAATCTTGGGTCTCTTGATCAGTCTCCGTGCGCTGTGCGGGTTTGAATCCCGTCCCAGGAGAAACTTTTCTCTTGGCTATGGATGTTGTGATTGTCCGTAGGTGGTAGATGGTCTCTGACAGTCGAACGGGGAGGTACCACCCGGCGGATCTCGTAGGCAGAGCCAGAATGTGTGCATGTTGCATGCACACGTGTTCCCTCGCCAGAGTCCGTATGGCGTTCCCCCTTTCCCCTGTATCCCCTATAGCCCCACGGTACCCAATGGGTGTTTAGGCCTTAGGCCTTCGTGGTAGTTGGAGTATAAAAAAAAATTCAGTTTATGGCTATTTTCCCGCTTTTGTTTTCATAACTTCTGAACAACGCCGTATAATTCAACGAAATTCCGGCAGTATAGTAAGTAGTGAAAGGACAGACTAGCTCTATTGCAATATTGATTATTTTACACCCTGTATAATGATTGCCCAAAAGTCTATTCGTGTTTGGTTTCGACAAAACGGACCGTTTGAAGTTTTGCCCCAGTTTGGAAACACCCTGTAGTGCCTATAAAGTAGAAAGGTTGTAAATAAGAGGTTGAATTTCAAAAGACCAAATTACAAAGTTTTCGAGAAGTTATCATGCCCCTATTCACCCCTTATCCTGCTTCTTTGATACGCAACGATGAGGGTATATTCAATATATTGTACCTTAACCATTCACAACGTATATCACGTTGAGAGCGTTATTTGCATAATGTCATAGCAGCAATTTGGAGTATATCAGGAGTCAAGGTCTGAACTCGAGCGAAGGTTATTTTTTAATTTTTTCGGCGGTCATAGTCTTAAATTGGTTCCACACACCTTAACAGTTACGTATTTGTTGCCATAGATCGCTGGTGATTAATTCAAAAAAAATCAGCATCTGTTTCCAATTCACATCAGATTGCTAATTAAATTTTATTGATATAAATGTTAAAAAGCAATATCGCGAAGGACGCCACCAGTGGTGTCACCTGGGAGCTTCTTTGTTTAGTTAACGTTTGCTTTGAACGATAGCACTCAATGTAATAAACCTCTACAAAGAATTAAGGAAAACAAGGTTGTCCACAGACTGCTTGATTGCTCTGGTATCAAATTAAAGCATTTTGCTTTGAGAACGAAAACGCAAGTATTGAAGATTATCATTGGGCACTGGCGTATATGAGCTATGCCTCAAACGTTGGAACGTCATCTCGAGGGATAAGAATTAACGGATCAGGAACTCTATTCTTGAGTTTAAGGGAGTAGAAGTTGTGAGAGAGTGGCAAAAACTGAGTGTGGCCTAGAAATGCAGTATTCTTGAAATCAATTCTACCGAAAAGCGATAGAAATGAATTCACTTTAGGAAGTCGCGATTCCTCTTGGTACCGACCGAGAGAAACTGGAAAAATTAGTAAAAAATAGCACTATATAATCTAAGAATTGACGTGTTTGGTATTGTTATTGTCGTTCCTGCTAAACATATTGCAAAAATGGTTATTTTCAATCAATTGATATTATTAACGAGGATGTAGACGAGGCAGTTGAGGAATGGGGGATTTTGCACCGAGATCATAATTTCGGATCGAAAATGTGTACAGATGTTTAGGTTGACCAAACATTTGGTGTATGAATTGCTGGAGATATTGACTCAATTCATACAACCACCCCCACGAGCTTCTGCACTTTCGATCAAAACAAAGGCATTTGTGGGTGCTCTCGGAGAAATTCAAACATTTTGTCCTTTTGTTCATTTGTAATGTGCTTCTTTAAAGTTTTCGGTCCCATAGATAAAATTATAAGGAAGAAATCTTGACCAAAATCTTTGGCTGGTTTTTGACTGTCAAAATTATCTCCATTTTGATTGGTTTAACACGTTTACTCAAACCTGGGAACCCTGTGTCTTGATTTCCTTTCTATCGAGCCCTTTCCAGAATACAGTATTTTCGAATCAATAGAAAACCGGGGGAGTAGAAAAAGAGAGGGAGTGTGATTTTCTACTGAAGTCAAGAATAGGGGCACAGGTGAGGTTTCAGGTCCGCCGACTACCGGCGATCCAGATAAGCACATATTAATTTATTAGTTATTATTTAAACCTGAAGAAATAATTGTTTGTGTGAGTGATCTACTGCTTGCACAGTAAGAAATTTTTAGGTGCATGACACTGTAACATCGGTTCCCAGTTTGGACTCTTTCTCGAACTCCTACATCGTGCTTCTACATCTTCGTTAAGATTAGTAAACCGAATTGGAAAGTGGAAGCAAACATGTATTGACAAGCAAGACAGATACTCATCTTGCGGTGGTTTTGTTCTCACACGATTGCAGTTTTCTTGATATTGTGCTACAGCGAAACCGATATTGAAAGAATCAGTTAAAAGTCGAGGTGCGGCGATACGGAAGCGCTATGAAACTTAGCACTTTACTCGAAAAAATGTAAACAAATTAACATCCGGTCCTAAAGGATGGCTAGCATTGTCAATATTTCAGTTTTTTGGAATGCATAATTAGCTCAGAATGCTGCAACCCCCAAGCTTTTTAGTGAACTTAAAACGAAGTAAATAATGTACGGGCACTCCAAAGGCATAACGTTGTTTGTTAATGAGACTCATTGATTCTCAGTGAACTGATCCACACTTGTGATCTTTGGATGTAGCTGTGAGTAGTAGTAGTGGTGGGAACTGGACCACCTTTGACCGTTTTTGCCGACTCCTTAGTACTAACACTGTACTACTTCACGCGCCATCTAATGGCAACTGATTATTGAATAAGCCTGCTCTGAGCGATGCTATGTACCTATCGTTGATCTTGCACCAATCTGGTGAGTGATCTAGGCAACAAACCACACATTAATGGCTCAGAATTAAATTCCCATGCAGAATTCGGACCCGCGAGCCTTGCTTCGACCGATTGCTAACTCGACCAGCAAAACGAGACCACTATGTTGCTATTAAATCTAACTGCAGAACTGTAGCATACCATTTGAGGTACGTATATGTTGAAACATACGGTAAATCACTGCAATCAGTCTCGTACTCTAAAACGACCATATTCCAATGCCTATCTAGATCAGATTTTTATATCGCTCGTTTTTGTTATTGATTCTCATACCAATATGATAATCCTTTCGATATTACTTCTATTTGTGATTTTTCAGCTGCCAGGAAGAGAACGCTCAGCTCTCTGTTGGCATAGAACTTTTTGATAAGAAATTAATTCTCTTTTTGTAGATAGTTTCAGAATCCTCAAATAGATGTTTCGGGTCTATCTATTGTTTCTACTAATGATTTGCTTCAGACTGTCCCATTAGAATTTTTAATAGATTTCCACAAGGTCGTACATTCGGCTAAGAACCGCGTGTTAAACCTGCAAAATAATTATTAGCTCATTCCTATTTATAATATCCTCGAAATTCGACATCGTCTTCCTAGTTGCTCGTAATGGCTACTAAATGCTGACCTATACCAAGGAAAATGTTATTCTCGGCGGTTTGGTAGATAAATATTATTGTAACGAAGATATATGCTTATACGATTATATTTCATTTGTTGTTAATGTTAACGCATCGATTTCGGTAGCATGTAATTATGACTATGATATCACCTATAATGCGTCAGCAGAAGCTCACTGGATCCTCCTCCTTTGAGAGGTAGTCTAAACATTTGAAGTGGAACAGTCAAGCATAACACTTTAAGCCGTTGAAAATAAATCATTTTCAACTTATCTTCTCCTTCGGTTTCAGATTTCAGATACCGCAATTTCCACAAGAATGGTCCAATTTTTAGTGATTTTTTGGAATACGCGTTATAAATTACAACCTGATTTACTTTAAAACATTCTTATGGAGTAGCAAGACTTAAAGGTTTTTAAGAAGTTAGTTGATATGTTTTGTTTTTTAACAATTTTTTTGTTAAATTTTGGACCATAGTTATGTGCACATCTATGATCCATAAAGAATTTATTGCAATAAGTTGACAGGTAACTATTCTTGGAAGCGTATAACCCAACAATAGTGTAAAAGTGAAAAAATATTTGACTCACAAAAACTTCAAAACTCATATATTTTTCATATTTAAATAAAAATAGTCACTCAATAGGTGCAATTTGTATGGTAATAAAATAAGACAAACGTAAGATTAATACTAAAGAATGCTTTTGTAGCACAACTTATCGAAGTAAAAGGTAAGCTAAAAAATTAAAGTAAACAAAACAAAAACTTTATTAACTGTTATACCTAATTAAGCAAGCTCAGGGCAGGGACACTGAAAAGATGACGTTTTGTTGAAACTTGCTTTGGAACATTTATGAAAAACTTAATTTCGTTTTTGGCATAAAATCTGCTGTCCTCCTTTTCTGGCCATTTCCACAGTTTTCCTTATTTTGCCATGAATTTTATAAAGGCTCCCTCGCTTTCTACTGTAACCATCTGCCCCGGCCAGTAATCACCATCGTACTCAACAAAATCATCTTTTTCGGGTAGAGAACCCTCGAAGCTTCTGAGATTTGCGCTTGTAGTATTTTCAGATTTTTCTTCTTCTGATAAATTCAGTGAAGAACTAGAAGCCAAAGAAAACTTAGTATAAACTTCCTCTTCATCGCTGCTTGAACTGTCTACTATCGCTCTTTTTTTCTTTATGACTTTCTCTTTCTTGGAGCCAGAAGGTGCATATTCTCTATTTCCTCTTCGTCTCTGCTTGGACTATCTACTACCACTTTATTTTTCTGCTTACGTTTAATTTCTTGCTGTTAGACATCAGCAGAAATGCTTTTTCCTGCTACAACATCAAGTTGTTTCTTTCTTTTTTTTTTCTCCAGGTTCGTCAACGGCTGTTTTTCTTTTATTTTCAATATAAGATAAAGAATGCACACGTCGTATGGTAAAAAAATAACAGACTTTATTGCAAGAACGAAGAGTGGTTACAAGTATTGAACAAAATCTGCCTGTGCCTCGATATAATTCTAGTATTTATAGGAAAAATAAACAGCTTTATCGAAAAAAAGAAAGAAGTAAAAAGCAAATATTTCTTAATGGGCTTGTTTGCCATACAATTCAATTTGTTGGAGTAATGGGCTTGTACCACATAGTTATGTTACCAACAGGATTCCATAACTCCTCCCTCCTACGAAAAGTTGGTCTCCAACTTAGAGAAAATTTAATTTACAGTTACAATATGGTTCCAAAGCTGTAAGAGTCGTAAGAAAGGTTTTGCAACTTAGTATGAACTATTATTTCCAAATGATTTTGGTAATAAGAAGGATTTAAAAAGCTAAAATTACTTTCAAGTAAAGGCAATGATAATTCAATCTGCTTGCAGTCTTTAATATCAATTGAAATATTAGTATTAATAGTATTTTAAGTGAATATGAGGACAATTTTCCAACATAGATGGCTTACATGTGCCTGTTTAGTAATTAAAAACATAAATGCGGATTGTTACTTAATTTGATTACATTGGAGCAAAATCTTTCTTCTTCAAATTACAAAGTAAAATTGCTTGGGATCTTTATTAATTCATTCCTTATAATTAACGGATACAATTCAAAAACACTGTAAGTTTTTAAGGTCAAGAAGAGGTACATGAATTACGAATATGATTCATTTCGCAAAGTTACAATTGATAGTTCGCAAAGATTCAGTATCTCAAAAGAGTGCATTGTTTCAAAATCTAACAGATGATCTTTCTGGTATAAAGTTTGCAAATGTTCAATGAGGATATTTATTTCCCTATGATTTAATGAAAGAATGGATAGGACGCTCAAATGATTAATTTGAATTTAAATTTATTTGATGTGCGATTTGCTCGAAGAATTTCATTTGAAAAGCCATATTTTGTGTAACAGAAACTATGCTTTCTTGGATATTGATAGTATTGTGCTCAAAAGTGCCTTGCAAACCTTTACAGAAGAAAATAACTTTTTAATTCTGTAGATTCAGTGCGTGTTGATTTTCATGTAGTTTTGGATTGGTTATATAATTTAAATTAATAAGGAATTGAGTTTTATGACGATTTTCGATTAATCTTGAATTTCCTAGCGGCAGTTTGATTACCGGAGGTGCTTTGAGCAGAGGGTTCATCAGTAGCGCTCGAATTGGTAGGCATTGGACTGGTAGAGCTCTGTAAAGGATTTTTACGTTGAGGCTTGATTCGTCTCAGCATGTGTTTTCTATCTTTGATTAAAATTTGATTTCCTTGTTGTTTGAAAATAGTGTGTTTTTGATATTTTGGTTTGTCCTTAGTTTGTCTGATTGGGATTTTGATATAGATCGGAGATTGTAAAACGGGGATCTTAGATACGCGTTAATTTTGTTAGTTTGTTTTTTTAATTGATTATAAGAATCGTGAGCGATTTGTTCATTAATTTTGTCTTTTTCTAATGTTTGTTTAAGATGTGACGAATAAGGGTCTTCAGTACTACCGTATAATAAATCAAAAGGTGTATGTTTTGTAGTAGAACGAACAGATTGATTGTAATTTAATATAACGTCAGTCATTAGGTCAGTAGTAGTGTTTGTTTTTCGAGTCTGTCTTAGGATTCGAAATTTTTCTCCAATGGTACTATGTAATCGTTCAATTGGTGCAATAGAACTAGGATTGCTGGTGCTTCCCAAGTGCAAATGTATTTCATGAGCTTTACAATAATCTTTAATAACTTCTGAACGTAATTCTCCATAATCGGCATGAAGTGATTTTGGAAATCCATGATGTGAAAAGAAATGTTTCATTTTAGATAGTATGTCAACGTGATTTCGTGACATGGTCTGATAGGCTTGGGCATATCGACTAAAGTGGTCTATAAAAGTTACATATTTAGTATTTTCAATAGTAAAAATATCTATGAACACTAGTTGGAATGGTTTGTTACTGAAAAATGGGCCTTGGATTGGTTCTTTGTAAGGTTTTCGTTCGTATTTAGCTTTTAAACAGATTTCGCATTTATTAATGATGTCAGTTATAAGGTCTTTAAGTTTTGGTGTATAGTGAGTCTTTTGGAAATGTGAATAAGTTTCATTAATTCCGTTGTGAAATTTATGATGATACAAAGTTATTTCGTCTTTCATTTCTTGTTTGTCTAAATAAATTGGTTTAAATGCAGCTTTTTCTAGTACAATATGTTTTGCAGAAAAAGATTGTGTCATAATTTTACTAAGTATGGGCAAAAGTTTCTGATCATCGTACCAAATTCCGTATTTAATACCAGGGGTACAATAATTTTTTATACAATCCAAAATAAATTAGGAACATAAGTGATTTGATTAGTGTCTTATTCGGAAGTAATTTGATCTTGTTTTTCTTTTTACCTGTTATAAATTCAATTCGGTGAGGATAGGCATAAAAGTTTTTGTCTGAAAATTGAATCGAGTTTGGGTTTGATTCAGGCGAAGTGTGTCTCGTGTTAGTTGATCTGTTGTCTGTTTCGTGAATAGTCATTTCTGATTCGGGTGCGTTAGGGATCATTGATTCGGTTTCGAGATAATCCTGAACATTTATCTGGATTCGGCTTAAGGCGTCAGCAACTAAATTTGTTTTGCCTTTTTTGTATTTGATTTCGAAATCGTATTCCTCAAGTTTGATTTTCCATCTAATTAATCTCTGGTTTGGTTCTTTCAAATTTGATAATCACACCAAAGGTTTATGATCAGTCTCAATCAGAAATCTATGTCCAAATAAATATGGTCTAAAGTGTTTGCATGAATCAATAATGGCTAAGAGTTCTTTTTCAATTGTGGAATAATTTCGTTCAGCAGAGTTTAATATTCTTGAATGAAAACTGATAGGTCTTCCGTCTTGTGATAGAACACTTCCTATCGCAATATTTGAGGCGTCGGTTGTTAACGTGAACGTTTTTGAAAAATCAGGATATTGGAGTACGGGTGAATTAGTGATAGTCTTTCTTATTACATCAAACGCTTGAATGTAATCAGGATCTGAAATGTTGATTTTCTCGTCTTTCTTTAAACATTTAGTGAAAGGTTTGGTAATTTTGGCAAGGTCTTTAATAAATTTTCTGTAATAGTTTGTTAATCCTAAAAATGATCGAATATGTTTGATAGTTTTTGGTATTGGAAAATCTTGAATGCATCTGATTTTATCCGGATTTGGTTTAATTCCGTTTGGCGTTATTACATGTCCCAGAAATGGAACGTCTGTTCTTAGGAACTCTGTTTTGTCAAGTTGTATTTTCAATTGATGTTTAATTAAAGCTTGAAATATAGATTTCAAATGAATAAGGTGGTCTTGCAATGATTTTGAGAAAATTATTATGTCATCTAAATAGACGAAACGTATTTTTCCGATGTAAGGTTTTAAAACAAAATTCATCATTCTTTGGAATGTTGCTGGAGCGTTTTTCAGTCCGAAGGGCATTCGTAAGTATTCATAGTGCCCGTTGTCGACGGTGAAGGCAGCCTTTTCAATTGAGTCTTTGTGCATAGGAATCTGATGGAATCCTTGTGCCAGATCTAACGTTGAAAAATATTTGGCTTTGCCTAAACTCTCTAATATTTCTTCAGTTCGGGGCAAAGGATATTTATCTTCGATAGTAATGTCATTTAGTTAGTACGAAAATCGATTACCATGCGATATTTTTTAACGCCGGAAGTGTCAGGCTTCTTATTTATGATCCATACAGGTGATGAGTACGGACTTGTACTGGGACGGATGATGTCATCTTGCAAAAGTTTAGCGACTTGTTTCTGAATTTCGGTTTTTAAATAGACTGGATAGCGAAAAGATTTTACAAATATTGGGTCATCGTGTTTTGTTCTGATAGAATGAGATGTTACGGTACATGGCTCTAATTTTTCGTTAGGTTTTAGAAAAGCTTCAGGAAATTTTCTACAAAGTTCTGTTATCTTGTATTTTTCCTCGTCATTCATGTGATCAGTTCTTATTAAAGTTCCAATATCATTTAAATTATATTCATTCTGAGGTGTTTCAATGTCGTAATTATCCAAATTGTCGTATTTGATGCATTGATAGTTTAAATCTAATAGATTTGGATTTTCTGGGTATAATACTTCGTAATTATTAACGGTGCAAATCATTTCGGGTGTGTAATCGTTAGAATTTAGATATTTAATAGGTGGAACGATAATTTGTCCATTTTTGATAGGGGATTTTAGAACTTGATTTTTGATTACAGTGTTCGGGACTCTACGTGGTATTTTGTCAGTGTGGCAAATAAAGTTTAAACGATCAATGGATAGCAAATTCTTAGATGTTTGTAAAGTAGCTTGAAATTTTTGTAGATCATAATATCCTAGCAAACAGTCAAAACGTTCGTGCCAGTCTAAAATGAGAAATTCAATTTCAGTGTTAATGCCATGTTCATTGAACAAAGGAATTCGCAAAGCGTATTCACCGTGTTTAGTACCAATGACAGATTTTATTGAAAAGTGTTTTGGATAAATGTAATCTGGAAAATAATTGAAAGCAATTTGAGTGTTGATCAAAGAGACAGATGCACCAGTGTCTATAAGAACTAGCAAATCTAAATTTTGTAAATAAATGTATGGCAAATGTGTGTTCTCATAATTATTGAGATCTAAGTCAATGGGTGTTGATTTGGGGCTTTCGGAAAATTTTAAGTTGCCTCTTCAGGGGGAAACTCGACAGTAGGGTTACTATCTGAATTTTCATATTCTTGTTGGTCATAATTTTCATAATTTGGATCATAGTATTGCTGTTCATCGTATTCTTGTTCGTTTTGTGATTGTTCGGTCGCTTCGGTGTTGGTTAGTTCTTCAGCGATAAAATTTGGTCCGTGATTTGAGAAAAAGTTAGGACGGTATTGATTCTGTTGTTGCGAGGGGCGGTTCGTAATAGTTGATGACCTTGTCTATTTTGTGGATAGAAATTAGGCTGTGGTGGTTGAATTTGTCTTTGAAATTGATTATTAAAATAATTTGGTCTGATGTTAATCGGGCCAGTTGGGAAGTTAGATAGTTGTGGCTGTTGGTAAAATTGCGGATTGTAAAATTGTTGGTTTGAAGGGAATCGCCACATAGGTGTATTTTGAACGGTATTTGTAGGTTTCGGTTTTTGAATGGCGTTAGTATTTTTGGCATTTTGTTTAGTAAATACTTTGCATTGCGATTGTATTTGTAAATTATCGTATTTTCGACAAATTTGTAAGGCAGCTTGAAGAGTTGTAGGTGTTGCGTTAAATAAGAGTGATTTATATGGTTCTTTAATACCAGTTACAAATGAATTTAGTGCAGCTTCTGTGTAAAGGTCGACTCTAGATTAAGCAACTACATCAGAAAATTCCAAAAGAGCATATTCTCTAAGAATGTGTATTTTTGCAAAATTTCAGTATGAAAATTCATATAGTCTGTGTACTGGGATACATTTCTAAGTTCATTAAGTAGCATTAATTCTGATTTTGAATCTTTGTAACGTTCTTTGAGAACTTCTTCAAATTCTTGCCAAGTTTGAGGATTATTTCGTTCAACGATAACAGAAGGTTCTCCTTGTAGTTTGGATTTTACGTACGATAAAGCATGAATTTGATATGGGCCATGCAAAGCGGCAACAAATTCTCTAGATTTACGTAAATATACAGATAAATTATTTGATGTTTCAGAAAAAATAGGCACACTATCTTTCAATAAGATAAATAACATTTGTGGATTGTCAGCCATGGTTGTTCTGAATTCCTCTCTAACGTTAGCTTGGTTTTTTACTGGTTGTCTTCTAATGGGTGATCGTTCTCGTACTGGAGATTTACCAAAAGTTTCTTTGACTAAATAGATAAAATGGATTTGGCTTACTCTAGCGTTATGTGAAAAATCAAATTTTTCATAACGGAGACTGCTCTAGTTCTTGTAGCTCTCTGTTTCTCTAGGCTCGTTCTGCAGGGACCTCGGACGTGGCTCTCAGGTTCTCAAATCGTTTCTCTTACGGAAGTGGATACTTCCTACCTCACAATGGTTGGTCACACAGAAGGGAAGTAGTTCAGCTCACCTGATGAATCTCGAAGATTTTACTGATGGTTGGCTGGGCTCGTACAAACTTCCAGATGTTTTCCACGAAGGCGTATAACGATTATGTTCGCAGCGCCAGATAAAGAATGCACATGTCGTATGGTAAAAAAAATAACAGACTTTATTGCAGGAATGAAGAGTGGTTACAAGTATTGAACAAAATCTGCCTGTGCCTCGATATAATTCTAGTATTTATAGGAAAAATAACAGAGCTGTATCGAAAAAAAAAGAAGTAAAAAGCAAATATTTCTTAATGGGCTTGCTTGCCATACAATTCAATTTGTTGGAATAATGGGCTTGTACCACATAGTTATGTTACCAACAGGATTCCATAACTTATATTGTATAAAGGCATCCGAAACAAGCACGGCAGTATTTTCTTCGACGACAGTGCAAGTATAACCTGGTAAACGCTCTAACACTTTAGTTGCACAAAGGGGAAATATGCCGGTTTTCATAAAACCTTACTTTAATTTTTTTTCAGTTTCAGTTTTCATGAATTTTTTCCATAGCTTATTAAACAAATTGGGAAATACATCCTTTGGTATGATTGGCATTCTCTGACCGTCTGGTGTAGCTTTCCAGGAATCCAAAATTTGCCTCCAATGACACTTGAAAGGTCTGAAGAATGCAACATCCAACGGCTGTGTAAGATGTGTTGAGTTAGGAGGAAGAGCGATGAATGCGATATTGTTCTCTTCGCAATCCGTTAGGATCTTTACACTTATATGAGAACTTAGGTTGTCTCGGATAAGAATTTTCTTTCCGTTCTGCTTTTTTAAATTCGGTAGAACCAAGGAAAAAAACAGTCTTCAAAGCTACTGCCTTCAAACCACCCAGATTTTGAACGGTTATATCGGGAATTTGAGGGACCATCTGTTGTCCAGGTATCCCACATTTTTTCCGCTTTGTGATTAACATAGCGCGGCAAGACCTCTCCAGCAGCATTGCCACATACCATAAGACTTAGGACTGCTTTGGTCGAGTTTTTAATAGCTTCTGGATATTTGCAGCCACGTTTTGAAAGAACTCTTTTTTCCAGGCTCATCGACCAAGTTTGTTTCATCATAATTATAGATACAGTCTGGGGGGGGGGGGACATCTTTAATTTCAGATACCAAATGCTCAAAGAAGTTATTTATTATTTCTGCATTGACAGCTGTACGAACTCTTTTAATATTGCTGCGGAATCTTTGAGAAAGTTCTTTTTTATGGCGCTCTAAAAAGCACTGGGCCCAGTGACTTCCAGGAAAATTGTGCTTGAATGCATTTATTGCGGTACCACGGCTGTCCAAATACATCTTAACCACACACCTCAGATCAAACAAAGTTAGGGGAAATCCATAATCGCACAGTAGAACAACGTTATCGACGAATTATTTTTCTTCTTCTGGAGAAAAAAAAAACATTTACGACCTGGAACATGTACGTTGATATCACGATGAGCTTTTAGCTTCAGTATTATCGTACTACGAGGTATCTTGAACTTTTCTGAAGCTTCCCGTTGTGTTAGTATGTGATTTGTGACACGTCATGTAGACATCTTTCCATTGCATCCGTGCTGTACGGGGTACATGGTCTGCCACCTATTTTGCGCCGTAAAACTTTGTTTGGCGGTGCCATCGCCTACCTACTGAAACAAAATAGTTCGTGATAATAAAAGGTATAAACACGGTAATAAAGTCTTCAATAGGTTAACTGGATATAACCCATTCATAAACACAATTATGGTACAAAAAAATAGGTTGGACCATAGTTGAAACCAAAATCTAATTTTTTATTTTTTTTGCTCGAGAAGAAAAAACACGAGAAACTCAATAAATAACTAGTTGCATATCGAGATAATACAATAACTCATATTATTAAACTAAAATAATTAAAAAAATCGAAGTACTTACCACCTGCAGCATCGAAAGTTTGCAGGTAAACAAACACCTTGTACTTGATGTATACGATACTAAGCGTCAAAGCGAAATGAAGATTTACAAATGTTTTAAAAATATACTGCTTTGAGACCATAGTTGTGGGGCAGGACTATTGTGTGAAATTACGGTAATTTGACGGAGCTTGAGTTCTGGATAATTGTTAAGATTGTATACTTCAGCCATTCACATTCTATATGCTCTTCTGAAGAAAATGTGGCAGATGATATCATTATATACAGGGTGATTCACAAGTTCTTACCAAAACTGAAACATATGAAATATCGTCAAAATCGTCAACTGGAATGGACTAAAATTTGGTATGTGGATTTACCTAAGTATTGTCCACATTCAAAAGTCTTAACTCAAAATTAACGTGCACCAGTGGCGGAGATACAGGGGATTAGTGGCATTATTTTTCAAAATAAAGATAGTACGCCACTGTTTTTTTTTCGAAATCTGCAATCTTTCGAATGTTACCTTGCATTTGCTACTAATAATATTGTTTCTTTTTCATAGAGTGCACTGTTTTCGTAAAAATAAAAATAAAACAAATTAGATCATTCATGAAGAGTCGAGATACAATTAGTTTCAAAATATAGGAGACTTTGATACCAGCTTGACGTTTCTTGGGAGATAGTTTGTCAAAGTTATGTGTTATACGGTTGTTATCGTTACTATTACCATTTTTTTTTTTAGGTCAAGTCAAACGTTTATTTTTTCCATTTTTGAGTGTGAAATGGAATTTAGCAGCGATGAGTACGCCGATATTATTTTTGTATATGGCCTCTGTAGTATAAATGCTTTAGCGGCTTGTCGGGAGTGTCAACGTAGATTTCCTAACAGACGCCACAAAGATTTTTACGCGTTCGTTTCTGAGACTTCGGCAATATGGACTTCCCGGACTTATGGTAGAGGCCATGGTGTCCAGCATACTGTTCAAGAGGAACTGGAAGTGATTAATTTGGCGTTGGATGATCCTAGGCGGATTGCAGCCCAGTTACCATGTTCCCAAAGTCTTGCGTGGAGAATCTTACATCGGGAGATTTACATCCTTACCATCGGCAAAACGTGCAATGTCTGTAACGTCGAAATTTTTGTGACTGGTTACTGCAAATGCATCATCAAAATGCAGATTTTGTTGATTTGGTTTTGTGGTCAGATGAATCGCTTTTTACGAGGAGCGAAACCTTTAATTCTCATAATGAACATTATTTGGTCGTTAGCAAATCCTCGTTCTGTAAGAATCCATTCGGTTCAACACAGATTTTCTAGAAATGTGTGGTGCGGCATTTTCAATGGCCAACTGCATACTTAGCTTTTCTAGAGAATTACATAGAAACTTTGTTAGATGATATTCCGTTAGCAACGAGCGTACGAATGTGGTATCAGCATGACGGTCCTTCACTGCATGTTCCTCGTGACATAACCGCATGGTTAAATAATCATTTTAGACAACGATGGATTGGCAGAAACAGACCCGGACATTGGCCTGTGAGGTCTCCTGATTTGAACCTTCTGGATTTCTTGTTGTGGGGCGCTTTTCAATAACTAGTGCATGTTGAACAAATTAATACCGTTAGTCAGTTACAAAAAAGAATAGTTAATGCGTTTCGTCAAATTCAAGCCACAACAAATTGCGGAAATACGTTTTTCTTATTAAAAAGGTACCGCACTTGTACCCGTCAGAATGATGGTCTTTTTGAACATTTACTGAAATAATAATAATAATTTGTATTTTTATTTTTACAAAAACAATGCACTCTAGAAAAAACACAAGAGTAATTATTTATAGCAAATTGATGGTAAAAAAACAGTGGCGCACTATTTTTATTTGGAAAAGTAATGCTACTAATCTCCTGTATCTCCGCCACTGGTGCACGTTAATTTTAAGTAAAGATGTGGTCAATACTCAAGTTAATCCACATACCAAATTTTAGTTCAGTTCAGTTGACGATTTTGTAGATATTGAACAAATTGTTTTTTATTTTGAAACTTCAATGCCCATCTTTTTAATGAAGCCCTGTAGGAAAAAATGTTACATAGAAGACCCCCCAATGCCGTCCTGTGTATGATGTTTCATTTTTGGTCACGACTTGTGGATCACCCTGTATACAGTGTGTTAAACTCCCATTTATTTCCTGCCGAGACAAACATCAGCGCGCGACATTCGAACTCGTGTGTTCCTTTTGGTCAGCGGGTCACAAAAGCTTGGGCAGACAGTGACAAGTGAATAGAATCGGCCACCGAATGCTCATGTTTGTTCTGACACTGAGTAAATGAGGTATCAATATGGCCCAGTTATTGATGGAAAAAAATTCGGTCAGGTAGGTTGACTCGAAACTTCGCATGGAACGCCGTCATCAGTTCATGTTCTGCACAAGCTAGACACTATCGAAATAAGGCAGCGCCATGGATCTTATAACCTGGATAGAGGATACTTGCTATGCTTTCGCTCGCTATCCGGGAGACCAACCCTAGACCATGCTGATGAGTTTCCAAAAAAGCACGAAACAGCTACCTGTGGTTAGCTATCTTTAGTTGGACAGACGAAAGTAGCATGTTTAAGTTGAACCCTTTTAGAATGAAGTTAGTATATAGAGAAATTAAACGGGTGAAGTTCGTCAAACAGGTACGTAGAATTAGTTGGTAACATTTTTTTATCTGCTCTACGCGTAGTACCGTTCATCAGGCAGAGCGCCAGTGATACAGAACATATCTATACGAACACCGCCATCACGCTGGCCGCGGACGCAGCAATCTATGATGTGTGAAATATGTCAATAGTCGCCCCACAATTTTGTATTACTCAAAATTTTTCCAAAAAGATCAGGATCCTCTGTAACGTCAAAAAACAAGTTGAGCAATTGTTATGCTTTGGTTTTTTCTTCACCGCCAATGGATCGATTTTCAACAGCTACAAAGCTTACCTTGTGTGAAAGTTTCATTATAATCCGACTTGTACTTTTTTTTTTTTGGCATTAGAACTAGGTGTTCATGCAGCCAGTCAATAAGCATTATATGAATGATGGATCATCGGTTTGATTTTGGATTCATGTGTTTCCAAACTGGATGTCTACTGTTATAGAGGGATAATGCTAGGGATCTTCACAGAGGACACTTCTTCACGCCTCAGGGGTCGGTCAGGGCGACTTCTTACACGTGCACAGGTAGACCACGGTAAGAGGAGGGATATAACAAATAGGGAGGCAACAAGGGTATGTGAGGTGATTATAGGTTTACATTGATTGAATGGATAAATTCAGCCAGGCTGTCGTAGATCTCCTTTCTATTTAAGCATAATAAATGTGTGAGGCTAAAAGGAGTCAGTACCTTTAAGTCTATTACTCTGTTTATTAGTCGCAGAGATTGATTCCTATTGTTCTGACAACCGAAGAATAGGTGGTCGAGATTTCCAATTTCATTACATCTTGTGCATAGGTCAGTGTCCAGTATGCCAATCCGATTTAGATGCTCTGGGTAACATGCGTGTCCAAATCTGATCCTTATCAGTGTCGTTAAGGTTTTTCTGTTGTATTTGTAATTACTAAACCAGGTGTATCTAGGGATTTCGGGTTGTATTAATACATATCTATTTATTCTTGAATTTTTATATTTCTCCCATATTGTTTCCCAATCAGTTCTCGTTTGTTTTTTTTTTGCAAATGAATATATTCATCTATGGGAAGAAGGTGGTCCAAGATTTCTCCAGAAGTAATGCTTTCCCTAGCCAATCTATCAACCCTCTCATTGAGCTTAATTCCGACGTGGGCTTTTACCCATACCAACTTTATTTTGTTGTTTTTGGCATTTAGTTTATGGAGGAACTGCTTTATTTTCAAGATGTATGGGTTAATATAAGGGTTATTTATGTCGACTGGCTTAGCTACCGACTTGTGCTTTCCAAGTTATAGACGAGCCCAGGATTAGCGGACCGAACCAAACTGACAGACAAACCGACGGAAATGAGTGACACGGTTTTTCGTGATGTAAATGTCAAATAATTTTCGCAATTTTTCGTGATTGCAATACTTTCTCGCTAGTAGACGTGGGAAGTAAAAAATAATAGCTGTAATGAGCATGTGTTTCTGGGATTAACATTAAAGAGCAGAAGGAAAGAGACTTATGAGAGCATTCATCATAATAATACCAGAGCAGAACTCCATTGACTAGAGAGATTTTTTAATGATAGTTGAAAATTTCATAGTTATATACATATAACGACCTACGGTATCAATTTGTATTATGTATCCATGTTGCAAAGATTGATCTGGTGATCGCCCTGATAAACCTGTTCGAGCTAATTGTGCTTAGTAATGGCTTTCTATTGGATATTGCAACAAGCTAATTCGAACAGCTAAAACAACATTTATTGTCCGCTTGTGCTGGTTCAAACTACAAGCAACTTTAATTGCAGAAATTTTCGTGCAGCCTACGTAAAACCCAGGATCGGTCTCAGGACATCGATTTCCAAAATTCTGATGGGGTTTGGTGTTTGTTAGATTTTCTGTTCTCCAAGTTTAAAAACATCAGTGTCTACTTTTATTTGTTATGCACATTCGGATGCCAACCTGGACACCACAAATTTGAACACTAGTAGAATGGAGTACCTGTCCAAACTTCAACGGGTTATTCATTGAGTAATTCTAAGAAAAAAAGTTTAAACAACATAGGTCTAGGAAATATATCAATATTCATCGAATATCAAATATTGTTATGGAGAGATGGGATTCTTCTTGAAAGGGCATACATTTCTCATTTTTCATCTAAAATCATTTGCGTTATTGATTTATTTATTTATTTATTTATTTATTTATTTATTTTATTATTTATTTATTTATTTATTTATTTATTTCCAACAGGTGAAACCCAATTACAGGAAATGCTGAAAAAAATAACAATTAAAGAGACATGGTTCTTGGACTTAAATCTATAATATCACACATTCTAAATAAGATTGGATGATCTATAAAAGTTAATAATCAATGCACAACTGTCACGGTAAATATCACCCGATTCAGTAACACTGTTCATGAAGCAGCACATGAGATTAATTGGCGATTTTGTCATAACATTTGTACGGCCAGCTTGACAATAGAATGCCGTTTATTGTCGACTCCCTAGCCATGGAACGCGGAAACATATTTTTTCAAGTAAATTTTGACAGTCAATTTTATTGTGAATGAAGCCATACAAAAACGACAAAGCAAATATGTTTCGTCTTGTTGACAGTGAATCCTAATTTAAAAACTCTAAGAGGGCACTATGGTCACAACCTCTTTCTGGATAAGAACCTGTGCATTTAAGGTGAAAATACTTTAAAGCTTTACGTTGAATGACCTCAAGGATCACGACAGAATTTTGGTATATAGGAGACCAGATCAGAGTCGCATACTCCAACTTGCTCCTGACAAAAGTGAAAAATAAAGTCATTAATGTATCAACATTGGAGAAACCCTTCCAGTTTCTGATACAGAAACCAAGTAGTCGAGTGGCAGCCGACGAGATATTGAGTATATGCTCAGTAAACGTTAGCTTGGTATCAAAAATGACTCCAAGGTCTCTATAAGAGGTGCATCTGTCTATAACCTGACCATTGATGTTATAATTGTCATAAATTAAATAGTTAACCTTTCTTGTATAAGTCATAACTTTACATTTCAAAACATTCAGACTGAGACAGTTTCGTGAACACCATGACGAAATTAGAGCTAAGTCATCTTGCAACATGACGCAATCCTCGACTGTCTTAACTGACGTGTAGATGTTAAGGTCATCAGCGAAAAACAAATGGAAACACTTCAGTTCAAAAGACAAGTCATTAATAAATATCAAAAACAATAATGGACCTAGATTTGACCCTTGAGGTACCCCGGACGTGGCCCGATAGTAACTCGACCTATGACCACCATATTCGACAAATAACCTTCTATCCCTCAAATATGAAATCATGAGCGACAGCATTGCATCAGACATACCCACTGTTTTAAGCTTATCCAGAAGTGCATAATGATCAACTTGATCAAACGCCTTCTGAATATCTGTGTAGATTACATCAACTTGTCCCTGACAGTCCAGTACTTCAGAAATGTACTGAGTAATTAGAGCCAAGTTGGTGACCACCTAAAAATGCAATCGAAAAATTTCAAGCCGACAAATCTAACCACTCGGGAGATTCAATTTTATCATCGATTTAGAAAATACAACTTTAACACCCTATATCTCAGTCAAAGAGCATTTTAGGAAATACCCTTATAGAGTTCACAAGACCGCTGCATGCAAGCTCTTGCAGTTGAAAGGCGGCATTATTTTGTCTGCATCCAATCACTCGCAGGTGCAAGTCGGCCCTGTTTCCTCGATTCAAACGAGAAAGGTGAACCAACATAAACGAATGAAATGTTCCCTGTTACATTCATAACCTATCTGTTTTGTTTTTTACCCTTCAGAACAATGGATTTAATATCCAAAAACTAGTTTCAATCGCCGACCATCCAACATCAAAACACAATCAAACGCATAATTGTAAATAATACCAACACAATGACCACACAGGCAATTGGACTGGATTAGGGACAATCGCATGCAATGGTAACTTGTAAATCACTAACTACTCTGCCAGAATTGCAGACAAATTTTCATGAAAACTCCATCTGATTGATTCTCATGCAAGACCCCGTCGGTTGCAAGAAAATGATTGGAAAAATAAGCTGTTTTGTTAGTACGGCATGCGTCTGATCATGATTCCTCTTGCCCTTGGCGACTGTAAAACGGGTATTATACCGGCCCTTGCTCTTGAGTAGTCGTCGCTTGAAGTTTGGCTTCGTAACATTCTCAACACCCCTTATAGAAGTATCATAAAACTAGTCGGGGAGATACAGTTTCGATTAATAACGTAGAAACCATTGTGCTCTTTTCGGCCATTCAAGTTGCTCTATACAGTAAATAGTTTGAACAAATTAGACGAAAATACCCCTGGTTTGCGAAATAATTGTAGTCTTGTTGCTGCCAGTTGTCCAAGGGGGTATTTAAAACATTGACGCATAAAATAGGTACACAACTTTTTATTCGACAACAAAGAATGAGAAAACATGTTTTTTGGGATTCAATCGAAGGTGTTGGCAGGAACAAAAACACTCTTCATATAAGATGTTCAAGTATTTATGAGGCCTACAAAATGAAATCACACGTAAAAATATCCGACTAATAGCTAAAAGGTTATGGCCGAAAACCGAGGCAAACTGCAGGTTTTGGCACTTGTTGGTAATGCAACGATAGTTTCTCGCAGATACTTGAACTTCTTCAAAAATTCGTAGGATTCGCACTTCTACATAACCACAATTGGAGTATATTGGTCAAGTAGTTTTTGAGAATTCCTATTTGTTTATCCCAAAACACTTGCTTTCCAGCCATCACTACTAGCTTATTGAGCAATATACAGGGTTAGTTGAAAGGGCATTTTATATCTAAATACAATAGTTTACCTTGCCGATATGAATCGCAAACCATCCCGGGAGATAAATGTTATTTTTATGCAAAAAAGGATGGTCTACGTTTCTTCTAAACAAATTCAAACATTTCGTTTTGGTGAGTAATTCGCAACAAACGATTATAGACACATCCGCTTTATTTTAAAATGTGTATAGTTACATATGTTTTTCGAATATCGTAGCGCATTTGTTCAATTACTCACGAATAGGAAATGTTTGAATTTGTTCAGAAGAAACCTTTGTTTTTCGAATAAAAATAACATTTATGTTCCGGAACGGTTTGTGATTCATATCGGCAGGGTAAACACGTGTAATTTGCTATTACATGCTCTTTGAATGAACCCTGTATAGTGCTCAATAAACTAGTAGTGATGGCCGGAAAACAGGTGCTTTGGAATAAACAATTAGAATTTCTCAAAAAACCACTTATCCAATATACTCCAATTTTGTTGTTCTTATTTAGAAGAATGAATCCTACGGATTTGAAGAATTTCAAGTAGTTGCGTGAAATTATCGTCGCATTATCAACAAGTGGCAAAACCTGCACTTTGACTCGTTTTTCGGCCATAACGTTTTCGCTATTAGTCGATCTCTTTAGATGTGGTCTCATTTTGTAGGTCTCATAAATACCTAAAAATCTTATATAAAAAGTGTTTGCGTTCCTATCAACACTTTCGTTTAAATCCCATTCTTAGCAATACCTCACATCTCATGATTATCAGGCTGTCTCTCTCCCACGCACCGTCCAATCATGCAGACATTACAAATATATGTAGGTACCTCGAACGACATTATATCCCTCGACGCTATGCGCATCAGAATATAAAAATACTCGGAAAATAATGGCATACCACCAAGGTAAGTAAAGTACTATTTTACTACCTATGCATTTTGTAATGGAGTCTTGTTCAACCCGATTCGGATACCATCCCACTTTTTTTTTTTGAGAAAAAACATGAAACAATATTGCATGAAACGGCTGGGAATCTTAACCGATTGGTTATTTAAAAATCTCTAATTTCTCTGTGTAGGGCTTCCAGTAGTGATGCAAGATGCATGAGCACCTTCCCTTTCTGTGCATCAAGTAATTCTTGACTGCCGTAATTTTTTGTATACCGCAGTAGCCGTGTAACCAGGAGTCTAAATACAGGGACACCGCTGCTATAAGGAGCTTAACGACTTTTTGTTAATCCGATTTTTAAACTGGCTAAGGTTAGTAGAATTGGAAAAAGCTTCCTCAGGCAGATTGTTCCTCAATTTCGGCTCCCCAGGAACAAAGAAGCGGTCGTATCGGCCAGTTCTGGATGTACGAAGTTCGACACGGTTAGGATAGGAGGGCGAAGTCAGGCGGCTCTGTCTGACAGGCTTATCGCGTGGCAACATCATGGAGAAGAGCTCTGAGGAGCAAAGCCCGTTGAAATAGCGGTAGAAGAGGGCCAGATTGTCAACGGCCCGTCGGTGTGAAAGTACCCCGAGACTATCCGTTACAGAAGAATCATCGATCAGTCGGACAGCCCTCCTAGAGCGAGCATGGATAACGTAGTTGATGTGTCAGCACCCCAAACATATGAGCAGTACTCGAGGCTATGTCTTATCTGAGCCTTACGCAAAGTGCGGACGTTTCCTATGTACGTATTCAATGTCATCTGAAGCCGGTTCTGATAGAACCATTAAGTTGAAGTGTGTCGCAACTGTGGGATTATAGCGAAGCCAGTCCGCCGAATCTTTTTTGGAGGTCAACTGGACCGGTTTAATTTCACCTTTCCAATTCGCCAATTAAAAGCACCGTTATGTTCAACTCGTGGTACTACCTCTGCCAAATGCTCATGCACGAACTACTATTATAACGCAATATTCCCGCTGAATATGCTATTCAACATCTGGTAGTTATCCAATTAGTTATCAGACCAGCATCTTTTAAAGTAAAGCTCAAAACCAGATGGTAAAGCTTCGTGAAAGGATAATATGTTAAAAAGTGAAGTACAAGCTCGATGTGATCCATTTTGTTTGTTGGGTGGTGGCTGACATGTCAATATCGCAGCACATTAAGCCCTTTAGCTAATACTGATATAGTGGCCGATCACAGATCTACAATGAAACAATAGTTTCTAATATTACCTTCTTGTCATGTAGATATCTCAGTCCTCACATAATTAACGACAATTTTGAAATTAGCTTAATAGAATAATCTAACGAATCTTGGATATTTGAGACTCCCGACCTGTAGCATGGACACTAAAACCGCTTGAGTGTCTCCTAGCCACAAGGTAGGATAAAGTGGACCACTTTTTATAAAATTCAAGTTATTGATGCACGTTTTGCTGACGTCTTAAAGATATTTCATTCTCTCTGTATTTGATTTCTTCCTTTAGCTTTGATAATTGCCATTTTCCAATATACTATATATAAACTATGCTTGGTTCACAAAAAAGTGGGCTTTATAAAAACAGTTTCTTTGGTAGGCAGTGTACCTACCAATTTTGCATCCTATATGAAGATAAAATGAGGGTATAAGTTTGACAGGTTAAAAATAGGTAACTACTCATTCATAAATTTTACGACTCTTTCATAATTTGTTTCTCATTGCTGGCGTATGTAATGCCTCAAAATAGCAGGGTACAGTAGTGAACTACTTTTCAAGTAATAAAATATTTCTGGCCTTTGCTACAATGCAGCTGATGGTCGGCGTAGAACATATTGTCAATTTTTCTAAATATTATCTTATGGATAAGTTCCCACAAATCAATTGTAGATATTGTTTCAGCTTCTATCTAACAAAAAAACTCTCAGGATGGACAATTCATCTCAAATTAAGTACTCTATCAAAAAATGTGTTAGATATTTTGTTCAAAAAAAGCGGCGTAGGTAATGTTTTTTTTTTCATTCAGCAGGCGCCATATCTGCCAGTTACTGCGCTACTAATCTACTAGTATGGTTGCTTTGAACAGGAAGCAACTTTGAATCATTCACTTGACTGTAGTTTATGCATGTATTTCACTGCTATATAAATGAGCTGTACGAAAATATCTATGATCCTTCATCACTTGAGGCAGATTTCTCCCAGAGGAGCTTTGCAGATTGGTGACTGACTTCCTCTCTGTATGCAAGACATCCGTCGCATTTAATGGATTCTCCAAGTTTAACGAGGGTGTCCCACAGGGATCGGTCTTGGCTCCGGCATAGATTCCATTACATATCAACGACCTCCTTTCCTGCACGATCAATCCGATCCACATCATTGCTGATGCAGGAAATCTGAGTGCCGACCCGCATATTGTCACTAAGCTTGAGAGAAGAAGACTAGCAGCGACTTCCTCTCTGGAGGTTATCACCGTGTGGAGATGCAACAATCTGGAACGAAATACAGTATTGTACCTTGACTAACAAGAAGCGTCCCAGCGTTCATCCGGTTCAGATGTATGGCCAAAGAGTCGTTCATTTCTGCTGATCGGAATTCAGATCATCGAGGACTTGATTTGGCACAAACATATCTCGTCAAGTACAGCTGGGGAAAAGCTAGGCTATCTGTTTAGGACTAAGAAGTACTTTTCTCTACTTAACGTCATTGAACTGTACAAATCCCTGATAAGAACTTTACTCGAGTACTGCTCACATGTTAGGAGTGCTGCCACCCTGACTGGATGCTGTTCAGCGAAAAACCGTCCGTCTGATCGTTAACTTCTGTAACAAATAGTTCGGAGACATTTCGCATCGACATACTATGCTCCTCCATGATGTTGCCACGCGATGACCTTGGCCGACAGTCCCGCCAGACTTTGGCCTCCCATCCTAATCTTTTCGAACGTCGTACATCCAGAACTGCCTGGTACGACCGTTCCTTTGACCTTAGGGTGTCGAGATTATGAAGGCTTTTCCCAGTTCTACCAACCTTAGTTCAAAAATCGGATAAGCGAGGTGCTTCGCAACAAAAAGAAATTATGAATAGACTTTTAGTTGCATGTGGTATGGACATACCATAGAGAACAGCATCAAGCACTATATTGCAGAGACTAGGGAGTTTCGATGAGTAAGACTTCCTAAGCACTTTTTACACTTTAGACGAAACAAGCTGACGAAGAAATATAAACATATCCGACGAGCTTTTTACTTGGCAGATATTCAAAAGCTTCCCAACAAAAATACTAGCCTGCGTGTGCAAAAAAGTGAAATTATGGAAAAGCAAACGTGTTGGGCGAAAGAAAACAGAGCTGTCGATGGGTTCCGGAAGGCGCTAACAGATAAACAAACATGAACCGGTACGATAAGTATGCGGCATTGTGCAATAACTGCCCAGGTAGGAAATGTATCGAAAGTAAAAGTGTCAGGTGCGCTGAACAAAAGGACATGTACCTGTTTCGGAGACTTTTGGGGGACAGTTCGACCCTTTTTCGATCTTTTGCCTGACTTCCTATGTATCGGGAAACTGAAGGTGCTTTCGTTTAAAAAGGTGGGTTTATGTAAATGTCCACGCATCCATCAGTCTTGTCAATTTTCCTGCAGTAAACTGGTTATAATTTTATACTATGTGTACGGCAACAAACCCAGAAAAGGTGGCTCTAAGGTTCATTGACAATTTGAATAACTGAAATGGTTTTCTGTGCGGTGCATCATCAGAGTTGGGGCTACGAGGGATGTCTTTTAAGTTTTGCATATAGAAACATAGTAGGCCGCGCGGATCGAACGTCAGTACTGAAACCTCTCTCTTTAGTAAACTTAAATTCAAAGTTTCACAACAATACGTGTTCTCACTACAGTGAATTTTTAAGTGTCACCAAGTCATTAGAAAAATGGAACTCAACCGAGAACATTTTCGCGCCATAATTTGTTACAACTTTCAGACACAATTATCGCATCAACAATGAATGGTATGGAGAATTCAAACGTGGACGGGTGAGTCTTAGCGACGATCCCAGGGTGGGTGCACCAGAAACGGCAGTCACCCAGGGAAACGTTCATGCTGTGGGCAAACTCATCATTGAAGATAGACATGTGACATATCGCGAGATTGAGGCGTCCTTGAGGATCTCAAAGACCTCAATTCAATAAATTTTACATGAAGAACTAGGAGTAAGAAAATTAGTTTCTCGTTGGATACCCCACCTGTTGACTGAAGAGCAGAAAGCATCCAGGGTTAATTGGTGTCAAAAAAAGCTTGACCGTTTCAATTCCGGAAACTCAAAACATGTGTACAGCATTGTTAATGGTGATGAATCGTGGATTTACTGTTATGAACCAGAAACTAAACGACAGTCGGGTGTTTGAAGAAGGTGAAGAAAAGCCAACAAAAGTCATCCGTTCTCAAAGTGTTTCGAAAAAGATGTTCGCGACATTTGTGTCAAAAGCGGGTCATATTGCAACAATTCATCTTAATGAGCAAAGAACTGTTACTGCGGATTGGTATCCCACGATTCGTTTTCCAAAAGTCATCACCGAGCTTCGAAAAATCAACCCCGAAAGAAGAATCATCCTCCACCAAGACAATGCAAGCACGCACACGGCCCAAAAAACAAGGCAGTATTTAACGGAAGAAAACATGGAATTATTGGACCATCCTCCATATAGTCCCGATCTAAGTCCTAACGATTTCTTTACTTTCCCGAAAATTAAAAACAGACAGCGTGGTCAAAGGTTCCAGTCACCAGAAGAAGCAGTTGACGCGTTCAAAAATGCAGTTTTGGATCTGCCAGCAAACGAGTGGAATAAGTTCTTCGAAAATTGGTTCGAGCGTATGCAGATGTGTATTAATCTTCGTGGAAAATACTTCGAAAAACAATAAAGTCATTTAAAACTACCTACCGCATTGTTTTATTTCCATATGCAAAACTTAAGACATCCCTCGTATTCAAAGAGAACTGAGCCAGGTCCGATTTGTTTGAATTCGGGGCAGAACTTAAGACAAATAAAGATTCAGAGTTTTAGATGGCGACAAACAATAAGGCTTTGTAAGCTTTAATTTATTGTGTTTTGCAACTAACATAGTTTATGTATCAGTCATTAACACGGTTTTTGAGTTTAATTACTGTGTTTTTGTATCAAGATTATATTCTTTGTTAGATTTTACTGTATTTAGGATTGCCTTGTTTTTACAATATAGTTAAAATTTACTGGAACTGATACTAAAGTTGGTTTTAATTTAAATTTCTGCTGTGACATGCTCTTGAGCGAAATGCCCTCTTAGACTACATTAAGTTAGTCTGGGAAGTTACCTTTTCCATAGAAGGATTTGATACCGGTACTCTGCTTATAACAGAACATCAATTTTGATGATCTGCAAAGTATTTGAAAATATTGCCTCATTTTGGCATTCACCTCTTTATCGTTCCCAGATGACTGAGAATCAGTTAGTCCTGGCAACCCTAGTCCACATTACTATGTCACCACTACATACAGCGTTTTATATTTTTCACTTTTTGCGGCTTGTAATACTCATACCAAAAAGGGCAGTATTTAAAGAAGGCTTCAAACTCAGGCCCTTCTCAGCATAGAATCTGTCACCATAAATCAGACATAAATGAGAACGATTGTTTAATTATTACGTATTCCACCACTTCGAAGCTACTGGAGAAAAAGTATTCTGCGAAGTAATGAAACCCCGAGAAAGGCGAACATACCGGGAAAAGCTAGCTTCCCGTGTTACAGCTAAGCCACTATTCTAACGCGAAAAAGTGAATTGACATAATTGTACAATAACAAAAAAAATGACCTCTGCAGAGAGGTGTGCTTGCATTTTCAATTTTATGCAATGTGTACAAATAGTTTTTCAATATATCTATATATGTAGCGTATATTACAAGGACTTTCTCAGTCATAGAAATGAAGAGGATTCAAACAATCGTTTTGTTAGAAAACAAGAAAGCTCTTGAATAAGTATATTTCGTGAAAGCGGATAAGACAAAGTATATATATATATATATATATATATATA
This sequence comes from Acanthoscelides obtectus, assembly GCA_963669975.1. NCBI lineage: Eukaryota > Metazoa > Arthropoda > Insecta > Coleoptera > Chrysomelidae > Acanthoscelides > Acanthoscelides obtectus. The sequence continues at coordinate 32,111,337 of CAVLJG010000005.1, forward strand.
TATGCTGCAACTGTAGATATGGAAATGAAAGATATAAAAAAAATTATAATATTAACCACTCACCTACCGACAAAGCTGTCCATCGTACAAATATTATCAGGAACAACAAAACTTAAGGATACTTTTTTAAAATTCAAGTTCATCTTTTACTACTCCTATCTCTAAAGAGGACCTAAAAATGTCAGTAAATAAATACATTAATGATTTCCAAATTCCAAGTATTGCAACAAATATAGCACAAAACGTCGATGAACTTAATTTATGTACACAAAATTCTGATGCAAAATTTCGAATTTTTAATATGAACATAAGGAGTATAAAACACAACATTGATTACTTAAAAATACTACTGGACCAAATATGGTACAATTTTGATCTAATAGTTTTAACTGAAACGTGGCGAGTGGCTGATATTTCTTGCTTCAGTCAGCAGGGGTATGACACGGTGTATAACTTTGGCACTTATAACCAAAACGATGGGGTGATTGTTTTTGTAAGAAATAAACTGCAATATAATCATGATACATTCACTTTCACCGATGGAATCAAAATTTTAAACATAATGATCCAAATTAACCATAACAAAATTGAGGTATCTGCAATTTATCGTCCGCCATGTTCAGAACCCCACGAGTTTTTAAAGAATATCGAATTTTTTTTTCAAAATCAAAATAAAGTTCATTTAAAGCAACATATTTTCTTGGGAGATGTCAATATAAATATTTTGGACGATGGTCCCATCACAAATGAATACTTGAATATCCTATCAAGTAACGGATTTCTGTCCTATATAAACCTACCTACAAGGTCCATCAGTGGCACATGTATAGATCACTGCTTTGTGAAAGACTTATCCAACAAAATTACTTGTATACCAATAATCCTAGAAAGCGATATTACTGACCACTTCTCCACTATTTTACTGATATCTTCAAATGAAAAACATTCTAACATCCCTACCGTTAGTAACAACCAGGAAAATTACAAATTTTTTGTCGACAATTCAGAACTAATATCAAATGTCAAACAAGAATCCTAGGAACAATTATACTCTATAAATAATATAGACAAAGCAACGGGACTGTTCATAGAGAAAATAAAAAAACTAATAGATATTAGTACCAATAAAGTAATAATTAGTCACAAAGAGAAAAGCAGAAATGCCTGGATTACCAAAGGATTAATAACATCGGCAATAGAAAAAGAAAGACTATATAATGTAATGAAACTAACGCCAACTACAGAGAATACCGACTGCTACAACCAATATAAAAATAAATTTATAGAGCTTGTAAGGCAAACCAAACGAAAACATTACCTAAATAAATTGAATAATAACTTAAATTATCCTAAGCAGCTTTGGACAACTATTGATGAGATTACTGGGAAAACAAAAGTTAAAGAGTGTGTCACTGAGTTAAATACAACATCGGGAACAGTATTAAAAAATACTCAACAGATATGCGAGGGAATTTGTACAATTCTTTACTGACATAGGCGAAAATTTAGCAAGTAATATACAAGCAAATGTACAAAATACTCAGCCTCAAAAAGAACTTTGAACTCATTTATTTTGGATAAAGTCGAGCAATGTGAAGTATACACCACTGTTATGTCCTTAAAAAATCGGAAAAGTCCTGGGTTCGATTGTATTAAAAGCGAGCAGTTGAAAATTATAGCCGAGGACATAACAGAACCACTCACTTACCTAATCAACAAATGCTTTGAATCTGGCATATATCCCTCAATTTTAAAAAAAGGTAATATAATACCGATACATAAATCAGGAACAAAAACAGATGTTAAAAACTATAGACCAATATCAATAATATCCAGTGTAGCAAAGGTTTTTGAAAAAGTTTTATCTACTAGAATGATTCGATACCTCACAAAATTCAAAATTTTAAGTGAAAATCAATATGGATTTACAGAAGGGAAGGCTACATCGGACACAATAACTAAAATTGTAAATCAAATACATCAAAATATTGATAACAGAATCCCTTCAATCTGCATTTTTGTTGATTTAAAGAAAGCTTTCGACACAGTTAATCACAAATTATTATTAGAAGCATTGGAGAGAATTGGTTTCAGAGGAAACGCGTACTCACTGATCGAAAGTTATTTGTCAAATCGCCCACAATCTATGCAGATATCAGGATCATTTAGTAAAGAAATGTATATTAAGTGTGGTGTCCCACAAGGAACTGTCTTAGGTCCGCTGTTATCCAATATATATTTAAATGATATTTTCCAAATTAATTGTGTTGGCAAAATAACTAGTTTTGCAGATGATACTGCAATATTATATGAAGGCACTGACTGGTCTGATCTGAAAAATGTAATTGAAAATGATTTTATCAAAATTATTCGGTGGTTTAACAGTAGAAAATTAAGCATTAACTACTCTAAAACACATTTTTTACCATTTGGATCTTATGCTAGACATCTACCAAATTACACAAATTTCTCCTTCAATATTAATGATCAAAAAATGCAAATTAATAGAGTGCCCAACATAAAATACCTTGGAGTGGTCTTTCATCCTCACTTACGATGGGACAGCCATCTCAATTATATTTTAAAGAAAGTTAGATTTGTATCATACAAAATTAAATACCTTGGGAATATATTGACAGAAAAATATCTTCGAACATTATACCATGCACTGATTGAGCCTCATCTCCCATATGGTATATTAGCATGGGGAGCTGCATGTTCCTCGCATATCTATAATTTAGATGTTTTTCAAAAAAGTATTCTAAAAATGATATTTAAAAAACCGAAACTTTATCCCACTGAAAAATTATACGCAGATGTTCGAATGTATGATATAAGACATCTTTATTTCTTACACAGTATCACTCACTACCATAAATTTGTAAACACCGACCAAAAAATTAAACATAATCATTATACCAGGTACAAAATTCGTGGCACAGTAGTTCCTCAATAAATCTATAATGCAGCGATCATATTTAGCGCCTAAATTTTATGAAATTATACCTAAAGACTTAAAAGATTTACGTTTCGGAAATTGTTTCAAAAGAAATTTAAAAAAGTGGTTACATTCTATATCTAGGACTGAAATTCATAAACTCATAAATACGAACATCAACTAAATACATAATCTACTGTAGCTAATTTTTGTCCTTTTTTGTCATTTGCATTCTACAGTTTCAACTTAAATTTATTGGTCCATGTACAGGCGATGCCTTCTATTGGGCCTGTTTTGATTTTATATTTATTTACTCATATTTTTTGTTATCTTTGTACATTGAGTGAATAAATACTATTATTATTATTATTATATTGACGTAGTACCTTATTTTTGTTGTGAGTGCATTTAAAATTGGTATTACGGTGCGGAGGGTAGATGGATATTGAAAGAAAAACAAATTTAGGATTCTGATAGAAACACCCGAATTGATTGTGTAAAACTATTCTATCGTGATGTCACGAAAAATTTTCAAAATTTGAGAGCCTGTTTTCCGTGCTCTTCTATGAATTTAAGTTTCTAACCATTAGTAATATTTTTGTTTGTTGCTATCGAATATAATCGTTTTCGATGTTTTCCTTAAGAAAGTTGAAGGTCTGCACTTTGCCTGGTTCTTCTCTACTCACTGTACTATTCATATCTCACTAACTATGACGAAAATGCTAAACACAATGTTGGCGATTTTTATATGGTTTCCCTTAAGCTACAATGAGCAGCTCACAGAATGTGAGATACAGTTCGCAATCAACTCATCAAACAAACAAAAAATGTCTAATAAGACTTGCAGAGTGTTGTTATTCGTCAGACATCCTTTACTTAAAATTTTATAATTTTTCTTTCACATGAAAACTCATAAAATTTCTCCTTCAGTGCCAAATTTTACATCGATTCAAAGTTACAAAACTCTCTCATCGCAGCAAAGAGGATATACACCATTTGTACTTATCTTTCCTATCATATTGATATCAGTGCTAAGGCAATTAAAATGCACAACGTTCTGGGTGATTAATCGACGATTAACTTAAATTACTTAATTATTCAAGTTGAGCTACCGTCGGTTTAAAATAGCAATTACAGGCAATTCACGCAAAGCGTTCTATACAACTTTCTATCGTAGATCTGGACAAAATTTTGACTGCGTCTTATTTGCATTTAAC